>JAPDVU010000008.1:94115297-94737181 GCA_026230045.1 Corynorhinus townsendii
ATTCGCATAGCACAATCACGGAACACTACTGCAACTGCTCCTGACAACAAGGAATAATTGATAGTCTGGCTGGGGTAGTACTACAAAACCACAGGGCTCTACATGTGTTCCCCACCCAACGAGATGGTATTTATGCCCTATTGGGAGAGAGATGTTGTTTCTATGTCAATAAAACAATTAGTGATAAAAGAGCTTGAGGTTCTGAAACAAAACATTAAAATCTTTGAACTGACAAAAAGCCTATATAATAAAAGGCTAATATGCAAATCGACCAAACAGTGGAACAACTGGTTGCTATGATGCACACTGACCACCAGGGGGCCGATGCTCAGTGCAGGAGCTACCTCCTGGTGGTCAGTGCGCTCCCACAGGGGGCGTGCTGCTCAGCCAGAAGCCCTGAGCGGGCTCACAGCTGGTGAGCCCAATGGCTGTGGCAGGAGTCTCTCCTGCCTCCGCAGCAGCGCTAAGGATTTCCAACTGCCAGCAATCGGACATCACCTGAGGGCTCCCAGACTGTGAGAGGGTGCAGGCCAGGCTGAGGGACCCTTTCTCCCCAGTACATGAATTTTGTGCACTGGGCCTCTAGTTACCCTATAAATTGGGATTAGACAGTTATTTAGCTGGATGCCTACAGGAATAGCAACCTGGCTTACTTCTATATTACAGGCTTTAATCATATTGGTTTTTGTGATTATACCTAATTATAAGTCTTACCAGGTACATCAATTGACTACCAGCCACCACTCAAATAATCTTAGCTCAACATCTGGAGATGTTACAATAAATAAATCCACTGAGATCATATCTACAAAAATTTTGTTTGATCTGAGAAATATGAGATTTAGGCCTGCTTTTGATAAGCTTCCTTCTTGCTCAAACATAGCCATAAGCTCTCTTACTGTGTGATCAGGAGACTTCTTTCTTTCTCAGGGTATATGACATTCCAGGAATGAACCTTCCTGGTGACGAGGGATGTGTTGCCTTTTTTTTTTTTTTTACACGAAACTCATGCACGGGGAGGTGGTGGTGGGTGTCCCTCAGCCCAGTCTGCACCCTCTCCAATCTAGGACCCCTCAGGGGATGTCCGACTGCTGGTTTAGGCCCGATCCGATCAGGCCTAAACCAGCAGTCGGACATCCCTCTCACAATCCGGGACCACTGGCTCCTAACCACTCGCCTGCCTGCCTACCTGATCACCCCTAACCACCTCTGCCTGCCAGCATGATGCCCCTAACTGCTCCCCTGATGGCCTGATCACTCCTAACTGCCTCTGCCTGCCAACCTAATTGCCCCTAACTACCTCTGCCTGCCGGCCTGATTGCCCCCTAACTGCCCTCCCCTGCCAGCCTGATCGCCTCTAACTGCCTCTGCCTCAGCCCTTGCCACCATGGTTTTCTCCAGAAGGACATCTGGTCTAATTAGCATATTACCCTTTAATTAGTATAGATTGGTTTCAGAGAGGAAGTAAGAGGGAGAGAGAAACATCAATGATGAGAATCATTGATTGGCCGCCTCCTGCATGCCCCCCCACTGGGGATTGAACCCACAACCTGGGCATGTGCCCCTGACCGGAATCGAACCCAGAACCCTTCAGTTCACAGGCTGATGTTCTATCCACTGACTCAAACTGGCCAGCGTATATGTTGCTTTTTTATTTAAAAAAATATTTTTATTTATTTCAGACAGGAAGAGAGAGGGAGAGAGATATAGAAACATCAATGATGAGAATCATTGATCAGCTGCCTCCTGAAAGCCCCCTGCTGGGGATGGAGCCCAAAACCTGGGTGTGCGCCCTTGACCAGAATCAAACCTGGGACCTTTCAGTCCACAGGTTGATGCTCTATCCACTGAGCCATACCAGCTAGGGCATGTGCTGTTTTATTAATGGTGGACCCATGATGCTTCCCAATGATTAATCATTGATGCTTCCTAAAAGGAATCTCAATCAAAAGGAGGAAATGTTAAAAAATAGTAATGCGTGCCCTAACTGGTTTGGCTCAGTGGATAGAGCGTCCGCCTGCAGATTGAAAGGTCCCAGTTTTGATTCCGGTCAAGGGCATGTACCTTGGTTGCAGGCACATCCCCAGTAGGAGGTGTGCAGGAGGCAGCTGATTGATGTTTCTCTCTCATTGATGTTTCTAACTCGATATCCCTCTCCCTTTCTTTCTGTAAAAAAATCAATAAAAAATATTTTTAAAAAATAGTAATGTGGCCCAGCCGGTGTGCTCAGTGGTTGAGATCAACCCATGAACCAGGAGGTCATCATCCGATTTCCCATTAGGGTGTATGCCAGGGTTGCAGGCTTGATCCCCAGTAGGGGACATGCAGAAGGCAGCTGATCAATTATTCTCTCTCATCATTGATGTTTCTAGCCGTCTCTCCCTCTCACTTCCTCTCTCTGAAATCAATAAAAACATTTAAAAATGGCAATATGGAGTTAATATCGTGGAAAGAGCACTCTAAATTGGAGCTGGGGGCCTCTAGGAATCTGAACTAAACCCTTCCCTCTCCAGGTGAAACTGAACTTTTGAACTGGGCTAACGCACAATGGTTACATCCTGACATAGTTCCTGGACTGACTCTGCATCACTGAACTCTATATTAAAAGAAAAATTTTCACCTAGCAATAGACATAAGCAATCAATTGTGTATAGCACAGTATAAATCTAGCTATAGTGTAAAACAGTGGCCAATTGTGTGGGTTCCCTATTCTGATTCTTTACCGGTTTTCTAATCTGTAAGTTGCTTTACCTCTCCATGCTTTAGTTTTCTTAACTATAACATGGGAAAAATAGTGCCTACCTCATGAAGTCATTGTGAGAATTAAATTAATATGTATTTAAAAAAGTGTTTGATAAATGCTGAGCACTTCATAAATTTTAGCTATTATTAAAGGGGAGACCTATATAAAAATTACAATATAATGTAATAATTCATGATGAATATTTTTACAAATGTATAGAAAATAACTGAGGGGGCACATTACTTGGGGTAATCAGAGAAGTCTTCAGAGATGACAGGTGAAAACAAAAAAAGTCCAAGAGGTGGACAAATGAAGAGCATAGGAGAGGTGGCAACATCTATGTTTTGTAAACATTTATTTTAAAAATATATTTGACACACAATATTGTATTGTTTCCAGTGTACAACATAGTGATGAGACACGTATATGCCTTACAAAGTGATCACCACTATAAGCCCAGTATCTATCTGTCACCATACATAGTTATTATGGTATTATCGACTATATCCCCTTCCCTGTGACTTACTTTATAACTGGCATTTCAGAAAGCTTAATCCCCTTCACCTTCCCCACCAACCTCCAAGTTCATCCCATCTGGCAACTACCAGTTTGTTCTTTGTATTTTTGAGTTTGTTTCTGTTTCTTCGTTGGCTCATTTGTTCACAAATATTTGTCTTTTTCTCTTGGACTTCTTTCACTTGGCATAATACACTTCCGGTCTATTCTTGTTGCAAATGGCAAGGTTTCTTTTTTTTGTGTGTGTGATTGACTACTACTGTTTAATGGTCACCATATGACAGGCACCATGCTAGCTATTGAGCAAATATCATAAGTTCTACTGAGGAAAAAAACACTCGAGGTTACTGGCCACCGCGCACACAGGAATGGAAAGATGTTGGGATCTTCATTTTTAAAAGTAAGTTGATCTAGTGGTGGCCTGTGTGGCTCCGTTGGTTGGGCATCCTCTGGTGCAGGGCACATACCCAGGTAGCAGGCTCCATCCTGGAGGCAGCCAATCAATGTTGCACTCTCTCCCTCTCTCTCTAAAAATAGATTATATTAAAAGTAAGTTGGTCTGTCACTGGAAGGACTCAGCAAAGAGAACGTCAAATAAGTGTGAGAAAGGATGGCCAGATCACTGAGTTGAAGATGGATTCGCAGGCAGGGATCAGATTATAAGGGTTTTGTCTGTCATATGATTAGACTTCCTATTAGGGTGGATGCCAGGGTTGCGGGCTTGATCCCCAGTAGAGGGCATGAATGCAAAGCCCAGAGAGTCAAGTGTTTGGGCCACTGAGGTACACACAGGCCGAAAGTGGTAAAAAATTATGAATTTGTTAGATCATCTGGGAACCAGATGGGCTGGGCCCCCAAATGGCCCGAGCACCCAGGGACGAGAAGTCAGAGATTTTAAAGGGCTCGGCAGGCTTTTTCAGCTGGGCGGTCGGGATCCAGGGCAAGTCCGGAGGGGAAGTTACTAATCTTAGCAAATGGAATGTGGTCCAAGCGAAAGGGAATGCCGCTTGGGAGATGATCTAAAGGTCAGTTTCCCAGGGGAGGGGATATCCATTCCATTATTTGATCAGACCTAACATAAAGGATTTTAAGTAGGTCCTGCGCAGTGAGTTGAAACCCAGCATGCCATCAAAAGACGGGCGGTGGTCAGAAAAGTGGGTTATTCCCATTGCTGAGCGCCTGTGTGTTGACCCGCAAGGGGTCGCCCTCCCTCGGCCCACATCCCCGTCTAAAGCCCGCGGCCCCGGCTCCACACAACCTCCTTTGGAACGTGGGGCTGGCAGGGAGCTCCAGGGTGGAAACCGCGCCGCCTGGGCCCTACCGCCGAAGAGCTCGCCCGGCCGGGGCCCCGCCCCGCCCTCCCCCCAACTCCTGGCCCCCGACCCCAACTTCAGACCCCAACCCAGCTGTCACCCACCTAATGATCTCTCCAGCGCCTGCCCCCAGCTTCCTTCCGGCGCCGCAGTCCAGTCACGTGAGGGCCCGGTCACGTGAAACCGGTCACGTGTGGAGGAGCCAGGCTGGGGGCTCGGCTTCCGGGACCTGCGGGCGAGAGCGGAAGCGGACTGCGCCGTCTGCGTGGTCGTGGCCCCGCCGAGGCGCACTGCGGATATGGTGAGGGCGGCCGCGAGCTGGTCGGGCCGGACGGGCCAGGCCGCCGCCGCCCGAGCTCAGCCTCTGCTTGTCCTTCCGCTGCAGATGAACCCGACGACGCCCGGGCAGGAGTGGGCGCCCGAGCCTGACCCCGCGTGGCAGCGGCCCTGGTCGGTGGAGGAGATCCGCAGGAGCTGCCAGACCTGGTCGCTGGCGGCCGACGCGGGCGTGAGAGGCGGGCCCCGGGCCGGCCGGGAGGGACCGCAGGGGAGGAGGCCGCTGGGAGGGGACGCCCGGCCTGCGAGCGGGAGGACTGGACCCCTATTCTCCCTCCACCCAGTCCGTCCCGCTGCCACCGGTCTTAATAAAAGCCATGCCTCTTGCGCTCGAAAACTCCACCCTGCCAGGGCCCAGGCGTCAGGGAGAGGGCGGGTCCGGGGGCCGTAGCCCTTAGTGCTGCCCCTCGGACTTGGCCGGGCTCGGGCTTTTCTTGCTGAAGGGGCAGATGCCCATCCCTGCCCCGCGGGATTGCTGTGGCACCAGTGAGGCGACTCCTTGCTGGACCCCGGGCTGTGGGGCGCTAGGCAACCCAGCGTGAGGTTATCCATGAGGGGTTGGTTCTTCAAGCTCCGAACTGTGACTCCGAAGTCGCATGTGAATACGACTTTTAAAAAAGTAGTGATTCGTTATGTTACCCTTTGTCTGTAATCCCTGTAGAGTGACAACCAAAGAGGACTTTAAAATTCCTACAGAAAAGAAGTAGCGAGTGCCCACTGACTACTTGCCACTGGTTTGATGCGCTTTCTAAGTGTTTTTCAATGCCACTTGGCCTTAGCCCTGACAAAACCAGCATCCCTTGTACATTCCAGCGGCCACACACAAAGGTGAAAGGAAATGGTTTTTTTGTTTTGAGACAAAAAATAGATGCATATAATATTGATACTTATGTACGTTTATTTTTTAAATAGTTACTACAGTTTCTACAGGAATTTTCACAGCAGACTATCTCTAGAACCCATGAAATCAAGAAACAAGTGGATGGACTAATTCGGGAAACTAAAGCCACAGATTGTCGCCTGCATAATGTCTTCAATGACTTCCTTATGCTGTCAAATACCCAGTTCATTGAGAATGTGAGTTACTTGGCTACGTCAGACTTGTAAATAATGCTTTCTGGAGTAGCAAGAGAACTAGTATTTCCTAAAATTTGAGGCAAGTGGTGGCTCTTGGTACTTTAAGCTTCTTTCTCTAGGATTAATGTCTTTTAAAAAATTAATAAAATTTTTTAAGCCTTTAAAAAATGTAATTATAAAATTTCCTCCTATTCTAGCCTTTTCATCCCTTTTTAGTTTTGAGAGTAGTCAGCAATTGTGCTGAATGGTGTGGCACTCAAGCCTTGTTTTGGCATATTCTGTAAAGATCGTCTGGGCCACCAGCATGTGACTATAGTTATAGAATGTTCCATTATGTTCAGATAAATTATATTAAAGGCATGCATGTGTCCACTTGGAATATTTTCAACTAGCATTTTGTTATGATGGCTGAACCTATGATAGAATCAACCCTAAACAGATTACTGAGCTGTACACCAGGTGTAATTTTATCTGTATGTTTATTTAGTTTCTGTTAAGTGCTAGGTTTTTGTTTTTGAAGATTTTTGTGTGTGTAATAGCTCTGTATTACTGTTCACTTCTTGGATTCCCTGTTTCCCATCCATCTGTCCATTGTCCTTAGTTCTTTATGTCTTCCCGTTTCAGTCTGCAGCCAGAATTTGTCTCTGGATGTGATTGTTGGCACTGCCAAATTTAACTGCTTCCCAGACCCCTATAATGTGTGTGATACATATTCTTTCCATTGAGGGCAGAATATGATGCTGTTGAGAGTATGGCTAAAAGTACCTATAGGCCTTAATTTAAAAAAGTACCTTAATTATATCTGGCAGTGATTTGGCTCTTTATATAGTTTCCTCAAATCCTAACATAACTCTAGTTTGCGTGATGGTGCCATTTGGTTTCATGCTTTAATGGAAAGATATTCAAAGTCAGTTCTGGGTTTTAGTAATTAACTTTTGGCAGGAACAAGGTGGCAAACTGCATTATGGAATTAGTGAAACTGAAGAGCATTTAGGCCTTTGTGTAGGGCAAGAGAAATCAGTACTGTTAAGTAAAGGCTCCAGGGACGACTCTGAAGGAGGAGAAATGCTAATTAAATGCTTCAATGTGTTACCAGAAAGGAACACAATTCTTAATTATTAGTTTGTTAATTTAGGAATTTTGTTCTGAAACATTAATTGACTTAGTTCAGTGGTCAGCAAACTCATTAGTCAACAGAGCCAAATATCAACAGTACAACGATTAAAATTTCTTTTGAGAGCCGAAAACCGACTTCTGCGCATGGGCCACGAAGTTTCAATCGCACTGTATGTGGGCGTCCGCACGTGGTATTTTGTGGAAGAGCCACACTCAAGGGGCCAAAGAGCCGCATGTAGCTCTTGAGCCGCAGTTTACTGACCACTGACCTAGTTAATAACTTTTTTCTTTGTTAGTTAATGACTTCTTTATAGTATGACCCAAGATTATAATTTTACATTTATTGATATGCAGTTCCTGTACTGGATCAAGCCCCATATTTTTGCGAAATGTTTTATTCCTTGGGCCTAGCACAGACCTGATATGTAGGGACTCAGTGAATATTTAACTGAATGAGAGAAAACATACATGAAAATGACCAGCACTGTGTATAGTCTGTTCAGAAATCCCCTGCTCCTGGTCCCTTTTTCTTCAGTTCCCCATCTTCACCTTTTACCAGGTCTCCCCAAATGAGGAAAAGATCCTCTAAGTGGAAATACCCAAGATACTTTAAAATCTGGGTACGACTAACTGATTTGAAAATGATCAAGAGACACATGAACCTGTGAGCTCCACCTGTAGGATGAAGGATTGGTTATCTGCTGTGTCTGGTGACGAGAGGTGTACAGTCTTGGTTACTCTAAAATTTTCCCTGGGTTTTTTATGTATTTGCTGGCTGGCTTCTCAGATGTCGTGTTTGGCTTTCAGCTGCAGTCTGTTGATGTCTTGGGAGGTAGCTTTTAATGACAGGCAGGAAAAAGGTAGGATGATGGTGCTGTTTAGACTTCAGCACGAACCTCAACCTTTTAGGGAAAATGTTCTCACGATTTGAATTCTGAAGCTGCCATGTCTTAAAGTTTCAATTTTAAGAATTACTTACTTGCCGGGGCTGGTGTAGCTCAGTTGATTGAAGTGTTGTCCAGTACACTAAAAGGTGGCGGGTTTGAATCTTGGTCAGGACATATACCCAGGTTGTGGAGTACAGGAAGCAACAGATTGATGTTTCTCTCTCTTTCTCTATCCCTTCCTCTATAAAATATCCATTTCAAAAATTCCTTTTTTGTTTCTGAGTGTGAAAATTACTTCCCAATTTTCTGATCTTTATAGAACAATTAGAAAAAAGGATATGGAAACTGAAGAAGCATTTGCAACTTTGTCAGCTAGAGCAGAGCCATTTTGGTATATATTCCAAATTCATTTCCCATGCAGACCACGGGCTTTAAGTTTTCTTTCTTGTTATAAAAGTAATGAACACTCATTGTAGAAGAGATTGGCATAAATAAAAAATATTAAAGTGTAAAAATGTAAATTAAAAATCCACTATAATTTTGCCACTCCAATGAACAAACCATGGAACATTTGGCATATTTCTTTCTACCTTTTTAACTTTAACCTTTTCTAGATTACCCTGTGTGTGTGTGTGTTTGCAACCTTCATTTTTCTTAATGCTAACTTGTTATAAGCATTTTAACACATCTGTAGGGGTTTTGTGAACTTTATTTTTTTATTCTAGAACAATAGATCATAATTTATTTCATAATCTTCAAAATCAAAATTTTTAGTGAAGTGCTTCATATGCCTAGAAAAGAACAGATAACCACAGATGCTAACTATATGCACCATCCTGCATTAACAGATTTTAATATTTTTCCATATTTGGTTCAAAAGCACCAACTTCCCATTTTTCCTTAACTCTAAATATTTTAGGTGAGGGCTTTTGTATCTCTGCCTTTTTGTTCTTACCTGGAAAATACATATGTGTGAATGTGTATGAATGCATACATGTAGTATGAGGTAGGGATCTCATCTTGTTTTTTTTCTATGTTGTTGACCTCACTGATTTATGTCTATTAATGCATGTGTGTGCATATGTGTTTATGTGAAAATAAAATCAAGCTTACATGTAATTCTGGCCTCTGTCTTTTATTGTTTATCTGCTATATGCCAGTATCACAATCTTAAATACCATAGATTTCTAATGTCTTAATAGGGTAAGTCCCCATGACTTCTTTTTCTTTTTTTTAATCCTCACCCGAGGATATTTTTCCATTGATTTTTAGAGAGAGTGGAAGAGAGAGGGAAAGACAGAGAGAAATATTGATGTGATAGAAACACATCAATTGGTTTCCTTCTGCATGCGCCCTGACCAGGGCCTGGGCCAGGGAGGAGCCTGCAACCAAGGTACGTGCTCTTGACCAGAATGGAACCCGGGACCCTTTGGTCCACAGGCTGATGCTCTATCCACTGAGCCAAACTGGCTAGGGCCACATGGCTTTTTTTGATTCAGAATTTTCATGGTTATTCTTGGCTTTTTACTCTCTTATGTGAATTTGAGAATTAGCTTGCTAAGTTCCACAGAAAATCCTATTAGTATTTTGATTAGAGTTACTTAGAATTACAAATTTGGCATTTGATGATTCATCCGGACATTCAAAAACAATGTTGTCTTATCAGATTGGCAGATATCTTTTTTTCTTTTAATATCTTTTTATTGATTTTAGAGAGGAAGGGAGAGGAATAGAGATAGAAACATCATCAGTTGGCTGCCTCCTGCAGGCCTGCTACTTAAGATCGAGCCCTGGGAATGGAACTGTGACCTCTTGGTTCCTAGGTGGACACTCATCCACTGAGCCACACCGGCTGGGCTTGGCAGATATCTTAAAAAGACAGATAACATCTGCTGGAAAAGGTTTGGGAAATGAGCACTTGAGTACATTGTTGGTGATAGTGTGAGTTATCACAGATTTGTGGGTAGTACTTTGGAAGGAGCTACTAAAAACCAGTTTTGTCCTTGGACTTGACAAACCTATTTTGGAAAACCTTTAGAAATAAAAGGGCAAGGGTCTAAGAATATATGTGTGCATATGTTTACAGTAGTTTGTTTACAAAAGCAAAAGCTGGAAATCTCCTTGATGTTCACAATAGGGAGCTGTTGAATTGTGGTTGAGTTCATACCATAGAATATTATGCAGATATTACAAAGATTGAGTCAAATCTATGTGCACTGACCCAGAAAGTGGCTTATGTGAACATTAAGTGAAAAAGTGGGGCAGAGAACTAAGTATAGTACAAGTGGATGCTTATTTAAAACAAGGAAGGATGGGAGAACTCTGAATATGTTCAAATGTCTGTACGCATTTGTTTAGGAGCCACAGGAAACAGTAGAGCACACACCACATTTAAACTGGTTATTCCCAGGGTTAGGTTGGAGGTAGGAAAGAAAATATTTTTAAATATATCTCTTTTCCTTATTTATTTATTTATTTATTTATTTAATTTTACTGATTTCAGAGAGGAAGAGAGAAACATCAATGATTAAAGAGAAGCACTGATTGGCTGCCTCTTACAACTCCCCCCTACTGGGGATCAAGCCCACAGCCTGGCATGTTCCCTGACAGCGAATTGAACCATGACCTCCTGGTTCATAGGTTAATGCTCAACCATTGAGCCAATTTGGCCGGGCTCCATGTATCTGTATATTGACGTTTTAATTTTAATTGAGATACAATTCACATTTCATAAAATTCAGCTTTTTAGTAAGTGTGCAAGTCAGTAGGTTTTGATACATTCACAAAGTTTTACCAATATCTAATTCCAGAACACTTTCATCACCCCACTGTTTGTAACACTTGTACTTTGGGAGTTTATAAAACGATAAGTACTGTAAAAATAACAAATCGCAGTGAGTTGCTGGAGTGATGGCTCTGTTTTGGGAAAGAGGCCTTTGTCCATGCCCATGGGCCAGTCCAATGCCTAGCCTGCAGGCAGCTCATTTGTGGATGGCATGGCTTGTCTGTTTTCATATAAACAGGATAATAAAATTGACCAGCTACTTGAAGCAACAGAATGACAACTTTTACCTTTGCCATTTCTATTGCTCAAAATGTTAAAGCTCATTTAACCTAGTAGATATGTTCTGCCAGTTGACATTCTTAGTAGCCTCACATCTGAGTTACCTGTATCATTGCCCCGTCAACACTAAGTGGTAGGTTAAGCAAAAAGGTGTGAAAACTGGCATCTTATAGTTTTTGTGGTCAACAATGACATTGAACTTGGTTTCAGTCGGCTAGTCAGTTGTATCTTTTTTTAAAATTTAGTTTTGGTGAATTTACTATTGATCTTTGCTTTTTTTGTCCCTGACTAGTAGCTTCAGCCATTTAAAGATCATTTTTCCTTGTCTTTATTGTATATTGAATTTATCCTTTTTATTGCATATTGAATTCTTTCATTGTGATTTATTCCAATGATGTTTTAACCATTTAAAAATGAACTTGCTTCCATGTTTAGCGTGTATACGATGAAGAAGTGGAGGAGCCAGTTCTCAAGGCTGAGGCAGAAAAAGCAGAACAGGTACTTGCATGAATCGCTCTTCTGTGGAGTTGCTGGCTGAGAGGTGAAAGTAGTGGAGAGTTGTAAGGTGGCCAGTCAGGGGTGGATATTAGGGAAATGGGGAAGGCTGCTCCTATCAGCCCAACAATTGAAGTCTTTTACCTCAGAAATTTAGTATGTTAAAAAATACATAGTCAAGTTCTAGCATTCCAGCTTAAGAATGGAGCCCAGTTCAGCAGAGATTTTCTATAAAGGGCCAGTTAGTAAATATTTTAGATTTTGCTGGCCTCATTGGTCTTTGCCTCTTTTTTGCCTTTTTTCTTTCCATCCTCCTATTCCCTTTCTCTCCTCCCTTTAAAAAATACAAAAACCATTTTTACATTGAGGGCTACCCAGGAACAGGCCAGAGGCTGGGCTGTAGATATAAGTTCTTTGAAGACTATTTACCTGTCCTGTCATGATGACTCCTTTGATGCTTACTCCTGCCAGGAAAAATAGCAGGAAGGTGATGCGGAATTAGTCCACACTGGGGCTCCTCCTAAGTGCTGCAGGATGTGGGTGAACGAGTATTAACTCGGGGAGATTGCAGGGAGCTCCTGACTAGGAGAAAGGCTCTGCCTTCAGGAGGTTACAGTCTTGGTTGGGGTGACAGGATGTAGCATGTCAGAGCTGCGTGACCGTTGCTTCAGAAGTTTAGATGCAAAAGAGCTCATCAAGGATGAGATGTTAGCTGGCTGAGAAAAGAAAGGCCAGGTTTTAGGACCATTTCAGCAAGAAAGAATGCCACAAGCCAGGGTTCTAAGTTGGGGGTGTAGCTGGTATTTTGTGGACCCTTGTTAGTGCAAAATATACTGGAGGTCAGAAAGGAGGAAGGAAAGGTGGGGGCGGGTGGATGCTGGAGGGCTTCGTAAATTCCGTGGCTTCCTGTGTTCTTCCTGGGTCCTCACGCCATTGCCAAAGCCTAGACACTAGCGCTCTGGCAGAAGTTGTACCCTTTTCCTCCCACTCAGGAAGGCACAGTGCAGTGTGACCAAGTTTATTATGGGAGGCGTTTTGAATCCGCTCTAACTTACTTAGAAAATATAAGTTATTTTCTACTTTATCAGTAACTGACTTGTAACATATGAAACTGTTGGACTGGGAAAGGATATTAGAAACCAGCTACAGTTTTCCCTGTTCCCAGCCTTGTTTTAAACAAAAAGCTTTTAATAGTACTACTTTAATAGAACTATTTTTAATAGTACTCAAAGATTTGCTAAGTCTTTAAGTGCAATAGTATCCAATTCCACCAAGGCAGGCTCAGTTTTAAAGTGAAGGTATTCAGTGAACTATGTTTAATTTTATTTTTTTGTTAAGTGTCACCCGAGGATATTTTTTCCCATTGATTTTTTAGAGAGAGTGGAGGTGGGGGAGAGGGAGAAAAACATCGATGTGAGAGAGGAGACACATTGGTTGGTTGCCTCCCGACTGGGCTGGGAATCAAACCTGCAACCCAGGCATGTGCCCTTGACTGGGAATCAAACCTGAGACCCTTTAGTGCACGGGCTAATGCTCTAACCACTTAGAACACTGGCCAGCAACACCATATTTATGTCACAAACCTATGTTCACACCCTTAGTACAATGTTAACCATTTACTAGCACCAAGCATACCAAGTGGAAGAAAGGTACAGCCAAAACAAAAAGCTAAATCAGAAACACTTCCATATTTACATCAAAATGTATAGTTCTCATAGGGCTTTCTCTTTGGCCCTCAAAATAATATGTATGGTTTGGTTCTTTCTATAATTATGTATCATTTTCTAGAATATTTGTGAAGAGAGGAAATGACACCATTTTTTTTTTTTTTATATTTCTCAAAATTGATGACATAGTTGAGTGTATGAGGGAACAGTCGTTGGGAGCTGCAACTGTAGGAAATGGAGACTGAACTGTTTTCAGCAAGGTGATGCTTTACACACACTTCCAGGGCAGTGGGGGAGCTGGTTCTAGGATGAGGAACAGGGTAGATGAGAGCTGAAACTGACCTCCTTCGGGTTTGAAACAAATTTATTAAAGTAACTGCATTTGTCCAATTATTATTTTTATTGTTATTTTTAAATATATTTTTATTGATTTCAGAGAAAGGGAGAGGGAGAGATGGAAACATCAATGATGAGAGAGAATCATGGATTGGCTGCCTCCTCACGCCCCCTACTGTGGATGGAGCCCGCAATGCAGGCATGTGCCCTGACCAGGAATCCAACCTCTACCTCCTGGTTCATACCTTGACGCTCAACCACTGAGCCACCCTGGCTGGGCATTATTACTATTTTTAATTGTCATTGAAAAATGACACCTCAGGGTGGAGTATTTTCTTCCAGGTTTTTACTCCTAAAATTGTCCAAAGGACCATTGACCAAGGTTAGTGGGATACAGTTATGGCGAAGCTAAGTTTAGACCCTTAACTCCTCTGGTACCAGGAAAGTGAAGTGCCATTGAGGGCCTGTGATGTGCCATTAACTGTTAGTGTGCTTGCACCTAAGTTGTCTTGCTGAACACAGTAGGGCTTTTGTTTTCATAGATGATGAATCTGGAGCCCTGGGACCTTAGGTACTTTGATCCCTGCCCTGAAAGTGACAAACTTGAGATTTAAAACTTACTCCAAAGTCAGCGTAAAGGCATTCCTCAGAATCTGCCTTTTGGTAGCATTATGTTAGCCTTTTGAATGAAGGTTTTTTTTTTTGAGCTTGAGTCTAGGCTTTAGAGAACATTTGTAGTGTTTTATTACGGTGGAATCAATATATTGAAGGTCTGTGCTGAACGGTATTTTTTTGTAGGAGAAGACCCGGGAACAGAAAGAAGTAGATCTGATTCCTAAAGTTCGGGAGGCTGTGAATTACGGTTTACAAGTATTGGACAGTGCATTTGAGCAACTAGATATTAAAGCAGGAAACTCAGACTCTGAAGAAGATGATGCTAATGAGCGGGTGGAACTGATCCTCGAACCAAAGGTAAAGACGTGCAGTTCAAATACTTATTGTTGCACCTGTTGTGTTTTGGACACTTGAGCAAGTGAGCATGTGACTAGGTGTTCTCGTATCGACTCCATCAGAAAAACTTGCTTTACAAGAGCATTGATTGAGCACTTACCTGTATACAAGGCAGCAGGCCACGTTAGGGGATACGAAGTTTCAGGGCATGGTTCCTTCTCACAGGATGCTTATTACAGCATTACCAGACGGTGGGGGAGAGGAAATATATATGAGTGTCACCATCATAAGTGCCCTGAGAGAATTGATTTCTATGCTGGGAAAGTTCGGGTAAAGAAAAGACTTGAATTGTGTTTTGAAGAATGAGAAGAAGGCTCATGAAAGGTAGAGGTTGTTGGGATCCTGAATTCTGTAGCTTGTGCTAAGGGAGACTACAGAAGTGTTGAAAGGCATTTGGGTTGTTTTCAGATTTGGGCTATTATGAATAAAACTATGCATGTTCATAAACAGACTATTAGCCCAATAGATATTTATTGCTTTACTATTACTTTCTCTCATATTGTCAAAGGAGACAATTGGGCAATATCAGAACGGCTCAAGTAAACAAAAAAGTTGCTATATTGCTTTTGAGAGTCCTTGTGACATGCAAGTGTCTTACAAATTGAAATGCTGCAAAACGAAACTCTTCTCTTGTCATTCATTTAGCTGCACTTTTCTCTTTCAGTTTGAGCTTAGTGTCATACCAATTCAGGGCTGATCCTTGCTTTCTTACTGTTGGGATTTAGAAGTTATTACTGGACTCTGGGAAATGTGTTCCCTAGCCACACTATTAGTCCCAAGTCCCCACACAGGAGGACTTGGGAAGGCCTCCTAAGTCAGTGAACAGTTTGCCCAATTATCACTTTCTTTTTTTTAATTTTAATTTTAATTTTTAATTTCAGAGAGGAAGGGGGAGAGAGAAACATCAGTGATGAGAGAGAATCATTGATCAGCTGCCTCCTGCACGCCCCCTAGTGGGGATTAAACCCGCAACCTGGGCATGTGCCCTTGACCGGAATTGAACCCGGACCTTTCAGTCCACAGGCTGATGCTCTATCCATTGAGCCAAACTGGCTAGGGCCCAATTATCACTTTCTTTTCTTTGCATTGAATTGATTGCTGTTGTATCTTTACCCTTTACATTAATCTTCCCGAACTTTTTGTTGTGTGAAGCATCAGAACTATTCTTTCTCCCTCATCCCAGGGTCTTTTCATAGGGAAGAAATACCATGGCCAAGGGCCATACCTCTCAGGACAAGTCAGCTTTTCCTCCTGCAGTGGAGGTGGGAAGTTGTCCTACGGGTGGAGTGTCTTCTTGTCCTTAAATTGTTAATGTGTGTGATGGGTGGGTCTCCAGCATATATTACCATGTACACTGTCTCCTTCATTTTGTTCTGATGTTTTATCATCTGGTCTTACTTTACCAGCTTCACTTTTCTAAGTTACACAGTGTGACTAATACCTGGGAGATATTATTATTTTCTTTTTTAAGTTTTTTTTTTCCCTCCCAGATAGGTTCACATCCATCTTAGACATATGTTCATTATGTTTTCTATAGATGTTTGCATATTTGTCGTTCTTTTTTTCCCTCTAGCCCATGATTCATGTGCTCTCCCCCAGCCTTCTCCTTGGCTCTCTGATGCAGTGTGAAGGAGGCCTCGAGTCCCTTTGTGCCTTGTTTGTGACTTGTTTGTCCATACCTCCTCCCGAAAACCAGGACATACTTACCTACTTTTTCATCCTATATAATAAAAGCCTAATATGCTAAGCATCTGGTCGTCCATTCAACCAATCAAAGAATAATATGCTAATGATATGCTAAGGCCACTCAACTGCTTGCTATGACATGCACTGACCACCAAGGGGCAGACAGTTGACCAGTCGCTATGATGTGCACTAACCACCAGACACTCTGACCGGTAGGTTAGCTTGCTGCTGGGATGTGCTGGACATGCCCTGGAGCCCTCCGCGATCCCTCCCTGGCTGGCTAACCTCCTGCGTCCCTCCCCAGCCCCTATAGTGCACTGGTGGGGTCCCTCGGCCTGGCCTGCACCCTCTTGTAATCCAGGACCCCTTGGGGGATGTTGGAGAGCTGGTTTAGGCCTGATCCTGCAGGCCAGGCTGAGAGACCCCACTGGTGCACAAATTTGTGCCTCAGGCCTCTAGTAGTTATAGAAAACCATTTGGGTTATTTCCTCCGTGTGCTTCTCTCCAGATTTAGGACTCTTTTTGAGGATTCTCAAGATCAATTGGTTGAGCCTTATCTGGTTTGGCACAGTGTATAGACAGTTGGCCTGCAGACTGGAGGGTCCTGGGTTCAATTCTGATCAAGGGCACATGCCCAGGTTGCAGACTCAATCTCCAGTAGGGGGCAGGCTGGGAGCAGCTGATGAAGGATTCTCCCTCATCATTGATGTTTCTATCTCTCTCCCTCTCCCTTCCTCTTTGAAATCAATAAAAATATAAAAGATTGATTTTTGCTTACCAATGCCGCTTTTCTTTGTTGCTGTTGTTAATCCTCACCCAAGGATATTTTTTGATTGATTTTTGTTTTGGTTTTTTTTAGAGAGAGTGGAATGGAGAGAAACGTAAATGTGAGAGACACGTCAATTGGTTGCCTCCCACACACACCCCAACCAGGGCTGGGGATCGAATCTGCAACCCAGGTACATACCTTTGACCAGGCATCAAACCCGTGACCCTTCGGTGCACAGGATGATGCTGTAACCACTGAGCAACCGGTCAGGGCTTTAATGGCTTATTTTCTATTATTTTTCATAGGATCTGTACATTGATCGTCCTTTACCTTATTTAATTGGGTCAAAGCTGTTCATGGAGCAAGAAGATGTAGGTCTTGGAGAACTATCCAGTGAAGGTATTCTTTGCACCAAATATTTTAGTTAGTTTTAACATATCATTTTATTTTAAAATAATTTCAAACTTTACATTAATGTTGTAAGAATAGTACCAAGAACTCTCACATATCACACAGCTTTACCAGTTGTTAACATTTTGCCACATTTGTTTTGCCTTTCTCTATGTATATACGTACTATTTTTTTCTGAACCTGTTTGAGAGACAGCAAGCAGACATTATCCCTGTCACTTATAAATATTTCTGTGCATATTTTCTAAGAACAAGGACATTCTCTTATGCAGCCACACTGTCATGAGCAAAGTCAGGAAATTTTACTGGATATAATACTATTAGCTAATCCTTGGTCATGTTTAGGTTTTGCTAGTTGTCCCCATGGTGTCCTTTATGTCACTTCTTTCCTCTGATTTGGATCCAGGGTTGCTGGCTGCATTTAGTTAGGAAAAAAAAAATCTTTGCTTTGCTTTTTATAACCATGACATTTTTTTCTTTATTTTTCATAATTTTTTTGTAATTAATAAGTATCTTGTGGGGAGATACTTTGAGGCTATGTAAGTATTTAATTCCTCACTATAAGATACTTTTAATTACAGTTAATGGTATAGTTAATTTTATAGGCATTTCTGTGATGCTGCTATATGGTGGTTTGAGAAGAAACTAAGCACATGTTCTTACGAATATTTGTGATAACATTATCTTCTAAACAGAAGGTTCAGTAGGCAGTGATCTTGGCAGCATTGTGGACAGCGAAGAAGAGAATGAAGAAGAGGTAAGGACTGTTCAGTGTGTCCAGGTCAGCATTGGCAGGAAACTTAGGGTGTGTTTATCAGGCTAAGTAAATAACATGTTTGTGAATTAGCAATATTTCTTCATAAATCAACAGTGAGAGAAGCCATATTGTGAAGTTTTCACCTTGGGGATTGGGTTTCATTTTTGTCTTGTGAACAAAAACAAGGAAAACTGCTTTAATCCCTTTTACCATTTCTCTCCCTTCACCTCTCCACCAAATCTTCTTTATACTAATAAATTTTGAGAGGGCAGCTTAGATATTTTGATGGGATCTCTTTCTGACATACAGTCTTTGAGTAAGTTTTATCTTTGAATAATTTTAGGAAAAATGTACACTATTGAAACCTTTATTATAAAACCTTCTAGACCAGAGTAATGCTTAGAGCGTCCACTTATTGTTAGCTCTGTTGTTGCCACTAGCGTCTTCATATCCAGACTGTAACCTGAGTCTGCCCTAGGGCCTAAGGTCTGTGGACCTTGACCATTGTTGTATCTGGCTTTGTTCCTTTAGACAGAATATTCATTATTGCAAAGGTTAAGAGATGTTTGAGCATAGATTTCTAAAAGGAGACAGTATTGTATGCATATACTTCTCTCTTTTTCTCTCATCCTCTTCCCCTGCCCTCCCTCAGCCAGCCCTTCAAACAAAACATCTAACAGTGGGAAATGAGCTTTTCTTAAATAACCTCGCCATAACTGCTTTCAGCCATCAGTGCAGTCTTACTTAATTGCTGGTGGCAAACACTGATGTTCCCTTCTTGGGTCTGATAAAGTAGGTATCCTGTTTAGAAGGGAATCTAGAGAATGGAGTATAAAAAGTAAAATAACACAAACCAATTTTGGATAATTTAGTTAATTAAATATGCAACTCTTGCTTTAAATCCAGTGGATAGTGCAGATGGACATGAACAAATTGTTAGAGATGTTTTAATTAACCACAAAAAATTACATGTTGACTGGAACAGCCCTGGGTGATATTGCCAGCTATCCACCTCATGTAAACCTGATGCTCAGGTGACCAGTATCAGTAGAGACACAGTGTTGAGAGGCCCCATAGTCTTAGACCCGAAATTACTTGTGTGCTTCTGAGTAAAACCTCTGTTAACAACAAAGCTTTTTTCCCCCTAAAGGAGTCAGAGGAAGATTTTGCCAATCACAGTGACAATGGTCAAACCCAGGTAAGGCTCATATTAAAGTGATTTTACTTTTAGAAGTTAGTTGAAGCATTACTAACTAAGTACTAAAATTACTTTTGAGTGACTTATGAGAAAATAAGGATTTATTCATATTTACAACTAATTTTCCTTCAAGCATTTCATGTTTTTATACACACACACATAATTTTACTTTATAGTTTTAACTTTTCTCAGGGGAAAAAAAAGAAGCAAAAAACAAAATTGAGAAGCAGAGCCTCTAAAACAGTGGTTCTCAACCTTTTCTAATGCCGTGACCCTTTAATACAGTTCCTCATGTTGTGGTGACCCCCAAACATAAAATTATTTTCGTTGCTACTTCATAACTGTAATTTTGCTACTGTTAATGAATCGTAATGTAAATATCTGTGTTTTCCAATGGTCTTAGGCTCCACAGCAGCGGTTCTCAACCTGTGGATCACCTAAGACCATCGGAAATTTGTGCACCGGGCCTCTAGTCTATATATATAAAAGCCTAAGTGACCGTTGCAACCAAAACAACCGAATGGGTGACCGAACAGGCTGCGTGGGGCGACCAGGCCAGCAGCGGGTTAGTGAGGGACAACCAAACGACTGAGCAGCAGGCTGCGTGGGGCAACCAGGCCGGCAGGGGGGCAGTTAGGGGCAATCATGCAGGCAGGCAGGTGAGCGGTTAGGAGCCAGCAGTCCAGATTTGTGAGGGGTCTCGGATTGGAGAGGGTACAGGCTGGGCTGAGGGCCCCCCCCTCCCGTGCATGAATTTCGTGCACTGGGCCTCTAGTTTGTTTATAAAAATTTTCAGCTATCAATTGGAAGACTTAGTAATTTTTGGTTGGTACTTGTATTTTCCCAGTTGTATGTGGCTAGTTGCTATATTTTTAACTAGAGGCCTGGTGCATGAAATTCGTGCATGGGGCGGGGTGTGTGTTTGTGTCCCTCAGTCCAGCCTGCACCCTTTCTAATCTGGGACCCCTCGAGGGAGTCCGACTGTCCTCTCACAATCCAGGACTGCTGGCTCCCAACCACTCGCCTGCCTGCCTGATTGCCCCGAACCACTTCGGCCTGCCAGCCTGATCACCCCCAACCACTCACCTGCCAGCCTGATCAACACCTAACTGCTCTGCTGCAGGCCTGGTCGCCCCAACTGCCCTCCTCTGCTGGCCTGGTCCCCCCCCCCAACTGCCCTCCCCTGCCGGCCATCTTGTGGCAGCTGTCTTGTGTCCACATGGGGGTGGCCATCTTGTGTGTTGGAGTCATGGTCAATTTGCATATTACCTCTTTACTATATAGGGTAACCCAAATTCCTTTCTGTGGAGATCTGTAAATTCAGACAGTTTTTCAAACAATACAATATAGTGATCAAAAGCATTGGCTTAGCCATTTGTTTGTATTTTTGTGTCCCACATTTAACTTCAGAGTTCTAAAGATTTTAGCATAGTGCCTGGCAGTTTTTTTATTTTTATTTTCCAGTAACTAGATTACTATTTTTTATTCACCAGATGCTTGCAAATGCAAAGTAGAAAGAATATGTCATTAATTTGAACTAATTTAAACATTAGACATTCTTTAAAACAGTTATACCAGTGGCTGTTTTTTGTTTTTTTTTAAAGTATTTTTTTATTGATTTCAGAGAGGAAGGGAGAGGGAGAGAGAGATAGAAACATTAATGATGAGAGAAATATTGATCAGCTGCCTCCTGCACATCTTATGAACCCTGGGTATGTGCCCTGACCAGGAATCAAATCATGACCTCCTGGTTCATAGGTTGATGCTCAACTGCTGAGCCACACTGGTCGATCACCAGTGGCTGCTTTTATAAAACTTAGAGCTTAACAGATAAGCTTAGTTTGAGCCTTCCAGTCTTCATCCTCACACATCCTCCAGAGGTAACTGGTGTTAGGATCAGGCAGTGTATATGTCCAAGTGTTTTTCTTTGTTTTTACAAGTATATCTGTGCCCATGCAGATGGGTTGGTGTGAGGGTGTACAGAGTATAATACTGGGTTTATCACTCAGAGTTTTTTCACTTGATTCTTTGGATAGCTCTTCAGTTGTTGCAGCTTATCCTTTTAGTAATTTTTAAAAAAAATCTGTGACTTTGTTTTTATTTATTTTTTATATATTTTTATTGATTTCAGAGAGGAAGGAAGAGGGAGAGAGAGATAGAAACATCAATGATGAGAGAGAATCATTGATTGGCTGCCTCCTGCATGCACCCCACTGGGGATCAAGCCCAAAACCAGGCATGTGCCCTTGACCAGAATCAAACCTGGGACCCTTCAGTCCACAGGCTGACGCTCCATCCACCAAGTCAAACCAGCTAGGGCTGTGACTTTTTTTTTTAATTATTTAAGCCTTATGATGACATAATTTACCATTTTGTGTTGATGATCTAGTATTTCTACTTTAATCCTAGTGAGCTGGCAAAAGCACCATTACCAATCACACACATGTATTGTCAGTGAATAGCTATTCAAGACAATCCTGAGGGGCCGGGTGGGGGGCAATGGGGGGATACGGACACATATGTAATACCTTAATCAATAAAGAAAAAAAAAAGACAATCCTGAATTATGACTTAGTCTGACTTAAAGAATTCACAAAGTTTGCTACTGTATCTTGTCATGCTGAATTTTAAAAGCACCTGACCTTAAAGGTCATCTATAAAACATAGAAGTGTTAAATATTCTTTATTTGATATTATACATAAACCACACTAAAATGCCTTTCATTCAGTGAAAGGCAACAGTTTAGATACAGGGAATTTTATTAAATTGGCATAGTTGGGACCAAAAAGATAAAATGGTCACTGCCAGCTTATCGGCAGCCCTTCCTTTTAACAGGCTGATGAACACAACTTGAAACACTAGCAAGTCTTGCAGGTCTAAGAGACAGTGAAGGGCTTTCCTCAGAATTTAAACATATTAATACGACCAGTCACATAAATCTAAATATAAGCCAATCTCCTACAGGTTCTGAGATGGCACTCGCCACCTCTGTGAAAAGTCCAATCATATTTTTGGAAGGGAGGACAGTGACAGGGCTTGCTGAACCAAAATTATCATCAGAGCTCAAAAAGCTGACCATATTCATTTAACCACAAGCCAGTTTTATTTAAATTAGGACTGCCCAAAAGAAATGCTCTATTAGCCATTCATGCTCTGAATTCTGGTGTATGAGATCAATTTAAATATGGTACACACACAAAAAAGTCATGAGACCTTTGTAATAAATAAGGCAGTGGCCAACTATTACTCATGAGTAGCTTTTTTGAGGTAAGCTATCAAGCCTGCCCTTTCTGCACTCTTCTCAATGCTAGCGAAGAGCATTTTTGTTCCAGGGATGTACTTCTTGGGATTCTCCAAATACTCCATCAGTGTAGCCTCTCCCCAGGTGATCCCTTTGTTCTTGTTGGTGTCCATGTAAGAAAATCCAGGGGCCTGACCTATCTTTTGCCCAAAGAGACCATAGAGATTTGGCCCAGTCCTGTGCTTGCCTCCCTGCTTCACAGTATGGCACTGGGCACACTTCTGAACAAAAATCTTAACCTTCTCAACATCACTTATTTTTAAATTGTTCGTTAGTTGCACGCAACATGGCGACTCCCACTCACAAGCCAGACGTCCCGCGCTCTAACTCCTTTAGTATTCTTATTGAGTATTAGTATTCTTAAGATGGGATGATACTTATTTAGTTTAATAATTTCTCTAGTGATGGATATTTTTAATATCTCATGTTACTATTATATTTTTGTGCTAAAAATAATGTGCATTATTTGTTCTAGCACATGTACTACTTCATAGTTTTTGCTGTATTTAATGAACTTACAGTTTTGCCTAAAAGCTAAGTAGCAGTATCTCTTTTTCAGCTCGGTGACCTTATCTAACAGTTCTAATCTGGTGATTTTTACTCTTAGCACACTGCACAAATGAGTGATGAAGAAGAGGATGATGATGGCTGTGACATCTTTGCTGACTCTGAGAAGGAGGAGGAAGATATTGAGGACATTGAAGAGAATCCTAGACCTGTAAGAAAATACGGTTGCTATCTCTTGTCAAGGTTTAGAAGTAGTACCTAAACCTCATTCCTTGTATTGTGTTTATATTTGTAACCATCTTATTTCACATCGGATTTGTATTTTCAATTACACTTTTAAAAACAATGGTTGAGCATCTCAGGTTACCTAGCCAGTATCACTTTCTGTTTTAAATGTTACAGTTTTACAAGTCAGATCATTTAAAATATATTCACTTCCAGAGTTTTAAGACCCTAATACTCCCTCCTCTCCCCCCACCCCAAGGATTTCCTGGAACACCCATCTTAGGTGATCTGTTTAGGGTTCATATGTTTATTCTTCTTTATTTTTTATCTTTATTGTTGAAAGTATTACATATGCCCCCTTCTTTCCCTCATTGATCCCCTCCAGCCTGCCCCTGCCCCTCTGCCCCAGGCCTTCACCACCCTATCATTTTTCTTTTTATTGAATTTATTGGGGTGACCTTGGTTAACAAAATTACATGGCTTTCAGGTGCACAATTCCACAACACATTATCTGTATACTGTATTGTGTGTTCATCACCTAGAGTGCATCTGTTTAAATTCAATTTTCTCACCATTTCAATTTCTTTGCCATTATTTAGAAAATTTGGTTAAATATTCAAAAGTAAACTGTACTAGTTTGTTACAAAAAGTGATTCTTTTGGTCTCTTCTGCCTGTAGAAAAGACCCACGTCCTTCACTGATGAGCTGGCTGCTCGGATCAAAGGGGGTGCCACAAGCCAGATGGAGGAGAAACAAAGAGGTGCCCCCCCGCCCCCCCTTGAGATGAGTTAACACGATGGTGGTGAGAAGTACAGAAACCTCTCTGAGGGCAGAGATTTCTGTTTAGGTTTACTAAAGCACAAGAGACTTACATTGTACTTCTTAGTCTTTTTTTGGTTTATAATCTTTGATAACTAAACACAGTGGGCCCCCACCCCAAATGCACAAATATGCATTTATATAACATTGTATATGCAATTTCAGGGAATCAGTGAATACCTCAGAGAAGCATGGGTCCCAGTGTATTCTAGTGATTGAACAGGGTGGGAATAGGTCAGGACAGTTCTTTCAGCAGGTGCAGACTTGTTATGCATGTGACCCTAATATGTAAGTTGAGGCTTTTTGTTTAAAAAGAGGCACCTTTGTCAGGCACTGCCTGAAGTGGTCAGGTGGAGCTGATGTATGAGGTTGAATGGCTTGCTTTGAGCTTAGGAGTCATGAGAATGACAGATACATGTGTACAAAATCAATAGATAGGTACTAAGCATAGATGGAGTATGGTTAAAACTGTGACATATTCTTCAAGCCTTATCTACAGAAGCAAAACCTCAGAAGACACTGAAAGAGAAGAAGGAAAGAAGAACTCCCTCAGATGGTAGGCCTTTTCTCTCAATTCATTTCTTTTATTTTTTGCATGTGGCTTTCCAGGGTGCTCTTTATTTTATCTTTTTGAATTAAATTTATTGCGGTGAAATTGGTTAATAAGGTTATACAGGTCTCAAGTGTACAGTCTTAGGATGCATCATCTGTAATATTGCATTGTGTGTTCACCACCCAAAGTCACATCTCCATCACCATATATTTGACCCCCTTTACCTTGCCTACCCCCAACCCCCTTTCCTGTGGTAGCCACCATATTGTTGTCTATGAGTTTTTGTTTTTTTTGTTCATTTGTTGCTTTCAGTTTTATATCCTACATATGAGTGAAATCATACAGTTCTTAACTTTTCTGTGACTTACTTTGCTTAGCATGATATTCTCAAGATCCATCCATGTTGTTGCAAATGGCAATATTTCATCTTTTCTTAAGGCTGAGTAATATATACGTAACACATCCAGCCGTCTGTTGAAGAACACTTCAGTTGTTTCCATGTCTTGGCCACCATGAATAATGCTACATTGAACATAGGGGTACTTGTATCTTTATGAATTAACTAGAGGCCCGGTGCACAAATTTGTGCACAGATGGGGTCTGGCCAGCAGGGGGGAGGGGACACAGGCAGTTGGCTGGCCGGCCCCACCCCTGATCAGGGTGGGGGGGCGGGTCAGGGGCGGGGCCGGCCAGGGTGAGAGGCTGTGGGCAGTTGGCAGGCCGGCTCTGCCCCCTGGTCGAACTTCCAGTCGAGGGTACAATTTGCATATTAGCTCTTTATTATATAGGATAGGATGTTTTCAAGTTTTTCTGGTAGATACCCAGAAGAGGGGTTGCTGGGTCATATGGTAACACTATTCTTAATTTTTTGAGGCGCCTCCACATTGTTTATCAGAGTGGCTATGGCAGTTTGCATTCCCACCAGCACTGAATGAGCATTCCTTATTTTCCACAACCTCTCCAATACTTGTTATTACTTGTCTTGTTGATAATTGCCATTCTACCAGGTGTGAAATAGTATCTCATTGTAGTGTGTTTTTTAAAATCCTCACCTGATGATATTTTTTCCCATTGATTTTTTTGAGAGAGTGAAAGGGAGGGAGGGAGGAGGAGGAAGAGAGAGAGAGAGACAGACAGACACACACACACACAGTGATGTGAGAGAGACACATTGACTGGTTGCCTCCCTCACGTGCCCCAACCAGGACTGGGTATTTAACCTGCAACCAAGGTACATGACCTTGACTGTGAATTGAACTTAACACCCTTTGGTCTGCAGGCCAACACTCTAACCACTGAGCAAACTAGCCAGGGCTTTCGTAATTTTGATATGCATTTCCCTAATAGCTAAAGAGGTTGAACATTTTTTCATTAACCTGTTGGCTATCCTCTGCCTATTTTGTAATTGGCTTGTCTATCTGTTTGGTGTTGAATTTTATGAGTTCTTTATATACAGGGATGGGAAAAAGTAGTTTTATAGTTGTTCATATAGAATATAATACAGCAATTAATAAGTAATCTATCTATTTATATATAAATAAAAATGTAAATGTTCGTTTGTTCAAAATCTTAAATCTCTGAAAGTTCTTCACCGATTGCTTTGAAATTTGGACACAACATTGCATTTGAATACGCGCATGTTTTTATATACCTTATACCTACTATTATATAGATGTCACACCTGTGACAGGTAAAAACATGCTTTTTTTGAAAAACAGTGCCATCTGCTGGTAAATGTGCCCGGTCCAACGTCTTCCCAGCAATTGAGAATTGTCAACGGCATTGCATTACACTTTCTACAGTGCATGTCAAGCTCTGAATTTATTGGAGAACGACCAACACTGGGATGTATTCATTAATGACGTGTGCAACATGTCACATCCAAATCAAATTCATACATTGTTTGCAATCATATTGACCGCCTGCTTTCCTTCATCTCTAGCAGAGTTAAGTGAGGAATATAAATTGCACATGGCTGAAGATATTTTCCATCGAATATGTAAGGAAAATTCAAATATGAACATGGATTTCACAGCAGAAATCTACAACGAAGTGTTGATAATGATTGAAGATTTGTGCTTAGAAATTGCGAACAAAGTTCTCAATCAATTGGAAATGCCATCACTGAATCGGGTCTGCTGCTGATTCATTCAATGTAGAATTGCGTCGTGAACAAAATTAAAACACAGGTGATCTTTTGTCATAGTGCAATTAAATATTCCTAAGCTAACGCTTGAGCAAAAAGGCATTTACGATCAAATAATGCAAACTGTCAATAACGAGGTTGGAGAAATCTTCTTAGATGCGCTAGGAGGAACTGGTAAAACATTCCTAATTAGATTGATTCTGGCAGCAATTCGATCCCAAAATGACATAGCCTTAGCTCTTGCATCATCTGGAATAGCTGCGACATTGCTACCAGGTGGAAGAACTCATTCCGCTTTGAAATTGCCATTGAACATGCAATTCATTGAAACTCCCACGTGCAACATTTCCAAAGCATCCGGCATGGCAAAAGTATTGCAGAAATGCAAACTTATTGTTTGGGATGAGTGCACAATGGCGCACAAAAAATCGCTCAAGGCACTTGATCAATCATTGCAAGATTTGCGTGGAAACATCAGACCATTTGGGAATGCATTAATATTGCTTGCAGGAGATTTCGGGGAAACATTACCTGTAATTCCTTGATTGACACCAGCAGACAAAATAAATGCTTGCCTGAAATACTCTATTTTGTGGCGACACGTAAAGACGTTAAAATTAACTACAAATATGCATGTCCAGCTGCAAAATGATTTGATTAGCTGAGATATTCTCACATAAATTGATAGAAATTGGGAATGGAAAGGTGCTGGTTGATCTGACCTCAGATCAATAAATTTCATTGCCTCATAACTTCTGCAATTTAGTGACATCAAAAGAAGAATTGTTTGAAAAAGTATTTCTCAATATTCAAACCAATTATAAGAATCACGATTGACTGAGTGAACGAGCTATTCTCGCGGCCAAGAACAAAGATGTCTACGAACTTACTATTATTCAGTCTAACGTTCAAAGCGAGGCAGTCACATACAAGTCCGTCGACACTGTTGTGGAAGCAGATGAAGCGGTTAATTATCCAACAGAATTTTTGAATTCACTCGGATCTGCCAGGGATGCCACTGCATGTACTGCAATTGAAAATCAGTGTGCCAATTATGTTACAAAATATCAACCAGCCAAAGCTTTGCAGTGGCACGCGGCTTGTAGTAAAAAAGTTAATGAGCAATGTCGTAGAAGCAATAATCTTGACAGGACCTTTCAAAGATGAAGATGTCCTCATTCCTCACATTCCTATGATTCCAACAGATATGCCATTTCAATTTAAGAGATTGCAATTCCCAATTCAATTGGCGTTTGCAATCACCATCAACAAAGTTCAGGGCCAATCTATAGAATTGTGCAGTTTAGATCTAGACACAGATTGCTTCTCACATGGACAATTATATGTTGCGTGTTCTAGAGTCGGCAAACCAGACAATCTATATCTGCACAGACAATGGAACAACAAAAAATATTGTATACCCACAAGCATTGTGAAATTCAACATATTAGAAACGTGCGCTTTCTCTTTTCTTTTCCATTTAACCAGACTGAACCACAGCAATGCATGGCCGGGTACAGCTAGTACAAGAATAAATTGCTTACTCACAACTGTAAACCTAATTTTGCCTATGCCTGTATTTTGGATATTGACTTTGTCAGAGCTGCTGTTTGCAAATAACTTCTCCCATTTGGTTGTCTTTTTGTTTTGTTAACAGTTTCCTTTGCTGTGCAGAAGCTTTTTGCCTTTATTTCCTTTGCCTTTGGGGTCAAATTTATAAAATCTTCTCTTATGACCAAGGTCCAGAGGTTTAGTACCTATGTTTTTTTAAATATAATTTACTAAAAGCCTAGTGCACAAATTCGTGCACGGGAGGGCTTCCTTGGGGTGGCCTGTGGAGATTGGGCCCCAGCTTGCGCCCCATCCCCACAGCCCTGCCTGGCACCCTGCCTTCGCCTGGCACTGCCCTTCACCTGCTCCGCCATCCCTCCTGTGGGGCAATTGATTAGGACCAGGCCTCCTGCCCAGCTCCCTCAGTGCCTGGGAGCCAGGTGGCAGCCCTACCCCCTGCCACTGACGCTGGTTGCTGTCTGCGGGGCAATCAGCGGGGTGATTGGGCCACTGCTTGCACCTGCCTTGACCTGGCGCCACCCACTCACCTGCTCCACCGTCCGCCGTGGTCCCACTCCCATCAGGGCCGGCAGCGCCTCCATTGCCACCTGCTGCCAGCACCACATCGCGACGCCCACCATGTTCTGTGCTGCCCCCTGGGGGTCAGCGCGTGTCATAGCAAGCAGTTGAACTCCCAGTTGAACGACCACCCCTAATTTGCATATTAGGCTTTTCTTATATAGGATTATTTCAGGTCTTATACATAGGTCTTTAATCTGTTTGGAGTTAATTTTTGTGTATGGTGACAAATAGTAGTGTAGTTTTATTTTTTGTATGTGGCTTTCCAGTTTTCCCAGAATCATTTATTGAAGGGTCTTTTTTTTTTTTTTTTATTGACTTCAAAGAGGAAGGGGGGGCGGAGAGAAACTGCAATGATCAGAGAGAATCATTGATTGGCTGGTTTCTGCACACCCCCTATTAGGGATTGAGCTGCAACCCTGTCTGGTTTTGTGGGTCGACACTCAATCACTGAGCTACATCAGCCGGGCAAGTCTTTCTTTTTTTCATTTCATGTTTTTGGGTCCTTTGATGAAAATTATTTGCCCATATACATGTGGTTTTATTTCTGGACTCTCAATTGTGTTCCATTGATCACTATGTCTCTTTTTCTGCCATCCCATGCTATTTGGATTATTGTAGCTGTGTAGTATAGTTTGAAGTCAGGTAGTGTGATACTTCCCTCTTTGTTTATTTTTTTCAGGATTGCTTTGGCCATTTGGGATCTTTTATGGTTCTATACAAATCTGATGATTCATTTTGTTCTATTTCTTTATAAAATCATATTGGGATTTTAAAAAATATGTTTTTATGGATTTCAGAGAGAGGAGGGGGAAGAAGGGAGAGAGAGAAAGAGAGAGAGAGAAATATCAGTGACAGAGAAACATTCATCTGTTGCCTCCTGCACACCCCCTAATGGGGATTGAGCCTGCAACCCAGGTATGTAATCTGACTGGGAATTGAACTTCCATCTCCTGGTGTATGGGGCAATGCTGAGCCACACTGGCCGGGCCACGTCGGGATTTTGGTAGTGGTTGCATTAAACCTATTTATTGCTTTGGGTAATATGACCGTATAAACTGTGTTGATTCTTCCAATCCAAAAACATGGAATATCTTTTCATTTCAATTATTGTGTCATTTTCAATCTCTTTTAATAATGCTTTATAGTTTCAACTAGTGGCCTGGTGCACAGGGCGGGGTGTCCCTCAGCCTGGCCTGCAACCTCTCCAATCTGGGACCTCTCAGGGTTTAGGCAGTTAGACATCTCTCTTGCAATCTGGAACTGCTGGCTCCTTAACCACTCACCTGCCTGCCAGCCTGCTCTTTCCCAACTGCTCTCTCCACCAGCCTGCTTGCTCCCAACTGCCACCCCCCGCTCCCCACCGGCCTGCTCGACCCCAACTGCCCCACCCCCCACCGGCCTGCTCGACCCCAACTGGGCCCCCCGCCGACCTGTTCACCCCCAACTGCCCTCCCCATTAAGTTTATTCCTAGGTATTCTTTTTGTTGCAGTTGCAAAAGGAAAATTTTTCCTTTTTTTAAAAAAAATGATGTTTCATTATTATATAGGAAAGTAGTGGATATATGTTTTTTAATCCTCACCTGAGGATATACAGGGTGTTTCCAAAATGTCTATACACATTTTAGCAGCTGATAGCTCAGTTTTGAAAATGAAATAATTATTCAAGTGTGTATGTTTATTTTGGGAGGGCACCCTATATTTTTCATTGATTCTAGAGCAAGAGGAAGGGGGCGGGAGATATACAGAGAGAAACATTGATATGAGAGAGAAAACCATGTATCTGTTGTCTCCTATATGTGCCCTGACCTGGGATTGAGCCTACAACCTGGGTATGTGCCCTGACTGGAAATCAAACCTGAGACCTTCTGGTGCATGGGATGATGCTCCATCCAACTGAGCCACACCAGACAGGACTATAGTACCCATCTTCCAAAAAAGCATTGTAATATCCTGCTTCTGTTTGCCTGTTGGTGATCTTACTCAAGTTTTGTGACCTTTTGTTCTGTGTTTCAGGTAAAATAACTCCCTTGAGTATTTCCTGTAATGGAGGTCTTCTGGCAGTAGATTTCCTCAGTTCCTGCATGTCTGGAAAAGCCTTTATTTCTCTTTCATATCTAAAGGCTAACTTTGCTGGATATGTTATTGTTGGCTGGTAGTTTCTCTCTTTCAGTAGTTTGAATATTTGATTCTACTCTCTCCTAACTTGTAGGGTTTCTGCTGAAAATCCTATCTAATAAAAGAGTAATATGCAAATTAACTGTAACTCCGTGACAAAATGGCGGCACCCATAGCCACAAGATGGCGGCGTCCAGTGCTCTCAGCCCTGCTGGAGTCCCCCAGTCCGGCTGGGAGGCGGCCAGGCCCCCACTCACGGATCCCTGCAGCCAGCGGAGGCAGCCTGGGGTGTCCGGCTGGGAGGCAGTCAGGCCCCCATGCACCGAACCCCACCGCCAGTGGTGGCAACCCAGGGTGTCCGGCTGGGAGGCTCCTGGGCTGTCTGGCCAGGGGTTGCGTGGGATGCACCCACTCAGGTAGCGGATCAAGCCTGGCTGCTCTGCCGCCTCTGGAGTGTTTGGGCTGAGCAACGAGGCTGGAATGTTTGGGCCTGTTGGCCTGGCCAGGGGTCACATGGGATGCGCCCACTCAGGTAGTGGATCACACCTGGCTGCTCTGCTGCCTCTGGAGTGTCTGGGCCTTTGGGCCCAGCCAGGGGTCTTGGGGACCAAGTGGACAGGCGGGATCTGCCCACTCCAGTGGCAGATCCAGCCTCACTGCTCCCCAGCCTCTGGCATGTCTGGGCCTGTCAGCCCCTCCATGAGACTAGATGCTGTATCCAGGGAACACACAAGTGGGTGGGGAGTTGACTCTGGGACTTCTGGCGCAGGGCGACTTGATGCTGTGTCCCAGTTTGTGCTGGCCCAGACTCTGACAGCAGAGAGGAGGAAGTCCCACCCCCACAGAATCAGCCAGAATCAGCCATTGGTCAGACAGCTGTCAGTGGCCTGACAGCCATCTGACAGCAGGGAGGAGGAAGTCCCACCCCTAGAGAATTGGCCTGGTCAGACAGCTCTCTGCCACCTGACAGCTAGGGCTCTCATTCACCTGACAGTAGGGAGGTGGGACTATGTCTAAACATCTACTATTGATACAAGGTAGCTCTGCAGCCGGCATTATCGACAGAAAATGTCTAAAGATCAGCGTGCCTCTGAACTTGAAAGAAGGCGGCAGTGTCGACAATATGTTCAAAGAACAGTTATCAACAAGTACTGCCAATACTGGTAGGAACTGCCTTCTCACGAAAATGGAGTACATGAGGATGCAATTCTTGAACATAGTGTGGTGGAATGACTGTTAGATGTCAATTTTGCCTATCACTAAATTTCTCCTATGAAAAACCATCTGATGGAAAATTTACTCGATGTTGTAGCAAAGGTAAAGTCTGTCCAAATGATATACATTTTCCAGAATACGCAGCATATTTAAAAAGATTAATGACAGATGAAGATTCTGACAGTAAAAATTACATGGAAAATATTCGTTCCATAAATAGTTCTTTTGCTTTTGCTTCCATGGGTGCAAATATTGCATCGCCATCAGGATATGGGCCATACTGTTTTAGAATACACAGACAAGTTTATCACCGTATGGGAACTTTACATCCTTTGGAGGGTGTTTCTCGGAAGTTTGCTCAACTTTATGTTTTGGCTACAGCTGAAGTGACAAGTAAAAGATTAGCAATGCCAGAAAACCAGGGCTGCTCAGAACGACTCATGATCAACATCAATAACCTCATGCATGAAATAAATGAATTAACAAAATCGTACAAGATGTTACATGAGGTAGAAAAGGAAGCCCAATCTGAAGCAGCAGCAAAAGTTCTAGCTCCCACGGAAGTAACTATGGCAATTAAATACGATCGTAACAGTGACCCAGGGAGATATAATTCTCCCCATGTAACTGAGATTGCTGTCATATTCAGAAATGAAGATGGATAACCTCTTTTTGAAAAGGACTTGCTCATTCACTGTAAACCAGATCCCAATAATCCAAATGCCACTAAAGTGAAACAAATCAGTATCCTGTTTCCTATATTAGATGTAATGACATATCCTATTCTTTTTCCACATGGTGAAAAAGCCTGGGGAACAGATATTGCATTAAGATTCAGAGACAACAATGTACTCAACAATAATACTAGACAAAATGTAAGGAGACGAGTCACACAAATGCAGTATTATGGATTTCATCTCTCTGTGAGGAACATGTTCAATCCTATTTTAAATGCCGGAAAGTTAACTCCACAGTTTATTGTGGATTCATATTAAAAAATGGAGGCCAATTGGATAAATTTCATTAAAGCAAACCAATCTAAGTTGAGAGTTGAAAAGTATAGTGGTTAGATGGATTATCTCAAATCTAGATCTGAAAATGACAATGTGCTGATTGGTAAAATGATAATACTTCAATATCTTTTGAGGGTAGTCCCAGAAATATGCAGCAGCGATATCAGGATGCTATGGCAATTGTAACGAAGTACGGCAAGCCCGATTTATTCATAACCATGACATGTAACCCCAAATGGGCAGATATTATAAACAATTTACAATGCTGGCAAAAAGTTGAAAACAGACCTGACTTGGTAGTCAGAGTTTTTAATATTAAGCTGAATGCTCTTTTAAAAGATAAATGTAAGTTCCATTTATTTGGCGAAGTAATAGCTAAAATTCATGTCATTGAATTTCAGAAACACAGACTGCCTCATACTCACATATTATTGATATTAGATAGTGAGTCCAAATTACGAACGGAAGATGACATTGACCGTATAGTTAAGGCAGAAATTCCGGATGAAGACCAGTATCCTCGACTTTTTCAAATTGTAAAATCAAATATGGTACATGGACCATGTGGAATACAAAATCCAAATAGTCCATGTATGGAAAATAGTAAATGTTCATAGGGGTATCCAAAAGAATTTCAAAATGTGACCATTGGAAATATTGATGGTTATCCCAATTACAAATGAAGATCGGGCAGCACCATGTCATTGGAAATAAAGTTGTCGATAACACTTGGGATTGTCCCTTAAAACCCATATTTGTGGGTTTAAATATAACTGTCATATAAATGTTGAAGTCTGTGCATCAATTAAAAGTGTCAAATATTTATTTAAATACATCTATAAAGGGCACGATTGTGCAAATATTCAAATTTCTGAAAAAAATATTATCAATCATGACGAAGTACAGGACTTCATTGACTCCAGGTATGTGAGCGCTCCTGAGGCTGTTTGGAGACTTTTTGCAATGCAAATGCATGACCAATCTCATGCAATCACAAGATTAGCTATTCATTTGCCAAATGAACAAAATTTTTATTCATACTGATGATTTTGCTGAAGTTTTAGATAGGGCTAAAAGGCATAACTCAACGCTGATGGCTTGGTTCTTATTGAATAGAGAAGATTCTGACGCAAATAATTATTATTATTGGGAGATTCCACAGCATTATGTGTTTAATAATTGTTAGTGGACAAAACGTCAAAAGGGTGGGAATAAAGTATTAGGTAGACTGTTCTCTGACAGCTTTAGAGAACCAGAACGATATTACCTTAGACTTTTGCTTCTGCATGTAAAAGGTGCGATAAGTTTTAAGGATCTGCGAACTGTAGGAGGTGTAACTTATGATACATTTCACAAAGCTGCTAAACACCGAGGGTTATTACTTGACGACACTATCTGGAAAGATAGGATTGATGATGCAGTCATCCTTAATATGCCCAAACAATTACGGCAACTTTTTGCATACATATGTGTGTTTGGATGTCCTGCTGCTGCAGACAAATTATGGGATGAGAATAAATCTCATTTTATTGAAGATTTCTGTTGGACATTGCACCGAAGAGAACTGTGAAATGCATGCCCTTAACGAAATTCAGGAGGTATTCACATTGCATGGAATGAAATGTTCACATTTCAAACTTCCAGACTATCCTTTATTAATGAATGTAAATACACGTGATGAATCGTACAAGCGACAACAGGCAGAGGTTTTGATAAATTCTCTGAAGGATGAACAGTTGGCAGCCTTTCAGACTATAACTTCAGCCATTGAAGATCAAACTGTACACCCCAAATGCTTTTTCTTGGATGGTCCAGGTGGTAGTGGAAAAACATATCTGTATAAAGTTTTAATACATTATATTAGAGGTGGTGGTACTGTTTTACCCACACCATCTACAGGAATTGCTGCAAATTTACTTCTTGGTGGAAGAAACTTTCATTCCCAATATAAATTACCAATTCCATTAAATGAAATTTCAATTTCTAGACTCAATATAAAGAGCAAAGTTGCTAAAACCATTAAAAAGGCCCAACTTCTTATTGATGAATGCACCATGGCATCCAGTCATGCTATAAACACCATAGACAGATGACTAAGAGAAATTATGAATTCGAATGTTGCATTTGGTGGGAAAGTTCTCCTTCTCGGAGGGGATTTTCGACAATGTCTCAGTATTGTGCCACATGCTATGTGATCGGCCATAGTACAAACAAGTTTAAAGTACTGTGATGTTTGGGGATGTTTCAGAAAGTTGTCTCTTAAAACAAGTATGAGATCATAGGATTCTACTTATAGTGAATGGTTAGTAAAACTTGGAGATGGGAAACTTGATAGCAGTTCTCATTTAGGAATGGATATTATTGAAATCCCCCATGAAATGATTTGTAACGGATCTATTATTAAAGCTACCTTTGGAAATATATCTATAGGTAATATTAAAAATATATCTAAACACGCAATTCTTTGTCCAAAAAATGAGCACGTTCAAAAATTAAATGAAGAAATTTTGGATATACTTGATGGAGATTTCACACGTATTTGAGTGATGATTCCATTGACTCAACAGATGATGCTGAAAAGGAAATTTTCTCATTGAATTTCTTAATAGTATTACTCCTTTGGGAATGCCATGTCATAAATTAAAATTGAAAGTTGGTGCAATCATCATGCTATTGAGAAATCTTAATAGTAAATGGGGTCTTTGTAATGGTACCAGATTTATTATCAAAAGATTGCGACCTAACATAATCGAAGCTGAAGTATTAACAGGATCTGCAGAGGGAGAGGTTGTTCTGATTCCAAGAATTGATTTGTCCCCATCTGACACTGGCCTCCCATTTAAATTAATTCGACGACAGTTTCCCATGATGCCAGCATTTGCGATGACTATTCATAAATCATAAGGACAAACTCTAGACAGAGTAGGAATATTCCTACCTGAACCTGTTTTCACACATGACCAGTTATATGTTGCTTTCTCTTGAGTTCGAAGAGCATATGCCATTAAAGTTGTAAATACTTCATCCCAAGGGAAATAAGTCAAGCACTCTGAAAGTGTTTTCACTCTTAATGTGGTATACAGGGAGATATTAGATTAAGTTTGATCAATTTATCAGTCATTGTTTGCATCAATGTTTTTATATCATATTTTTGCTGTTTTCATATGATGTTTTTGTTATTTTTATGTCTTTGTTCTTATGTCATTTTGTTACTGTTTATTAATAAATTCATATATTATTTTCATATACATTTTACTAATTTCCTTTCATCTCTCATACTTCTATTATAGAGAAAGGGCAAATAGCAATATTAACGTATTTCCTCTAATTAATTCCATTTTAATGTGCACGAATTTCATGCATCAGGCCTAAACAGGCAGTTGGACATCCCCCGAGGGGTCCCAGATAGGAGAGGGTGCAGGTTGGGCTGAGGGACACCTTCCCGCAACAGTGCATGAATTTCGTGCACTGGGCCTCTAGTCTGATAATAATGTAATAGGATTTTCTTTATAGGTTACTGTCTTTTTTTGTGGCTGCCGTGAGAGTTCTTTCTTTGCTATTAATTTTGACAGTTTTAATACAGTGTGTCTTGGAGAAGGCCTTTTTGGGTTGAGGTAATTAGGTTTTCTAATTGCTTCTTGGATTCATGGATCTGGTTCTTTTCATAGGTTTGGGAAATTCTCATCAACTATTTGTTTGAATAGGCTCTCTATTCTCTTATTCTGTTATGCCTTTTATTCCAGTATTGCTTTTTCTGATGGAGTTAGAGTTCTTGTAGAGTGCTTTCTTTCTTCTTCTTTTCTTTCTTTCTTTTTTTTTTTAATGCTCAAGTCTCTCTTCTCTCTGTGTCATTTCTAGATTTCTATCTTTGATGTCACTAATTCTTTCCTTCATCTGGTCAGCTCTGTTTTCCTAAGCTCACTAGTTTATTCTTTATCTCTCTTATTGAGTTTATCGCCTCCAGAATTTGTATTTGGTTCTTTTTGAAAGTTGCAGTCTCTTTTGCAAAGTACTTGTTTTATTTATTGATCCCATTTCTGAGTTCGTTAAACTACCTGTCTGTGTTTCCCTGTAACTCACTTAACTTTTTTAGAACTGCAATCTTGAGTTCTTATTTAAATTACATATCTCCATGCCTTTAAGTTTATTTTCTGGAGATTTTTCATTTTCTTTCTGAGCTGCCTCATGACCTTGGTTATTCATGGTATTTGATGGATTTCTTTGCTCTCTAGGCATTGATGTATGAGTGGCACTTCTCCAGTACACTGATAAGCCTTCCTATTGTTCTCTAGTAGGTGACCTTGAAGCACAAGTTATTTAGTTCTCTGGCACTACTCTTGCTTTTCAGATCTCTGTGGGGTGGTGGCAAATGTCTTGTGTTTCCTGGGAAGGTGGGTGTCATCTGTGTTCAGATCGCCTGGGTCTCAGGGGACCAATCCCATGAAGGAACGTGGTGGGTAAAATCCCAGTGCTGTCCCCTGTCCCCAGATGCTGCCAGTAGTGTAACTCCGATGGGTGGGGGTAGGGTGAGCTAGGGAAGCTGGCTGCTGCTGTCTTTGTTGCTTTGCTGTCCTCTAATGGTGACTGGCAGACCTAAGCAGCCTTTCTGTGTATTTGTACCTGACACGGGGGTGAGTCGCAGAGTGCAGCTGTTGCTAAGGGGAAACATGTTTCTGTAGTACAGGTTCTCTGGTTTGCAGACAATGTACTCTGCAGCCAGACACTCACTTCTACAGCTTCTTCTGGGGCCTGCTGCCAGCTCTGGGATGGTAAAGGGATGCAGCCAGGCTCCATGGCTTGGTTTCTCTGTCTTGAATGCCAATTGCCAGACAACCATGACTGCCTTTGTGCTTCACTCCTGCCAGGCCACTGTGTTCAGCTGCAGCTCCTACAGATGACTCCTGCAGGAATGCTCACCGTGTCTCTCTGCTCCTCCTGGCTGAAGGGAGTGCCAATGGCAACCTGATTCTTTTTCCTCTTTTTGGGCTGAGTCCTGCAGAGACCTCAGGGTTGTGAGCTCTGGGCTGTGTCTTTGGCATCATCTTAGCTCTCTTTTTCCCCCACCTTCTTGATTTGCTCCCATTTGCCCACCTTTAGAAGTTTTAATGCATCATCTCTCAGATGTATTTGTGCATTGAACAAGGAATCCTTTGCTGAATTACAGTTAGTCAAATTGTTGAAACTCTTAAGGGGAGAGATTAAGGAGACCTCTCATGCTGCTATTTTTCTAACATCACCCAATTCTGTTTTTTTAGGTGTCTCTTAACTCAGGAATGTCACATAATTCATGAAGTGCACTTTATTTTTTTATTTTTTGTTTTTTAAAAATAAATCTTTATTCAGATTATTACAATTGTTTCTCCTTTCCCCCCCATAGCTCCCCTCCACCTGGTTCCCACCTCACCTTCTGCCCTTACCTCCCCCCCACTGTCCTCATCCATAGGTGTATGATTTTTGTCCAGTCTCTTCCTGCATCCCCCCATTCCCTTTTCCCCCTGAGAATTATCAGTCCACTCCCCTTCTATGCCCCTGATTCTGCTATATTCACCAGTTTATTCTTTTCCTCAGGTTTTTAATTCACTTGATTTTTAGGTTCACTTGTTGATAGATATGTATTTGTTGTTCATAATTTTTATCTTTACTTTTTTCTTCTTCCTATTCTTAAATAATACCTTTCAGCATTTCATATAATACTGGTTTGGTGGTGATGAACTCCTTTAGCTTTTTCTTATTTGTGAAGCTCTTTATCTGCCCTTCAATTCTGAATGATAGCTTTGCTGGGTAGAGTAATCTTGGTTGTAGGTTCTTGCTATACATCACTTTGTAGATTTCTTGCCATTCCCGTCTGGCCTGCGTAGTTTCTCTTGAGAAATCAGCTGACAATCATATGGGTGCTCCCTTGTGGGTAATTAACTGTTTTTCTCTTGCTGCTTTTAATATTCTCTCTTTGTCTTTTGCTCTTGGCATTTTAATTATGATGTGTCTTGGTGTGGTCCTCTTTGGATTCCTTTTGTTTGGGGTTCTGTGCGCTTCCTGGACTTGTAAGTCTATTTCTTTCACCAGGTGGGGGAAGTTTTCTGTCATTATTTCTTCAAATAGGTTTTCAGTATCTTGCTCTCTCTCTTCTTCTGGCACCCCCATAATTCTGATGTTGGTACGCTTGAGGTTGTCCCAGAGGCTTCTTACACTATCTTCAACTTTTTGGATTCTTTTTGCTTTTTGCTTTTCCAGTTAAGTGTTTTTTGCTTCTTTGTATTTCAATTCTTTGACTTCATTCTTGTGTTCCTCTAGTCTGTTGTTGGGTCTCTGTATAATATTTTTTATTTCAGTCAGTGTATGTTTAATTTCTAGTTGGTCCTTTTTCATATCTTTGAGGGTCTCGTTATATTTATTGGCCTTTTCTAGGATATTCTTGAAAAGCCTTATAACTGTGGTTTTGAATTCTATATCCAGTCATTTGTTTTCCTCCATTTCTTTCATTTGTGATCTGTTTCTTTGTCTCTGCATTTTCACTGCTTCCCTGAGTCGGTAGGGTAGCTTTGTGTGCTAGGTTTCCTATATGGCCGAGTGGGTCGGCCTCCCCATTACCTGAGGTGGACACTTTTGGTGCACCCCTTTGTGGACTGTGTGTACAGCCTTGTTGTAGTTAAGTCTTGATTGTTGTTGGTATCACTGGGAGGAATTGACCTCCAGGCCAATTGGCTGTGAGGATCAGCTGTGTCTACGCTGGGAGAAGTTCGGTGCTGGAGACAGCCTTATAGGATTAGACTTGCCAAATTGCAAAAACCTCTGTGATCAACTTGGATGGGGTGGAGTCTCAGGGTGGAGCAGAGAGTCTTGGCTTCCTGTCAGCCCTGCCCTTGTGCACGCACGCACCTCTAGACCTCTGCCTTCCCCGGCTCCCGAGCCTCTGCCCAAGAGTCCAGATTTCTCCCGCAAGAGCATGGGTCCCCAGGGGCTCGCCTGGAACTGGGCTTCAGTGCAGTCAGAACTGGGGTTCAGTGCAGTCAGGAGCTTCCGACTCCCTTCTGCTAGGGAAAGCCTGTGGTAACCTCTTCAGTCTTTGTGCGCACTGGTGCGTGTGCCTCCAGACCCCCTCCCCCGGGTGTCCGAGTCTCCGAGTGCCTTTCTACCTGACAGTCCAGACTACCCCTGTATGAGCCTGGGTCCACAGGGTTTCGCCTGGAACTGGGGTTCAGTGCAGTTGGAACTGGGGTTCAGTGCAGTCGGGGGCTTCCTTCCCCCTCCCGCCAGAGAAAGTCAGCCAGGTTCTCAGCTGCCCTTCCTCTCTGCGTGCACAAAGACCCTTTGCCGTACCTCAAGCCTTTGCCGTTCCTCCAATTCTCTGTGAGCTTTTCTCTTTCCTTCTAGTTGTAGAATTTCCACTCAGCCAGCTTTCCTGTGGTTCTGGATGGTGTCCGTTCTGTCTTTTTGTTGTAGTTTTGAAATTGTTGTGTGAGCGGTTTAGGTGCTTACCTATGCTACCATCTTGGTTTCTTCCCTGAAGTGCACTTTAGATGCTTAATAAATGTGGTCTGTCTCTCCATTTATGTTTTTAGAGCATTTAAAAGCGTGCTTTTGGAAGAGAGATGGATGAGGAGGAAAAATGTTGTGAAGATTAGATTTGCTAGAATTTGTAGCTGTCTTTCTGGAATCCTCTAGAAGTATAAAAATGAGGGAACTCTAGCATCTTTTAAACAAAGAATATATGAGGCTCTTTCATATTGAACAGTAATGTGTTGGTGTGTAGTTTGCCCCTTCCCTCAAATTCTTGGTAGGATGGGTCTTGAATAGCAATTGAATGATATAATTGCTTCAAAAGAAGTAAATGTAGATGAAGAGGATCAAATACAGAACTTAACTGCTCCAGAGGTTTACAGACTTGAGGTGGGAACCCAGAGAGGCTTGTGAGGGATTTAGTGGACTGTTTAGTTAGTTTTTGTTTGAAATTTCTGACTCCTGGCACTCAAATACCCCTTGCTGTATATGGTTAGGTAAACTTCATGCCACTTTCAGAGAAGTTGTAAAGGCTGACCTCTGGAATTTGAGTTCCAACCCCAGTTTAAACTCTCCCTGCAAAACCTTCCTTTCTGTTTGCTAGATGAAGAAGATAACTTGTTCACACCCCCCAAGCTGACCGACGAGGACTTCTCGCCATTTGGCTCTAGAGGTGGCCTGTTCAGTGGAGGGAAGGGGCTTTTTGATGATGAGGATGAGGAGGTGAGTCATTGCTAATCTGAAGCTCTCCATAGCTGTGTCGTGGAAGAAATACACTTGGTTCCTTGAGGGGAAAAGATGGTTTCTTAGTTGGAAGTTGCTTCTGCTTTTATATTTGGGGAGATTTTGGACTGAGAACCACAAGAGAAAGGTTGTATCATGGTGCCCTTTGTTAGGTGGGGAGAGGATGGGAGAGTGTTAATAGTGAACAATTTACTTGATTGGCAGTTGTTTCTTATCTCCGTTCTTTTAAAAAAATTTTTACTTAAATATTTTATTTATTAATATTTTTATTGGTTTCAGAGAGGAAGGGAGGAGAGAGAGTTAGAAACACCAATGATGAGAGAGAATCATTGATCAGCTGCCTTCTGCATGCCCTGTACTGGGGATCAAGCCCACAACCTTGGCATGTGCCCTTGACCAGAATGGAACCCGGGACCCTTCAGTCCACAGGCCGATGCTCTATCCACTGAGCCAAATCGCCTAGGGCTTATCTCTCTATCCTTCTTCCATGTTTTTAATTAATTCCTGGACAGACCTAACTTATTTAAGGGTCTGATTTTGCCATAGTCTTCACTTTGGAACTGATTTTCTGGCAAAACAGTATATATGTATCTTCAAACTTGACAAGGTACTTTTCTTTAGAAAGCTTCAAATGCCACTGCTCTTTTGAATTCTGTTGTATCCATGTTACAACCAGAGTGACCTCTTCGTGGAAGCCCCTCGGAGCCAAGAAGCTGGAGCTGCTGCTAACGAAGGTGAGCTTGGACTGAGGCTCCTATGCTTCTTTGTATAGATTTCCAAAATTGCTCACTTCCCATTAGGAGGTGGGAGCCCTGATGGTGTTCCGAAACCTGCTGTTTTGTTAGGCAAGAAACTTATGTTTGCCTTGGTCTAGTTGAAGTAGTTTATTTGCACTAATTCTTGCCTTAGAAAAAACAAAGAATACCATTTGTAAACACACCACAATTTTGTCTCTTGAGTATTTTCCTGTTTGATTTTATGACTATCAGTATTGAGGATATTTTAATTTAATCAACTTAATTCAAAGAAACATTCCTAAAATTCTGCATGGAAATTGAGATTAGTAATTCCCTATTCCAGTGTGCATTATAATCTGGACTTTCTAAAAAGCACACAAAAAAATTTAAAAACTTACAAACTGTATTCCTTTAGATTTGTGGTAGTTCTTGGGGGCTGGGAGTTATTTATTTTAATCAACTTGGTCTCCTCAGGCCACAAGTTGTTGGATTTGGGGCTTGCTACGATGCTGCCTTGATTGTTGTCGCTCCTGCTCTCCACTTTTTGGTATCGGTGACTTGCCTCTTTGTTACTGGTATTGCCTTCATTTTTTCACTGATGTCTAGACTTTTTCCTTTTTCCTCCTTGTTCATGCTCACAAACAGGAATGGGTGGAGGAGCCCGCTTGCTCTGCCACTGCCTCCACTGCTCTGCATTTCCTTGGCCTCTCCAGCCAACCTCATCTGCCCAGTCACAGTGATTTTCCATGGCAATCACCACTGAGAATGCATTAGTACCAAGAAAGTACTTGTCAGTAGAGAAGATACTAAGGGATTTTAAAATGACTCTTTTGGAAAAAGTTGGCTTTAATGGGCCTTTTAGAAGCTATTTATTGTGTTGCACATATTTTAGGAAGGTGCATTTAATAAGAAAAGTTACTTTCTTTGTTGAAATGGTTATCTCATTCTTTCTCATTTTAGTGTCTTCATCCTCCAAACACGGAAAGAAAATTCCAGCTGGAGCGGTTTCTATATTTTTAGGTATCATTGTAGGGTTTGTTTTTTAGAAACTATATAAGAATTATTTTGTCATTTTTAAAATTGCCGTTTTCTGAGGGCAGGCTGGGGAGTAAGAGGAGCTTCAGAAGGCATGGAGCAGCTTACAGAAAGAGTTCATTCACTGGGGTTAGCTCCTATCCTCTTAGAAGTCAATGACCTTGGATCTGTTTATGTTTGAGTGGCCGGGTGGTTCTGCATTATGGGACATCTGTTGCAGAAAAGGATGGAATTTATTGGGTCCTGTTCCTGTACTTAGTGGGTGCACTGAAACGAGAAGGTCTTGGTGGTGGTAGTGGTGGTTTTTTCTGTAGGGTCAGAAGGCCCACCCACACTGGCCCACCCATAGCCGGCTTTCTTGTTTCTACCCACAGGGGACACTGACGTGTTGGGTGCAGCGTCTGCTCCGTCACTGAAGGAGCCTCAGCAGTCCACTCCAGGGAAGCGCTTGTACCTCCCACCCACTGGCCTCTTTGATGAGGACGACGATGATGACTTTTTTGCAGCGTCCTGTAGCAAACCCTCCAAGACAGGTGCTTGTTCCAGCCTGTTTTTGGATTTTGCCAGGAAAATAATGACCGAAAAAGGCATGAAGCTTGTCTAGTTCATAGTTCTTATAGGATCAGAACCCGTCCCCAATAATCCTGTCATAGAGTTGTTTCATCTCTGCTTTTGTGGTTACAGTACCTTGGAGGTCTCTGTTTTATGAACCAATCTTTTCTGCTTTGAGAACTAATTGGTAGGAATCTTCCTTAGAGAGAGTTTTAGTCCTCACCTTTGGAATCACACTTTCTTCCAGCAGTCCTTAGTAAACTCCGAACAGAATGCCAAGCTACCTGTTTATTTCCCAGCTTCTCCGTTTGCTCCCAAAAGCCCATGTAATCTTGACTTTTCCTTGTATGACAGGGTTTCCAGCCCTGTGGCCACTTCAGCTCTCTTTCTGTCTTCTCTCAAATTTAAGCCGCATGTTCATGAAATCACTCCTCTAAATCAGGTCTTTAACGTGCAGATGATCTCCTGAGTTCGTCATCATAATGCAGGTTCTGATTCAGGGTTGTAGGATGGGGTCTGCGATTCTGCATTTCTAACCAGCTCCCTGGTGCTCAGAGATTGCTGGTCTGTGAGTTGCCCTAGCTCCCTTTCCAGTGAAAGTTGTGGAAGCTAAGGGTAGAAGCAGAAAGTGAGAGAAATAATTCTTTTTTATTGTAGAAAGAGTACAAATGGATGCATAATCCACTCAGATCTAGGCCACCTGAAATGGCAGTGAATGCAGGCAGTAGTTCTTTGTGGCATGGGCGGTCTCTCACTGTAGTGCAAGCATGTCAAACTCAAGGCTACCACGGGCCAAATAAACAAGGTTTAAGTTTATGTGGCCGCAAGAAAACAAAAGCTTCAATTTTCATTGAAACGTAGGTTTATTTCCATAGAGACATGCTGAATACAAAGCGCTGAAATAAGTGAATAATTGTTAACATAAAATAATAGAACATTTTAATAAAAATATATTTTCTTGAACATTAACTTACCAGACACTGAATAACTGCACAAATTAATAAGCGTAATGCAAATAAACCTATTTGTCTTGTTCTCCGAAAGTGAATTATTTCCTGTTGCGCACACCAAACAAGTCAGTACAAGATTAATGATGTGGCCATCAGCTGCTAAAGCATTTGCTGCTAGTATTAGTGGAGAGAAATGGTGCGCCTACGTGTAAGGCGCGTAAGGGAAATCAATGCAACACGATTATAGTAACCAGTCATTAACAAACGTAGTTCGTTATTAATAATTATGTATAACAGGATATTGTAAAAATTAAGTTGGAAATTTTTATTAAAACATTTCTTACCGTTATATTGACTGGACCGCAAAAATATTGTGGGCTGCGAGTTTGACGTGCTTGCTATAGTGGATGTCATTGAGAACTGATGTGGAATCACAAATAAGTTGCTGCCCCTTTCTTGGTCAGCTGCTGCTGTCCTGGACCATTGATGAGTCAGTGCCCTCATTTCAGTCACACACAGCTCATTTAGTGCAGCAGTGCTTGTGGGAGTGAGAGGCTGGAAACCATCCAAATATTCATCAGTAGGGAGAATTAGGGTCCTTCAATTCAGTGGAGTTCCATAAACCTGCTAAAAAGAATGAGGTTGACATGCCAAGATAGCCAAGGTACGTTAACTGAAAAATGTAAATTGTAAGGTGTGTTGTTCAAATTATGCTATCATTTTTAGCCTTATTTGAGAATGACTAGAGCTAATACATTAGTATATCATTTGGGAGAATTAGAAGCATATATACCATTCTTCCAATGGCTGTTGTGTTTGGGTGGGAAGGTAGAGTTATGGGGAAGATTTCAGTAGTTGCTTTTATATAATTTTATTTTTTAAAAGCAAGAGCTGACCTTCATTTCTCAGCTTCCTAGAATGGTTGACTTTTTTTTAACAGGGGAGTTTTAAAATATGTTTTTATTGATTTTAGAGAGAAAGGGAGAGGGAGAGAGAAACATGTGTCGGCTGCCTCCTGCACACACCCTAATGGGGATCAAGCCTGCTATCCAGGCATGTGCCCTGACCGGAATTTAAACAAGCAACCTTTTGGTGCATGGGACGATGCTCAACCGCTCAACCACCTGAGCCACACCGTCCAGGACTAGAGTGATTGGCTTTCAGATGATCTTTCTGTAGGTCTCTCTTTACCTTTTATGTCAGTCCAAGCTACTGTAAGCATCGGCTGCTTTTGCTTGGATCAGTGTGTAAATCACATGGTTAAACTGTCTATCCTGTGTTTCATTTGAGCTGCTGTTCTGTTTTTTGAAAAATTCTAATCTAGTCCTCTTAATATTTCTTCATAACTAAGAAATAACATACTTTCTAAATTCTTTGTGAGGAAAGAATTTTTAATCTCAGAATTTATGGTGGGATATTTTACTTTATTGTAATTTTGTGCTGTGATATATTTTAAAGACAAAATCAAATCCACTGCCAACATCTTTGATGAGGAGGAAGGAGATCTGTTCAAGGAGCAAGCAGTGACTTTGCCAGAAGCTACTGTGAACCAGACAGATGAAAATAAAGCAGGAGTGGAAGAAAAGGTGAGCAAGAGGGAAGACTGAACATAGCCGTGTTAATTTGTTAATTCATGTGGAACCCAGAGGGGAAGTATTGTTTCTTTCATGTTTATAGTGAAGAACTTTAGAAAGTTGAAAGAAGAGTACAATGAACACCCAAAGAACTGCCACCGAAATTCAGCAGTTTTTAGGATTTTGCCTTACCAGTTGTCTTGACATCCATTGTTGATCTTTTTAATTTTTTTTTTTTTAAATCCTCACCCAAGGATTTTTTTTCCATTGAGTTTTAGAGAAAGTGGAAGGGAGGGATGAAGGGGGAGAAAGAGAGAAACACTGATGTGAGAGAGACACATCGATTGTTTGCCCCCTGCACATGCCTGACTGGGGCTGGCATTGAACCTGCAACCCAATCATGTGCATTTGACTGGAAATCAAACCTCAACCCTTTGGTGCATGGGTTGACACTAACCACCGAGCAACACCAGCCAGGGCTCCATTGATGATCTTTTACCTGAACCAGTCATTGTGTTAGGAGGTACAAAATAATGTTTTTCTAATTCTTGCATTTCTTCTACTTTTGTTAGCTGGCATTCTTCTGAACAAAAGAACATTTTCTCCTCCTTTCCTGCTTTTTCAGTATCACTTTAGGACCATGGATGTGTTATATAATATATGAGCATGATAGCTTTTTTTTGTTGCTCATAGGTTATATTATTGACCTATGTTTGGCCAGTGGGATGCATCCCTCTCAGTCTTTAAGCTCCTCCGGCTGCTTCCCCTTCCCTTTGCTGTCCTGCACACCTTGACCTTTCTAAAGCACATCTCGTGCAATGTCTTTGCTATGAAACCCTGACCTTCCCCCTGATGATCACCTAGGTCCCAGCATTCAGAACCTGGCGTGCTCCTACGGCGGCCCTTCCTATGCTGGCTCCAGCTGTGCCCCTCCCACTGTGTGCTTTATGAGGTGGGCAGCCGGTCCTACTCTCTGATCCGCCAGGTGTGCCCACCTGCTGCTTTTCTCCTGGTCTTGTCCCCTCACATGTACTCTCTGCCTGGGATGTCCTTGCTATACCTACTAGTAGACATATCCCATGTCTAGGCCTTGTCTGTCCTGGGAAATTTACTTTATCAAGGAATTGTTTCTTTCTTCTTTCCTAACTAAACCAATTTGGAAATTCTTTCTCATGACACTTCTCATTTTGAGTTAATTGTTCGTATGAACTTGATGTAAGCCCAAGCTGCTTTATTCTAGCAGACACAGTACATTTTATGAATGAATGATTGAATACACTCTCATTTCCAGGCATCTTGTTTGTTAACTCTCAATTTTTTTCCCCCCAACAAAGGTTACCCTGCCTTCCAACAAAAACCTTAAGCTCTTGTCAGAAACAAAGACTCAAAAAGGTTTATTTTCAGATGAGGAAGACACTGAGGTAAGGAATTATTTTTTAGTTCTGGGAATTAGTATGTGGATATTACATTTGAAACTATTTCTGAATCAGGATTTTCTCAGTAGAGGTACAACACTTTATTGTATTCATTAGTTCTTTCTTTGAAATTAATCTCTTGAGAATACATGGTCCCTTTTTAAAAATTTATTGATTTGAGAGAAACAAATATTGATTTGTTGTTCCACTTATTTATGCAATCATTGGTTGCCTCTTGTATGTGCTCTGACCAGGGATCAAATCTGCAAACTTGGTGTATCAGGATGATGCTCTAACTGAGCCTCCCAGCCAGGGAATACAGTCTTTAGAAAGCAATATATGTACAATAGTTTTCACTCTTGTGTTTGAATCCAGCGCATCTTCTGGGAGGAAAATACTCTGTCTTCAGAATGCTCAAATTTTAGGCTATTTGCTGACCTTCATTCAATGCAGTGAGGTACTTAATTTGTACCAGAATGGAAATCTACACACTGTTTCCTTTTTTTAGTATTCTCACTAAAATGTGGGCTTAGTGATGAAGTGATGGGAATCCTGGCACAGCTTTTTACCTGGTGGCTGGTCACAGTTTGTAGCCGGTACTGTTCGCGGACAGCCTCAGTCCTCCAGGCACGTGCATGGCCTTTTCAATGCAGTAGCACCAGCTCTCCGAGGCGTCACTGCTGCTTCTGACTCTCACAGGCCTTGGTCCTTTGAGAACGAATTTTAGGCCAGGCTTTTAGGGGATCAGAGACCTGTATGAGAATGTAATGGGCCGTAATCAGTCCCCTTCACAGAAAAATATGTGGACGTGGCAGAAATTTGCATTTAAGTTTGGATTCTGTTAACTTTGAATTAAGCTCTAGTGGTTACTTTGCACTAATGGCCAGGATGAACATACAGCTTTTTGTGAGTAGAGTGGTTACCATAGATACAAATGAAACCTTGGGGGGTTGTAATTCACTCATGTTCAATGGACAGAACATCAGAATCAGCCGTAATCCAGTTAGGCCAAATCCTGACACGTGAACACAGCATAATGGGGCCTAACACTCTGGTCTGATCTCAGCTCCCGCTTCCAGGTCTTTGCTCTGGCTCCTGCCCCTCTGGGAATGTTCTTCCCAGAATTCACATGGCTAGTGTCCACTTTCCCCAGTTCCCTGTGGGCCTCCCCGGACGACCCTTGGCATAATTGCAGGCCCGCCAGCACACACCACACCACTTGAGAGCCCCTCTTCTGTTTCATCGTTCTCCACAGTATATTTTGCCAGGTGACATTTCACATCTACTCATGCATTGTCTCTGTCCCAACTAGAAGGCTCCATGAGGATAGAACGTTTGTTCCCGCCCTTATCCCTAATATCTGCACTAGTGATTGGCACTTGGTCAGCCGTCAAAGAGTTGTCAACTACATGAAAAAAGAAAACTGTGCATGTGCACGTTTAGTGACTTAAAAGGTATTCCATTACTTATTGCTATGAAATAAATTGCTCCAAAGCTTAGGGACTTAAAACATCAATAAGGCCTAGCTAGTTTGTCCCAGACTGGGGATGAAGGGTTCTGGGTTTGATTCCAGTCAAGGGCACATGCCTGGATTGTGGGCTCTATCCCTAGGGTGGGACGTGCAGGAGGCAGCCAATCAGTGATTCTCTGTCATCATTGATGTTCCCATCTCTATCTCCCTCTCTGAAATCAGTAAAAATATTTTTAAAAAGATCAATAAATTTTATTACCTCTTATAGTTCTAGAAGTTGACTTTGCTCAGCTAGACACTTTTTATTTAGGGTCACCTGTGGTTCCTAGTGTGAAGGTGGTTGTGCTTAGAATCAGCTCCCTGGTTCTGGTGCCTGGGGGGAAAGACTCAGATAGCGGGGACACTGGGGGCACGGGCACCCTCTGTGCCGTCTCCAGCATGGCAGCTTCTGGGAAATTGGTTTCTTACGTGGCCCAGAGTTTCAAAGTGCGATTCCTGGGAGCTGCCCTGAGAATGTACTGCTTTCTGTCCCCTGGCCTGGAAGCCGGTGTTGCCACTTCTGCTGCATTCTGTTGCGGCAATCACAAAGGCCCGCCCAGGTTCCAGGCTAGGGACACAGACTCCACTTCTTGATGGTAGGAGTATAAAATAATTTTCAGACAGGTTCTTTTTTAATCCTCACTCAAGGATATATTTTATTGATTTTGAGAGAGAGAGAAAGAGAGGAAGAGAGACATCCTTGTTAGAAATATCGATCACTTGCCTCCCATATGTGCTCCGACTAGGGATCTACAACTTAGGTATGTGTCCTGACTGGGAATCGAACCCACAACCTTTTTGGTGTATGGAACAGCACTCCAACCAACTGAGCCATCAACCAGAGCCAGACAGGTTTTTATTTTTATTATTTTTAAGATATATTTTTATTGATTTCAGAGAGCAAGGGAGAGGGAGAGAGAGAGATGGAAACATCAATGATGAAAAAGAATCATTGATCAGCTGCTCCCGGCACCCTTCCCACTAGGGTTTGAGCCCACAACCTAGGCATTGTGCCCTTGTCTGGAATTGAACCGGGGACCCTTCAGTTCACACACCGATGCTCTATCCCCTGAGCCAAACCAGCTAGGGCCAGGCAGGTTTTTAAAACCACCACTGAACTCTCTGTTCCATGTGCAGCATCATAGATTGTTTTTACTGGGTACTGCCAGGGTGTTGAGATGTGGAGAAGTAAAACATAGAAGATGGGGCCTTGGGCCAGAAAGGTGGGTTGTTTACTCCTGCCTCTGTCTCAAGTGTGGAGCTCAAGCTCGCCCAAGTGTAGGGATATGTTTGAGGTAATGGAAAAGCACTTTTTCAAACCCCAAGGAAGATGGTAGTCAAAGGTCCAAAGCCAGGATGTTGAAATTTGCTTTTATTCTTTGTTTTGGTTTATTTCCTTGTTTAATTTGAAAGCAACAGAGCCCTTTCCTTAAGTGAATCCTACCAGTGTGTAAAATGCAGGAGAGGCTAGGAGGCCCGGAACTCACCCTGTGAGGCCTCTTCTCCCTAAACAGACCTGTGGGGCGCCGTGGGTCCCAGGCGAGAACCACTGGACTGAGCCGCGCTCTTCTCAATTAATGAACCTAGTAGGCCTGTAGTGGAGGAGTGCACATTGATTCCATAATGAGTTTATCTGAAAAGGTCTCAGAAACTTACGTTCTTTTCCCACTTAATTGGCCTCTTGTGTATTAAAGTTTCTTCTCGAAGGAACAGTTCTGTTTTATGTTAAATTCATGCAGCTCTGTGTGCAGATCTTTCTTTGCATTACAGGTTAACATTTTGAAATTTTCTTCAAATCCACCAGATTTTTTAATAGTTTGCAACATCTACTGTAGTTCAAATAGAATACCAAACATTTAAAAATAAAAATTGAATATGTACTTATTTAAAAGAAATAATACTATACTTTTTACAAGAGTAGCAAATATTACACTCTTATTTGTTACTAAATAAAAGAGTCGTAGATACAGTAATTTGGGAACCTGGCTTCTGTTCCCATTATGGAATCTGTTCAATCCCTCTGATTCTTTGGACAGAAAAAGAAGTCATTCTTATTTTTAGCATGATAGGAGATCGATGGAAACTTTCCCCTTGCCTAAAACTTTTCTCCTTGTGGGAGGCCTAACCAATGCGAGTGGGGGTACCCAAAACCCTGGGCCCAGTGAGGCACCTGGAGTTGCGTGGTCTCTTCCTCTTCACAGCTAGGTGTTCGTGCTGCGCGCGTGCGCTTGCGGCAGGGCAGACTGGACGCGTGTCCCTCCAGGATGGGCTTGGCGAACTCCTGTCTGACAAAGACCTGGACCACTGCAGCTGCAGTGGCATAGTCGTTCGTGTTTTATATGTAACGAATGATTTAAAACTATGGATCTTGTTTACCAGGAACTTTAATCTTGATCCAACAGGATTTGTTTTCTTCTCAAAATGTGAGCAAGTCAAAAGATGCAACTCTCCTGCCTAGCAAACTCCCCACGACAGTCTCGCTTTTTGATGATGAAGATGAAGAGGTAAACATTGTTATTGCAACACAAGATAATCAAGTTTTTTTTTTATTAGGAAACTGTTCCTGATGTTAGCTTTATGGCCAGGGTTCAGTCAGTAGATCAGGGTGATGGGGAAGCAGTCAAGCCATCTGACAGATTTCAGCGATCCTTTCTTAAGTTCTCTTAGCTATACAATGGAAAGGACATTAGATTCTTGATCCAGCTTTTATGGAAGGCTTTGTAGATTTCACTTTAAAACCCTGCTTTTAGGAAATGCTTTTTAATATATGTATTTTTTTATTTCGGAGAGGAAGGGGGAGGGAGAGAGATAGAAACATCAATGATGAGAGAGAATCATTGCTTGGCTGCCTCCTGCATGCCCCCTACTGGGGATGGCGCCTGCAACCCAGGCATGTGTCCTTGACCTGAATCAAACCCAGGACCCTTCAGTCCACAGGCCAACACTCGATATCCACTGAGCCAAACTGGCTAGGGCAGGAAATGCTTTTTAGAGGATGGACCTATTATACCCGGTGACCTACAAGAATGTTGCGGTTAAAGGCAGCGTGTCCTCCTCACCTTGCTTTTCTTTCCTACCCTGGATGAGAGCGAATGGGGGAAGTAAGAGGGAAGACCAAGCGAACCTTCATCCTTATGCGGTTCTGTGCAATGTTAAGCTCCTCGGCCTGGCCTCAAATCTCTGCGTTCATGTCCTAGCTCCACCACATGCAAGTCAGGGGCCTCGGTCAAGTAACTTGACCTTTCTGAATCTCATGGCTTAATGGTATGTGGGGTCATTGTGACAGCTGACACAAGTCATGTACAGCCACTGGCACCATGCCTGGCACAGTAAGTGTGCCGTAAATGCGTATCCCCACTGGATGCTGTGCCTGCCTTCCCACACTCTCTTTTCAGGCTCCCTTTATCGATCTTTACATTTCGGACTGTTCACCGGCTGTGTACACTCTTAAGGCTGTTTCTCTCTGACTCCTGCTCAGGCCCTCTGATGTTTTTGTTATTCTTATCTACATAAAGGTACCTTAATAGGCATCTCTGGAGTGTGTGATGATACAAAAATTTACAGATGCCTTTGAACCTCTAAGAGTCAGCTCTTTGTGGGTCAGTGATTTTATTTAGTAAACTATTTAAGTTTGTATTATCTCTTTAAATTTAACCAGAAACCCCAGTCATTCCTTCCCTCTGTTCCAGGTGTGTGTAAAAGAGTGGAGAAAGCTCCGTGTTTGTCTGCTTTTATCCACTGCTCCAGTTTGTAATTCATAGAAAGACAGGTGCAGATTGCTGGCTGTGCAGGCGCTGTCCTGCTCTCCTGGCAGGTGCGGCCATGGCCTCCTTAGAAGCCACAGGGCCTACCTGCGGGTGCGGCCATGTGTCCTCCTGTTTCTGTGACCTTGCCTCATGTCACTTCCTCTAATGCCCCCTCCCAAGTGTCTGCCTTGGGTTCCGTGGAATTTTTCTGTTTCCCTTTGTGGATGGAGAGTAACTGAGAGACTATTACAGACTCTTGTTGTAGGCTTATATGTGAGACAAGTGGGATTTACTAGCATTTTGTGATTCCCTCTCCCCCCAAAATGTCTATTTTGTGACATTTTTGTGGAGTTGTCTATTTTGTACCTGACTAGAGATTTATTCTCTAACAATTTGGCATGAGAATATCCTAAGTTTTTTGTTTTACATGTATAAAATTGTCATACTCTTCTGCCATTTGTTTTCCTAGGATCTTTTTGGGGCTACAGCTGCCAAGAAGCAAGTATCATCTCTACCAACTCTGAGCCAAGAGAAAGCAAAACTCTCTGAGCCCCCCAAAAAGAAAGTGTCTGCCTTGTTGTTCAGCAGCGACGAGGAGGTGGGTGGGAAGTCCAGGAGCGGGCGCTGCTGGAGTAAGAGTTGCAGCTGTCCTGAGCATTTTCTTTCTCCACCTGCTTTATGTCTAGTGAAGTTCAGCCACTAGAGACTGTTCACAGCACTTGAAGAAAGATATTTAGTCCAGTATATTAAACTAAAGGGCATCTTTTTAAAAAAGGTTAAAAATAAAGTATGGCCCTCAAATAATAATAACGCTAATTCAAATGAGTGAGGTCTTATTTTATCTTATTACATGATCACTATGTTTCATTAATCAAGAACATGAATCTAGACATGGTAAGAACATCCTTTGCAAGTTTAACTCCTTTTTTATTAGAGTCTTAACAACATTTCAGTTCACTATCTAGATACATATCAGCAAAACCAGTAGTGAATATTGTTTAGCCTCTGTTCAGATTTAGCAAGACAGAAAAAGACTTTAAATATAAAATATAATGATACTAGGGGCCCAGTACATGAATTCGTGCACATTTAAATGAACTGGATTGCAAGGCTGTGGTGGGCAAAGGGACAGGTTTCAGCCTATCCTCTACGCCCACCCCCCCTCAGTCCCTCCCACTGTGGCCCCCGGTCCCCTGTCTGCTGGCAGCCCTGCTCCCACCACCGCTGTTCCCATGCACTGATGGCACCAGCCCCACTTGCACCCACTGATGGCACAGAGCGGTTGGGGGCAGTGCCAGCAGCGGATGCGAGTGGCGGCTGCTGCCCTGATCATCCTTCACGAGCAGGGGGAGGTGGAGAAGCCCTCAGGGGCGATCGGGACCAGCAGCCGCCACTTGTACCCACTAATGGTGCCAAGAGATTGGGGTGGTGCCAGGGCTGGCAGCAGGTGCAAGTGCCGGGCAGGACTGCAGCGGGTGGGAGCAAAGAATTTTAAGTAACCACCAGAGGCTTGACCCGATGACAGCAACCGGCGCCCCACCTTGGTCTAGCGCCCCTGCTCACCTCCACCATCCCGTCGCAGCTGATGCCCACCATGTTTCCTGCACACCCCCTGGTGGTCAGCACACATCATATCGACCCGTTGTTCGGTTGTTCCCCCGTTCAATCTGTTTGCATATTCGCCTTTTATTATATATGATTAGAAACTCTGAGCATTAAAAATCTTCCTGTATTATAATAGCTCCTATAATAAGACCTCTTTATTTTAACATAGACAAGTTAGGGTATGACGTGGATAGCTGAATCACAGATATGTTAGTGTTTTTATTGAAAGCAACTTAAAGTTGACACAACATAATTTGCTTTTTCTACTCAAACGTAGGAGTTTATGATGGATTATCCCTTTTTTTTTGGCATTGTTAGTCATTTTCCCTGTAGTAATGGCCAAACATTAGTGGAATTTTCCTTACCACAGTGGTTCAGGGAAAATGAAAATATTAGCTAAGACTGGGAGCAATAGTACTTGCAGAGTAAAGATAACCAGTGTTCAACCTGCCCATAGGAATCATGTGGGGAACTCTAAGAGTGCTAATGCTAGATTTTGACCTAATTGGTTTGGAGGTAAAGAGGTTACTGGAGTTTTCTAAAGCTCTTTCAGGGAGCCTGGCATGTAGCCACTGCTCTAGAGGAGCATGTCTCGAACCATGACATGTGAAGCAATCCCCTAGGCCTCGGTTATGAGTGTGGGTCTGATTCACAAAGTTGGGGGTGGAACCTGAGATTCTAAGTAACAGATGCTACTGGCTGTGAACCCCACTTTGCTTTGCAAAGCTCTAGGCTCTAGAGATCAAAGGACCACTTAAGCAAGTGCTCAAGAGTTCTGTGATTTGAAGGGTGAGCATAGCCAGGTGAGGTCTCCTTAAATGCTGAGTCCACATGGAGACTGTTGGTGGTAAAGAGTCCTTTGCAGCTCTCATTGTGTTGTGTTTTCATGTGCATAACATGAGCTGTTTATACATTTTTTTTCTAGCCTGCTTCAGGATTTTTAAATTAAAATATTTTCCTCCAAAGTTGAGAGTTCTTTTTTAAAATATATTTTTATAGATTTCAGAGAGGAAGGGGAAGGGAGAAAGAGATGGAAGCATCAGTGATGAGAGAGAATCATTGATTGGCTGCCTCCTAGACGCCCCCTACTTGGGATTGAGCCCACAACCTGGGCATGTGCCCTTGACTGGAATCAAACCAGGGACCCTTCAGTCAGCAGGCCAACACTCTACCCACTGAGCAAAACCAGCTAGGGCCAAAGTTAAGAGTTCTTGATTTATTATTTAGCATTCCTCTTTATCCTGCTCTTTAATTAATGTTGATCCTCTAAAGTAGACAAGTTCGCTTCCCAACACAGAGCAGAACCTTAGAGAGGAGAAGAATCGTGGCAGGCAGGGGGAGGAGGAGGGCATGAGTAGGTCTGTGAAGTCAAAGAACCCAGCTGTTTAGATTGGAGTTCAAGGAAAAGTCTTGGACATGAGCTTTCTTCAGGTGTGCTACACTTAGTGCAATACTTAGTTTAAATACAACTTAGTCTAATGAATGTAAATTTTATTTTATTTTCCAGGTTCCTTAGATGCCATTGCCACTGGGTTTTAATACATATTTTATATTTTAAGGACCAGTGGAATGTTACTGATTCACGGACCAACTCAGCTTCTGACAACAGGTCTAAAGGCGAACTTAGGAACTCCGAGCCCAGCCGGGTCCAGGAGACTGTGAAAAAGACCAGCCTCTTTGAGGAAGACGACGAAGATGATCTGTTTGCTATTGCTAAGGACAGGTGAGAGTTATTGTACAATCCGTGTCTGTGGTAACAAGTAAGATATTTGATGTGCAGGCTGTCGGTTGCTGGGTGAGCTGCTAATCATTCGTTCCCTGGTAGTCAAACAAATGGGGATGTCTCCGCTTTTCACTTGCAAGGTATTCTTCTCCAGTACTGCGGATTTTATTTTCTTCTGATGGATCCTTAATTTCTTCTACCTGCCATTTTGTTAACCTTAAAATATTGTTTTTCTCAGTTAATTAAGGGTTTAAGTACAGTTTGTTTTTCCTCTGGGATATACCAAATGTACAGTTTGTTCAAGGTTACTTAAGTTTGTCATTTGGATAGGAATCGGGCCAGCACTGAACAACATCCTGTTAGGAGGATGGTTCTCTCAGAGCTGAGCTGAGTCACACACGTTGCTGGTATTCCTTAGCGGGTCTAGGTCCTTCACATTCATTTTTACTTGGACTGGAACTGGCAGGGTGTGGAGTGAGCATGGCTGTGGCTGGTGGTGTTGCCTGCTGCCAGAAGAGCTATGCATTCAGAGTAACACCCCTGCAAATACATATTTTTTTCTCTTGAAGGCCCTAATGATCACTTTGAAATTCAGCTGAATGGTAGTAGCATAAAGAGGCAATTGATTAAAAATGTAAATCTTACCCTTAGTGTGGTTAAGCCTTTGTTTTGATTTCCTTTTTTTTTTTGTAAGAGAACATTTATTGGGTAAAGCACAGAGGTAAAAGAAGTAATTCCTAGAAGAAATGGGCTTAGGAAACAAGTTATGGAGGTAAAGGAAGGGCCCTTGTAGCTTGGGAGTGAGGAAGCTTATGGTAATATGCCTGGGGAAGGAGGAAGGGAAAGGCACGGGCATGGGCACGGGCGTGCTCGCAGGAGGGAGAGGCCCTTTTAGATTTGATAGTTCCAAAAGCACCTTATGTTCCATCTCTGAATATTGTGACATCATTCAGTGTCGCCATTTCTAAGTTTGGCCCATAGGGCCTCACCCCTGGTTGTGTCCTTGGCTTCTGGTTAAGAATATAGGCTCTGGAATCCCAAGACCTGGTAATAAATTGTGGCCCAGCTCTAATCTCTCTGGGCCTGAGTTTCCTCATCATTAAACAAAAACAATAATAGTACTTTTTTCATAGGATCACTAAGAATTAGATAAAATCATACGTGAACTAGTTAGCATTGTAAGCATCTAACTGTTAACCATTTATTGTCATGAATGTAGGGGAAATAACATTTCATTCCTTTATTTACCACCCCCCGCCCCAGTCTTCTTCCTTTCTTATTTGGCCAGCTTCTTGAAAGACTGAGTTTAAGCCCCCTCTTTAAAAAACCTTCCCTAACCCAAACAGATGAGAGAGAAGAAATAAATAGGGTTGGAGTCTAGAGCACAAATGACTTCATTTGCATATGCTCCTCCTCTGTTGCACTTGAGCGTTTTCTACATGGTATAGAAGTTAACTGTTTTCACATGTACCCACTCCCTTCGTGCACCCCCTCCCTTCGCCCCTACTGCACACAGGGCCACAAGTTAGAGACCTGGAAACATGTCTTATTTGTAGGCCCTGGAGCAGCTACACACAATTCCCGGCTTTCAGTAATTTGTTCTCTGCTCCAGGCTCATTCCATCTCCAATTGGTCCAAAAGTTGTCTTCTAAAGTTTAGTGTATGGGCATTTTTCTTAAGAAATAATTTAAAGCCCTAGCTGGTTTAGCTCAGTGGATAGAGGATTGGACTGCAGACTGTAGGGTCCCGGGTTCGATTCTGGTCAAGGGCACATGCTCGGTTTGCAGTAGGGGGTGTGCAGGAGGCAGCCAATCAGTGATGCTCTCTCATTATTGATGTTTCTGTCTCTCCCTTTCCTTTCCTCTCTGACATCAATAAAAATAAAAAAATTAAAAAGAACAAGAATTAAAAAAGAAAATGCTTTCATAGACAGTTAGTGTAGGAGATGATGTTGAAGAATTGGAACCCTCATACATTTTGCTGGCAGGAATATAAAATGTGCAGCTACGCCCTAACCGATTTGGCTCAGTGGATAGAGCGTCGGCCTGCAGACTGAGAGGTCCCAGGTTCGATTCCGGTCGAGGGCATGTACCTGGGTTGCTGGCACATCCCCAGTAGGAGGTGTGCAGGAGGCAGCTGATTGATGTTTCTCTCTCATCGATGTTTCTAACTCTCTCTCTCCCTTCCTCTCTGTAAAAAACCAGTAAAATATATTTTAAAAAAAAGTGCAGCCACTTTGGAAAACAGCCTAACAGTTTGTTAAAAAGTTAAAAGTGGAGTTACTATATGACTTAATTTCACTCTGAAGTATATGCTCCAGAAATGAAAACATGTCCACATAAAAACTTGTGAATTTTTTATGCTAGCCAAAAATTAGAAATAACCCAAAAATCCATCAACTGATTGAAAGGTAAACAAATATATTATGTCCATACATGGACTTATTCACCAATAAGAAGGAGTTAAAGAACTAACAACATGCTACAATATGGATGGATGAACCTTGAAAGTATTGTATTAATTGGAAGAAGCCAGTCACAGAAGATCACATGTATGATTTCACGTATATATAATGTTCAGCGTGGATAGATCCATAGAGACAGAAAATAAATTAGTGTTTGGGTTTCAGGGGAAAGGAGAATTGGGAATGACTGTTAGCAGATATGGAGTTTTATTTCTGGTTGTTGGAAATATTGTGAACTTAGGTTATGATAGTTGTACAACTCTGAATATACTAAAAACCAGTGATTTTACCCTATAAAATGGTAAATTTTATGATAATGTAAATTATATCTCCAAACCATTAAAACAAACAAAAACAGGTTTGCAACCCTAACAGACTTGTGCAATGCTGCCTGTCCCGGTTGGTGCCTGGCAGTCCTGCATGATTAATAAGTTTCCCTTTCATTCTCCAAAGTGTCCTGGTGTCAGCCATAAACTCTGTGATCATCATCATGTTTTCTGATATCTGTACTTTATTTTATTTTATTTATTTTTTCTTAATTAAATCTTTATTGTTCAGATTATTACAGGTGTTCCACTTTTTTTTTCCCCCATAGCTCCCCTCCACCTGATTCCCCACCCCACCCCATGCCCTTACCCCCCGCCACTGTCTTCATCCATAGGAGTAAGATTTTTGTCCAATCTCTTCCCGCACCCCTCACACCTGCTTCCCCTGAGAATCGTCAGTCCACTCCCTTTCTATGTCCCTGATTCTATTATATTCACCTGTCCATTCTGTTCTTCAGATTTTTTATTCACTTGATTTTTAGATTCACTTGTTGGTAGGTATGTATTTGATGTCATTTTGTTGTTCATAATTTTTATCTTTACCTTTTTCTTCTTCTTCTTCTTCTTAAAGAATACCCTTCAGCATTTCATGTAATCCTGGTTTGGTGGCGATGAACTCCTTTAGCTTTTTCTTGTCTGTGAAGCTCTTTATCTGACCTTCAACTCTGAATGATAGCTTTGCTGGGTAGAGTAATCTTGGTTGTAGGTTCTTGCTGTTCATCACTTTGAATATTTCTTGCCACTCCCTTCTGGCCTGCATAGTTTCTGCTGAGAAATCAGCTGACAGTCGTATGGGTACTCCCTTGTAGGTAATTAACTGTTTTTCTCTTGCTGCTTTTAATATTCTCTCTTTGTCTTTTGCCCTTGGCATTTTAATTATGATGTGTCTTGGTGTGGTCCTCTTTGGGTTCCTCTTGCATGGGGTTCTGTGCGCTTCCTGAACTTGTAAGTCTATTTCTTTCACCAGGTAGGGAAAGTTTTCTGTCATTATTTCTTCTAATAGGTTTTCAATATTTTGCTCTCTCCCTTCTTCTGGCACCCCAAAAATTCGGATGTTGTTTCGCTTAAAGTTGTCCCAGAGGCTCCTTACATTATCTTCATATTTTTGGATTCTTTTTTCTTTTTGTTTTTCTGGTTGGATGTTTTTTGTTTCCACATATTTCAGATCTTTGGTTTGATTCTTGGGGTATGTTGATCTACAGTTGAGTTTCTGTATATTCTTTATTTCAGACAGTGTATGCTTCATTTCTGACTGATCCTTTTCCATTTTTTTGGCATTCTCATTAAGGTCCTTGAAGGTCTCACTAAGCTCCTCAGAAGTGTCATCAAGTTTCTCGGCGGTTTTTAGAAGATTCTTGAGTAACCTTATAAATGTGATTCTGAACTCTATGTCATCCAGTAGTTTGCTTTCCTCCGTTTCTTTCATTCGTGACATGTTTCTTTGTTTCTGCATTTTGGCTGCTTCCCTGTGTTGATGGAGTGGCTTTGTATGGTAGGTGACCTATAGGGGGCAGTAGCTCAGCCTCCCCAATCACCTGATGTGGATGCTCTTGGTACACCCCTTTGTGGGCTGAGTGCGAAGTCTTGGTGTAGTTAAGCCTGAATTGCTGTTGGTACGCTGGGAGGAATTGTCCTCCAGGCCAACCAATTAGCTGTGAGCACTCCCTGTGTCTATAATGGAAGAAGTGTTGTGCTGAAGACACGCTTATGGGGCAGGACTTGTTTCAGTGGGGCTTTGGTGCTCACTGAGTCTGCCTCTTGAATGTGTCACTTATGGATGTGAGGAGTTGAAATCTGGTGTCTCACACTGACCACTAGGTACACTGGCTTCTAGATCTCCAATGGGGTGCAGGTCAGCTACTGTCTGAGGCCACTCAGCAGGAGCTACAGTGAGAGCTGCAGTTTTCTCCTCTTTGCTTGGGGTTTGGAGGTTTTGGAGCTGTCTGACCCGGGCTGCAAGTTTTCTAGGTTAAGCTGCGATAGGGCAGGCTTTCTTATGCTAATTGAGCTGCTTGGAGCTTGGGTGGGTTTGTAGGTTATGTGGGGCGGGGTCTCAAGGCGTCACTAGGTTAGGGCGTGGCAAACAGCAATGGCTGCTAGTAAGCCGGCTCTGTGTCCCCTACCGTGTCCTGGAGTCCTGTGCCCCAGTGCCGTAAACAATTATTCCTGCGCGCAGCTCTGCAAGCAAGCCACTCTCACTGGCAGACAGTCCAGCTTCTCCCCGTAGGAGTTTGGGTCCCCCGCGTCTCCCCAGAGACTGGATTTCAGAGTAATCGGGGGCTTGTCTCCCTTCAGGTTGAAAAAAGCAACGCACCCAGTCGCCCGCCGCCAGCCCGGATCACGCGCCTCCGTACCTCAGCTTTTCAGCGCTCGTGCACGTCTCAATGCTCTTTTCTCTTTCCTTCTAGTTGTAGAACTTCCACTCAGCCAGCTTTCCTGTGGTTCTGGGTGATAGACGTTTTGTGTTTTAGTTGCAGTTTAAATTGTTGTGGGAGGCAGCAGTTTAGGTGTTTACCTACGCCGCCATCTTGGATTCCTCTCTGATATCTGTACTTTATAAAGAAATCAAAGCATTTAACTGTGTTGTTATAGTGAGAAATACTCTAGCTCACTGAGCAGCATATTTTTCTTGTGAGAACACATTTGCATGAGAGGCTGAGAGTGGGAAATGAGGGCCAAGGTCAAGGACTGCCCTTGTTTCCTAGTACAGCTATCGAGGTCCAGAAAAAAATTAGCTCTTCTCCAGCTTACTTTTAGCTTGCCATCACATTTTTTGTGTGGGTTGGGTTTTATATTTGTTTGGGTGTGTGTTTGTTTAGAAATTACTTGTTCAGAAAATCATACATAAGATTTTCTCCTGTTCTAGCTACTTCATGAAATATCTGGTGGTTTTTTTTGCAACTGAGATAGTTGTATTTTAAAAATACTTTGTGGTTATTTATCACCTTGTGGTTAAAAATTTTGGTTATGATTTGTGTAAATTTAAGTTGGTATATATCCTTAAAGGTATGTTAGATATTACCTTACTCTGTCATTATGAGTTGGCTCTTTGTGGTTTTTAAAAAACCTATAATAATAAAAGCATAATATGCTAATTAGACTGAACGTCCTTCCGGATGTCCTTCCTTTTGGACAAAGCCGCAGTGGGTGGGGGCTGAGGCAGAGGCCCCGAGCCACAGCGGCGGCGGGCAGGGGCCAGGGCCAAGGCCCTTGCACTAATTTCGTGCATTGGGCCTCTAGTATATATATATATTTTATTGATTTCAGAGAGGAAGAGAGAGGGAGAAATAGAAACATCAATAATGAGAGAGAATCATTGATTGGCTGCCTCCTGCACACCCCCCACTGGGAATGGAGCCCACAACCTGGGCATGTGCCCTGACTGGAATTGAACTGAGACCTTCTGGTTCATGGGTCGATGCTCAACCACTGAGCCACAATGGCCAGCTGGCTCTTTGTTTTAAAACTTCTTCAAGATATGGATTTAATTTTAACTGTCCTTTACTGTAGTGTATATGTTCAGTGTAAGTGCACTCACCCATTTGGTTAGTTGTGTTTTCTAATCAGTGATCCTTAGGTTTTTGTTTAAAACATGTAGGTAAACATCAATACTAAACTAATGAATAAACTACATAGATTGTACCTTGTTCATAATTAAGCTTACTAAGAAGATTATAATATCCTTACTGGAGTATATGCTAATTATGTTCTAATGTAAGTAGATGGAAATGGTGAGCAATTTACTGAAATGACTTATTATTTTTATCTAGCTAAAATTGAATTTAAAGCTCTCATTTGGTAATTCTCTAGTATGCTAGTTGGACAATTGCTTATCACATAGTGGAAACTGGGATTGACCTTTTACTAGTTGGAACCCTTTTTATTCTGGATTCCCTGTGTCCAGTGCTAAGCCTCCACTTTTATATTTCTTATCCTTAAAAGGTCCTGTTTAGTATTCTGGCAGACACTTAATTTCGACCTTCTCTAGGGGCCAGGCCAGAACCACAGGCGAGGAGAATAGGTGAAGACAGGCTAAGGAAGGTGGTGTGGAGAACTGTAGTTGCATGTCAGTATGGCCGCCCAACCTGGGGTAGGAGATGGATGAATGGTGATGTGATGGAGCGTGAAATGGAAGAGATGGAATAGGATGAGTTTCAGGTTTGAAGAGAAGGTATAGAAGGGCAGAAAGGTGCTTAGAAAAACAGGGTTGAGTGGGCAGAGGGCACCAGGCTGCGGGTCACAGCCCAAAGCAGGCCCTGGCCCTGCCATCTCTTGACAGTGCCTCCTGAGCACTCTGGAAACAGGCCTTCTGCTCTGGCTCCTCCTGTGCCATGGGGGGTGGTGAGAGAGGATGTTCCGTTTGTGAGTGCTGAGTGTGTGCGACTCGGCAAAGCTAACAGCCACAGTGCACTACACTGAGTGAAAAGTCATTGAAAAGGGACAAGATAACGCGGCCCTGGACCTTGCACGTGAGGATGAGGGACAGAGGCTGCTGGTTTACAAACTGCACCTCCTTCAGCTTTTCTTGTTTGTTTTCAGCTGTGTAAGCTCAATAATAGCTGGCTCAGATGTTTTAGTGGTAGGTGGGTTTCTATAGGTGTGGCTCAGAAAGGATACTGCATTTTTTTTAAATATCACATTTGCCTTTTTGTTTGTTTGTATAGCCAAAAGAAGAGCCAGAGAGTATCACTCCTCTTTGAAGACGACGCTGATAGTGGAAGCTCCCTGTTTGGCTCTCCTCCCACATCCATTCCTCCTGCAACAACGGTATTCTTAGCCTCTTAGGTTCAGGAAATACCCTCTAAGTGATGTTACATAAGTAGTGATACTTCCCTGAATCAGTTCCTGAAACTTGACCTGGAGGCTAAGTCTAATGGAGACCCATTTGCGGAGTTTTAGGAAGAGGTCTCTGCTTAGTGGTGTATTGCAGATGAAGTGCATGTACGTGCAAAGCTTGGAGAGAAAGACGCCTCGTGGCAAGCAGCCCATGTGGTGTCAGTGTAGATCTTGGTGTTTAGAGAGGGTATGTGGTGGTGGGGGTGCACTGCTCTGGTTTTGAGGGATTGCCAGGTATAGCGTCAGCTGCATGGAGTTCTACCTTAGACCAGGGTAGGTAAGGCATGACTTAACTCTTTTAGGGGCATATTTTAAGTGTTAACACTCTGGTCCTGGTTTATATTAATAGCCAGTCATGAAGAAGGATGGGAATTCTGACATGCTACAACATGTATGAACCTTGAGGATATTATACTGAGTGAAATAAGCCAGTCACAAAAAGACAAGTGCTGTATAATTCCACTTACACTGGGTACCTGGACCATGAAACAGAAAGTAGAATGGTGGTTGCCAGGGGCTAGGATAACATAAGTGGGGAGTTGTTTAATGGGTACACAGTTCCAGTTTTACAAGATGAAAATATTTGAGGATTGGTTGGATAACAATGTGTTTATTTTTAACACTGTTGAATGATACACTTCGAAATGGTTAAAATGGTAAATTTTATGTTGTGTTTAATACTATAGTTTAAAAAATTTTTTTAAAAGTGTGTGTGGTATAAAAATGTTGCCAGTCAGTGGCTCATGGTGGAAATACCCTTTCAGTGATAACATTTAAGTGGCATCACTACCCCAGTCACCTAAGGTAAAACATTTAGCCAATTTTTTTTTGTTTTGTTTTCTAATCTATTTTTATTGACTTCAGAGAGGAAGGGAGAGGGAGAGAGAGATTGAAACATCAATGATGAGAGAATCATTGATCGGCTACCTCCTGCACGCCCCCTATTGGGGATGGAGCCCACAAGCCAGGCATGTGCCCTTGACTAGCTAAATTTGAATATAAAGCTCTTGACTGGAATTGAACCTGGCACCCTTCAATCCATAGGCCGACGCTCTATCCACTGAGCCAAACCAACTAGGGCCATTTAGCCAATCTTGATGTTAGTTATGTCAGGAATATGAAAGAGTGAAGAAGGTGGCATTATGATGTTTGTTCAGGGAACCTAGCCACCCTGGAGTCCTGTTTTGGCCTGTCACTCATCTCTCTCCCACACATTCCCTCAGTGAGTACGTGCACCTAGAACAAAGTGAGTCCAACAGTGGTTATAGCCACCTAGCTATTGCCACCAGTCCCAAAGGGACTCTTAGAACTTCTTCAGCTGGACCCCATGAAGAACACCTTAAACGGCCAGGAATCAGACCGACTCACCACCTGCCAGGAGGGCCTTCAGCCCTAACCTCAGAGCACTCCAGTTTGGCATGTGTTAGAGGCAGAAAGACATGCAAGACTGGGAAGAAGAGGTGATCCCCTGGCACTCCTCCCATGTGGGAGCAGCCACGGAATCCGAATGGCAGCTCCTCCCCTGCCCACCACAGCGATGGGCGACCAAATCCCTAAGGCCTGTGCCTGCCCAGGTGCATCTCTCCTCCTTGGGGCTGCAGTGAAGGAGGGACATGGCAGTATCCTGTTCTACAGGTTGATACTTGGCTCTCCTTCCTTCCCTCTTAAATATTTTTTGTTTAAAGTTTAAGTTACACAGAAATATGTGGGTGTTTTCATAAAGAAGGTCCCCATTCCATACTTCTCCATTGATGTAACCATTGGTAACAATGTGCTGTCAGTTTTTTCAGGCCTGTTTCTAAGCATGTGCATCCTTTAAAAAAAAATTAAGTAAGAGCATGCTGAACATTTTGATGCATCTTTTTTCATCCTGCAGCACATTCGTCATTTTGTTCTTTGCCATTACTGTATAGTACTCCACTGTGTCATGATGCCGGGACACGTGCCACTTTTTCTCCTCTGCTGGAGTAATCAGCACTGTTTTCTGCACGTTTATCAGGGATATTTCTTCCTACCCCTCTGCCTTGTCGCCTTTAGCCTTGACTATTGAGATAATTTCTTAATTGGCCTCTTGTCAGTGCTCCTTCCCTTCATCTATTCTCCTTGCTGTTGCTCTGGTTCTCTTCTTAAAGATAATTGATCCTGCCATCGTCTTGTTACAATCAGTGCCTTAGCCGAGTCTATCATGCCACCTGTACTCTCATTCTAACTGGACCCATCTTGTCCAGCCTCACCCATATCTACTCAAACGTGAAACCTGACCTGGAGGCTAAGTTTAATGGAGACCCATTTGCGGAGTTTTAGGAAGAGGTCTCTGTTTAGTGGTGTATTGCAGATGAAGTGCACGTACGTGCAAAGCTTGGAGAGAAGGACTCCTCGTGGCAAGCAGCCCATGTGGTGTCAGTGCAGATCTTCGTGTTTAGAGGGTGTGTGTGTGGAGGGGGGCGGGGGGGGGTGGCGGGAGCTCATCCTGTCCCAGAATACTCCAGAAGAGGATGTTGTCTCTTTTGTCTGGAAATAATTCTTCATGTTTCCAGACATAATATAAATGTTAACTTGTCCTATGAAAACTCCCCAGACCAGACACATGCCAGTTAACGAATGAGGAACTCTTTCCTAACCACTTTCCCATTGGGTGAGGTTGCACAGCTTTACCAAAAGTGTTCAGCATTGGGGAGCGTGCTGTTTTCCTGGCATGGGTTCTGCAGTGCTTCAAGGTGCTCACAATCCTTTCCTCGAATTGCCTATACTTGCAGCCCCCTAAATAAGACATCTAGTGGCTCCATGGTTAAAAGAGTCAGGAGATCTGAGTGGGTTTTTTTGTAAAGTATAAATAGTAACTTGGACCCCAGATAAATGAGCAGTAATCTAATGAATTTTGACGGATCTAGAAATGTAAAATTGTAAAACCTGTAGTATTAGGATTATTAAATAAGACAAAGGTCAAGGATACACATTGTAAGTAGCTGAACAATCTGCATGACTTTTACCATTTATGAAATAAAATCACCTTTAGACACAATATTTAAAAGATTTTTTTGTTTAGGAATCTTAGAATATTTTAAAGTAAGGTAAATGTGACTGACTTGTAAACCTATCAAGAAAATTAAACTATGACAGAGATGGTCAGCTTATCTTTAGGCAAGTTTAAAACCAATAGATTTGCTCAGCCGGTGTTGCTCAGTGGTTGAGCATTGACCTATGAACCAGGAGGTCACGGTTCAATTTCTGGTCAGGGACACATGCCTGGGTTGTAGGCTTAATCCCCAGTGGGGGGCATGCAGGAGGCAGCTAATCAATGATTCTCTTTCATCATTGATGTTTCTATCTCTTCCTTCCTCTTTGAAATCATCCTTTATAATAAAAGTTTAATATGCTAAGTGTCCGACCAATCCGTCAACCCGCCCCAGTTGCTATGACACGCACTGACCACCAGGGGGAAGGTGCTCTAATAGCTTGCTGCTGGGCAAGAGGGCTGGATACACCCTGGAGCCCTCCCATGGTCCTTCCCTGGCCCGCCAGCCAATCTCCAGCCGTCCCTCTCTGGCTGGTTGGCCCCCATCAGCCCTGATTAGGGACTGGGCGAGAGAACCCACCCGTGCATGAATTCGTGCACCCGTCCTCTAATTAAAATATATTTTTAAGAAAACACCACCCAGTAGTTTGGGTAGCATTTTCCTTGGTTTAAAGTTCATTGTTATATGAAGGGAGAATATGTTTCAACATAATTCTCAGTTTTTACCCTCATTAACTTGCGTCAAAGTTACATGTAGTTTTCGGTGAATCCATATCCACAAAATTTAAAAAAATTATTTCAGTTTTGCCTTATCTCTTCTGAAACTTGTCAGTTTCCAGTTTTTTATTCAAGTTCAAATGATTATGCATTTTAAGAATCTCTTTCTAACAATAATTAAAAATCTTCTTACCCTGTTATTCCTATTTGATTCATAATTTTGCTTATCTTAGTAATATTCTTCTGTAGTTTCAAAATCTGTCTTCCTAACTTCGTTTAGCTACTGCTTCAAAGCTCACCACCTCATTCCATCTAGTCCAGTGTGATATGTTACAGTTTTTTCTCAAAAATTTCTGATATGACTTGCCCTGAGAATACTGATCATTCTAGTCAAGTCACATAACCTCAGTTTCCTGATCTCTGAAGTTCCTGCCTCCAGGTAATGGACAGATGAGAGGCAGAGCAGAGTGCTTGCAGACTTGTGTAGAGCCCCTGCCTGATGTAAAATACCGTGACTGATATTACACTGTATAGTTCTTTCAAGTAAATGGACAGACGTGTGATAGCTATTAATGTAAATTAAGAAGAAAGCAAGGGCTAGAGATATAAGTAATATATATGTGTGTGTGTGTGTGTGTGTGTGTGTGTGTGTGTATATTTTAAAGATATATTTTTATTGATTTCAGAGAGGAAAAGAGAGGGAGAGATAGAAACATCATTGATGAGAGAGAATTGATTGGCTGCCTCCTGCATGCCCCATTCACTGGGGGATGGAGCCTGCAACCTTTGCATGTGCCCTGACTGGGAATCAAATCATGACCTCCTGGTTCATAGGTTGATGCTCAAACATTGAGCCATTCTGGCTGGGCTGTATTCTTGTCTATAAAGCAGCTGATACTTAACTGAAGAGAACAGGAAACCTTGAAAGATGAGGATTTGCCGCCCTAACCGGTTTGGCTTGGTGGATAAGAGCGTTGGCCTACGGACTCAAGGGTCCCAGGTTCGAGTCCGGTCCAGGGCATGTACCTTGATTGCAGGCACATACCCAGTAGGGAGTGTGCAGGAGGCAGCTGATCCATGTTTCTCTCTCATTGCTGTTTCTAACTCTCTATCCCTCTCCCTTTCTCTCTGTAAAAAAATTAATAAAATACATTTTAAAAAAAGAAAGATGAGGATTTGCCACTATAGACTGTGAGGAGCAGGTGTGGCATGTGAAAGTTTGCAATAGGTTTAAAGAAAAGTGAGGACTGATGGAGTGCAGATGAGTAAAGGGATATAATGTGTGTCAGTTCATTGTCATATTTAGCATTTGCTTAATGGAAATGATACAGGTCTCGGGTGGGAGATGAAATAATCCAGTGTTTTAGTTTAGCATGACAGCTCTGGAAGGTGTTACGCAGCTGAAATGTGAGAGGAGGGAGGCAGAAAGGGGACTCATAGTTGTCTTAGTGGCAGAGATAAGGATCTAAGTGATTGCAGGAGGATGTGGTAGCAGAATCTCCAAGGTGCCATGTCTGCAAGCCTGGGGCAGTGGAGTTTATTTCTTCTCTTGCATGTGCCCCCTTCGCTGTCCTGTCCAGGGTTCTTTGGAACTCTCGAGATAGAAATCGAGGGAGTTCACCACAAAAATAGTACTCGGCCCTAACCGGTTTGGCTCAGTGGATGGAGTGTCGGCCTGCAGACTGAAGGGTCCCAGGTTCGATTCCGGTCAGGGGCATGTACCTTGGTTGTGGGCAACATCCCCAGTGGGAGGCGTGCAGGAGGCAGCTGATCGATGTTTCTCTCTCATCGATGTTTCTAACTCTCTATCCCTCTCCCTTCCTCTCTGTAAAAAATCAATAATATATATATATTTTAAAAAAAAGAATATTAAAAAAAAATAGTACTCAAGGGAGAGGTTTATTACAAAGCCCCAGCACTCTAGGGAAGCAGCGCCCAGGGGGAGAAAGGAAGTGCTGCTGCTGCCGAACAGGGCCCGGTTCAAGCCTAGGGAGCCGTTTTAAAGAAATAGAGGCAGGAAAGATGACGTCGGAGCATCATGTCTGAGTATGTGCAGGCAGGGACTCTGGCGCCTGAGAATTGGAACTACATGCTTCTTCATGATTTGCATGTCTCATTAGCTTATTAAATCTCCACCGATGGGTGTGTTTTTTAGCATTTAAATGAGGGAGGGTTAGGGAAAGGACAGTCTCTCTTGTTAGGCACATGTGTGAGCAAAGGGAATACAGTTGAAGCCTACCAAGTAAATGTGGAGACAGCAGTGCCCTTCAGGCTGGTTGCTAATTGGCCGTAAGGGAAGGGAAGGCATTGGGCAATTGATGGGTTTCTGGCTTCCTGCCAGCTGGGCCCAGGGGGGTAGCCTGTCTTGCTGTCTCTCCCACCGGAGGGCTGTGGTTTCAGCTTGTTCTGTACATTGCAATGATAGCACACTTTTCTTTTTTTGTTTTTGAGTGTTAACCTAAAAATAAAAGGCAAAAGTGAGAGGCAACAATAGTTATTCTTTTTTTTTTTTCTTTTCTCCAATTGTGAGCTTGCTTCTTCTTCTTTTTTTTTTTTAATCTTTATTCAGATTATTACAGGTGTTCCTCTTTTTTTTTCCCCCCCATAGCTCCCCTCCACCTGATTCCCCACCCCACCCCATGCCCTTACCCCCCGCCACTGTCTTCATCCATAGCAGTAAGATTTTTGTCCAATCTCTTCCCGCACCCCTCACACCTGCTTCCCCTGAGAGTCATCAGTCGACTCCCTTTCTGTGTCCCTGATTCTATTATATTCACCTGTCCATTCTGTTCTTCAGATTTTTATTCACTTGATTTTTAGATTCACTTGTTGGTAGGTATGTATTTGATGTCACTTTGTTGTTCATAATTTTTATCTTTACCTTTTTCTTCTTCCTCCTCTTCTTAAAGAATACCCTTCAGCATTTCATGTAATCCTGGTTTGGTGGCGATGAACTCCTTTAGCTTTTTCTTGTCTGTGAAGCTCTTTATCTGACCTTCAACTCTGAATGATAGCTTTGCTGGGTAGAGTAATCTTGGTTGTAGGTTCTTGCTGTTCATCACTTTGAATATTTCTTGCCACTCCCTTCTGGCCTGCATAGTTTCTGCTGAGAAATCAGCTGACAGTCGTATGGGTACTCCCTTGTAGGTAACTAACCGTTTTTCCCTTGCTGCTTTCAAGATTCTCTCTTTGTCTTTTGCCCTTGGCATTTTAATTATGATGTGTCTTGGTGTGGTCCTCTTTGGATTCCTCTTGTATGGGGTTCTGTGCACTTCCTGGACTTGTAAGTCTATTTCTTTCACCAGGTAGGGAAAGTTTTCTGTCATTATTTCTTCTAATAGGTTTTCAGTATTTTGCTCTCTCTCTTCTTCTGGCACCCCAAAAATTCGGATGTTGGTACGCTTGCAGTTGTCCAGAGGCTCCTTACACTATCTTCATATTTTTGGATTCTTTTTTCTTTTTGTTTTTCTGGTTGGGTGTTTTTTGTTTCCTCATGTTTCAGATCTTTGGTTTGAATCTTGGGGTACGTTGATCTACAGTTGAGCTTCTGTATATTCTTTATTTTAGACAGTGTATGCTTCATTTCTGACTGGTCCTTTTCCATTTTTTTGGCATTCTCAAGGTCCTTGAAGGTCTCACTAAGCTCCTCAGAAGTGTCATCAAGTTTCTCGGTGGTTTTTAGAAGATTCTTGAGTAACCTTATAAAAGTGGTTCTGAACTCTATGTCATGCAGTAGTTTGCTTTCCTCCGTTTCTTTCATTCGTGACATGTTTCTTTGTTTCCGCATTTTGGCTGCTTCCCTGTGTTGATGGAGTGGCTTTGTGTGGTAGGTGACCTATAGGGGGCAGTAGCTCAGCCTCCCCAATCACCTGATGTGGACGCTCTTGGTACACCCCTCTGTGGGCTGAGTGCAAAGTCTTGGTGTAGTTAAGCCTTAATTGCTGTTGGTACGCTGGGAGAAATTGACCTCCAGGCCAGTCGGCTGTGAGGACTCGCTGTGTCTATAAGAACTGCTGTGCTGGAGACGCTTATGGTGCAGGACTTGTTTCAGTGGGGCTTTGGTGTTCGCTGAGTCTGCCTCTTGAATGTGTCACTTATGGATGTGAGGAGTTGAAATCTGGTTTCTCACACTGACCACTAGGTATACTGGCTTCTGGATCTCCAATGGGGTGCAGGTCAGCTATTGTCTGAGTCCACCCAGCAGGAGCTACAGCGAGAGCTACAGTTTTCTCCTCTTTGCTTGGGGTTTGGAGGTTTTGGAGCTGTCTGATCCAGGCTGCAAGTTTGTTAGGTTAAGCTGCGATAGATAGGGCTGTCCATTCATATGCAAAAGCCGCTGCTTGGAGGTTGGGTGGGTTTGTAGGTTGTGTGGGGCGGGGTCTCAGGGCGTCACTAGGCTAGGGCGTGGCAAACAGCAATGGCTGCTAGTTAGCCGGTTCTGTGTCTCCGACTGTGTCCCTTCCCATGCCCCAGCGCAGATAAACAATTATTCCTGTGTGCAGCTCTGCAAGCAGGCCCCCCTCACTTTCCGACCCGGTAGCAGACAATCCAGCTTCTCCCCGTAGGAGTTTGGGTCCCCTGCTTCTCCCCAGAAACTGTATTTCAGAGTAATTGGGGGCTTGTCTCCCCTTTGGGTTGAAAAAAGCAACGCCTGCCGCCAGCCCAGATCCCGCGCCTCTGTACCTCAGCTTTTCAGCGCTTGTGCACGTCTCAGTGCTCTTTTCTCTTTCCTTCTAGTTGTAGAACTTCCACTCAGCCAGCTTTCCCGTGGTTCTGGGTGATAGACATTTTGTCTTTTAGTTGCAGTTTAAATTGTTGTGCGAGGCAGCAGTTTAGGTGTTTACCTACGCCGCCATCTTGGATTCCTGTCAGTAGTTATTCTTTTGGATGGCGATCCAAAAGAATAACTATTCAGGAAGGAAGTACTGATTTAGGCAGAAACCCAAATGGCAATGGGGTATTTGCGATAAAGTGAAGGAGAACAGTTATATGAATAGAAGGAAGGAGTTTCTATAGTGTTTATAAGCTAAGGAAGGTATTTATATAGGTGCAGATAAGCTCAGATAGTGATGCTAATTCTAAAGTCTGTTTTTTAGATTTCAGTTCTAGTGTAATTTCTGCTTTCTTGTTAATTTTTGCAAATAGTTGTTTGGGATTCCCTGCTGCTGTAGGCCCATCCAAAGGTCATTTTTCCCAGCCTCTCCCTTACCCTCCCCAGGGATGAGGAGTAAGATGTGCAAGGCATTCCTTCTGGGATGGTAGCTCTCTACTTCATTTCCAAGTGTTCCTGTTGATATTTTTCATGAGGATGCCATTTACTCATCTTTTGGTAGAAAAAAGACACTGTCCCTGAGGTACCACCTTCGCTGTTCAGCGATGAAGAAGAGAAGGAGGTACAACTTGGAGAGAAGCCTGTGGACAAGAAGGTTGAGAGTGCCAAAGAGGTGTCAGAATTTGGGAGCACTCATGTGGTTGAGGAGTCAGAAAAGGTGGACTTTTTTCTTGTATATTCCAATAGTTTCTCTTATGTTCTTGTAATATACATGTGCGCGCGCGCACACACACACACACACGCACACACACATGCACACACATGCCCTTACATTTTCCTACTACAGAAAATAAATGGCCCATTGGTCAAAAGTGTGAAAACACTGGAAAGTATAAAGCAGAAAATCTCTGGTCCCAGCCTTCAGGAGCCCTTCAGCGTTGCTCGGCTTTCGGACTCTTGCAAGCACGCATGCACACAGGATGTGCCCGTTGCCATGTGCCCTGTCGTTTTGTGCCAGTGTCCACCCTGCCTTTCTCCCTCCAGGGTGTTCTTCCACATCTTATTTTTCATGCTGGCTTTCTCTCTGCATGCCTGCTCTTTCTGACTTGTTCTCTTTTCTATTATCCTTGGTTCCCTTCCAGTCCCCACCTATACTTCAGATGACTGTCTTAAGAAGATTTTAGTTTACTCTATTTTTTCCCATTTAGTTGATGTTGGCTGTGAATTAAAGTGAAATTTGTTTTTCTTCTAAAACACGAGCTTTCTTTTTCTGCATCTGTCATTTCCTGCAGGAGAGGCCTGTGGATAAGGCTGCTGGCTGTAGCTGGAAATCTGCAATTGCCGCCAGTCTCTGTATGCCTTTCCCTTTTTTCTAACTTTTCTATCCTCTGTGTGTTCAACTCTTAGATTTAGTCTCCCTTCTAGGGCCTGTGTGAAGAACGTCACGTACACTTTTCCTCTGGAGGCTCCTGGGGCTGCAGCAGGACCTGAGTCATCGGTTAACATTCTTTTCCTATGATTTCAGTGTGGCCCTCTCTGTGTTCCTGCAATCCCTGAGTTACTGTAGTCACAGCCCATTCCACACTTCAACTCTAACTGTTTGTTGTACTGCTGTCTCCCTTGCTTGCATATGAACTCCTTGAGTATTGGGGCCAGGTTTGTTTTGTTCACCATTATATCTGCAGTATTTAGCGTATTACCTTGCACATAGTAGTCACTTTACAAATTACACAGTTCTTCAAAGAAGCATAATCTTTCACAGTTGAACCACTCTGAAACTAGGATGCACCACACAGTAAAAGGCATGTTTAATTGGGAGTTTTTTTCTTTCTTGGCGGTTCATACAGTAATAATGGTTCTTAGAATCAATTGTCACTTACCTGAAATGTGGTACTTGTTGAATGAATAGAATAAATGTTTGATTTTAGCATTATTTTAGAGATTCTTCTAATTGCATACAATGTGAGTCTTCTATAATTTAATTGTCTAATTTTGTCAAATAGGTTTCTCCTTGAGATTTGTGTGTTAGGTAAATATTAGGAAATACATGATCCACTCCTAATGGTTGGTATTTGTGTTATCTCTATGACTTAGAAGTTATTAATAGCTCTTGAGCATCCTATGTGGATCAGGGTAATAACTGGCATATATCTCTTGGTAGGAATGAGGAACCCAGGTTTTAAAATGATTGAAAAAATTATCTTTGGCTATAATTTATCTGCACAAGACTCTTAATTGGAGCAGCTGGTTGAGAATTGGCCTCAATGTTTTATTACACTAAAACATTGGAGTAGATGTGATGAGCTGCAGTGCCCTGAAACATGTAAATGTGGCCGTTACTGGATTAATGAGGAGTTTGGAAGGCCCCAGAATAGAATTTGCATTTCCAAGTCTTACTTACACTTTTCCTTATTATTTCCATTTTTCAGGAAGGGCCTTTGACTGTATCTACTCAGGAAGCTGTCAAGCATTCTGATTTATTTTCTTCATCATCCCAGGACAAAGGAACCAAAAGTAGAACCAAAACTGTTCTTAGCTTATTTGATGAGGAAGAGGATAAAACAGAAGATCAGTGTGGCATCCAGTCTCTAAAGAAAGAAGTAGGGAAGGTGAGCAGAAGCAGCAAAGGCTCAAGGCTTCAGAAGGATACAAGAATCTTATTTCATGGTATCAAGCCTGTCATGTGAGTTGCTGAAAATTGAGGGTTCCAGTTTCTCCACATCCTCACCAGTACTTCTGCTATATATTTTTAAAAATATTTTATTGATTTTTCTTACCTGAGAATATTTTTCCATTGATTTTTAGAGAGAGTGGAAGTGAAGGGGAGAGAGAAACATGGATGTGAGAGAGACACATCAATTGGTTGTCTCCCACATAGGCCCAGATGAGAGACAGGATGAAACCAGCAACCAAGGTACGTGCCCTTGACTGGAATTGAACCCAGGACCCTTCAGTCTGTGGGCCGATGCTCTATCCACTGAGCCAAACTGGGTAGGGCACTGTATTTCTTCTAGCCTCTTATTGTGGCTGATTTTGGACTGTGATTTTTTTTAAGTTATGAAAATTATAGCCTTAAAATCTATGTTACACTGGTTTTTATGTATAATCAATAATAATAATTACTAACTTTAAACAAAAACTTTTGGGGGTGGTTAATCCTCACCCACGGGTATATCTTTTGTTTCCATTGATTTTTAGAGAGAGTGGAAGGGAGGGAGGATGAAGTGAGACAAAGAAAATCGATGTGAGAGAGAGACATAGATTGGTTACCTTCTGCACATGCCCTGATCCAGACCAGGCTCTGGCCTACAACCCAGGGATATGCCTTTGACCTGGAATTGAATCCGGACCCTGTAGTCTGTAGGCCAATGCTCTAACCACTGATCAAATTGGCAAGGCCTTATTAGTTAATTTTTAATATGACCCATTGTGTCTGGAGTGAATTTTTTTGTTTTAATTTGTGGATGTGATACTAAAGAAATAGGGGAGGATTTTAGAATCTGGGGCATTGTAACGTCAAACCAAGTAATGTACGTAGTAACTTTCAATGTCAGACATCCCAGCAAACAGAAAGTTGGAATCTGAAGGCAGTGGGCTAGGAGGTGGATGGGAATAGGGGCAGGTTGGCTGGTTATACCTGTGCCAGGACTTTGGACTAAGATGCTGACAGGTTAGGTATATGTGCTTGACCACTCTGTGGTTTCTGGTTTTAAGTCAGCTGCTGTCTCTTCTTCCCTTTGGCAATGAGATGGAGAAAACTTATTTAATTTTTGTGTTTTCACCCCTAAAATTTTTCTCATTATGGAACTAATAGATTGTTTTTTATGTAAAAAGTTCAGATACTACACAAAAGTTGAAAGAGGATTTTTACAGATCTGTTATCTGTATATATTCTCAACTATTTTTGGTAGCTGCATAGTATTCCATTATGTGAATTGTCATTACCTTTCCAATTGACACTTAGGCTGTGTTCAGCCTTTAGCTATTGTAAACAAAGCCACAGGAGGTGTCTTTGTTGTTTCATTTTTGTAGTTGTGTGTGATTTCATTGAGAGAAATTCTTAGAAGCCTAAACACACACCCTCTTCCCTCTTTCCCCAGAGTCCCGACCCTGATGCCCACCCCAAGAGCACAGGTGTCTTCCAGGATGAAGAACTCCTTTTTAGTCACAAGCTCCAGAAGGACAACGACCCCGATGTGGATCTTTTCTCCGGCACCAAAAATACCACGGTCAGTGCCAAATGGTTCTGCAAATCATGGCTGTGGTATTGTATTGGGTACTATCTCAGCAACTCACCTAGCTCTCTTTGTAAGTTGTTTTGATTTGGATATTGAATTTGAGTTTCGTCTGTTCTAGTTGTTAGAGCCAAGTGTTGGGAGCCTCTTTGGGGATGATGAAGAGGATGACCTTTTCAGTTCTGCCAAGTCCCAGCCTTTGGTACCAGCCTTTTGTTTTCAATACTGGGGTGTGTGGGATGGCTTCAGGGAAAAGAAATTAATGTCTAGTTACTGGATTAAGAAAAGACTCAGAGAATTGTGGGTCTTTGTAATAAATGCATGGCAAATGATGTGCTGATGAGAGTGTTGGTGTTGTCCCCATCTCCTGTTCCCTAGCTATGAAAACATTAACTAACCCAGGCTCTTTTATTACAAATTTGTTTGATTTTTAAGTTTGTTGAAAGGTCAGTACATACAGTACAGTTACTAAATATTCATGCTTTTCAGGTGCAAAGCTTTAAATCTGAGTGTTAGCATATATGTGTCATTTGCCCCTGTCCCAGTAGATATTGTAAGTACTCTTTTCTTTTTATCACAGAGAGGACTCCTGAGAAAGTCACAGTCTTTAAAATGCTATTTCTGAAATGCTGCCTTTGAGTTAGTTCAGCTTTCATTTGAGAAAAGAAGCCACATTCTCCTATTGCATTATGACTTCCCTTTCAAATGACTAAGCTGGTTGGCAGACTTCTAGTATTCTTTTTCATTTTAAGGTATCAGAAAAGAAGAGGGTAGTGAAAAAAGATCATTCTGTTTCCTCTTTCAAGAACCAGAAACATCCTGAATCCACTCAAGGTATCAAAGAAAAAAGACTATGGAAACCGGAAACCGCTCAGGTTAGAACTGATCGCTTTAAGGACTTTGAGCTCTTGTTTGCATCCCAATCCAGATGAAGTTCATTCTACTGAGCCAAGGGGGTGCCGAGTGCTCTTAATTAGGGAGGAAGTAGCACCTAACAACACTTCTCTTTCTTTATTGTATTTTTTCATCCTTGCTCATCTCTCTTTTCATCCCATAGTCCAGTCCATGAATCCATACTTTATCATTGTTATTTTTGTATTACCTCCAAATTCTAGTCCAAGATGGAGTTAAGGTGGGGTGAAGAATCTTTTCCCCAGTAGGACCCCTATTTCTCCCTTCGGGCTACCTTAGAGTAGAATTACATTTGAATAAAATATATGTTGCATCCAGTTTCTTGGTTACCCCTTGTGTTACCTCCTGTGAGGCCCTTGCTGTTAGGTCTCTGTCCTCAGCCATCTTCCCTATGGGGGTCTCCTGAGACTCTTCCCCCTCCAGGACTGGATGGGGAATTCTGCTTTTGGCTCACCGCTGTCCCTGGGTGTCTACTGAGACCTCAGCGTGCTGAGCTATGAAACAAGAAGTAGCACATCTCCAGTGCCTCCTCCCAGGTCTCAGCCTCTTTTGCTCCCAGAAGCAGTGCCTCAGGCTGTGGGTGAATGTCTGTGTGCTTTGTCATCTTTGTGTGGGATAACTAACATGTAATTTTGGTCAGGTTAGGATGCTCTGGTTCTCCTGCATCTTACTCATGATCTGTCTCCGTTTACTCCATGTAGTCTGACAGCCTGTCACTTACAATGGATGACGGGGTATAATGGAAGTAATGCTAGTGAAACGTTGTGAGGCCCCAGGAAAGATGGGAATGCCCTTCCCATTGGAGAGTTACAGAAAGCGATGGCTTAGCTCCAGCCGTGATTTCTTTACAGGCATAAATGTAATCCAAGAGACACAATCCTTTCTATTTCCCAAATGGATTTTTAACTGACTGTAATTTCACACAGGACTCACCAGGTCCAGCTCCATTTAAAACCAAAGAGCCATCCCCTCGGATCTGGAAAATACAAGTAATTATAATGTGTCTGGAATCTTCATCGCCCACCCTGTGGCGTCTGTACACTTTCTTGGTTTTTTTACTTTTGTCAGCTGCTGCAGGTGTTACCTCTTCCCCACCCTCCAGTCATTGCTTTTGTGTGCTGCATCTGTAACAGCTTTTCTTTGGCCCAGTGGTGGGCACAGGTGTATAACGTTCTGTTTAATCCTAAGACTTGATGAGGGATTTGCATTTCTCCTCTCATATTATTCGTTATGTACACTTGAGTCTCTTGCCATGTGTCACAGTAATAGTAATGGACTGCTGTGTTTAAGAAAATATATGAGTAAGTTTTATTTTTCTTCTTTAGGCAAATTTAGCGATTAACCCAGCAGCCCTGCTGCCTGCAGCGGCTCCCCAGATCTCTGGAACGCATTCTGTTTTACCAGAATTGGCTTTTCCTTCGTCTGAACCTGGGAGAATACAGAGTCTGGAAACTATACCCACTCTTCCTGGGAGTGGGGAGGCTGGCGTGAGTTTTGATGTTCCAGCTCAGGCCGACACCTTACACAGTGCAAACAAGGTGATCAAGCTGCCTGTGCTTGCTTGCTTTTTTCTTAGCCAAACAGCTTGTATGTTTTTTTCTAGTTCATCAGTTACACACAATAGGCCAATTTTCTATTTGGAAGAGTCACCTCATCCTTCCTTCAGCCTCTGTCGTCCTTCCACCTCCCTAATTCTGCATCCACTTTTCTACTGCCTGCATTTGTTACATTTACATTCTGCTCAGTAGCCACAGCGAAATCTGACTTGTTCTTGCATTGCTACCAGAGGTCTAAGCATGGAGCAGACTGTGTCCCTCCTCTGCTGGCTCTCACTGCCCAAAGGAGGACATTAGAGCTCCTTGGATGGGTAGTGAAGCTTTTCTAGTCTGTGCAAACTAGAGCTTCCAGTTTCCCCACCACTCACCCCACACTGCCTGCCTAAACTCCAGTCACTCCAGGCACCGTTCTCTGAATACACTCCCCTCACTCCCCTCCCAGCTGCCATCAGCTGGGGCTGCACCCTCTTTGACAGCTCTGCTCAGACTTGACTGCTTTTGTAATGTTTCTCTCCTGCCTTGTGTCCCAAGCTCCCTCCTCAGAGATCCCCAGCTAGTGCAGGCCTGCCACACTCTTCCACAGGACTGTGGACTTATCCTGGGTGGATTGTGCACTCTGAGGTTTTGCTTTCATTTGAGTTGGTTCTCTTTTTTTCTATGTAGTTTTCTTCCTTCTCCAGAAGGCCTTAGCTGATCTCTAAGTAAGTGACAGTACCTGGATAACCCTGGCAGATACATTCATTTTAGGTGTTTCCAAACTGGTTTTCCTTTTGAAAAATAAAACATCCTTTTGTTATGTTTTTTAGCTTTCATTTTGGTTAAGTTTAAATGGCTACTTCTTCAAATCATTTGTTAAATTTCCTTGAAATAGGCAAACACAGTCAAGTACTTACTTTGCCCAAAGTAGCTTATACATTCTCAAAATGAGTTGATTGTATATTTTGGAAAATATCACAAATACTGCCATTATTATCACAGCTGATTAATATTTTGAGGTTATATTAAGAGTTCCGATTTCTAAGCCACTTTAAAAAAAAATTTATTGTTGAAAGTATTACATATGTCCCCTTTTTTCTCCCATTGACACCTTATAGCCTGCCCCTGCCCCTCACCACAGGCCCCCACCACCCTATTGTCTGTGTCCAATGGGTTATTCATATATGCATACAAGTTCTTTGGTTGATCTCTTTAAGCCACTTTAAAAAAATATGTTTTTTTTTATTGATTTCAGAGAGTAAGGGAGAGAGAAAGAGAGAAACATCAATGATGAGAATCACTGATTGTAAGCCACATTCTTTTTTTTTTTCTTATTTTTGAAAGTATTTCATATATCTCTTTTATCCCCCATTGACCTCTCCCAACCTGCTCTCACCCCCCTCCCCCATTAGCTGTGTCCATTGGTTATGCTTATATACATGTATACAGGTCCTTTGGTTGATCTCTTTACCCCCCCCCCTTGCCTTCCCTCTGTGGTTTGCCCATCTGTTCGATGCTTTTATGTCTCTGGATCTATTTTTATTCATCAGTTTACTGGTATGTTGTTCATTATATTTCACAAATGAGTGAGATCATGTAAGACTTACCTTTCTCCAACTGGTAAGCCACTTTTTTTTTTTTTTGGTAAGCCACTTTTTTAATGTATTTACCAGTTGAATTTACTTTTTGTTACTTTGAAGAAAAGAGCACCTTATATTATCTCTCTTTATTTTTTTGTATCTCCCTGCTCTTGCAGTGTGATTTTAGTTTAGTCCCTAGTAAACGTTAGTGCCAGAAATTCTCCTGTTTTTCTTGTTTTGAAATAAATCCACAGGCTGAGTAGGGACTTGTGTTATGGGACACAGAACACCAACATTTCTGTTTGGGTTTCAATGGCAGATGAAGCCTTTTGTATGAAATTGAATAGAAATTGCCTTCAAAAGACTAAAAAATGGGGACTAGTGAAGGATGAAAATGACTTAATTTTGGAATATTAGGAGCTATTAGACTTCTGGAAATCTTAAGAAATAACCTCTTCTGTATCTTAGATAATATCTTGATTGAGCTAGAGTTGCTGATTATTTGCTGTGTTAGCGTTGGACACTTTTTTTTTTATAACTAGATCAACATGTGGTCTTTTGTCCTTACAGAGCCGGGTCAAAGTGAGAGGGAAGCGCAGGCCGCAGACCCGTGCAGCTCGACGGTTGGCTGCCCAGGAATCCAGTGAGGCTGAGGACATGAGTGTCCCAGAAGGATCCATTGCCATTCCCCCAGCGGGCTATCAGCCACAGCCCAGGGCAGCTGATGGAAAAGATAGCTCTGAGGAGATCGTAGCAGCTGCCACTTTGACCTGGACAGGTGGTCTGGTGCCTGGAGTGGACAGATGCCCCTCTGGGAAATCTCTGGGTCAGCCTCTTGGGGGTGACCTTTTTGATTCTGGAGATACCTTTTCCAAGGCCACTGAAGCTCAGCCCACAGGAAGCAGAAAAGACAAGACAAAGGCAGCAGGGAGCCCCACCAGCCTGCGAGGGGGGAGGAGAGAAAAGAGCCCCGTGTGTCCTGCTCTGACTGAGGCAGGTAGTGATGACGACCTCTTTCGGTCTGCTAAACCAAAGCCACCCAAGGAAGCAAGTCCCTTCCCTCTCCTGGAAGGTGAGGACTCTCTCTTTCCAGATCGGAAAGGCAAGAGGAACGAGTCAAAATCCATTGGTCAGCAAGCTGCCATCTCAAAAGCACAAGATATTTTTGAGGTAACAGGATATAACAGTATGTTTTCATGCGTGGTTTTAGTTGAAGGAAAATACCAGTTGGCTCATTTGAGCTGTAGATTACATAAAGTTTGTTTGTTGCTACCCAGTATCTACTTGCTTAGTGATTATAATTAGGTTCCCTTATTAATAACTGAAACTCAGAAATAGTTTTTTGTTTTGTTTCATATAGTTGGTAATTGCTGGTTGGCCATAACCATTGATACAGTGCTTGGTTTTTATCAGCCAGCTTCCTTGGCATGCCACTCTATGGCCTATATAAGGCAGCATTGGTGCGATTTGAGTGTTGAACCTGGTTCTTGGGGAAGCAGGTCCTAGCTCATGACTGAGCACAGACTGTGAGGCCCTCAGTGGCACTCTGGGCAGATGTGCACTGAGCAGCTCGGTACTGGAGACACCAGTGAACTAGGATCTGTGCTCTGCTCCTCAGAGCTCCCAGGGAGGGGAATTAGGACAGGGCAACAGATAATGTTAAGTGTCATATAGAAAACAACCTAGGGTAGTGGGGCAGAGTGATGGATGGGGGGAGTTGCTCCTTCAGATAGGACTTGTAGAGAAGGCCTCTCTGTGGAATTGGCATTTGAGCTGAGACTAGAAGAATAAGAAGGACTGGGCCAGGCAGAAATCTAGGAGGCAGGTCATGTTGTTGTTCCAGAACACTGGAAGTTTGCATTTCTGCAACTTGTTGAAATGAGTGTTTTTAGTAAAAAGTTTTTGATTTAATATTGTTTTGCTTGTTTTTTACTTTAACAAGGATGATATATTTGCTACAGAAGCAATTAAACCCTTACAAAAAACAAGAGAGAAGGAAAGGACATTTGAACCCAACTTGTTCAATGATAACATTGATATCTTTGCTGACCTAACTGTAAAAACAAAAGAAAAGTCCAAAAAGAAAGTGGAAGCTAAGTCTATATTTGATGATGACATGGGTAAGTTGGGTTTTCTACACATGACATAGAGATTATTACCATTCATGACTTGGTATTTCTCCTGCTACCTTTATCTTGGCCTTTTCTTGGAAAATATTCCCCAGTGGGGTTCCTTTGGCTTGCTGTGTAATCCTGAATTAGGCTGAGGATGGATAGGTAAATGGTGAAATAGCTTTTGGGTATTATGGACATCAAGGATTTGAAGGATCCCAAAATTTGATCTTTAAGTGTAATTTAACTTTTATCTTATTATGCCCACTGCCAATTATCTGTGACAAATCTGCATACTGTTGCTATGAAAGGAGGATCAGAATTATCAACCACATGTGAAGTTGACAGAGGTTGCTGCCTTGGGCATGATGCAGTTGGTTGAGTCAAGAGTTCTAGGTGGAGAGTGAGCATCAGTGTCCAGAGGGGCAATTTAGGGAAATTGCCTACTATATAGGAAAGTAGGTTATAACAGACTTTACATCTCATCAAAGATCTGTGTTTGTAAATATGCTCATTTTCTGTCCATTGTGTAATATCTACTTTATTAATGGGCAAGCCAAATGCCTCATAACCCTAAATGTAATGACTTGGTGTTGGTAATAGAACTTGGGCTGAGGCCAGATATACAGTTCCTCCTCCTTACCCTCTCTCTCCCAGGTCGAAACCTTGGGGTTAACTGGTAGAAAGCTGGTGCTGAAGTGCCAGACTGGGTCTGTTCCCCAAGCAAGCTGTGAGCTCCATCTCCACCTGCTTCCAATCACATGGGCTGCAGAAGAGACTTATATTACAAAGGAAGTAATACATACCTCTTGTAATAGATTAATACTAGTCAGAAAATGTAAACAGAAAACAAACCTAGAGGTAGCCATTATTAAGAGTTAGGCTGTAATCTTTCTGATATGCTGATACTATTATAGGTTTGAATACTTTTTTCCAAAATAAGAATATACCTTCATAGCTGAGAAAATAGTGTTCAGAGAGAACCTGTGACTTGTATGTGATCATAAAACTTAATTAGTAGTAGGACCAGAATCTAAGAGGCTTGGCTCTATTGTAGCGTTTTTTTGGTAACCCATTCTGTTACCAGACTTGAGTCTTGTGATTTGTATAGTTGTTTTCTTTTTTTGTTAGTGTGTGTGTGTTTTTTTTGTGTTTTTTTTTTTTTTTTTTTTTGCCTATTTAGCAACTCTTTTTCTTTCTTTTTAAAGATGATATCTTCTCTGGCATCCAGGCTAAGACGACCAAACCAAAAAGTCATTCTTCACAGGCAGCACGTGAACCAAGATCTGAACAGAAGGTGGCCAACATATTTGATGATCCTTTGAATGCCTTTGGAGGCCAGTAGAGCAAACAAAGTATGCCATCTCACTCTTCAGCTACATCCTTGAGTTAATAATTCTATCTTATGCATTTTTTTGTCTTAACTGAATTTCCAGAAGCAAATACTGAAACAGTGTACTCACCTCTAACCAAATGCATTTTGTATTTTTCTGCACTGGTTTTAATCATGCTTAATACTGCAAAACAAAAATAAAGGTTTCACAGTGCTTATTTTTGTTTGTTCTTTTAAATCTATATTTAATACTAGAGGCCCGGTGCACGAATTTGTGCACGGGCGGGGTCCCTCGGCCTGGCCAGCAGTCGGGGCCAATTGGCCATGGAAGGTAGACTGGTCATTTGGTCACTTAGGCTTTTATATATATATAGATAATTAACTTTGGTAGAGCCATATTATTAGGGAAAAAACCTATTTGTGCCTTTCATGGGTTGGCAAGGAATCCCAGAGGTGACAAGCAAAAGCCAGACTGATGACCAGGAGTCTTCCTTATACATGGATGGGAGCCCTATCTTAGTCGGAGCCTAGGCAGATGGTAGAGGAAGGGGATGAGAGATTATCTACTTCATGAGTCTTTGCAATAGGAGAGAGGTTTCCTTTAATATCTCTACAAGTCCTCTAAGGGAAGGTTTGACAGACTACGGTCCTTCACTCTGTTTTTGAAAATAAAGTTTTATAGGAACACAACTATACCCATATATGTACATACTAGAGGCCCGGTGCATGAAATTTGTGCACAGGTAGGGTCCCTAGGCCTGGCTGGTGATCAGGGCTGATTGGGGCCTTCTGGCTGCGACTGGGGCCTTACTTTTGGCTGCTGGCTGGGGCCTGCCTTTTTTCTGCACCGCCCCCTAGTGGTCAGCGCACATCATAGCGAGCAATTGAACTCCCAAGGGGACACTTTGCATATTAGCCTTTTATATATATAGATTGTCTATGGTTCTTACCCTATCTATAATGCCAGAGTAGTTGTGACAAAGGCTGGATGCCCAACAAAGCCTAAGATATTGTCTATCTTGCCTTTTTCAGAAATCGTTAGCTGATCCTTGCTCTCATTTCCATTCCTTGGAGCTTTGTATTATTTTGTCAAAGAGGCAGAATGAACCTAAGTAATTGTAGGGAGAAGTGCTAAGGGTGGAAATGCCAGCCTCTAGAGCAGCACTTAAGGGAATGTCCTGTAATTGTTGCCCAGTGTAGCTACTAGCCACATAGATGGCTGTCCCTCCCAGTCTGTGTTTTCCTATGCTGTGCCATCTTGGTGCTCAGAAGTCAACCTGTAACAATGGCACAATCTTGTAGGCAAGATTGGCTTCACCAATCCTGAAACCACTAACTTCTTCCTTGACCATTTTTAAGATTGCACTGGGAGTTGCTCATCTCATAGCCAAGGATTTTGTACAGCTGCCACAGATCAGCTGTTGGCCCTACTCTGCTTACCCTATGACAGGAGAGGGTACTTAACTAGTTGCCTATTCTTTTTCTCTGATCCTTTTGTGCATGATGATGTTGTACTTAACCCAGTTATTAATTAACTGGAAAGGCCAAATATTGTAGGCATGCCCAATAAAGTCTAAGGTGCTTGCCTGTCTGTCATACCTGGGAATAGGGCATTGGCTAGAGTAGGCCTGTAGGAGTGGCCACTGCAAGTGCAGGAAGATTTGATATTTCAGCTCCTAAACAAAGGGGCTCCTTTGCGCTTGCCTGCTCCTTGCTGCTGGGGTCTGACTCCTGACTTGGGCTCCCCACGTGGCCCACAGCCATGTGGACCCCACACACATTGACTGTGACTAGCCTGACACTACACCAGGCTCATCTCCACCATGGTACGGAAACTGGACACTGGCTTTGCTTTGGCTCTGCTAACTCCTACCTGCATATTTTCCAGGACTGGTTTAGGGGAAAAGGGACTTTGGAAAATGAGCAATGTAATTCCATACAAATAAAGCTTTCTGCCACATCTCATCCTCACATGGGGGCAGCTGGAAATTCTTATTCCAGAGTTGCCTCAAGAACCCCACTTCCACTAGCAACGGAGAAGAGCAGTCCATGCAATTATCTGATAACACATGAACGTTCTGTCCCTTAGATTATTTGTATACATAGTTTTCTGCTCTGAGTCTGAGCTCACTGTGGTGCTTGACTCAGTAAGCATTTGTTAAACATGGTTTTTTTGGGAGTGAACAAATCTGATCTGTCCTTACAATTGATTCCAGGGAATTCAGGAGAGTTAGAAATATAGTTGGAAAATAGGCAAATTGCTATTTTGAGAAGTTTGAAAGGGGAGGGAACTTATATTTATTGGCCATGTAGTGAGCATTTCTTATTTTATTCAGTCTCTGTAACTCAGGTAGGTAACGTCCTCATCCTATCTAATAAAAGAGTAATATGCAAGTTGACCATCACTCCAAGACACAAGATGGCCACCCCATGTGGACACAAGATGGCCAGCAGGGGAGGGCAGTTGTGGGCAGTTGGGGGGGACCAGGCCTGCAGGGGAGGGCAGTTGGGGGGGACCAGGCCTGCAGGGGAGGGCAGTTGGGGGGGGACCAGGCCTGCAGAGGAGGGCAGTTGAGGGGGGGCAGGCCTGCAGGGGAGGGCAGTTGTGGGCAGTTGGGGGGGACCAGGCCTGCAGGGGAGGGCAGTTGTGGGCAGTTGGGGGGGACCAGACCTGCAGGGGAGGGCAGTTGGGGGGGACCAGGCCTGCAGGGGAGGGCAGTTGGGGGGGACCAGGCCTGCAGGGGAGGGCAGTTGGGGGGGACCAGGCTGGCAGGGGAGGGCAGTTAGGGGCAACCAGTCTGGCAAGGGAGGGCAGTTAGGGGTGACCAGGCCAGCAGGAGAGAGCACTTAGGGGTGACAGGGCCAGCAGTGGAGGGCAGTTAGGGGCAATTGGTCTGGCCGGGGAGCAGTTAGGCATCCATCAGACTGGCAGGGGAGTGGTTAAGGGGTGATCAGGCTGGCAGGCAGATGTGGTTAGGGGCAATCAGGCAGGCAGGCAGGTGAGCGGTTGGGAGCCAGCAGTCCTGGACTGTGAGAGGGATGTCCGACTGCCCATTTAGGCCTGATCCGTCTGAGATCGGGCCTAAATAGGTAGTCAAACACTTGAGGGGTCCCAGATTGGAGATGGTGCAGGATGGTTTGAGGGACACCCCCCTCCCCCCATCACGAATTTCGTGCACTGGGCCTCTAGTTTTACCGAAAAGGCTAAAATCTGGAAGCAGTGTAGAATGGTGGAACAGGTTTGGATCTTTTTTTTTTTTTTTAACTTTATTGTTGGAAGTATTACAGATGTCCCCTTTGTGTGTGTTTTTCCCCATTGACCCTACTCCATCCCATACCCAAGTTTGGATTTTTTTGAGACCTAGATTTAAATCTGACTCTCCACTCAGAGCTGTTTGAATGTAGGCAAATTGTTTCCCTTTCTTAGCTTTTATTTGATCCTTTGTCAAGTGTTTTCGGTACCAACTTTGTAGGATTATGAGGGGAGCAAATATGCAATGCGCATATTCAAGGCAGGCAGGGACGCTGGAAGTGCTGGGCTCTGGAAAGGCCCGCACCCGTGGCCTGGGACTCCCCGGCCAGCCTGAGGCCAGCGCGTCGCTCCCGGCAGCCTGTGCGCGGTCGCCAGGCCGCCCAGGGCGCTAGGTAGGTGTCTACTTTAGTAATAAAGGGTCAACATCCGGGCCACTCCCAACCGACGGCCACCTCCAAACCCAAAGAAAGCCGGCGCCCCAGCAACCGCTGGCGACTACGGCCAGGCCTGATTGGAGGGCGGCGTGAACGGCGGCGAGCGATTGGGTGGGTGTCACAAAGGGGCGGGGCGCGGCCGCCGGCAGTGCTCCCAGTGCGGGCGGCTGGCGACCGAGCAAGCGCACCCGACAGCCGGTGAGGGCGAGCGGGCCGGATGGGGAGGGCGCCCCGGGCCGCGGGCCGCTGAGCCGGCCGCACTGCTGCCGCTGCCGCCGGGGGCCCTAGAGCAGCGCGGCCTCCGGGCGCAGCGCAGGCAGGCCGCCCCTGCGCTGCTGCCGGAGACCGGCGCTGGGCGTCTCTGCCAGGTCTCTGTCTCCACTGTCCCTCTCGCTGGGCGCGACGCCAGCCGTGAGCGGAGTCCGATCGCTGTCCTCCTGCGTCTGTGGAACCAGCTACTCCTGGAGAAGCCGGGCTGCGCAGGTGACTCAGATGCCTGTTCCCGGGCGGCTCCAAGGATTTCCCAGTGCCACTAGGAAATTACTACAGGCTGGAGTTTAGGGTACAGATGCGAGGTGTAGGCATATGATTTCTGTAGCTTGTATTGAAAACTTAGGGGTTAGTAAAAACAGCTCATTAAATAGTCACCATTTTTAACGACTGCATATCATCTGGATCTCTTGACGTTGGAGGAAAAGTTTAAAAGATAACTGCTCTTATGTGGCTAATATTCTTTAGGACGGGATATTTGCTTATTTGGCGCTATTGTTGCCTTACCTGGTTTTGGTTGTATTTTTTTTTAAGATATATAGTTTTATTGATTTCAGAGAGAAAGGGAGAGGGAGAGAGAAATAGAAACATCAATGTTGAGAATCATTGATCGGCTGCCTCCTGCATGTGCCCTACTGGCAGTCGAGTCTGCAACCCAGGCGTATGTCCGTGACCCGAATGGAACCCAGAACAGGCCGATGCTCTGCCCACTGAGCAAAACCAACTAGGGTTCTTTGGTTGTATTTTAAAGAACTTTTTCAGCCCCGCCAGTGTTGCTCAGTGGTTGAGCATGACCCATGCACCAAAATGTCACAGGGCACATACCTGGATTCCTAGTAGGGGCATGCAGGAGGCAGCTGATGACTGTTTCCCTCATAGATGTTTCTTTCTTCTCCCTTCTTCTCTTGCTAAAATCAATAAACTTATTAAATTTTTTTAAAAGATATTTTTTAGAAGGAATGAGAAATATTTTGGGAATTGATTTAGAAATTTTTTCAATTCTATTACTCTTTTAAAAATATATATACCTTTTTATTGATTTCAGAGAGGAAGAGAGAGGGAGAGAGAAACATCAGTGGTGAGAATCATTGATCTGCTGCTTCTTGCACGCCCCCTAGTGGGGATGGAGCCCACAATCTGGGCATGTGTCCTGACCAGGAAAGGTGAGCGCCTGGTTCATTGGTCAACCCTCAACCACTGAACCACGCAGGCCGGGCTGATTCCATTACTCTTAATAGCTAAGTCTGTTTTTTAAATTATTGGTAAAAATTCTGGAAGAACATTTTTTCTCTATCTGCCTTCCTTTCCTGTTCCATTTTTTACCTTCTTGTTCTTGCATCATTTCCCATCCTTTGAGTCTTCACTGCCCTTTGCTTTCCAATATCATAGGGTTCCGTAATAGGCTCAGTTGAGCACGACCACACAGCACTTTAAGAAACTGTCATGGACCCTGCTTTTAATACTGGCTGGGTCTTTGGCCTGTTGAGCTTCTATTTGACCTTCTACCATCATGTAATCCTCCAGTCAGTTTAACAAGATTTAATGGCCTAAAATTGTCCTCTGTTACAGTGATTTCTACTGCTGAGGAGACATATATCTATTTTCTTGAGGCATACATTTCAGTTTTTCATTTAGTTACCAACCTTGCTTCTTTTTGGATATTGATTTTACTCCATTGATTAGGGCCCAAAATTATGTTGGATGTTCCAGCACAATTAATGCTGTACTAGGTTGCTGTTTTTCTTTTAGCCCATACTTTATTGATTCTCCTGGTAGGTGGACTTCCAAATCTGTCTTTTCTCCCATCCCCAGCTTGTTCATTATTACATTCAGGGTATTGCTGTGGAAGAGTATTGTGGTGTGCTCCTTATATCTTCTGTCTCTAAATTCCTTGGTCAGGTCACTCATTCCTTTATTTCTGTAACATTCATTTCAGCATTCCTGACCCCTGACTTCTGTTGCTAGAGCTGCTACCATATAGGTAGGAATGCTATTGGCTTTGGGGGAACAGATACTGCTAGTTCTAAAGTACATTTCTGATTTAATATATCATGAAAAGTATGCTTTTAAGAATCCACATGTTCTCTAAAATACTAAAAAGGAAGTTTCAGTGAGGAGAAAGAAGGGTCAGGGATTAGCTTCATACAAAGTAAATATTTTTTTAGGCATTTCAGTGTATTAAAAGATATAAGAAATAAAACCTGAGCAATAAGGCCATTTATTTGGCTTATATTTAAAAGCAATAATCTTTCTCTACTATCATCAGCAGTATTATTAGCACAGTACTTTGTATCCTTATATTTATTACTCATTATTTTGATAAATATATAACTGCACTCAAAACAGCTGTGTTGCTAGCAATAACTTTTCCTGTGATGCCATCTCTTTAGGACCATTAGCAGTTTGCACAATGCAATCCAGGTTCCTTATTAAATTAATTATACTTCATTAGTATTATAAAAATTCATACTAAGCAGAAATCACTATATGTGCTTGTATGTCATAAGTTGTATAAACTTTGGTGGACTTAGTTTGGAGTGAATCATAACATGATTCCCATGGAAAACCACCAATATTCGGAGCATAACCAACCATTCCTTCATCTTTAAATCAGGGATAATATATTTCCTATATCACAGGTTTGTTCTAGGATCAATTGAAAGACTGAATATTTATGTATTCTTTTATTGAACAAACCTTTAGTGAGTACCAATATATACAAAACACTGTCCTAGGTAAGTAGCGTACAGTTTAGTAGAATAAAAAAGCCACGTAAAAAATGAAATTAATTGTAATGGGTACAATATATGATAGAGGTATATGATTGAGGTGCAAAGGAGAGTAACCATAAAAGGCTTTGTGGAATAGTTGCCACTTGAGCTGAGTCTTGAAAGATGATTAGGTATTGTCAGGTAGCCAATTGTGTTGATGGCAGTGAGTAGAGCAAAGCAGGAGGAATGATATAGAGGCTATGTGTTCCAAAACGGCAGGTGCAAATGATTACAGGAGAGAGGTACCAGAGGTGTTACAGGGTGGGATGAAGTAAGTATATGAATAATTACCAAGGTGGAGACTGTACGACAAGAAGTAGGTTCGTAGGAAAGATGATTAGTTATTAATATATTGGATTTCAGATGTCTGTCAATTATTAATATTGCAGATGCTTATGGGATATAATGCCTATAGAATGGAGATGTAGGTTGCGAATAAAACCACAGCCTTTAAAAATAACTGCTCTTTTAGACACATTTCTATGAAAAGTGCAGTGACTTCAGTGATATCTCATATTCTTTGAAAAAAAAGTAAATAATTTATCACTCATTTTTCTTCTTTACTCTTTTACTTCCCTAGTGTTCATTTTTTATTCACCTAGGCTTACTTACTGATATCCTTCCACTCTGAGGCTTTATCCATTCTGAAATATATTTAAAAGTTTATTCACTTCTGGACTACATCAAACAAAAAGTTTTTGCACAAGAAGGGGAATCATAAACAAAACAAAAAGTCAACCTACTGAATGGGAGAACATATTTGCAACTTATACATCTGATAAGGGGTAATATCAAGAATATATAAGGAACTCATACAACTTAACACCAAAAAACCCCTAAAGAATACAATTAAAAAATGAGCAGAGGACCTGAATAGACATTTCTCCAAAGAGGGCATATAGATGGCCAACAGACATATGAAAAGATGCTCAATATCACTAATCAGGGAAATGGACATTAAAACCATAATGAGATATCACCTCACACCTGTCAGAATGGCTGTTACCATTAAATCAACAAATAAGTGCTGGTTAAGATGTGGGGAAAAGGGAACCCTCATACATTCTTGGTGGGATTGTAAATTAGTGCAGCCACTATGGAAAACAGTACAAAGATTTCTCAAAAATAAAAAATAGAGGCCCCATATGATCCAGCAATTCCACTTCTGGGTATTTATCCAAAGAATACAAAAATACTAATTCAAGAAGATATGTATGCACCCCTATGTCCTTACAGCATTACTAATACTAACCAAGATATGGGAGCAACCGAGACATCCATCAATAAATGAATGGATAAAGAAGACGTAAAACATAGATATCATAATATATATAGACAGCAAGCTTATTGTTGCCAAAGGGGATGTGAATCTTTTTAAAAAGGTCCATTAAAAAGAAATACCAGCATTGTATCCCTAGTGGTTGGTACATAATTGATATCTCAATAAATATTTATTGGAAGAATACTTCATTTGCAAATAATGCATTTAGATAACATGAGTGAACAGGTTAAAACATCCACCTCTAGGAAATATTTCCCAACTTATTCTATGAGACCAATATCACTTTGGTAACAAAGTCAGACAAAGGCATATAGAGAAAATTAGATCAAGCTTCTGGTAAAGATGGCTGAGAAGGTAAATGTGGTATTCGCAGCCTCCCACAACCACATCAAAATTACAACTAAATATAGAACTACCATTATTCAGAACTGCCTGAAATATGGCTGAATAGAAGTCATACAACTAGTGAAGTAAAGAAGAAAGCACATTGAGATTAGTAGGAGGGGCAGAAGTGTGGACAGGCTGGTCCGACATCCATGTGTAGTATTTTTAATTGGGAGGGATATCTTCAAGGCCTTCTGTGAGAAGCAGGGGTCCCCAGCCCTACACCAGACCTCCAGCCCCTGGAAGAGAAGAACTGGGAAGAGAAGTTCTCATGACTTCAGGCTGTAAAAACCAGAAGGGATTGTGGCTGAGTGACATGGAGGCTGCTGGAGTCCCAGGTGTTCCTCTTAAAGGGCTGGTGCACGAACTTACAAGGTCCTGCTTACTCTGAACTCCAGTGCTGAGTGCAGCTTTGGGGGAATCCAGGGACATACCGGAAGGAACTGGACTGTCTGGCATCAAGATAAGAATCGGGGGCAGCCTTTTTCCTGACAGGGGTGCCAGCAGGGGTCATTGTTCCTGTGCTGGAACCTTCCTGTCCCAGAGCTGACTGGCAGCCATATCTGAGTTTCCATCAACATAGCCTACATTGTTCACTCCACCCTGGTGATTCCCTGATATCCTGCCCCATCCAATTTGCAGCCCCATCCAAGCTGCAGCTGCTTTTCCATATGAATGACTGTACTTGCTAAGGCTCCAGACTTTGCTAACCTCTCTTAAATAAGCAGCAGCTAGAGCCAGTGCCCCAAACCTATCAATGGGCTGGAGTCAGTGTGCCCCAAACCCATTTACCAGGCTGTCTTGCTTCACAGCTGGGCCTTACCTGGGCACTTCCTAGTGAGGAAGTAGGAGCCATCTGCAGATCTCTTGGTAGCTCCTGCTGAGTGGCTCCAGGCAGTGGCTGACTTTGCACCTCCCAGGAGTCCCCAGAGCCAGTGCACCTGGTGGACAGCTTCAGAACATACCAGATTACAACTCTACACATCCACAAGTGACACACTCAAGGGCCAAACTCAGTGAGTACCAAAGCCCCATTGAAGCAAGTCCTACCCCATAAGGGTGTCTCCTGCACAGCAGCTCTTCCATTGTAGACACAGCTGATCTTCACAGTCAGTTCCTCCCAGTGACGCCAATAGCAATCAAGGCTCAACTATAACAAGATTGTGCACACAGCCCACACAGGGTTGCAGCATACCTAGAGTGCTCAGCTCAGGTAACTGGGGAGGCTGAGCCACTGGGCCCTACAGGATACCTACTACCCAGGGCCACTGTACCAATTCCAGGAAACATAATTCTACCTAATACATAGAAACAAACATAAGGAAGCAGCCAAAGTGCGGAGACAAAGACACATATTACAAATGAAAGAAATGGAAGCAAGAAAACTACTGGATACAGAGTTCAAAACAATGGTTATAAGGTTACTCAAGGATCTTAATGAGAGCCTCAAGGGACTTAATGAGAGTTTTAAGGGACTTAGTGAGACTTTCAAGGATCTTAATGAGAACATCAAAGACGTGAAAGAAGGACCAGTCAGAAATTAAACATACACTAACTGAAACAAAGAATAAATTACAGGGATTTGACACTAGAGTAGAGGATTCAGAGAATCAAATCAAAGATGTGGAATATGAAGAAGCAAAAAACATCCAATCAGAAGAGCAAAAAGGAAAAAGAATCCAAAAATATGAAGGTAGTGTAAGGAGCCTCTGGGACAACTTCAAGGATACCAACATTTGCATCATGGGGGTGCCAGAAGGAGAAGAGAGAGAGCAAGATATTGAAAACCTATTTGAAGAAATAATGACAGAAAACTTACCCCACCTGGTGAAAGAACTAAACTTACAAGTCCAGGAAGTGCAGAGAGTTCCACACAAGCAGAACCCAAAGAGGCCTACACCAAGACACATCATAATTAAAATGCCAAGGGTTAAAGAAAAGAGAGAAACCTAAAAGCAGCAAGGGAAAAGCAGTTAGTTACCTGTAAGGGAGTGCCCATATGACTGTCAGCTGATTTCTCAACAGAAACTTTGCAGGCCAGAAGGGAGTGTCAATAAATATTCAAAGTGATAAATAAATAGTAAGGACCTATAACCAAGATTACTCTACCCAGCAAAGCTCTCATTTAGAATTGAAGGTCAGATAAAGAGCTTCACAAATAAGAAAAAGCTAAAGGAGTTCATCACCAAACCAGTATTAAAGGAAATGTTGAAGGGTATTCTTTAAGAAGGTGAAAAAGAAGGAGGAGGAGGAGAAAGAAGAGGGGGAGGGAAGACATAAAAATAAGAACAATAAAATGGCAATAAATACTTATCTATCAACAATTCAATCCAAAAATTAAACTAAATGAACAAGAAATCTAATGAACAAAATAAACTGATGAATAAAATAGAATCAGAGCCATGGAAACATGGAACCGACTGATGAATCTCAGAGGGAAGAGGGGTAGGGGAGAGTGGGAAGAGATTAACTAAAGATTTTATATGCATATATGCATTATCTATGGACACAGACAATAGGGTGGTGAAGGCCAGGGCAGAGTGGGAACTGGGTGGAAGAGGGCAATGGTGGGAAAAAAGGGGACATCTGTAATACCCAACATTAAAGATTAAAAACAAACATCCAGGTGAAGACTGGTGGGAGGGGCAGAGATGGAACTGGTTGGTGTATGTGAAATACAGAATTTATTCTTGTATTATTTATTATTATTAATCACTTTTGCCTACTTCTGTATGTAAAGGATTCTACACCATAAACACATCGTACTTATCCTAGGAATACAAGGTTTGTTCAACATCAATGTAATACACTATGTTATAGGAGAGACAAAATCCACATGGTCATCTCAGTAGACGGGAAAGAAAAACATTTGTCAAAATTTAACACACCTCCTGGTTAAAAAAGAACAATTACATAAACACCTGATAAAGGTAATCTGTGAAAATTCCATAGCTAAAATCATATCTTATGATGAAGGACTGAATGCTTTCTCCCTGTAATCAGGAATAAGACAAGAATGTCTGCTCTCACCCCTTAGCTTCTTTTTCATTTTTATTTATTTATTTTAATTAATTTATTTATTTATTTTACCATCACCATCTCACCATTTATTTTCAACTTCGTGTTGGAGATTCTTGTTAGGGCAATTAGGTAAGAAAAGGAAATAGCCATCAGGTTGGAAGGGAAGAAGATCTCTATTTACAGATCACATGATCTTGTATATAGAAAACCCTAAGAAATCCACTAAAAATACTTTTAGAACTAATAAATGTTTTCAGGAAGGATGCAGTGTACACTATCAATATATTAAAAGCAGTTTTATTTCTGTACACTAGCAATGAACAATCTGAAAGTGAAACTAAATTTTATTTCAATAGTTTCAAAAAAGATAAAATTCTTCAGAATACATACTTTTGTAAAAAATTCAAAACTTGTACTCTAAAAACCATAAAATGTTCAAAGTCTTTGTTTTTAAAATATTGAAAATATTTTTAATTGACTTCCGAGAGGAAGGGAGAGGGAGATAGAAATGTCTTTGATGAGAGAGAATCATCAATCAGCTGCCTCCTGCACTCCCCTCAGTGGGAACTGAGCCCACAACCCAGCTATGTGCCCGGACCAGGAGTAGAACTGTGATCTCCTGGTTCATAGATTGATGTTCAACCACTGAGGCACATTGGCTGGGCCACTTTGATATTGAACTTATGGAAGTCTGTGTGGTCAGAGTCAATGTGCAATATCAAAAGAACTTTAAAAGGCAGTCTCTTACTGGCAAAGTACTTTCTTCAGGGAAAGCATCGATGGAACCTATCCAGAAAAAAACGTTCTCATCCAGGCTGTCTGGTGTACAACCAAAACACTGGAAGCTGGTGTTTATCTTTTCCCTTCAAGGCTCAGGGGTGAGCAGCTTTATAGATAAGGCAGTCCTGATTATAAACCCTATTGCATTTGCACAAAACAGTAGAGTTAGCTTATCCCTTCCTTTCTTAAATCCTGGTGGTTGTTTTTTATCCCTACTAATGTCTTTTTTGGCATCCCCTCAGCCCATCCCGCTAGAAGAGGACACCTTTGTCTGCATTAAAAACTTGTGAGGTAGACACCCATTCTCTTTAATGATTTTCTTTTTTGTTCTTCTCAATAACTTTCTTAGTGGCATCTGGGAACTGGTCTGCTGCTTCTTGATTAGCTGAAGCTCCTTCTGTTATCTTGACATTTTAAAGATCAAACCTCTTTCTAAAATTATCAAACCATCCTTTCCTGCCGTTAAGTTCTCCAGCTTTAGATCCTTCACCTTCCTTTTCCTTTAAGTCTCAAATGGAGTCTATAGGTATGTCTTTCTTGTAGCTATCTTGCCCCAACATTAAAGCTACATTTTCAATACAAGATCAAAAGGTATTTCACAAAAAGTGCAAGGTTTTTGTGCCTGATGGTGTAACCACAGCAACAGGTTCACAAATTTCATCTCCCCTTTTTATTTTTACAACAGTCCTTATATTGGATTCATTTATCTTGAAATGGTGAGCAACTTCAGCAATTCATTTTTTCTTATATTATGACTTTACTTCTTGGAAGCACTTCTAGAATCACTGGTGGCACTTTGTATTGGTCTTACGATGTTATTCAAGGTTTATGTTATTATACTGACCATGATGAAAAATACGTGAGATCCTTGATAGATCACTTTTAATTGCAATATGCAATTTACTGGAGAGACGAACTGCTTACATGGCGATGATCATCACATGGTATTTTAAGCAGATTCTCACAACACAAGCTCACTGCTAATAGCAGTAGGAGGTAACTACAAAATTATTATAGTAGTACAGTGTGTACTACAGTTAATTTTATGCAGTTATGATTTAATATTATATATTTACATTTGTTTTTATTTCAACTGAATGGTGTGTATGGTCCGGTTTGTGTGCTTAAGTTTTGATAAATTTTAACTGTATAATAGATTTGTATATATTTTGTGGCAGTAAATTACAAAATAAACTACTTTCTACATATATTTTTTACAGTCATGACATACCAAACTTTTTCTCTTTTTTCAATATTTCAAGGCACCACAATTTGTCTGTGAGTTTTTCAAATTGTCACAAATCTCCCTGCATATAAGTGAACCTGCACAGTTCAAACCTGTGTTGTTCAAGGGTTAGCTGTGAAGTAAAACTTTATTACCTTGGATTAGGCAAAGCTTTTAGAATATGACACCCAAAGCACAAACAGCAAAAGAAAAATAGCCAAATTGAACTTTATTAAAATAAAAATTTTTTATTTAACCATCAAGATAGTTAAAAGACAACCCTTAAAATTTTAGTGAATCATATATCTGTTAAGAGACTTCTATTTAGAAAACATAAAAAATCCTTACAACTCAAAAACAAAAAGACAACCCAGTTAAAAGTGGACAAAGGATCTGAATAGACATTTCTGTAAAGAAGGTATAGAAATAGGCAATAAGCACATAAAATGATGCTTAACATCAGTTATTAGAGAAAGGCAAGTCACAACAACAATGAGATACTACTTCATACCAACTAGTATGGCTTTAATAAAAAATACAATAAAAGTACTGGCAAGGATGTAGGGAAATCACCCTCATTCATTGTAGGTTGGAATGTAAAATGGTTCAAAACTTTAAAACTTTTGAAAACAGTTTGATAGTTCCACAAATTACTAAATGTGGAGTTATCACATAACCTAGTAATCTACTCTTTTTTTAAATTTTTATTGTTTTAAGTATTACAAATAGTAGTACATATGTCTCCTTTTTTTTTTTCCCCATTGATCTCCCCCCGACCTCTCCTACCCCCCAGGACATGCCTTCACCTGCCCACCCTCCCCCCAGTCTACTCTTAAATATATCTATGGAAGAAAAAGGAAAACATGTCCACACAAAAACTTGTAATTGAATGTTCTCATAGCATTATTTATAACAGCCAAAAATTAGACATAATCCAAAATGCCCATTAACTGATGATTAGGTAAATTATTTATTCATCAATTAAAAAAAAAGAATGAAGTACTGATACATCCTAAAACATGGATAACTTTGAAAACATTATGTTAAGTGTAAGAAGCCAGTCACAAAAGATTACATATGTATTATTCTATTTATATGAATGTCCAGAATAGGCAAAATTATAGGGACAGAAAGTAGATTAGTGCTTGCCTAGGGCCGAGAGGGAAAGGAGAATTTGGGAGTTATGTCTAAAGAGTACTGAATTCCTTTCCTAGGTGATGAAAATGTTCTAACAAGGATTGTGGTGATGGTTGTACATACTAAAAACTAGTAAGTTTTAGACTTTAGGCGAATTCTTTGGGATGTAAATTATATCTAGGGAAAGCTTTTATAAGATCTACCTACCTTTCCAAGAAGATGTATATCATCTGTTCTCTAGTTTAAGTTCAAGACCCCCTTCCTTTACAAAGTTTTTGCTGATTAATAGCAATTTATTTGATTATTCATATTCTTCTAATTATACACTGATCATTTATCTTAGTACTTCTGTTGGTTATGTTTGCCTCTCATATTTATTAGTCATTGTATGTTTGTGTGTAGAGATTATGTTTAATGTCCATTATCAATATTAACTATCTCAATGCTATACTGATAGATAACTTGTAAATCCAAATCCTCATTGATTATTTAGTGATTCCTATTTTTAAGGAAACTATTAAGATGATTGCTATTTCTTTTGTTTAGTGTGATTCAAATGTATAGTGATTATGAAGTTATGCTTTGTATGGGTTGGAAAACATAATTTACATATTTTAGAAAAGGATATACATAAATTTTCCAAAGTCCTGCAAATGTATACCTATGTGTTGAGTTTGTTGCTTTAAATTTTATTAATAAGAAAATATTTGTAAGTAACTGTGCTGAGCTCTAGTAAGACACAGAAAATTATTGCAAATATACCTTTTAAAAATGATCTTGTAGTCTAATGGAGAGGGGAGTGATTTCAGAGGCAAAGGTGAGGAGTTTAGGATTAGACAAATTAAGCACTAAAATGAATTCTGGGGTGTGGAAGATTGGGCCATAGTTGTTCAGAAAATGTTTATGGAGGAATGAGATTTTCAGATAGGCTTCTTAAACAATTCTTGTTTTTTAGGTACTAAACTCAAAGCATGAACAATGATATACATTTCCAATGTTCAAAGCTGATTTGGCTAGAACTGGAATATAGTTGCCTACTACATATTCCAAAGGATTTAGCAAAGTCAAAGTAATGGATAACAGAAAAGATCCTCCATTCTTCAATGAAGATAATGTGGGACCATTTTACTACAAACTTCTTTTCTATACCATGGAGCTCTTCATTGAAACATTGACTGGAACATGTTTTGAACTGAGAGTTTCGCCATTGGAAGCTGTTATTTCTGTGAAAGCAAAAATTCAAAGATTGGAAGGTACTCATCTTTCTTTTTTTTCTTTCTTTAATTTTTAGGATATGAGGATTATATTTGTTCATCAAGAGTGTATAAATAACTTTAACCTTTCTTACAGAGAAAATGTCAAACATACATGGAATTAGAAAGTATAGGATAATGAACTCCCATATAGCCCTTACTCAATTTCAACAATTATCAACTCATGAGCTATCTTATTTCCATTTCTGCATCTCTCCACCTCAGTCTCCTTCTACCCAGAGTTTTTTGAAGCAAATCCATGGTATCATGTTAGTGGTGTGAAATAATATTTTAAAAACAGTTTTTCAACAGGTTATGATGACATGCAAATTCCGCCATAACTACCTTACAGTTACTTTTTTATTTATTTATTTTTTTTATTGTTTAAAGTATTACATATGTCTCCTTTTTCCCCATTGACTCCTCCCTGGCCACTCCCACCCCCAGGACAAGCCCCCACCACCCCAGTGTCCATATCCGTTGGTTATGCTAATATGCATGCATACAAGTCCTTTGGTTGATCTCTTATCCCTCTCTCCCTTCCCTCCCCTTCCTTCCCTCTGAGGTTTGACGGTCCATTTGGTGTTTTTTTTTTTTGTCTCTGGATCTATTTTTGTTCATCATTTTATGTTGGTCATTATATTCCACAAATGAGTGAGATCATGTGATATTTATCTTTCGCTGCCTGGCTTATTTTCTTAGCATAATGCTGTCCAGATCCATCCATGCTGTTGCAAATGGAAAAAGTTCCTTCTTTTTTATAGCAGCATAGTGTTCCATTGTGTAGATGTACCACAGTTTTTTAATCCACTCATCTGCTGATGGGCACTTAGGCTATTTCCAAATCTTAGCTGTTGTAAATTGTGCTGCTATGAACATAGGGGTGCATATGTCCTTTCTGATTGGTGTTTCTGATTTCTTGGCATATATTCCTAGAAGTGGGATTACTGGGTCAAATGGGAATTTCATTTTTAACTTTTTGAGGAAACTCCATACTATTTTCCACAGTGGCTGCATTCCTACCAGCAGTGCAGGAGGGTTCCTTTTTCTCCGCATCCTCCCCAGCCCTTGTCATTTGTTGATTTGTTGATGATAGCTGTGACAGGTGTGAGATGGTATCTCATTGTAGTTTTGATTTGCATCTCTCAGATTATTAGTGACATTGATCATGTTTTCATGTGTCTCTTGGCCTTCTGCATGTCTTCTTTTAAAAAATGTCTATTTAGGTGCTTTGCCCATTTTTTGATTGGATTATTTATCTTCCTTTTGTTAAGTTGTATGAGTTCCCTGTAAATTTTGGAGATTATACCCTGATTGGAGATATCATTGGCAAATATGTTCTCCCATGCAGTGGGAGCTTACAGTTACTTTTAATGGGACATAGTAATTGAGTTTCCTTTGAGAATACTTTAAAAAAATCATTTATTTGTTTATTTATTTTTATAATTCTTTATTGTTTAAAGTATTACATATGCCCCCTTTTTCCCCCCATTGGCCCCTTCCAGCCCGCCCTCCCCCACCCCCCTCCTACCCCAGGCTTTCAGCACCCTATTATCTGTGTCCATGAGCTATGCATATATGCATACAAGGTCTTTGGTTGATTACTTCCCAACCACCCACCCTCCCACACCTTCCCTCTGAGATTCTGCACTCTGGTCCATGCTTCTAAGTCTCTGGATCCACTCTGTCCATTGGTTTATTTTGTTACTTAGATTCCACATATGAGTGTGATCATGTGATACTTATCTTTCGCTGAATGACTTGTTTCACTTAGCATCATATTCTTCAGGTCCCTCCAGGCTGTCTTAAAGGGTAATAGAGTCTTCTTTTTTACAGCTGCATAATGATCCATGGTGTAAATGTACCACAGCTTTTTTATCCACCATCTACTGATGGGCACTTGGGCTATTTATAGATGTTAGCTATTGCAGATTGTGCTGCTATAAACATAGGGGTGCATACATTCTTTCTGATTGGTGCTTCTGGTTTCTTAGGATATATTCCTAGAAGTGGGAGCACTGAGTCAAATGGCAGTTCCATATTTAATTTCTTGAGGAAACTCCATACTATTTTCCATAATAGTTGCACCAGTCTGTATTCCTGCCAGCGGTGTACTAGCATTTCCTGTTCTCCACATCCTTGCCTGTACTTGTCATTTGTTGATTTGTTGATGGTAGCCATTCTGACAGGTGTGAGGTGATACCTCACTGTCGTTTTAATTTGCATCTCTCTGATGATTGTAAGGTTTGAGACGACACAGGATACAACACACAGAGAGTCCAGGCGATTAGAAAGGGGGAGTTTTAATCTTGCGCTCCTGGGTGAAACTTGCTGGTCCGAGGGTGGGCCAGGGAAGTTCGCGTCAAAAAGGGGCGCAGGCACTTCTTTTATACAGCTGTTTAGTGAGGGGAGGGCGGAGGGCATCAGAGGTGTGGAATTCCGCCTCGGGCCAGGGGTCTAGGAAGTTGCCAGTTATCTCTGCCACCATCTACCTTGCATATGCATGCATAGGCTCTGGACTTCCCCCCCTGCCTCAACCTAACATCCCGGCCTTTTGGTGATAGGGGGCGCCGAAATCATCCTGGCTACTTCCTGCTGACCAGGGGCGAAGAGGGTGGGGGATGTTAAAGGCCAGGGTCAGGCAGAGGCAGGTCGGAGGGCAGCCGAGTGTAGGGGTGGAGCAGGAGCTGGTTTACAGTCACCCGAGACATTTCCACGATCCGGGAGCGGATGAATTTGAGGAGGCAGGGAGCTAGGGAAAAAAAGACACAGATGAGAATTAGGGGCCCTATCAGGGGCAGGATCCAGGTCGCTAAAGGGCTTTGGAGCCAGCTGAAAAGAGAGTTGTCCCGGGAGTGTCTTGCACGTAATTCTTCACTCAGCTTAGTCAGGGTCTGCACGTTCTGTTCCACCACTCCGGACTCGTTGATGTAGTAGCAGCATTCTTCTTGAAGGAACATGCAGGTTCCTCCTTTTTCCGCAGTAAGAAGGTCTAGGGTCTGTCGGTTCTGTAGGGCTATTTGGGCTACTGATATTACTTGTCGCTGCAGGGAGGCTAAGGAGGCAGTAGTAGACTCCAAGGCTATCTGGAGTTTGTCATTGAAATCCTAAGCAGAGATTATGCTGTTCCCGAGAGCCCTTCCAGCTAGGCCTACCGAGGTAGCAATACTTACCCTCAACATGACAGAGAGGAAAGCGGCCCGGCGGGCCTGGGGGTGGGATGAAGGGAGCAACCAGGCAAGCTCCGACTCTTCATACAAGGTTAGTTGGGGAACTACTATTATCACGAAGCAAGGCCCGGGGTCAGAGGAGTTTATGCAGTTGCTTAAGGTGCCGTTGCACCAAAAGAAGGTACCCGGGCTGGCCTTGGTGGGACTGGCTGCAGTGTGGTTTTGGGTACAGTTCCAGGTGACCTGTCCCACAGTTACCGGGTTGCTGGTCTGGTAGCATATCCGCGGGGGCAAGGTGGGTTCTGGAGTTTCGGGTTCCCAGAGGGGAATGCCAGCCAGGGGAGGCTGACATTCACTATGTCCTTGGGTTCCTGGAGGAGTCATGAGTGGGACGGCAGCCAGCAAAGGTCTTTGGAGAGAGACACAAAGAAAGCAGTGTGAGACATTGGGCAGGGTGCGGGTCTCGTTAAGGAATAGTAGAGTGTGTTGGATAAGTTGGAGCCAAGAAGACAGGACTTCTACCCGGGGGGAATCAGGCAGCTTCCCTTTAAGGAATGTTCAGCCTGTAGGATGCTGTTGGAGACCTGGATTTTTGGGCCTCCTGGGCCATGACATATTCCCGGGAGATGTAGATGGTCCCTGAAGGGGTCGAGCTCCAACCACTCCCATATAGTTTTCCCATAACGCCCGCAACCCATCGCTGGTCCCAGGGGTCCTGGACCCTAATGTAGAAGGTCCCGTCCTTCCAGAAAAAGGGGCCAGAACTGACCTCATTGGTCATGTTCTGGCCCCTTTTTGTCTGACCTCATATGTCATCATGGATGACACAGCCTGACCAGCGGCAACCCCCATAGGTGTTGACGTCTCGATTACACCTGTCTGGGTTCCGTTGGTCATAAGCAAAACAAGCATATGGTCGGCCACTGTTGGACACTGACTGGAGGTCGACAGCAATCAGGATCTCCGCCTGGCATCCAACCAGAGGGCAGTCCTGAGATCCCACCTGCCGGGTGACTTGTGTACTGTCCTAGTCATTGGTTTCACGGACCTTGAACCTCCACACATAAGCAGGTGGGGGTGGGTGTAAGTTGCCCAGGGCCGGGAGGAGAAGGAGGAGGGGGAGGGCGGCTAAGGCGGACCTTAGTGGGGCCCAACACCTCACATTTATAGAAGTCATGCTGCTCCGGGGTCCTCTTGAGTCTGGAGAGGTGGTGCCATGATGGATCGCCAAGTAGTTTGGCCGCGGTGGGGGTTGTGAGGATTACTGTGTGAGGTCCCGTCCACCTGGGCTCCAAGGCCTTGGGATGTAGATTCTTAAGGAAGACTGAGTCCCCTGGCTGGAGGGCTGGTCCTCGGGAGCCTTGGTTCGCTGGTTCTGGCCTGGGCAAAAACCTGTCAGCGTGTTCCCGGAGTAGCTGCCTGAGTAAAGACAGGTATGGAAGATAAGTAGCCAGGAGAGGAGGGTCAGTAGGGAGACAATGGTTGAGCAAGAAGGGTCTCCCATATAGGAGTTCAAAAGGGCTTAAGAAGGTGGGGCTCCTTGGTGTAGCCCGGATTCTGGTCAGGGCCATGGGCAGGAGGTCCGGCCAGGAGCTGTGAATTTCTAGAGAGAGTTTAATTAGATGGTCTTTAAGGAGGCCGTTGACCCTCTCGACCTTACCCGATGATTGTGGGTGGTAGGGTATGTGCAGTTTCCAGGAGATGACAAGTGAGGTGCTAACCTGCTGAACGACCCTTGATATAAAAGCTGGGCCATTGTCTGATTGTATGGAGGTGGGGAGGCCGAACCTGGGAATTATGTGTGTTATTAGGGTCTCAGCCACAACCTCAGCAGTTTCCTTGTGGGTAGGGAAGGCCTCTACCCACCCTGTCATGGTGTCTACCATGGTAAGCAGGTGTTTGGTCTTCTTGTGGGGAGGCATATGGGTGAAGTCTACCTGCCAGTCCTGCCCTGGGAGGTGTCCCCTCATTTGATGGGTAGGAAAGTTGGGGCGCATTCCTCCCTGGGGTGAGACAGCTGCACATGTGGAGCAGGAGGAGCAGTCACTCGTGACTGCCTCTCGCAGTGTGGGTGAGGTGAAGAGGGGTTCGAGGAACCTCCAAAGTGCCAGCGGTCCAATGTGCAATGACTGGTGGACCTGTTGGACGATGGCCCCTACCTGAGCCTTGGGAAGGGCGATCTTGTTATTTATGAAGATCCATCCCTCAGAACCAGAAGAGCCTCCCCGTTGTAGGAGTTTATTTTTTTCTTCTTCTGTATACTGAGGGGTAATGGAGGGAAGGGAAAGGAACAGGACCGGGGCTGGGGACCCTTCACCCTGAGTTAAGCCTCTGGCCACCGTGTCTGCTCGGGCGTTTCCCCGCGTAACCATCGAGGAGTCAGTCTGATGGCCTTGGCAGTGCACGATGGCTACCTGGGAGGGAAGCTGGTTATGAGTCTAGTGTTGATAATAGGTGAGCCTTTAGTGGAGAGAAAGCCCCTCTCCCTCCAAATGACCGTGTGGCAATGGGCTATAAGAAAGGAATATTTGGAGTCTGTATATATGTTTACCCTCCTCCCTTTGGCCAGATGCAGGGCCCTAGTCAGCGCAATGAGCTCAGCCTTTTGAGAGGTGGTACCCCCTGGGAGCCGGGCCGCCTCCAGGGTCCGCTCAAGTGTTACTACTGCATAGGAGGCTTTCCGACGTCCCTGGGGGTCTAGGCAAGAGCTTCCATCCACAAACAGAGTTAAGTCAGGATTAGAGAGAGGAAGATCTGAGAGTCCCGCCCGAGGTTGAGTGAGGGCCTCGACGACCTCGGGGCAGGAGTGTGTTGCCACAGGTTGGGTGGAGGCAGCAGGAAGGAGAGTGGCCAGGTTCAGGGCTGGGGACTGAGTTAGGGAGATGTCAGGACTCTTGAGGAACAGGAGATGGAGTTCCTGCATGCGAGAGGGGGCAAGGAGAGAGAAGGATCGGTGGGACAGAAGATCCTGTAGCCTATGGGTGGAGAAGACCTGTAAGGGTTGCTGGAGGCAGATCTTCTGGGCCTCCTTGGTGAGAGCAGCGGCTGCAGCCAGAGCCCGGAGGCAGGGCTGCCATCCCCGAACTGTGGGATCAAGCTGTCTGGACAGGTAGGCTACGGGGGTGAAGGCTGGCCCTAGGGGCTGGGTGAGGACCCCCATAGCTATCCCCTGTTTCTCATCCGTAAATAGTTGGAAAGGCTTAGAGATGTCCGGGAGAGAGAGAGAGGGAGATGCCAGGAGGGCATCCCGGAGCTTAGAAAAAGCCTGGAGAACGAGGGAGGGTGAGGAGAGGGGGCCTATTGGTGTTTCTTTAGCTGCCTGGTATAGAGGCTTAGCTAGGAGAGCAAAATTTGGGACCCAGTGGCGGAAGAATCCTACCAGCCCTAGAAAGGACAAGATCTGTTCCGCAGAAGTGGGAGGCTGTGGGTCTCATATTGCCTGTGCTCGGTCAACTGTCAGTCCCCGGGAATTAGGCATCAGACAGATCCCCAAGTAAGTGACAGTGGGGGTCGACAGTTGCGCCTTAGCAGGGGACACACGGTATCCTTTGTCCCCTAGAAAGTTGAGGAGGCCAGCTGTCTGCTTCCGAGAAATGTCTAAAGAGGGACTGCAGAGAAGGAGATCATCTACGTACTGGAGAAGAGTGCTGGGTCCTAATGAGCATTGTTGGAGGTCTCTGGCTAAGGCCTGACCAAACAGATGAGGGCTGTCTCTGAACCCCTGGGGCAAGACTGTCCAAGTAAGTTGGCGGGATACCTGTTCGTCTGGGTCCTCCCAAGTAAATGCAAACAGATGGTAAGAATCTGGATCCAGAGGGATGGTAAAGAAGGCGTCCTTGAGGTCAAGGACGGAAAAGTGGGTGGTGCCAGATGGGATGCGGGAAAGGAGAGTGTAAGGATTGGGGACCACCGGGTGGATGGGGACCACTGCATCATTGATTAATCGGAGGTCCTGCACCAGCCGGTAGGTCCCGTCTGCCTTCCTGACGGGGAGGATGGGGGTGTTGCAGGGAGAGTCGATAGGTATGAGGAGACCCTGCCCCAGAAGCCGAGTAATGAGGGGTTTGAGCCCCCGGCGATGAGTTAGGGAGATAGGAAACTGGGGACGGGAGGGAAACGAGGTGGGGTTCTTGAGTCTGATCCTGACTGGGGTATGGTGTCTAGTAACCACCGGGATAGAGGTATCCCATACTTTTGGGTTGACAAGGGACGCAGGCAGTGGGGGATCAGCGTTCCCATGAAGGGAGGGGTCCAGAAGTGGAAGAAGCAGGGAGGCTGAAGGACTCCGAGTGAGCTGCAGAGTGGCCCCTAGTTTGGTGAGGATATCCCGTCCTAAAAGGGGCACGGGGCACGAAGGCATGACTAGGAATGAGTGGGTTATGGGGCTATCGTCGAGGAGACAGGGAAGGGGCCCGGTGGCCAGTGGGCAGGTGGATTTGCCGTCAATACCCATGACCAAGATCGTGGAAGGGAAGAGTGGCCCGGAAAAGGAGGGCAGAACAGAGAAGGTAGCCCCCGTATCTATAAGGAAGGATATCTGCTTACCCGCTACCTTGAGCATTACCCTGGGCTCGGCGAGGGTGATGGGGGTCGTCGAGTCCGGGCATCTTCAGTCTTCAGCCAGTCCCAGCATGGCCAGCGGTGGGTCATTACCTGGAAGGGCAGCCCCTCTACGCTCAGACGCAGAGGGCCTGTCACTTTTCCAGGGGCAGTCACTTTTCCAGTGGCTGTTTTGACCGCACGCCGGGCAGGGCTTGGTTGGAGCCCGGGGCTGAGGGCACTGCTTTGCCCAGTGTCCCTCATTCCCGCACTTGAAGCATCCTCCAGGTGGCACTCGTCCTTTCATTGCACCCCCACCACGCACAGTCCCCTTTGGACCATGCGTGGCTGCCGTCGGCCTCAAAGCTGCCACCAAGGCTTGAGTTTGCAGAGTCACCTTTTGTCGAAGGCGGGCCTCCCTATCCGATTCTGCCTGCTCCTCACGGGCATTAAAAACCTTAAATGCCATATTCATTAGATCCCGGACAGGAGTCTGAGGGCCATCCTCCACCTTTTTCAATTTTTTTTGAATATCTGGGGCCGACTGCGAAATGAAGTGAGTGGCTAAAACTGTCGCTCCGGCCGGGGACCCAGGGTCCAGACGAGTATATAAGGTCAGAGCCTCAGTCAGCCTGTTAAGGAAAACTGCGGGGTTCTCATCTGGTCCCTGAGTAACTTCCCTCAGCTTGTCAAAATTAACTACCTTGTGGGAGACGGCCTGTAGGCTGGCTATCAGGCATTGGAGCCTTTGGTCGCGACATCAGCGCCCATCTCGCCCTTTGGGGGTACCTAGTTGGTACTCCCAGCCTGGTTCCTGACGAGGAATGGCCTGGGCCCCCACTGGCATAGAGGCATCTGTAAGGTGGACCTGATCTGCATGGTCCGTCGCTGCTCCTAAGACCCTTTCCCTTTCATCTGATGTTAGGGTGGAAGAAAGAATGACACGGATGTCATGCCAGGTGAGGACATAGGCCTGAGAAAGGTATCTAAATTCCTTGACGAATGCAGTGGGGTTGGCAGAAAAGGACCCCAGCCGCTTCTCAATCTGGGAGAGATCTGACAGAGAGATGGGAACATGGACCCTGATCACTCCCTCAGCTGCTGCAACTTCCCGGAGGGGGCAGAGGAGAGGAGGAGCCCGGGAGTGGGTGTGCCTGCTGACTGGGGAAGCAGGCAGGGGTGGGGGAAGGGACAGGTCAGCAGGTAAGGGAGTAGGCGCTGAGGGAGGGGAAGGCGGAGGGAGGTCGGGGAGTGACGATGGGGGAAGGGTGGGAACTGGAGGTATGGCAGAAGAAGCTGTGGAGTAAGGAGGCGGGTGAGTCGGAGGGGAGGAAAGATTCTCAGGGGGTTCAGATACAGCGGAAAGCGGAGGGGTGTCGGCAGGCAGAGGGGGTTTCTCGCGAGCTAGGAGAACCTGGGCTGTGGAACAGGAGGAACAGAGGGAGGGACGGGAGCGCAGATAGAAAAAGGTCTGGACATACGGAACCCCGGGCCATTTCCCGGCTCGTTGGCAGTATTTACTGAGGTCAGTTAGGATGCTGAGGTCGAAAGTCCCATTCTCAGGCCATTTTGACCCATGGTCCAATTCGTACTGAGGCCATGCCACGTTATAGAAGTAAATGAGGCGTTTAGGACGCAGATCCTGGGACAGGCCTAGCTTAGCCAGATTGGTGAGAAGGCACCCTAGAGGTGTCTTAGGATCAGATTTGGATTTTTGATTGCCCATACTGAAGCCTAGGGTCAGTAGCGAAGGCCCAAGGACAGGTGTCCCAATTGTTGGGCCAAGGCTACGGACGGGGAACCCGAGGGACAGCAGGGGACGTCTCCCCTACCCCCTGGGGTCCAGAGTGAGGCCCAAAGGCCGGAGAACCGAGGGTGGGCAGGAACGTCTCCACTGCCTCCCCAGGTTCGGAACCCCTCCTGGAGGGGCCCGGAAGGCAATCTCTGACGCGGGCCGTGGTTTACGGACAGAGATGCCGGAAGAACGACCGCTAGGAATCAATAAGGGCTGGGACTTACCCGCTGACGCTGCCGAGCCAGGAGGAGAAGGCCGAGTATCCTGAGCCAGGAAGAAAGAACAGGGGGAGTGGGGGGGCCCCCCGGACCATTAAAGGTCATACAGGGAGCTCGCTTCCACCCGGGTTTCGGCACCAAATGTAAGGTTTGAGACGACACAGGATACAACACACAGAGAGTCCAGGCGATTAGAAAGGGGGAGTTTTAATCTTGCCCTCCCGGGGGAAACTTGCTGGTCCGCGGGTGGGCCAGGGAAGTTCGCGTCAAAAAGGGGTGCAGGCACTTCTTTTATACAGCTGTTTAGTGAGGGGAGGGCAGAGGGCATCAGAGGTGTGGAATTCCGCCTCGGGCCAGGGGTCTAGGAAGTTGCCAGTTATCCCCTCCACCATCTACCTTGCATATGCATGCATAGGCTCTGGACTTCCCCCCCTGCCTCGACCTAACAATGATGAGTGACTTCGAGCATTTTTTCATCTGTCCCTTGGCCATCTGTATGTTCTCTTTGGAAAAGTGTCTGTTTAGGTCCTCTGTCCATTTTTTAATTGGATTGTTTGTCTTCCTTTTGTTAAGTTGTATGAGTTCCTTATATATTTGGATATTAAACCTATATCAAATGTGTCATTGCCAAATATGTTCTCCCATACAGTGGGCTCTCTTTTCATTTTGTTGATGGTTTCTTTTGCTGTGCAGAAGCTTTTTATTTTGATGTAGTTCCATTTGTTTATTTTCTCCTTAGTTTCCTTTGCCTTAGGAGATTTATCTGTAAACATATTGCTACGAGACATGTCTGAGATTTTGCTTCCAATGGTTTCTTCTAGGATTTTATGGTTTCACAGCTTACATTTAAGTCTTTTATCCATTTTGAGTTTATTCTTGTGTATGGTGTAAGTTGGTGGTCTAGTTTCATTCTTTTTGCATGTATCTGTCCAATTTTCCCAACACCATTTATTAAAGACACTGTTTTGACTCTACTGTATGCTCTTGCCTCCTTTGTCAAATATTAATTGAGCTTAAAGGCTTGGGTCGACTTCTGGGTTCTCCGTTCTGTTCCATTGATCTATATGACTGTTCTTGTGCCAATACCAAGCTGTTTTGATCACAGTGGCTTTGTAGTATAACTTGAAATCTGCTATTGGATTCCTCCAACTTTGTGTTTTTTTTCCCCTCAAAATTGCTGCAGCTATTCGGGGTCTTTTTTGATTCCATATAAATTTTTGGAGTATTTGCTTTAGCTCTGTGAAATAATAGGGATTGCATTAAATCTGTAGATTGCCTTGGGTAATATGGGCATTTTAATGATGTTAATTCTACCAATCCATGAATACGGTATATTCTTCCACTTATTTATAGCTTCTTCTAGCTCTTTTTTCAATGTCCTATAATTTTCCAAGTACAAGTCTTTTGCTTCTTTGGTTAGGTTTATTCCTAAGTATCTTAATTTTTTTGTTGCAAAGGTAAATGGGATTGTTTGTTTAGTTTCTCTTTCTGGGAATTCATTATTGGTGTATAAAAGAGCCATTACTTTTTAAAAATATATATATTTTATTGATATTTTACAGAGAAGAAGGGAGAGGGATAGAGAGTCAGAAACATCGATGAGAGAGAAACATCGATCAGCTGCCTCCTGCACATCCTCTACTGGGGTTGTGCCCGCAACAAAGGCACATGCCCTTGACTAGAATCGAACCTGGGACCCTTCAGTCCGCAGGCCGACGCTCTATCCACGAGCCAAACCGGTTAGGGCTACTTTTTTTTTTAAAATGTACTTTTCTGAAAAGAGTTTTTGGCTTACACTTACACATATTTGAAGTTTCCTCATTATAGCAGGGTTACTGAATATTGTATAATATCTCTTTTGTGGTTTGTATATTTGTGTAAAGTGTCATAAATTACTTTATGTAAAATTAGAGTCTTCTTCTTTATACTTTGCGGATTCCTGAAATAAATGGTATTTTCCTTTATAGTTGTTAAAATCCAGTTTTGACTAGAAAGTTAAATTCCTCCATATAACACTAAATGGATTTTTGCTTTTCGAGTCAGCTGGAATTTGTTTGTAAAGGTAGTAACTGTCATTGCCTTTCAGCACCGTTTAAGTTCAAAATTGTAGAAGGATGAGGAGGGTTGGAATTTTTGATTTGTAAATCAAGAATCCTGGTATCTGATCTTCTGAGTAACTAACATCTTACTCTCTGTAGGAGGGAGCAATGGCAGGGTAAAACAAATGGCTTTGTAGTTATTAGACAGTTGAATCATAGGTTATATAATTAGAAATGCAGATTTTGGGAAATTAAATGAGGTAATATATAAAAAAATGCCTATTGTCTTAGTCAGCTTGGGCTGTCATGGTCAGGTTCAGGTGAGGGCTTTCCTGACCTGTAGATGGCCACTTTCTCACTGTGTCCTCACCTGGGAGACAGGTAGAGGGAGAGGGAGGAAAAGAATGCACTCTGGTGTCTCTTCCTAAAGGGCACCGATTCCACCATGAGGTCCTCACCCTCATGACTTGATCTAAACCCAGTTATCTCCCAAAGGCTATCTCCAAATACTATCACAATTGGGAATTAGGGTTTCAACATATAAATTTTGGGGAGACACAGGTCAGTCCATAGCACCTACTACTAGTGGTCAGTAGATCACAATTCCTATTTACATTCTTCATCCTCATACCCCTCCAAACTTCTTTTCTTCTTATTCTCCATGCTTTCTTGTAACTTCTTGCAGCCCATGGACAGTGACAGTCATTCTGTTCTTTAGGAGGCTACAACTAGTTATTGAATTAGTCTAGTCTTTCCTCACTGAAGTAATTTCATATCTGTCATGTATAACATTTTTTTATACACTGCCCTTTGATCACTTTGTTTAGCTTTACCTATGACAATATTATACTCTCTTATTTATTACTAGAGTTCGGATGCATGGATTTGTGCACTGGTGTGGTCCCTCAGCCTGGCCTGAGGGGATAGGGCCAAAACCAGCTCTCCGACATACCCCAAGGGGTCCCGGATTTTGAGAGGGCGGTTCTCGGGTGATGCACCCTGGAATCGGGCTTCCTCCTCTCTGGTTCCAGGTGTGTCACCAGAGAACCTCAGCTGCCAACTCACCACAGCTTGGCAGCTCCTGCATTGAGTGTCTTCCCCTGGTGATCAGTGTGTGTCATAGCTACCGGTCAGACGGTCAAATGGTCAGATGGTCACTTAGGCTTTTATATAGAGATAATATAATTTATGTTTTATTTTTATTTTTAAATACATTTCTGTTGATTTCAGAGAGGAAGGGAGAGGGAGAGAGAGAAACATTGGCTGCCTCCTGCATGCCCCACACTAAGGATTGAGCCTGCAACCCAGGTGTGGGAATTGAAGCATAACCTCCTGGTTCATAGATCAGTGCTCAACCACTGAGCCACACAGGGTAATTTATTTTTTAAAAAATATTTTTATTGCTTTTTAGGGGGGGGGGGGAGAGAGAGAGAGAAACATTCATTGATGTGAGAAGGAAACATCCCTCCTGCACACTCTCCCATTGGGGATTGAGCTCACAACCCAACATATGCCCTGACTGGGAATCAAACTGACAACCTTTTGGTGCACAGGACAAAACCCAACCAACTGTACCACCCTGGCTAGGGCTATCTTATATAATAAGAGAGGAATATGCTAATTATCTGTTATGCCCTGAGGTGTAATGACCGATTGGTAACGACCAGATCACGGATCTGCAGGAGGGTGGGGCAGTGAATTACAAGCAGGTGGCGGAGAGCTACAGGACGGACCAGGGCAGCAAGCAAGCGGGAGGTGGAGAGCTACAGGAGGAGGCAGGGCAGCAAGCAAGTGGGAGGCGGAAGGGCAGCAAGCTATGGGGGCCTAGGGGGAGCTACAGGAGGGCAGGGCAGCGGCCAGAGAGCTACAGGAGGGTGGCAGCGACGTACTGGCACACAGATTCGTGCGCAGGGTACTTGTCTATATATATAAAAGGCTAATATGCAAAGTATCCCATCAGGAGTTCGACTGTGAGACCGGGAGTTTGATTGCTCCCTATGATGTGCGCTGACCACCAGGGGGTGGTGCGGAACATGGTGGGCTGCCAGTGGCAGCAGTGGGGCACTGAAGGAGCAAGAGAAGGAGGAGGCGGGGAGGCGGGAAGGCAGGGGGCAGGGGATGAACCATGTGGTGGTGGTGTGTGGGTGGTGAGGGAAGTAGGGGGCAGGGAGGCGGGGAACCTGATTCGCCCTGTAGATTTATAAATTTTATCCTATTTGATGTTTTCTGAGCTCTTGTCGATCTGCTTTGGTGTATCTTACTAATTTTGGAATATTCTGGGCCACTATTAGTTAAAATATTTCTTCTATTTCATTTTATCTTTTTTCTAGTATTCTAGTTGCACTTTTTGAATTTTTCCCACAGTTCTTGGATGCTCTGTTTTTGTTTTTATTCTTTTTTCTCTTTACATTTTAGTTTGTGAAAGTTTGTATTGACATTCATTTAAACTCACTGATTCTTTCCTTGCCATATCCCATCTACTGATGAGTGAACCCGTCAAAGGCAATATTTATTTGTGTGTGTGTTTTTTTATTTATTTCTAGCATCTACTTCTATCTTTCCTACAGTTTCAATCCCTCTGCTTTCATTACCCATCTGTTTTTGCATGTCATCTGCTTTTCTGCGAAAATTCCTAACATATCAAACATAGTTATTTTAATTTCCCTGTCTGATAATTCCAAAATTTCTGTTATATCTGAATCAGGTACTGATGTTTATTTTGTCACTTCAGACTGTATATTTTTCTTGTCTTTTAACATGCTTTGTAATTTTTTTTTGTTTAATGTTGGATGTGATATATCAGATAATAGTTACTGAGGTAAATGGGCCTTTTATATTCAGGTGTCTAGGGAGATGGCCTATGTTTAATGTTTGTTGTAGCTATAAGTGCCAGAGATTTCAAATTCTTTTAGTTTCCTTGTTTTGTCTTTCCTGTTGTTTTTAGGTTTCCCTAAGAACTCCTCCTTAGAAAGAGTCTGTGTCTTATAGTTTTTTCACCTGTAATCGCTATTATACTAAAGCCTTGTTAGTGTGGTGGTAAAGTACTGAGGGAAAAAAACCATCTATAATCCAGTTAAATATAAGTCTTTTGGTAGTTCTGTGTTGCAGGGTTGTGACCTTTAAAGTGTTCCTTAGCTTCTCCCCTTCCCCCATCCTGTAATTACTTATGATAGGAAAACTAGAGGGGTTTGCACTCTGTGAACTATCCTTCCCCCAGGTGAGATAAGACTCTGATAAAGTCAATAGGCCTTTAATATAGAGAATGCTCAGGGCTTTTTATAATGTTTACTAGAGGCCTGGTGCACGAGATTCATGCACTTGGGGGGCAGGGGGTGGGAGGGGTCCCTCAGCCTGGCCTGTGTCTCTCACAGTCTGGGAGCCATCAATCGGACATCCTTAGTGCTGCCATATCCGTGAGCTCTTCTGGCTGAGTGGCGCTCCCCTTGTAGGAGCGCACTGACCACCAGAGGGCCGCTCCTGCATTAAGCGTCTGCCCCCTGGTGATCAGTGCGCATCATAGTGACCGGTTGTTCCACTGTTCAGTTGATTTGCATATTAGCCTTTTATTATATAGGACTAGAGGCCTTGTGCACAAAATTCGTGCACGGGGGTGGGGGCATCCCTCAGCCCGGCCTGCAACCTCTCCACTCCAGGACCCCTTGGGGGATGTCCAACTGCCTCTTGCAATCCAGGACCACTGGCTCCTAACCGCTCACCTGATTGCCCCTAACCCCTCTACCTGCCTGCCTGATCACCCCTAACCACCTCTGCCTGCCTGACTGATGGCCCCTAACCAACTCTGCCTGCCTGCCTGATCACCCCTAACTGCTCCCCTACTAGCCTGATCGCCCTGATTGCCCCTAACTGTTCCCCTGCTGGCCTGATTGCCCCTAACCACCTCTTCCTCATCCTGCACCTGGGACTCAGGATTCCCTCCTCCGGCCAGTTGCAAGCACCCGGGACCTGGGCTTCCTTTCCTCTGGACCTGGGCCAGCTTCGCCCGGGCCAGCTGCAGCCACAGGGGACCATGGGTGGGTGGCTTCGCCCGGGCCACAGCTGCAGACTTCCGGGACCATGGGGCAGGTGGCTTGTCCCTCTCTTGGGCTGCAGCCTGGCTGGTCCCCATTTTTCTCTTGTGAGCTCATTTGTGCCTGGCTGGTCCCCATTCCTCTCTCGTGAGCTCATTTGTGCCTGGCTGGTCCCCATTCCTCTCTCCCCAGTGTTGAGTGTCTGAACTGTTACTGCATGGTGGCCTGAAGGCATGATGATCATTTATATATTAACTCTTTATTATATAGAATGTTTCCCCTCCCTCTGCCTGAGATACAAGGCCTCTTTATTGACTCTTCACAGTGATAACCAGATAGTTTTTCTAGAGATAAAAGTATCAAAAGTATGGAAGCTCCCTAAGACAGTAGCCCCAGGGATTCTTTTTTTGTTGTTGTTAAACCTTACCTGAGGATATTTTTTCCACTGATTTTTAGAGAGAGTGGGAGGGAGGAAGGGAGAGGAAGAGCAAGATATGAGAGAGACACATTGATTGGTTGCCTCCTACATGCACCCCAACTGGGCCAAGGATCAAACCTGCAACCCAGGTACATGCACTTTTTTCTTTTTGTAAGGACGGTGGCAACATAAGAGCTCTTCACATGTTGTAATTGAAAATGGAAATCTCAACTTTTTACTGTAATAAGTTATGATTTAAAATTTCCTTTCAAGAATTGTGTTATAGTTATAACCTATATGTTGTAAAAAATTAATATTAGAGAGAGAAAGGGAGAAGGACAGAGGGATAGGGACATCAATGATGAGAAAGAATCATTGATTGGCTGCCTCCTGCACGCCCCCCACTGGGGATTGAGCCCGCAATCCAGGCATGTGCCCTGACCAGGAATTGAACCGTGACCTCCTGGTTTATGGGTTCACGCTTAACTTACTGAACCACTGAGCCACACCAGCCAGACTAACATACAAGTTTTTAAGTTGAATTTTATTATCATTAAATTCTAAGTGTTTGTTTAACCAAAAATATTTTTTTTTATCATTTACAAAGTATAATGGTCACAGGCTCTATAACCACAGAAATATATAGGATTAAATAGATTTGATCACTTTTTGTATTTTATACACATTCCCAATATTCTGACTAATAATACTAAACATGTTTCAGAAGTTTAGCAAACCCTTTTTCTCCATTTTTAATTTGCATATTAAAAAATTCACTATTTTTCATATTGTATTAATTTACTAGAGCTGCCAAAGCAAGGTACCACAAACTGAGTGGCTTAATGAGCAGAAATGTATTATTCCACAGTTCTAGAGGCTAGAAGTCCAAATCAAGGTGTTGGCATTATTGGTTCCTTCTGAGAGCTCCTAGAGAACATCTGTACCATGCCATTGCCTAGCTTCTGGTGGTTTGCTGTCAGCCTTTCTTTTTCCTTTGCTTCCAGAAGCATCATCCCAGTTTTCTCACATGATTATCTCCCTGTGTATGTGTGTGTCTGTCTCCAAATTTCCCCCTTTTTATAAGGACACCAGTCATATTGGACTAGGGCCCTCCCTAATGACCTCATTTTAACTTCATTATATCTATAAAGACCCTATCCCCACCTAAGGTCATATGGTGAGATACTGAGGATTAGGACTTCAATACAGGGACTTTTGGGGGACACAGTTTAACTATAACTAGTATATAGTTGTGTCATTATTGGATTACTGTCATGTTACTATTACCACTACCTAAATATATGTATTATTGATGTGACAAGTTCAAGTGTAATGTCTTCAAAAGTAGAATCAAACAGACTTCTGATTCTGACCATATGGTAGAAACATTTCCTGAAACAGAACACACAAATTCTGGGTAAAGGTTTTTTAAAATACATTTTCAACTTGTATTAATATAATGGAAATAAAAAGAGGCCTGAGATGACAATATATAATTCTTCAAGAACAGGTAGTATAGCACATTTTGTCCCAAAAGCATCTTGCTTGAGTCAAAGGGGAAAGGAGAAAAAAATCTGGTACCTCAGTACAATGCTCAGAGATAAATATTTGTTCCCCAAACCCCTGAACCACCATGTTTGTGGTTATTTTGTTTTGTTTTCCCACTTACTTTGTGGCACTACAAGGTGATTTAGGATCATCTTGTATATTTCTTCCCCTGTCTTATAATTAGCCATTTCTTTTTTGTTTTGTTTTGCTAATCTCCACCCAAGGATATTTTTCCATTGAATTTTTAGAGAGAGTGGAAGAGAGAAGGAAAGACAGAGAAAAACATCCATGTGAAAGAAACATCGATTGGTTGCCTCCTGCAAGTGCCCCGACCAGGGCCTGGGCTGCGGAGGAGCCTGCAATCAAGGTACGTGCCCTTGACCAAAATCGAACTCGGGACCCTTTTTTTCGCAGACCGGCCCTCTATCCACTGAGTCAAATTGTCTAGAGCAGCCATTTCTTCAGCGAGCCCTGGTTCCTTTTATTGGACTATGGTGTTAGAAACCAAGATCTGACATTTAACAATAATAGAAACCAGAAGACAGTGAAATATTATCTTCACAGTGCTGAGAAAAATAACCATCTCTGCCTAAAATTAAATTTATTTTTCAAGGATGAGGACAAAATAAAGACATTTACAGAAAAACAAAACTTGAATTTCCCAACAAAAAATTCTTGACAAAGGAATTTCTGAAGGATATATCTTAGAAGGCAAATAATCTTTAAAGGAAGTTGATGATACAATGTGGAATAGTTATCAAAATGGCACATTTGTGGGTGGATCTAAAAAATATTTACTTAATAAAATTAATAAAACAATAATATATGAAAGTTTGAAAAAATCTATTTAAAATCCTGGTAACAATGACATATAATTCAAGGTAGAATTGTGTGTAATGGGAGTGCTAAGGCTCTTAGTATTATTCATGAAGAGGTTAGGGTTAGGGTTAGAAATCCTATCTAATAAAGAGGGAATATGCTAATTGACCCTCACACCATTGCAAAGATGGTGGCGCCCACAGCAAATAAGGAGGGAATATGCTAATTGACTGCCACGCCCTCAAAGATGGCGGTGCCCACAGCCACAAGAAGGCGGCACCCAGTCCCTTCAGCCTCACCTGGGTAGCAGGCATGCAGCCACTCTGCGCGCCTGCCTCCAGAGTCCCCCAGGCCCCTCAGCTACTGGCCGCCCAGGGCTGGCCCGAGGCTCAGGTAACCAGGGCTGGCCAAGGCTTGCACTGCCAGCAGTGGCAGCAGCAGAGGTGTGATGGGGCATCACCTTCCCCTGATCGCCAGGTTGCCTCTTGCCCCTGAGGGCTCCTGGACTGTGAGGGGGGCAGGCCGGGCTGAGGGACCCCCCCTCCAGTGCATGAATTTTCATGCACCTGGCCTCTAGTAGTTATATAATTTCTAGATGATGGAAGTGCCTCACCTTCTTCCATCTATCTAAATTAATACATAAAGGAGGCAGGCAGTTAAAGCAGGATAATTAGAAAACTCAAAGTAAGATAGTGAAAATGAATAGAAATATATCAGTAATTCCAATAAGGTAAAATGGATAAATCTCTTCAATTGAAATACTACTGATAGATTGCTTTTATAAAAGTTCATATGAAATGCTTTTTTTTTTTTACAAGAGACCTGATTTAAAATGTAAGGACAGCAAATGTTGAAGGTAAAGGATTGAAAGATACACCAGTAAAATACTAACCTGAAGAAAGTGGATATTTCTGTATTAATAAAGTTATTATATAAAATACATTATAAAGTGAAATGTGAATAAGTTATGTAAGAGAGATATTCATAGTAGTCTTGTTGGTAATGTCAAAATTCTAGAAACAACTCAAATGAGTACACTTGACTGGATATATTGTGGTATATGTAAATATATGTGCCATATATTGTAATTGAATTCTATGGGATAGTTCACAACAGAGAAACTAATGGAATAATAGTCCCATGCATGACATAGATAAATTAAAAACAGTGGTGAATAATAAAAGCAAATCATAGAGGAACACATACACTATGATTCCACCTATATAAAGACCAAGAATAAACAGAGAAGAACTGTACAAATAAAAAAGAATAAAATGCAGTAGCTACATACCTGTTGGTAATTACTTTAAATGTAAATGGATTAAATGCTCCAATGAAAAGGCATAGGGTGGCCCTGGCCAGTGTGGCTCGGTTGGAGCATTGTCCTGTACACCAATCTGGCAGGTTCTATTCTGGTCACCAGGTTGTGGGGTTCGATCACCTATTGGAGTGAATGTAGGAGGCAACTGATTAATATTTCTCTCACACATCGATGTCTCTCTCTCTCAAAAAATAAAAAATAAAAAGACATAGGGTGGCTAAATGGAGAAGAAAACAAGACCATTGAATATACTGTCTAAAAGAGACCCACCTCAGAATGCAAAACACACAGCCTAAAAGTAAAGGGATGGAAAGAAATATTTCATGTATATGGAAAAAAAAGAAAAAGCTGGGCAGAATACTTATATCAGACAAAATAGATTTCAAAATAAAGGCTGTAACAAGAGACAAAGTGGCATTTCATAATGATAACATCTTTAAGGTCTTTAAATATACTTCTTTCAGGGGAAGACTAGGAGATGTGTGTTTCTATCTGCTGCCTCCGCACTGTGCCGTAAGATAGCTGTTCGTTTTTCACAGTCCCTTCGTGTACACATTAACATAAGCCCTGCTGACCACCAGAGCCAGGCAATCAAAGGTATCCCATGGACAGCAGCCACAAACACCAGGGTGCCAAACAAGTGCATACAATTGTTTCTAGGAGATACCAGTGACCTGGAGCAAGGCAAAGGGAGTGTGTGAAGATGGCACCCACAGGCTCAAGACATTCCCATCACCTCAAATGAAGCCCTATACCCATTAAATAATCATTTTTCCCATACCCTTCTCCTCCAATCCCCTAGCAACAACTAATAATACACTTTCTGGGAGAAACCAAGATGGCAGCATAGGTAAACACCTAAACTGCTACCTCGCACAACAATATCAAAACTACAACTAAAAGACAAAACGGACACCATCCAGAACCACAGGAAAGCTGGCTGAGTGGAAATTCTACAACTAGAAGGAAAGAGGAAAGCACATTGAGACTCAGAGGAGCTGCAAAAAGCTGAGGTATGGAGACGTGTGCATGGAGAGGGCTGGCAACTGAGTAAGTGGCTGGCTTTCTCAATTGGGAGGGAGAAAGAAGCTCCCGACTGCACTGAACTCCAGTTCCAGGCAAGTTTCTGGGAACCCAGACTCAATCGGGGAGAAACTGGACTGTCTGGCAGCGGGCAAAACTCGAGGGCGGCTTTCTCTCAGAGGTGCTTGTAGCAATTACCGAGAGACACTGAGACCCAGGGGCTTCATAGGGCAGGGCTGACAGGAAGCCAAGGCTGTCTGCTCTGCCCTGAGACTCCACCCCATCCAAGCTGAGCACAGAGGCTTTTGCAGTTTTGCAAGTCTAATTCTATAAGGCTGTCTCCAGCACAGAAGTTCTCCCAGCATAGACACAGCTGATCCTCAGAGCCAATTGGCCTGGAGGTCAATTCCTCCCAGTGATACCAACAACAATCAAGACTTAACTACAACAAGGCTGTACACACAGTCCACAAAGGGGTGCACCAAGAGTGTCTACCTCAGGTAATTGTGGAGGCTGAGCCACTGGGCCCTATAGGATACCTAGCACACAAAGCTACCCTACCAACTCAGGGAAGCAGTGAAAATGCAGAGACAAAGAAACAGATCACAAATGAAAGAAATGGAGGAAAGCAAACGACTGGATATAGAGTTCAAAACCACGGTTATAAGGTTTTCCAAGAATTTCCTAGAAAAGGCCGATAAATTTAGTGAGACCCTCGAGGATATGAAAAAGGATCAACTAGAAATTAAGCATACACTGACTGAAATAAAAAATATTATTCAGAGACCTAACAGCAGACTAGAGGACTGCAAGAATCAAGTCAAAGATTTGAAATACAAAGAAGCAAAAAACACTCAACCGGAAAAGCAAAAAGAAAAAAGAATCCAAAAATTTGAAGGTAATTTAAGGAGCCTCTGGGACAACCTTAAGCGTACCAACATCAGAATTATGAGGGTGCCAGAAGAAGAGAGAGAGCAAGATACTGAAAACCTATTTGAAGAAATAATGACTGAAAACTTCCCCCACCTGGTGAAAGAAATAGACGTACAAGTCTAGGAAGCGCACAGAACCCCAAACAAAAGGAATCCAAAAATGACCACACCAAGACAAGTTATAATTAAAATGCCAAGAGCAAAAGACAAAGAGAGAATATTAAAAGCAGTAAGAGAAAAACAGTTAATTACCTACAAGGGAGCACCCATACGATTGTCAGCTGATTTCTCAACAGAAACTATGCAGGCCAGATGGGAGTGGCAAGAAATATTCAAAGTGATGAACAGCAAGAACCTACAACCAAGATTACTCTACCCAGCAAAGCTATCATTCAGAATTGAAGGGCAGATAAAGACCTTCATGGATAAGAAAAGCTAAAGGAGTTCAAACCAGTATTATATGAAATGCTGAAAAGTATTCTTTAAGAAGAGGAAGAAGAAGAAAAAGGTAAAGATAAAAATTATGAACAACAAATACATGTCTATCAACAAGTAAATCTAAAAATCAAGTGAATAAAAAAATGTGATGAACAGAATAAACTGGTGAATATAATAGAATCAGGGGCATAGAAAGGGAGTGGACTGACAATTCTTGGGGGGAAAGGGATGTGGGGGGTGCAGGAAGAGACTGGACAAAAAGCATACACCTATGGATGAGGACAGTGGGGGGGAGGTAAGGGCAGAGGGTCAGGTGGGAACCAAGTGGAGGGGAGCTATGGGGGGAAAAAAGAGGAACAATTGTAATAATCTGAATATTTAAGATTTATTAAATTAAAAAAATTATTATATCTCCAGTAAAAAAAATAATACACTTTCTATCTTTATGGATTTACTTATTCATGTAACTGAAATTATATAATATGTAACCTTTTATGTGTGACTTGTTTTACTTAGCATAATGTGTTAGGGGGTCCATATCAGTCTTTTCCATTTTATAGCTGAATAATATTCCATTGTATGTATGGATATATACTACATTTTATTTATTCATTATTCAATTGATGGACATTGATGTTGTTTCCACTTTATGTATAATATGTATAAAGCTATGAATATATGTGTACAAGTCTTAGAGTACCTGTTATCAATTCTTTGGTTATACCTATGAGTGGAATTGCTAGGTCATACAATAATTTTATGCTTCAGTTTTTGAGACACTTCCTGTTTTCCTTGATCCATTTTGAGCTGATTTTGTCTATGGCTTAAGGTAGGGGTCCAAATTTAATACTTTGCATGTGGGACAATATCTTGTTGTCTTAGCACCATTTTTAAAAAGGCTATTTTTTCCCCTTTGAAATATTTTCAAACCCTAGTCAAAACTCAATTGAACACATACGTATGAGTTTTTTTCTGATTTCTCAATTGTCTTCCATTGATTTATATGTCTTTCCTTGTGCCAGAACCATACTGTCTTTATTACTGTAGCTTTGTAGTAAGTTGAAATTGGGAAGTGTAAATCTTCCACCTTTGTTCTTCCTTTTTGGGATTTTATTCTTCCTTTTTGTGATTATATTGTCTCAATTGTCCCACAGCTTACTGATGTTTTCTTCTGACACTTTTTGTTGTTCCATGTTTCATTTTGCTTAGTTTCTCTATTGCTATACCTTTTAAAAATCATTTTTATATTTTAGAGAGAGAGGAAGGGAGAGGGATAGAGAGATGAAAACATCGATGAGAGGGGAACATCGATTGGCTGTCTCCTGCATCCCCCTACTGGGGATCGAGCCTGCAACCCAGGCATATGCCCTGACCAGGAATTGAACTGGTGACCTCTTGGTTCAAGGATCGAAGCTCAACCACTGAGTCACACCAGCTGGGCTATGATTAATTTTTTTAAGTGGGACTGGAGCAGTATTTAGTCTAGGTCTAATCATTCCTTATTACTGAGGCAAGATCTTCCTAAATATGCTGCCCATTATCAGAAGAATTATGAGATTATTTTTGAGTCTGGTTGTTGGGTTTCCTGTTTTCTATTCCTTTGTGAGTGCTGGCCAGTGTTCTCTCTCTGATGCTTTTTTCTTGCCTTGGGGTAGTTTTCTGTGAAATGCCACAGCCAGCGTGGCTTTCAGGTTCAAAGGCTTGAAGAAAGAGCTGATGTACAAATGATACACACAAGACAAGATTAATTTTGATTTTATGGGGGGAGGCCAGGGCAAACTCAACTATAGAAGTCAAGTTCCACGAGTCTCCTTTTCTCAGCTGCTTTTATTTACTGGAATACATAATTGCCTTTTAGGAATGCAAACAGACATATCAGTGGTAATGTTTATAGTAAACAGTAAGATTACCAGGTTTTGGGGGTGTTTGCTTTAGGCCATTGAGTGAGCAGTAGGTCATAAAATGCAAATTCACCCTGGGAATTGCAAAGGAGCCACTCAGCCTTCTGGTGCACTCCTTGCATTCTTATTAATTACTGTTGATCTTCGTTTCCAGCAGTTTCCTTATATGGTTACTGTTTTGCTGGATACTTGAATAGCACCTTCTGCATATTTCTGTTTTGCAGTTCTTTTCTCTCTGGTACTCTTTTTTTTTTTTTAAAGTAAATTTATTGGGTGACATTGGTTGACATGATCATATAGCTTTTAGGTGTGGGTTTCTGTTACAAGATCTGTATATTGCACCCTGTGCCCACCACCCAAAGTCAAATCTTCTCCTGTCACCATATATTAGGACCCTCTTCTCTCCCCTCTGCCTTTGTGTCCTTGGACTTTTAGCTCCACTTTCAACTCTCAGAGTCTGCTCATAGTCACCTCAATTTCCCATCCCTCTACATGGCTCTCAGAGCAGTTCCAACTACTGCTCTGGCAAGTGTAACAGTGAGTGACCTCAGTTACTAAAAGTGGTTCCTTTATCTTCTACTAATTCTCATGTACACCCTTGTTACCTTGTGAGAATAATACATTAAATTTTTTTTTTTTGGTAGATTCCTTTTCTAAAAGTTAAGGAAGTGTCTTTCTATTACTGATATTTGAAAACATACATTATTACTGTAATAACTGGCTCCAGAATTTTTCTTCGAGTGAGAAATTTGGGAAGAATACTTAGATAAGATACTTGGAGTAGAAGGCAAGTCTTTAAAGCATGAATATCAGAAGAGGACCATAGCCTTCATTCCCCCAGTGATGTTAAATGATGAGTATGCTGTTCCCGTGAAAAGAAAATGGGAGGAATTTTTTTTGGCTTCTTATTAAGATGAGAAAAGTAGAAAATAGAGGGGTTCTGAGGCTAAGGTGGAAAACAGAAGTAGTGAGATTGTGTGATGGTACATTTTATATGTCAACCTGACTGGGCAATGGAATGCTTAGACATTTGGTCAAACATTATTCTGAGTGTTTCTGTAAGGGTGTTTTAGCATTTAAATCAGTCTGCTTTGGATAAAGCAGATTTCCTTCCATAATGTGGGTGAGCCTCCTCAAATTAGTTTAAGTATTAATAGAATAAATAGACCAGCCTCCCTTGAGCAAGACAGAAATCTCCAGACAGCCTTTAGACTTGGTTTCCAACATTGGCTCCTGGTTCTAGAGCAGACAGATTTCAAACTCATATGGGAATATTAGCTCTTTTGGGTCTCCACCCTCCTGGCTTCCAGATTGGAACTATAGACTCAGCTCTTCAGAGTCTCCAACCTGCCAGCGTACCTGCAGATTTTGGACATGCCTGCCTCCATGAGCCAATTTCTTATAAATCTCTCTTTCAATCTCCCCTTCCCCCATCCCTCTACCATCACCACCACACATACACACACACACACAGAGAGCCTTTAGTTCTATTTCTTTAGAGAACCCTGACTAATATAGATGGTGTGAAGCTGAGATATTACATGTATTAGTCTATGAATGGAAAATCCCTAGAACAGGATGGCTAAAGAATGCCAAACACATTACCATTGCATTTAAATTCTTTCTTACACATATCTTTAACCCTGTTGTCATTACTCTCCATTTTAGTAATTTTACTTGAGGCACTCTTACTCTTTTTTTCAGTAAGTCCAACTTCTTCCTGCCTGAAGAAATCTCTTCTTCCAGATATCCTTATCGTTCCTTTCCTACTTTATTAAAATTCTCACATGTCATTTTCTCATGTCTGTCTTGACAATTCTTTTAAAAAATATACCTCCCACCTATGCCAATCACTCTTTATCCTTGCTGTATTGCTTTTCATTGCACTGAGGAACCTAGCGTTATATTATAGATAAGTATATGAAAGAATGTATCTGTCTCAAGCAAAATCTAAGCTTCATGAAGGCTGGGTCTTTTTCTTATTCACCAATATATTTTTAGCTCAGAATAATGCCTCATATAGAATAGGCATTGACATATTTGACGAATGAATGAGTAAAGGAAATCAAAGTGATGTTTAATAAATAGTTCTTACCTATATCTAATTGAAATCCTATAGATTTACCTATATAGATAATTTTTCAATTAATCTGGTGTAGATTATTTTTCTATTTGTGACTTTAAAATATGTAATCCTCTTTATGTATATACCATTCCTTCTCTAGTTCATTCTCATAACCTTTTTCCTACAATTATTTTTTTTTCCTGAAGTGACTACATTCCTGGAGTGTTTTCAAAAGTACTTTCAAAGTTTTTGTTTTAAGAGTTTGTATGTAATGTATGTACTTATCACATAATGTAACCTTAAGAAGTAAAGTTGTAGGTGACATTGCTGTAATTAACATGTGTATTGTCTCTAATTGACAAGCATCCAGGAATGGAAATGATTTTTAGTATATTGATTTCCTCAATTTTTTAAAAATATAAACTTTTATTTAAGTTAATAAATTTTATGTTAGAGCAATTTTAGGTCCCCAACAAAATTGAGCAAAAAGTAGAGTTCTCATATACTTGATATACCCACAGACAACTTCCCCCACTATCAACACCCTACACCAGAGTGGTTAATTTGTTACAGCTGATCAGCCTACATTGACACATCATTTTTACCTAAAGTCTGCAGCTTACATTAGGGTTCACTGTTGATGTTGTACATTCAATGGGTTTTTACAAATGTATAATGACATGTATTCACCCCTATAGTATTATAGAAAATAATTTTATTGTCCTAAAAATCCTCTGTGACCTGCCGTCCTTCCTCTGTGCAACCCCTGGCAACCACAGTCTTGTTGCTATCTATTGCATAGTTTTTTCTTTTCCAGGATGTCATATTATTAGAATTATATAGTATGTAACCTTTTCACATTGGCTTCTTTCTCCTAAAATTTTTATTTACATTTCTTCCATGTATTTTCATGGCTTGATAGTTTTCTTCTTTTTATGTTGTTTTTAAAATTTTTGTTGTTGAAAGTATTACATATTTCCTTCTCTTCCCCCCCCCCCATTGGATAGTTTATTTCATATATATATATATATAATATTTTTTTAAAAAAAAGAGAGAGTGGAAGGGAGAGGGAGAGGAAGATAGAAATATCAATGAGAGAGAAACATTCATTGGCTGCTTCCAGCACACCTCCTACTGGCAATTAAGCCTGTAACCCGAGCATGTGTACTGACTGGCAATCGAACTGGTGACCTCTTGGTGCATGGGATGAGGCTCAATTACCTGAGCCACACCAGCCAGGTGATGGTTTATTTCTTTATAGCACTAAATGATATTCCTGTCTTCATATACCATAGTTTATTTATTCACCTACTGAAGGACTTCTTGGTTGCTATCAAGTTTTGGTGATTATGAATAAGGATACTATAAACTTCTGTGTACAGATTTTAGTATGGGCATAAGTTTTAACCCATTGGGCAAATACCAAGGAGCAGGGGTCCTCAAACTTTTTAAACAGGGGCCAGTTCACTGTCCCTCAGACCGTTGGAGGGCCGGACTATAAATATAGTTTAAAAAACAAACAAACATTCCACACATGCACAATGCGGGCCGGGACGAGTCGGCTGCTAAGCAGGACAGGCGGCGGCAAAAACACCCGGCAAAAACACCTGGCGGCCAGATAAATGTTCTCGGCGGGCTGCATGTGGCCTGCGGGCCGTAGTTTGAGGACCCCTGCCAAGGAGCATGATTGCTGGATCATATGGTAAGATATGTTTAGTTTTATAAGAAATTGCCAAAGTAGCTGTAATTTTGCATTCCCACCAGCAGAGACTGAAGTTTCCTATTGCTGCATATCTCATTAGCATTTGATGCTGTGAATGTTTTGGATTTTGGCCATTTGAATAAGTGTGTAGTGACATCTCACTGACACGTTAATTTCCATATCCCTAATGACATATGATGTTGATCATCTTTTCAAATGCTTACTTGCTGTCTGTACATCTTTTTGGTGTTCAGGTGTTTACCACATTTTAAAAAAAATTTCTCTATTGATTAAGGTATTACATATGTGTCCTTATTCCCCCATTACCTCCCAACTCCCATTCAAGCCCCCACCCCCCTGTTGTCTGTGTCCATTGATTAGGCTTACATGCATGCATATAAGTCCTTTGGTTGATCTTTCTCCCTTACGCCACCCTCCCCTACCTTCCCTGAAGTTTGACGTTCTGATTGATATTTCTCTGTCTCTGAATCTATTTTTGCTCATCAGTTTATGTTGTTCATTATATTCCACAAATGAGTGAGATAATGTGATATTTATCTTTCTCTGCCTGGCTTATTTCACTTAGCATAATGCTCTCTATCTCCATTCATTTTTTTGCAAATGGTAAGAACTCCTTTTTTACCTCAGCGTAGTATTCCATTATGTAGATGTACCACAGTTTTTTAATCCACTCATCTGCTGATGGGCACTTAGGTTGTTTCCACATCTTAGCTATGGTGAATTGTGCTGCTATGAACATAGGGGTGCATATATCCTTTCTGATTGGTGTTTGTAGTTTCTTAGGATATATTCCTAGAAGTGGGATCACTGGGTCAAATGGGAGTTCCATTTTTAGTTTTTTGAGGAAACTCCATACTGTTTTCCACAGTGGCTGCACCAGTCTGCATTCCCACCAGCAGTGCAGGAGGGTTCCTTTTTCTCCGCATCCTCGCCAGCACTTGTCATTTGTTCATTTGTTGATAATAGCCATTCTGACAGGTGTGAGATGGTACCACATTGTTGTTTTGATTTGCATCTCTCGGATAATTAGTGACTTTGAGTAGGTTTTCATATGTCTCTTGGCTTTCCTTCTGTCTTCTCTCGAAAAGTGTCTATTTAGATCAGTTGCCTATTTTTTGATTGGGTTGTTTATCTTCTTTTTGTTAAGCTTCATGAGTTCCCTGTAAATGTTGGGGATTAAACCCTTATCGTTGATATCATTGGCAAATATGTTCTCCCATTCAATAGGCTTTCTCATTGTTTTATTGATGGTCTTCTTTGCTGTGCAGAAGCTTTTTATGTTCTCTTTAGTTTCCATTGCCCTAGGAGCAGTATCAGTGAAGAAATTGCTTCAGTATATGTCAGAGATTTTTCTGCCTGTGGATTCCTCTAGTATATTTATGGTTTCTCGCCTTATGTTTAAATCCTTGCTCCATTTTGAGTTTATTTTTGTGTATAGTGTAAGTTGCTGGTCTAGTTTCATTTTTTTGCATGTATCTGTCCAGTTTTCCCAACACCATTTATTGAAGAGACTGTCTTGACTACATTGTAGGTTCATGCCTCCTTTGTCAAATACTAATTGAGTGTAGTGATTTGGGTTAATTTCTGGGTTCTGTATTCTATTCCATTGGTCTATATGTCTGTTCTTGTGCCCGTACCAGGCAGATTTGAGAACAGTGGCTTTGTAATAAAACAGCTTGAAATCTGGTATTGAGATCCCACCTACTTTGTTCTTCTTTCTCAGGATGGCTGTGGCTGTTCGGGGTCTTTTTTTATTCCTGATGAATTTTTGGAGAGTTCTTCCTAGGTCTGTGAAATATGCCGTTGGTGTTTTAATGGGCAGTGCGTTGAATCTATAGATTGCTTTGGGTAGTATGGACATTTTAATGATGTTGATTCTCCCAATCCGTGAACATGGTATGTTCTTCCATATGTTTACATCTTCCTCTATCTCTTTTTTCAGTGTCCCGTAGTTTTCCGCATATAGGTCTTTTACCTCCTTAGTTAAGTTTATTCTAGGTATCTTAATTTTTTTGGTGCGATGGTAAATGGGATTGCTTTTTTAGTCTCTCTTTCTGTAAGTTCACTATCGGTGTATAGAAATGCCATAGATTTCTTGGTGTTAATTTTGTATCCTCCTACATTGCCGAATTCATTTATTAAGTCTATTAGTTTTTTGATGGAGTCTTTCGGGTTTTTTATGTACAATATCATGTCATCTGCAAATAAGGACAGCTTTACTTCTTCTCTTCAAATTTGGATGCCTTTTATTTCTTCTTCTTGTCTAATTGCAATGGCTAATACTTCCAGTACTATGTTCAACTCTCAACAGGAGTGGTGAGAGTGGGCATCCCTGTCTTATTCCTGTTCTTAGGGAAAATGGTTTTAGTTTTTGCCCATTGAGTAGAATGTTAGCTGTGGGTTTATCATATATAGCTTTTATTATGTTGAGGTATGATCCTTCTATTCCCACCTTGTTGAGAGTTTTTATCAAGAAAGGGTATTGGATTTTGTCAAATGCTTTTTCTGCATCAATTGATATGACTGTGTGATTTTTATCTCTCAATTTGTTTATGTGATGTATCATGTTTATTGATTTGCGGATATTGTACCATCCTTGCATTCCTGGGATACATCCTACTTGGTCATGGTGTATGATCTTTCTGATGTAGTGCTGGACCTGATTTCCTAGAATTTTGTTGAGGATTTTGGCATCTATGTTCATGAGGGATATTGGCCTGTAATTCTCTTTCATTGTGTTGTCTATATCTGGTTTTGGTATTAGGGTGATGCTGGCTTCATAGAAGGACCTTGGAAGTGTTCCTTCCTCTTGAATTTTTTGGAATAGTCTGAGGAGGATAGGTTTTAGTTGTTCCTTGAATGTTTGGTAAAACTCCCCTGTGAAGCCGTCTGGCCCCGGGCTTTTGTTTGCTGGAAGCTTTTTGCTGACTGCTTCAATTTCTTTCATACTTATTGGCCTATTGAGATGTTTAGATTCTTCCTGATTGAGTTTTGGAAGGTTATATTTTTCTAGGAATATGTCCATTTCCTTCAGGTTGTCCAGTTTGTTGGCATAGAGTTGTTCATAGTATTTTTTAACAATCCTTTGTATTTCGGTGGGGTCAGTTGTTATTTCACCTCTTTCATTTCTGATTTTGTTTATTTGGGTCCTCTCTCTTTGCTTCCTGGTGAGCCTGGCTAGAGTTTCATCAATCTTGTTTTTCCTTTCGAAGAACCAGCTCTTCATTTTGTTGATCTTTTGTATTGTTCTTTTGGTCTCAATGTTGTTTATCACCACTCTGATCTTTATTATTTCCTTCCTTCTGCTTACACTGGGCTTTTCTTGTTGCTCTCTTTCTAACTCTTTGAGTTGTAGGGTTAGGTAATTTATTACCATTGTTTCTTGTTTTTTGCAGCAGGCTTGTAGAGCTATGAACTTCCCTCTCAAGACTGCTTTTGCTGTGTCCCATAGATTTAGGATTGTTGTGTTTTCATTGTCGTTTGTTGCCATGATGTTTTTTATTTCTTCCTTGATCTCTCTGGTAACCCAATCATTGTTTAATAGCATGCTGTTTAGTCTCCATGTGTTTGATTTTTTGGACTGTTTTTATTGTAGTTGATTTCCAGTTTTATGCCACTGTGATCTGAGAAGATGCTTGATATGATTTCTATCTTCTTGAATTTGAAGAAACTTTGCCTATGACCCAACATATCGTCTGTCTTTGAAAATGACCCATGTGCACTTGAGGAGAATGTATATTCTGTGGCTTTGGGGTGAAATGTTCTGAAGATGTCAATTAATTCCATCTGGTCTAGTGAGTCATTTAGGATTGATGTTTCTTTGCTGATTTTTTGTTTAGAGGATTTGTCCAATGGTGATAGTGGGGTATTAAAGTCTCCTACTATGATTGTATTGCTTTCAATCTCTCCTTTGATAACCTCCAGGAATTTTTTTTATGTATTTGGGTGCTCCTGTATTGAGTGTGTGTATGTTTACCAGAGTTATTTATTCTTGTTTGGCTGCTCCCTTTAGTATTATGAAGTTGCCTTCCTTATCTCTTGTTATGTCCTTCACTTTGAGATCTAATTTGTCAGATATATGTATTTTTACCCCAGCTTTTTTTTCATTTCCATTCACCTGAAAAACCTTTTTCCATCCCTTCACCCTTAGTCTGTGTGCGTCTTTTTTCTGAAGTGGGTTTCTTGTAGACAGCATATATATGGGTCGTGTTTTCTTTTCTTTTCTTTTTTTTAAATAAATCTTTATTGTTCATATTATTACAGGTGTTCCTCTTTTATTTTTCCCCATAGCTCCCCTCCACATGATTCCCCACCCCACCCCATGCCCTTACCCCCGCCACTGTCTTCATCCATAGGAGTAAGATTTTTGTCCAATCTCTTCCCGCACCACTCACACCTGCTTCCCCTGAGAATCGTCAGTCCACTCCCTTTCTATGTCCCTGATTCTATTATATTCACCAGTCCATTCTGTTCTTCAGATTTTTCATTCACTTGATTTTTAGATTCACTTGTTGGTAGGTATGTATTTGATGTCATTTTGTTGTTCATAATTTTTATCTTTACCTTTTGCTTCTTCTTCCTCTTCATAAAGGATACCCTTCAGCATTTCGTGTAATCCTGGTTTGGTGGTGATGAACTCCTTTAGCTTTTTCTTGTCTGTGAAGCTCTTTATCTGACGTTCAACTCTGAATGATAGCTTTGCTAGGTAGAGTAATCTTGGTTGTAGATTCTTGCTGTTCATCACTTTGAATATTTCTTGCCACTCCCTTCTGGCCTGCATAGTTTCTGCTGAGAAATCAGCTCACAGTCGTATGGGTACTCCCTTGTAGGTAATTAACTGTTTTTCTCTTGCTGCTTTTAATATTCTCTCTTTGTCTTTTGCCCTTGGCGTTTTAATTATGATGTGTCTTGTTGTGGTCCTCTTTGGATTCCTCTTGTATGGGGTTCTGTGCGCTTCCTGGACTTGTAAGTCTATTTCTTTCACCAGGTAGGGAAAGTTTTCTGTCATTATTTCTTCTAATAGTTTTTCAATATTTTGCTCTCTCCCTTCTTCTGGCATCCCAAAAATTCGGATGTTGGTTCGCTTAAAGTTGTCCCAGAGGCTCCTTACAGTATCTTCATATTTTTGGATTCTTTTTTCTTTTTGTTTTTCTGGTTGGATGTTTTTTGTTTCCACATATTTCAGATCTTTGGTTTGATTCTTGGGGTACGTTGATCTACAGTTGAGTTTCTGTATGTTCTTTATTTCAGACAGTGTATGCTTCATTTCTGACTGGTCCTTTTCCATTTTTTTGGCATTCTCATTAAGGTCCTTGAAGGTCTCACTAAGCTCCTCAGAAGTGTCATCAAGTTTCTGAGCGGTTTTTAGAAGATTGTTGAGTAACCTTATACATGTGGTTCTGAACTCTATGTCATCCAGTAGTTTGTTTTCCTCCGTTTCTTTCATTCGTGACATGTTTCCTTGTTTCTGCATTTTGGCTGCTTCCCTGTGTTGATGGAGTGGCTTTGTGTGGTAGGTGACCTATAGGGGGCAGTAGCTCAGCCTCCCCAATCACCTGATGTGGATGCTCTTGGTACACCCCTTTGTGGGCTGAGTGCAAAGTCTTGGTGTAGTTGAGCCTGAATTACTGTTGGTACGCTGGGAGGAATTGACCTCCAGGCCAATTAGCTGTGAGCACTCCCTGTGTCTATAATGGAAGAACTGCTGCGCTGAAGACACACTTATGGGGCAGGACTTGTTTCAGTGGGGCTTTGGTGCTCACTGAGTCTGCCTCTTGAATGTGTCACTTATGGATGTGAGGAGTTGAAATCTGGTGTCTCACACTGACCACTAGGTACACTGGCTTCTGGATCTCCAATGGGGTGCAGGTCAGCTACTGTCTGAGGCCACCCAGCAGGGGCTACAGTGAGAGCTACAGTTTTCTCCTCTTTGCTTGGGGTTTGGAGGTTTTGGAGCTGTCTGACCTGGGCTGCAAATTTGCTAGGTTAAGCTGCGATAGGGCAGGGCTTTCTTATGCAAAAGCCGCTGCTTGGAGCTTGGGTCGGTTTGTAGGTTGTGCAGGGCGGGGTCTCAGGGTGTCACTAGGCTAGGGCGTGGCAAACAGCAATGGCTGCTAGTTAGCCGGCTCTGCGTCCCTGTCGGCAGTCCCGTGCCCCAGTGCAGCAAACAATTATTCCTGCGCGCAGCTCTGCAAGCAAGCCACCCTCACTAGCAGACAGTCCAGCTTCTCCCCATAGGAGTTTGGGTCCCCCGCATCTCCCCAGAGACTGGATTTCAGAGTAATCAGGGGCTTGTCTCCGTTCGGATTGAAAAAAGCAACGCACCCAGTCGCCCGCAGCCAGCCCGTACATGCGCCTCCGTACCTCAGCTTTTCAGTGCTTGTGCATGTCTCAATGCTCTTTTCTCTTTCCTTCTAGTTGTAGAACTTCCACTCAGCCAGCTTTCCCGTGGTTCTGGGTGATAGAGGTTTTGTCTTTTAGTTTTAGTTTTGAAATTGTTGTGGGAGGCAGCAGTTTAGGTGTTTACCTACGCCGCCATCTTGGATTCTTCTCCTGGGTCGTGTTTTCTTATCCAATCCGTTACCCTATGTCTTTTGATTGGGGCATTTAATCCATTTGCATTTAAAGTTATTATTGATAGGTACTTGTTTGTCGCCATTTTTATTCTTTACCCCTTTATTCCTTCTTCGCTCCCTATTTCTTTTTTTACAGCAGACCCTTTAGCATTTCTTGCATTGCTGGTTTGGTGGTAATACACTCCCTTAGTCCTTCTTTGTCTGTGAAGCTCCTGATTTCACCTTTAATTTTGATTGATAGCCTTGCTGGGTACAGTATTCTTGGATTTAGACCCTTCTTTTGCATGACTTTGTATATTTCATTCCATTCCCTTCTGGCCTGATGTGTTTCTGTTGAGAAATCAGTTGCTAGTCTGATGGGGGATCATTTGTAGGTAACTCTCTGCCCCTCTGGCCACTTTTAAGATTCTTACTTTGTCGTTGGTGTTTGCCAATTTAATTATAATGTGCCTTGGCATTGGTCTTTTGGGGGTTCATTTTGCTTGGGACTCTGTGAGCTTCTTGGATTTGTGTGGGTTTTTTCTTCCCTATATCAGGGAAGTTTTCTGTCATTATTTCTTCAAACAGGTTTTCTATTCCTTGCTCAGTTTCCTCTCCTCCTGGAATCCCTATTATGTGGATGTTGTTTTGCTCTGTGTTATCCCAAAGTTCCCTTAGGCTCTCTTTCTGCTTTTTAATTTTTTTTTTCAAGAAGCTGCTCTACTTGGGTATTTTTTCCTACCTTGTCTTCTAGCTCACTGATGCTGTCCTCTGCTTCTTCTAGTCTACTCTTTATGCTTTCTATTGAGTTCTTTACAGCAGCGATGTCATTTTTCATTTCTTCTTGGTTCTTCTTCATTTCCTCTTGGTTCTTACTCATATTGTCGAATTTGTCTTCCATTCTTTTCAGCCACCGTAGGACCATTTCTCTGAATTCTTTCTCTGGCAGGTTGCTTGCCTCCATTTCGTTTACTTCCTTTTCTGCTGATGCCTGCTTTTCTTTCATGTGCGGGCTGTTTCTTTGTCTCCATATGGTCTCTCTTCTGTGGGTGTCTGGTTATGTAGTTCTCTCTCTCCTTATTCCAGGCGAAATCTGACTTTTCTGTGGTGGAGTGTAGAGCTCCTCTGAATCCACCTGTTTGCACTAATTGGGGACCGGTGCTCTGGGGTTTGCAGCTGTTCGGTGGGTGTTGCAGGTGTAGATTTTAAGGTTTCCAATAACATCCACTTTCCTCTTCAAGATGGCGTGGTCTCCGCGTCCCAGCCGGTGGTTCTGGGAGAGAACCCATCATTAGTGAGGGCTGCCTGGTCAGGGGAGCCCCATCCAGCATTCCCCCACCTTCTTCTGGAGTTTAGCTGTCTCTTAACTCTCCAGCAGACACTCCCCGTGTGACCCTCAACTGTTCTTTCTATCTGTTTCGGTCAAGGCTCGGGACATGTCTGTCTGTTCTGCCACCAATTTTTTTCCTCCTTTACCACATTTTTAATTGGGTGGTTTGTTTTCTTATTGAGTTTTAAGTGTTCTCTATAGTATATATTTTGGATAATAATCCCTTCTCATATATGTCTCTTGCAAGTGTTTTCTCCCAGTTTGTGGCTTATCTTCTCACTCTCTTGACATTGTCTTTCATAGAGCATATTTTAAAAAATATTTTAATGGTTTAGTTTATCATTTCTTTCTTTCATGGATCATACTTTTGGTATTGTATCTAAAAAGTCACTACCATACCCAACGTCTTCTAGGATTTTTTGCATGTTATCATCTAGGAGTTTTTAGTTTTGCAATTTACATTTAGGTTTTTGATCCATTTTGAGTTAATTTATCAGAAGGGTATAAGATCTGTGTGGAGATACATTTTTTTAAAAGTGAACATTTAGTTGTTCCAGCACCATTTATTGAAGAGACATTGTATTTGAGACATGTTGAATGGCTGGATATGTTTGCCTAGGTTTCAGGGAAGATATCTAGGCTAGGGAGAGAAATTTGAGAGGCTGATATTTAGCTGGTAGGATGAGCTCTCCAAAAGATAGTCTACATATAGCATGTCAAACTCAAAGACTAACATGGGCCAAATAAACAAGGTTTAAGTTTATGTGGCCGCAAAAAACAAAAGCTTCAATTTTCATAGAAATGTAGGTGTATTTCGATAGAGATATGCTGAATAGAAAGGGCTGAAATAAATGAGTAATCATTAACATAAAGTAATAGAACATTTAAATAAAAATTAATACTTTTTTTTTTTTTAAACTGGGCTCACCATCAGCTTTATTTCATAGGATTATTGTGAGGATTGCAGAAGAGGATGCTTATAGAGGGCTTGAACTAGGACCTGGTGCATAGTGAGCCTTCAGGAAATGTGAGCTCCAGACTCGGGAGAAATCCACCGAGTCCCTAGGTCAAGGTATTCCTGTTCAGGCTTGCTGAGGCCTGGTGAACATCCATGGCTTCTACCACATTCTGAGGTTTAAAAGAGTGATTTCTTTAAATGCTCAAAATTTCTGGAAATACAAGTGTGTGGTTTGCGAGTTAGTCTGAGAGGTGAGTGTGGGGCTCTTGCTGCAGTGGTGGTGATGACCGGCATGCTAAATGAGAAGGGTTGTCTTCACCTTGCCATTTACATAGTCTTCTCTGCTCTGAACTTGAAACTTGACAAAGAATCAGATACAATGCATGAGAGCATGAGAGCAAAAGTTCTTCAACTTTTCTACCACCAACAGGTGAGGCTGAGGGTCCCCAGTCTCTCTCTCTCTCTCTTTTTTTTTTTTAATAAATCTTTATTGTTCAGATTATTACAGGTGTTCCTCTATTTTTTCCCCCATAGCTCCCCTCCACATGATTCCCCACCCCACCCCATGCCCTTAACCCCCACCACTGTCTTCATCCATAGGAGTAAGATTTTTGTCCAATCTCTTCCCGCACCCCTCACACCTGCTTCCCATAAGAGTCGTCAGTCCACTCCCTTTCTATGTCCCTGATTCTATTATATTCACCAGTCCATTCTGTTCTTCAGATTTTTTATTCACTTGATTTTTAGATTGACTAGTTGGTAGGTATGTATTTGATGTCATTTTGTTGTTCATAATTTTTATCTTTACCTTTTGCTTCTTCTTCCTCTTCTTAAAGAATACCCTTCAGCATTTCATGTAATCCTGGTTTGGTGGTGATGAACTCCTTTAGCTTTTTCTTGTCTGTGAAGCTCTTTATCTGATGTTCAACTCTGAATGATAGCTTTGCTAGGTAGAGTAATCTTGGTTGTAGATTCTTGCTGTTCATCACTTTGAATATTTCTTGCCACTCCCTTCTGGCCTGCATAGTTTCTGTTGAGAAATCAGCTGACAGTCGTATGGGTACTCCCTTGTAGGTAATTAACTGTTTTTCTCTTGCTGCTTTTAATATTCTCTCTTTGTCTTTTGCCCTTGGCATTTTAATTATGATGTGTCTTGGTGTGGTCCTCTTTGGATTCCTCTTGTATGGGGTTCTGTGCACTTCCTGAACTTGTACGTCTATTTCTTTCACCAGGTAGGGAAAGTTTTCTGTCATTATTTCTTCTAATAGGTTTTCAATATTTTGCTCGCTCCCTTCTTCTGGCACCCCAAAAATTCGGATGTTGGTTCGCTTAAAGTTGTCTCAGAGGCTCCTTACACTATCTTCATATTTTTGGATTCTTTTTTCTTTTTGTTTTTCTGGTTGGATGTTTTTTGTTTCCACATATTTCAGATCTTTGGTTTGATTCTTGGGGTACGTTGATCTACAGTTGAGTTTCTGTATATTCTTTATTTCATTTCTGACTAATCCTTTTCCATTTTTTGGGCATTCTCATTAAGCTCCTTGAAGGTCTCATCAAGTTTCTCAGCGGTTTTAAGAAGATTGTTGAGTAACCTTATACATGTGGTTCTGAACTCTATGTCATCCAGTAGTTTGCTTTCCTCCGTTTCTTTCATTCGTGACATGTTTCTTTGTCTCCACATTTTGGCTGCTTCCCTGTGTTGATGGAGTAGCTTTGTGTGGTAGGTGACCTATAGGGGGCAGTAGCTCAGCCTCCCCAATCACCTGATGTGGACGCTCTTGGTACACCCTTTTGTGGGCTGAGTGCAAAGACTTGGTGTAGTTAAGCCTTAATTGCTGTTGGTATACTGGGAGGAATTGACCTCCAGGCCAATTAGCTGTGAGCACTCCCTGTGTCTATAATGGAAGAACTGCTGCGCTGAAGACACACTTATGGGGCAGGACTTGTTTCAGTGGGGCTTTGGTGCTCACTGAGTCTGCCTCTTGAATGTGTCACTTATGGATGTGAGGAGTTGAAATCTGGTGTCTCACTCTGACCACTAGGTACACTGGCTTCTGGATCTCCAATGGGGTGCAGGTCAGCTACTGTCTGAGGCCACCCAGCAGGAGCTACAGTGAGAGCTACAGTTTTCTCCTCTTTGCTTGTTGTTTGGAGGTTTTGGAGCTGTCTGACCCGGGCTGCAAGTTTGCTAGGTTAAGCTGCGATAGGGCAGGGCTTTCTTATGCTAAATACACTGCTTGGAGCTTGGGTGGGTTTGTAGGTTGTGCGGGGCGGGGTCTCAGGGTGTCACTAGGCTAGGGCGTGGCAAACAGCAATGGCTGCTAGTTAGCCGGCTCTGCGTCCCCGATGGCATCTGCGAGTCCCGTGCCCCAGTGCCGTAAACAATTATTCCTGCGCGCAGCTCTGCAAGCATGCCACTCTCACTGGCAGACAGTCCAGCTTCTCCCCATAGGAGTTTGGGTCCCCTGCGTCTCCCCAGAAACTGGATTGTCTCCCTTTGGGTTGAAAAAAGCAATGCCCGCCACCAGCCCGGATCCCGCGCCTCCGTACCTCAGCTTTTCAGCGCTCGTGCACGTCTCAATGCTCTTTTCTCTTTCCTTCTAGTTGTAGAACTTCCACTCAGCCAGCTTTCCCGTGGTTCTGGGTGATAGACGTTTTGTCTTTTAGTTGAATTTTTGAAATTGTTGCGCGAGGCAGCAGTTTAGGTGTTTACCTACGCCGCCATCTTGGATTCTCCTTAATACTTTTTCTTGAATATTAACTTACCAGACACTGAGTACACAAATTAATAAGCGTAACACAAATAAACCTATTTTTCTTGTTCTCCAAAAGCGAACTGTTTCCTGTTGCGCATACCAAACAAGTCAATCGGCTGCTAAAATATTCGATGCTAGTATTAGTGGAGAGAAATTGTGCACCTGTGCATAAGGCGCATAAGGGAAATGAATGCAACACGATTATAGTAATCAGTCATAGCAAATGTTATAGTTCGTTATTAATAATCTTATATAATAAAAGGGTAATATGCAAATAGACCAAATCACAGAACAACCGAAGAACCAATCAAAGCATAATATGCTAATGATATGCTAAGGCTGCTCAACCACTTGCTATGATGTACACTGACCACCAGGGGGCAGAAACTCCTACTGGTAGTTTAGCTTGCTGCTGGGGTCTGGAAGATCTGGACTGAGTTAGATGGGCCGGACACCCCCTAGAACCCTCCTGCGGTCCCTTCCTCGGCCCAATTGTGCACGGGGGGGGGGGGGGGCCCTCAGCCTGGCCTCTGTCCTCTCGCAATCTGGGACCCCTCAGGGGATGTTGGAGAGCCAATTTCAGCTCAATCCCACAGGCCACTCCCCTTGGGAAGGTGCCAGACACAGGGCTCATGGCTGGTGAGTGCTGCTGCGGCAGCACAAGCCTCTCTTGATTGGTACTGATTGGGTGTGAGCTCACAGCAGGCACAGTGGGGCCGGGATGAGAGGGAGCGGCAGGTAGGAGCTGCAGGCAGTGTTGGACTGCAAGTTTGAGCCTGATCCCTGCACAAATTGGTGCACCGGGCCTCTAGTTATGTATAACCGGATATTGTAAAAATTAAGTTACAAAATTTTTATTAAAATGTTTCTTACATACCGTTATATTGGCTGGGCCACAAAAATATTTATTGTGCACTGCATGCAGCTCGTTGGGCTGTGAGTTTGACATGCTTGGTCTACATTGAAAAAGAAAAGAGATCCAAGGGTATTGCAAAATTAAGAGGTCAGAGAGTTGAAGTTGAACAGCCAGGGGGAAATTGAGAGGGAGTGGCTAAAGAGGTAATAACAAAACCAAAAGTGTGGTATCTTAGGAATAAAATGTTTCTAGGAGGAGGGAGTGATCAGTTGCTTTGATAGACCCAGGAGGAAGAGAATTGAGGATTGACCATTGGATTTAGCAAATAAAGTTTAAGTGGTGACTTTGATTGCATAACTAAATTGGTATTGGACAGATTTCTCCACTGTAAAGTTACTATTTTTATCTTTGTAATCCTACATAATAAAAGCCTAATATGCAAATTGTCCCCTTGACCTGGAGTTCTGCCAGGAGTTCTACTGCTTGCTATGATGTGTGCTGACCACTATGGGGTGGCGCAGAACACGGCAGGCATTGGTGACATGGCCCTGGCAGCAGGTGGCAGTGGAGATGCTGCAGGCCCCAATGGGCCCCTCTGAGAGTGGGACTGGGGTGGAATGGAATGGTGGAGCAGGTGGGTGGGCAGCACCAGGCCAAGGCAGCTGTGAGCCACTGGTCGCTGGGTGGAGTCCCGATCACCCCGCCGATTCGATTGCAGGGCAACCAGTGGCAGCTGCGGTGGAGGGCAGTGGCATTGGAGGGGCAGAGGTGCAATTGGCGGGGCTATTGGTCCCTCACAGGCAGCGACCAGCTGGGGCAGGAAGGGGGTGGAGCTGGGAGCCGGGCGGGGGTCGGGGAGCTGAGCTGCTGCCCTGCTCTCTCAGCACCTGGGAGCCAGACTGCGGTGGCAGGGTGATCAGTGGGGAATCCGGCCTGCAGGTAGCGACCAACGGCAGTGGTGGGGGTTGGGGGGCCACGGAGGGAGAAAGGACAAATAGCTATATTAAAATATTTCTTCTAATTATTTTCTGTTCAATGTGCACGAATCGGTGCACCAGGCCACTAGTTAATAAATATCTTGTGAGGCCTACCTTGATCTTGTTCTTATCATTTTGGCCAATAATTTTAGTATTCATTGATGACTTTGCAGGAACAATTATTACTGTAGTATTTTCCTGGTGATGATTTTTCTATTTCCATCATTGCTTCTGCATTTATTGGCATTCTACTGTAAGGAAATGCTGCCCATTAGCCCTTATTACTTATTTATCCAGTTATTTATATAAGCATGGGCTCATGAATATTTATTTTATTCCATGGGTTATGCTATATTACTGTTGTTATTTAATTGCTAAAATTGTCAGAAATTTAACTATTGGGAGTACCTTCAAATTGGTTCATATGTCCTTTTGAAATGTCCCCATTATTTTTTAGGCATATCCTTGCTTTGCGTGATACCACAAAATATTCCAGGTTAATCTTATATTTTTCCTGCCTCACTTCTGCCATTAGTCATTTCTCTAAGGTTATTTTTATTGGAATTCTAAGGTCACTTAATGGAAAGGTATGTAGAAACCAAGATCCAAGTGCTAAGTGTGTGCACATGGCTGTTGGGATATTATTGCTTCTAGGCTTTCATAATGGACAGGGATAGGAAATATGTATATTTACTACACATGTATACCCATACTTCTATATCTACCCAAATTTTATATATATTAAAAACCAGGATTTCATACAGATACCTCTCATTTCAATTTATCACTACAGTATTCATTCTAGCCTTTTCTCTTTCCTCATTTATAACTTCTTTCTTGCACTGAGAGAAACTTGGTTCACATTATCCACAATATATCTACTTATTTGCTCAAACTTACCATACACATAAATTAGTTTATAATCACTAACCCATCTATCTATATAATAGAGGAATATGCAAATTAGCTGGGACACCATAAAGTCAACCAAACAGCAGGGACCTGAGGCTGCATGGTGCCTGGCTGGGGAGAGGGACCTCAGGCTATGCCCCCTGCCCCAGTGCCAGGCTGGGGGACCTCAGGCTGCTCTCCCCACCTGGCAGGGCTTGACAGGGGACCTGAGGCTGCGCCCCCCACCCAGAGGGGCTTGACGGGGGTGGGGCTGGCAAGGTCTGGGTCTCACCCAATGGGGGTGGGGCCAACTGGGTCTGGGTCTCCTGTGTTTTTGAAGTGCGTGCCAGTGGTGGGCGGGGACTTGAGTCTAGGTCCCATGGTGCACCCCAGACTCTGACAGGAGGGAGATTTTCATATACATTTTCCTAATTTTCTCTCATCTCTGACACTTTTATTATAGAGAAAGGGCAAATAGCAATATTAAAACATTTCCTCTAATTAATTGCCTTTTAATATGCATGAATTTCATGCACCAGGCCACTAATATCTACATAAGAAAAAAATTTACTAACTGGAGTATTATATTTCTGTACAGTCCTTAGCCTACAGTATACAGTCAACATAAAGCATTTTCTTTATCTATTTGTGTCAGTAAACATTTAGGTTGCTTCTATTTCTTGACTATTTTGGATAATGCTGCAATGAACATGGGTGTGCAAATATCTCTTCCAGATCCTGATTTCTTTTGATATATACCCAGAAGTGGAATTTCTGATCATATGGTAATTCTAATTTTAATTTTTGAGGAACAGTAATTCTAATTTTACTGTTTTATATTGTGGCTAATTCTATATTCCCCTCCCCACCCCCCAAAACTGCACAAGGGTTCTAATTTCTTCATATCCTAGCTAAAATTTGTGATTTTTCTGGGTTTTATTTTTCTTTGCTAGTGGACATACTAATGGGTGTGATATCATATAGTGATTTTGATTTGCATTTTCTTGATGATTAGTGATGTCTACTATCTTTTCATATAAAGCTTAAGTGACTGTTATGACCGAATGACCGGAATGACCAGTCAACCAGTCGCTATGATGCACACTGACCACCAGGGGGCAGACGCTCAATGCAGGAGCTGCCCTCTGGTGGTCAGTGCACTCCCACAGCCAACCTCCCATGGCCAGTCAATCTCCCTCGTCCCTCCCCCCGGCTGGCAAATCTCCCACAGTCCCTCCCCCGTCTGGCAGTAGGACAGCCCTGATAGGCCCTGATCGCTGGCCAGGCTTAGGGAACCCACTCGTGCATGAATTGCATGCATCGGGCCTCTATTCTTTTCATATGCTTATTGGCCATCCATATGTCTTCTTTAGAAAAATGTCTATTCAAGTCCTTTGCTCAATTTAAAATCAGATTCTTTTTGTTATTGAGTCCAGTGTAATTTGTTTGCCTTATAAGTGATTGTGTGTGTGTGTGTGTGTGTGTGTGTGTGTGTGTAAGTAACTGTTGAGGATTTTTATCTTTACCATCAAAATCAAAGAGTTCCAGGTGAATTTTCCCATGTACCTAGTAGATCCTTTCAACTTATAAATTCAAGTCTTTTGGTTTTTTTCTATTTCTGGAATTTTTCCAGGGTTATAGGTTTAAATATTAGTTCTATTTCACTGTTTTTTTTTTTTCTTTTCCAGGGACTTTGATAATATGAATATTATTCCTTCTTGGCCTTATATTTCCACTACTTTTTGTCTGATCCTTCTTTCTTCTTTATGTGATTTTCATTCTCTTAGTTGTTTTTCTGCCTTGCCCCTTAGTAAATATGTATTTGAGTTGATTATCTCTTGTAATTTATTCTTATTTTTGAGGTAATTTTATTTTCCCCTTCATTTCTTTTCTAAGTTTAGTCAGCTCTATTTTTATTTCTCTCTATTTTTGTGTATGTGTGGACATTTTCTGTTCTAGTTAAAAATTATATTTTAAAAATTGATTTTAGAGAGTGGAAAGGAGAGAGAAAAGAAATAAACGAACAATGATGTGAGAGAGAACCATCAATCAGTTGCCTCCTGCACATGGCTGTTCAGAGATCAAACCCACAACCTGGTTATGTGCCCTGACCACAAATTGATACTGCAACCTTTTGGTGTACAGGATGACATTCCAACCAACTGAGCCACACTGACCAGGACTCTAGTCTTAATTTTTGAACTTCTGATTCAAAGCATTTTCTTAAATATCTTCAAATGCTTGAGTAAGTTTTGGACATGGCCTTATAGTGTTCTTCACAGCTATTTTTTTTTTGGGAGGGGGAGGGTAAAATTTACCTTGGTTGATAGGTGTGGAATTTTGTTTGCTAGTTTTTACTATTAACTCTGTATGGATTTGCTCATTTTTATCTTGTTGATTTTTGTGGTATTGGGGTGTTTTACAGATTCTGTTTAATGGTGCTCTCCCTATTAGTAGAGCAGTGTGCAGATATTTTAGTAGATGTTTTATGTTTTGTGGTGATGGGGGGAGTTGTGAGTCCTAAAGTCCTTTTGTCTTTTAGGACTCTTGAGTTTTTATCCCTTACTCCTTTTCCCCTTGATTGCTGGATTACTGAAGGATGCTCTTTCTCTTGTGTTTTGTGTTTTTTTTGCCCCCTGACCCACAACGCTTTCCCCAAACTCCTTCAATTGCTTGGCTTAAAGTCCCTTCTTTGTAGCCAGTGCTCTAATCTACGAGTTCCTTTTGTAGACTTTTCAGACTTAGAATGGCCTTCTTCTTCTTTATGTTGAACTTATATAATGTCATTTGCTTCTCTCTCTCTTCTCCAAATTTTTTTCTCAGTGAGCCCTGCAGGGGCAGGAGTATGAGACATCCTGCACTGGGAATGGGTGATTTGCCCCTTTTTATTTCCAGTTATTTTGAAATTTGAACATTAACTGACTTTAAGTTATAAGGGCCAAAGGCATGGTTTCTTTATATCATTTCTCTTCTTTCTGTATTGTTTTGGGAGGAGGTATTGGGAGATGGGAACTATGTTTCAGCATTGTCTTTAGTTATCCATAAATCCTATTGATTCAGGTTTATTTTCTAAATGCAGATATGAACATGTTGTCAAACACAAATGTATCTGTGTGAAAACTCTAAAAAAGACAAAGCAACCTGCTTGAGTAATTATTAGGATTAGATGAGGTCATGATGATGGGCCTCTCTTGATGGGATTAGTGCCCTTATGAGAAGACACACAGAAAGCTCCCCTTCTCTCTGTGTACACCCAGAAAGAAGTCAGGTGAGCACACAGGAAAATGTCAGATGCCTACAAGCCAAGAGAAGAGGCCTCAGAATGAAATCTACTTTGCTAGATCCTCAATCTTGGACTTTCCAGCCTCTAGAACTGTATGATCTATTCATAACACTTGGAGTATATTTCCTTTTAAACCATTTTTTGTGTGTGTGTTTAACAAATAGATGGCACTTTAATATATATTTGTCATAATTTACTTACGCAGTCTTCTATTAAGAGATATTTTTACCTATCCAATTATTCATTATTATAAACAAAGTTGTGATAAGTAATATATGGGTGTCATTGTATTTGCAAATAGCACTTACTGTTACTATTCTAGTAAACTTATTTTACAGTATCATAAGCAAAAGTAATTAGATTAGGCAGTATATGACATGTTTGAAAAAGATTTTCATCAATGTCGGTATCCATTAAATACTGTCTGTGTATATCATGCTCATTCTCTGGCTAGTATAGTGCAAATATTCTTTGGGCATTCAAATGTGCAGTTTGTCCCCCCCCCCCCCCCAAAAAAAGAGGTTAATTATGCTGGAGTGTGGGATCTACCTTAATATTCCTTTAACATCACAGAAATGTAAAGAAACTGTCGTTCAGACTATTATTTTTAGCATTGAAAATTGTTCATAATATACTTTTTTCCCTCCAAGACTGAGTTGTTCTGTAATTAATGTTCAAGCTCTAGAAAAAAAAAAGCATGTTAATATACAATTGTAACTATAATCACAGACAAACACTGAAATGGAAGGAATTTTCTAATATATTAATGTTTTTTTTATTGGAAATTATATTTTCTGCTTTCCTTTTTCAAAGTTACTGACATTTCCATTCACAAGAAATGTGAAAGATGCCACCTTAATTGCTAAATAAATTCAAATATAAGCAGTTATCATTCCATGTGGACATGCTACTCTGGGAACAGATTTTTAGAATACAAACCCCTAAAGACAGTAAACTAAATGATTTATATATATACTAGAGGCCCGGTGCACAAAATTTGTGCACTGGGGGGTGGGGGGGTTCCTCAGCCTGGCCTGCGCCCTCCCACAGTCTGGGAGCCCTTGGGGATGTCTGACTGCCAGCTTAGGGGAGCGGGCCTAAGCCGTCAGTTGGACATCCTTAGTGCTGCAGCGGAGGCAGGAGAGGCTCCTGCCACTGCTGCTGCACTTGCCAGCTGCGAGCCCAACTTCTGGCTGAGCTGCGCTCCCCATGTGGGAGTGCACTGACCACTAGGGAGCAGTTCCTGTGTTGAGCATCTGCCCCCTGGTGGTCAGTGCACATCATAGTGATCGGTCGTTCTGCTGTTCAGTCTATTTGCATATTAGCCTTTTATTATATAGGACTAGTGGCTTGGTGCATGAAATTCGTGCATGGAGGGGGGTGTCCCTCAGCCTAGCCTGCACCCTCTCCAAACTGGGACCCCTTGGGGGATGTCTGCCTGCTGGTTTAGGCCCGATCCCTGTGGGCATCCCTCTTGCAATCCGGGACTGCTGGCTCCTAACCGCTCACCTGCCTGCCTACCTGATTGCCCCCCACGGCCCCCCCTTCCAGCCTGATCACCCCTCATTGCCCCCCCATGCTGGCCTGATTGCCCCAAACTGTCCCTCCCTGCTGGCCTGCTCACCCCCAACTGCCCTCCCTGCCAGCCTGCTCTCCCCCAACTGTTCCCCCTGCCAGCCTGCTCACTCCCAACTGCACCCCCTGCCAGCCTGATCGCCCCCCACTGCCCCCCACCAGCCTGCTTACCCCCAACTGTCCCCCCCTTGCTGGCCTGATTGCCCCCAACTGCCCCCCCTGCCAGCCAGCTCGCCCCCAACTGCCCCCCCTGCTGGCCTGCTTGCCCCCAACTGCCCACCTCCCCGCTAGCCTGATTGCCCCAACCTGCCTCTGCCTCGGCCCCACCACCATGGCTTTGTCTGGAAGGACATCTGGAAGCTATCCCGGTCTAATTAGCATATTACCCACTTGAGGCCTGGTGCATGGATTTGTGCACTGGTGGTGTCCCTCGACATAGCTTGCGGAGATCAGGCCTAAACAGGCAGTTAAATGCCATTTCCGCCTGCCACTCCTGCTCATCCCAGCCCCGCTGTGCCTGCTGCCAATGCCACTCGGTAGGCTCACTGCCACTCTGCTGTGGTCCACGGGCTGCAGCAGCCAGCTGTGAGCCCTTCGTCTGGCACCTGTCAGTCAACTGAGCAGTGCTCCTGCTGTGGGAACATACTGACAACCAGGGGGAAGCTCCTGCATTGAACATCTGCCCCCTGGCGGTCAGTGCGTGTCATAGCAACTGGTTGACTGGTCATTTGGTCGTTCAGTTGTTTGGTCGCTTCGCTTAGGCTTTTATATATATAGATTGGGTTTATATATGTTTGCTAGGGTTATATCCTCATGTTGTGTCAATCCCTTTAGTATCATGTAGTGGGCCATCTTTGTATCATTTTATAACCTTTGCTTTGAAGTCTATTTTGCCAAGTATAAGTATTGTTATCTCTGCTTTTTTTTTCTTTTCCATTTGCATGGAAAATTTTTTTCCATCCCTTTCAGTCTGTGTGAATCTTTTGTTTTGAGGTGGGTCTCTTGTAGACAGCATGTATATGGGTTATGTTTTCTTATCCAATCAGCTACTCAGTGTCTTTTGATTGGAGCATTTAATGTTATTATTGATAGGTACTTATTTACTGCCACTTTTTTTCTTTATACTTATGTTCCTCTCTCTCAATTTCTCCTCCTCCTCCTCCTCCTCCTCCTTCTTCTTCTTCTTCTTCTTCCTCTTCTTCTTCTTCTTCCTCTTCCTCTTCTTCTTCCTCTTCTTCTTCTTCTTCCTCTTCCTCTTCTTCCTCTTCTTCTCCCCCTCCTCCTCCTCCTCCTCCTTCTTCTTCTTCTTCTTCTTCCTCTTCTTCTTCTTCTTCCTCTTCCTCTTCTTCTTCCTCTTCTTCTTCTTCTTCCTCTTCCTCTTCTTCCTCTTCTTCTCCCCCTCCTCCTCCTCCTCCTCCTTCTTCTTCTTCTTCTTCTTCTTCTTCTTCTTCTTCTTCTTCTTCCTCCTCCTCCTCCTACTCCTACTCCTCCTCCTCCTCCTCCTCCTCCTCCTCCTCCACGCTCTGTAGCATTTCCTGCAATCCTGGTTTAGTGGTATATACTCCTTTAGCCTTTTTTTTTTTTGGTCTGGGAAGCTCTTTATTTCACCTTCAATTTTAAATGACAGCCTTGCTGGATAGGGTAATCTTGGGTTCAGGTCCTTGTTTTTCATTACTTTGAATACTTCATGTCAATTCCTTCTGGCCTGAAGTGCTTCTTTTGAGAAATCAGCTGACATTCTAGTGTTATTCTAAAATTATCTTGTTGGTAACTTTCTATCTCTCTGTTGCAGCCTTTAAGATTCTTTGTCTTTAATGTTTGACATTTTTATTATGATGTGTGTTGGAGTGGGTCTTTTTAGGTTCATCTTGATTAGAACTCTCTGTGCTTCCTGAACTTGTGTGACTTTTTCCTTCACCAGGTTAGGAAAGTTTTCTGTCATTATTTCTTTAAATCCTGTGCTCCTTGCTCACTTTCCTCTCCTTCTGGCACTCCTATGATGCAAATGTTGTTACATTTCATGTTGTCCACAAGTTCCCTTAAACTACCTTACTGCTTTTCAATTCTTTTTTCTTTTTTCTGTTCTAATTAGGTGTTGGGTTTTGTTTTTGTTTTTTTACCTTGTCCTCCAAGTCACTGATTCGATCTTCTGCCTCAATTAATCTACTTTTGTTTCCTTCCAGTGTATTCTTGATGTCAGATATGTTATTCTTAATTTTCAACTGATTATTTCTGGTTTCAATTTTTGTTTTATGCTGTTGTAGTTCCCACTAAGTTTCTTGAAATTCTCACTAAGTTCATTGAGCATCCTTATAACCATTACTTTGAACTCTGTATCTGATAAATTGCTTGCTTCCATTTCATTTAGCTCTCTTTCTGGAGTTTCCTCCTTTTATTTCATTTGGGGGTTGTTTCTTTGTTTCTCTATTACTTCTGTCCCTTTGTATTTGTTTCTGTGTATTAGAGCAAATTGCTATGCCTCCCAGTCTTCATGGGATTGCCTTGTAAGTAAGTGTTTTGTGGGGCCCAGTGGTGCAATCTCTTAGATACCCCAAGCTGGGTGACCCAGGAATGTCCCTGGTTGTGAGTTATTTGTGTTCTCCCATTATAATTGGGTCCTGTATTCTGCTGTCCTGTTCATGGGAGGAATCTCCTCTCAGGCTGGCTGATGTTTAGGCTCACCGCTGACCAAGTTGTGTGAGCTGTTGTAAGGGGCTGGCAGAACAAAGCAAAACACAACAAAACAAGAAACAAAATAAAAACATACACAGTCCTCTTACAACAACAACAAATGCAGCCACAAAAGAAGAGAGAATTAGGAAGGAGAACGACTCAGAATCTTACTCTGCCTTCAGCTGGGCACAGATCCTTGTATGCAATCCAGTGGAATCAGCTGGAAACCCAGAGTTTCTATCAGGTCTCCTATGAGGGGAAAGCACCAGTCAGGTTCCTGGGTTAGTGGTGTGGTTAAAATCACCCCCCCCTCCCCCCCAGTGACTGATGTTTCCTGATGCAGGGTGTGACAGGCAGGGCTCCTAAGGGTGAGGCTGAATGTATCGCCTAGGGTGGGTTTTTTTCCTTTTCCTAAGCTGTGGCTACTGGAATGGGCCATTTCAGTTTGTGGGGGTGCAACCGAATGCAGGTCTCTCAGCCATCTCTTTTCCACGTCTTCCCCCAGTGTTTCTTACCGCAGCCTCTCCTCAGGCATCTTCAGTTCACACCACTCTCCCTCCACTGAAGCCTGGGGTAAGTTACTAAAAGTGAAAATCCTGTGCTCTGGGTTTAAAAACAAACAAACAAACAAACAAACAAACAAAAACTCTGCAGCTTTATGTCTAACCCGCTCCACACTCCCTGGTGGTCAGTGGCCCTGCTGCCTTTCATAGCTGGATGTTATGTGGGTCACTGGTCTCAGCTCTAGTGCTCTAGGATGAGGAGCCCAGCCTGGGTCCTAGGCCTTCATCTTCTCAGGGGGAAAAAACCTTTCTGTAGCTGAGAACTCCCTCTTCACTCTTGGCCTGCTGCCTGTGAAAGCTGGGTCAGCCTTTCTCGTGACTTTGCCCTTCCAGGTGTTTTCTGTCCTTCCTTTATATAAGCCTTCTCCTCAGCTGGACCTCAGTTGGTAATTCCAGGTGAATGTTCCCCACTTTAGCTGTATTTCTAGTCTGGTCCTCGGAGAATGTGCAAGAAAGATCTGCCTATTTGGCCACCACCTTCCTATCTCTTGCTGTTTTATTTATTTAGCTATTATTGACATATATGAGTTTCAGGTGTACTATATAATCCTATATAATAAAAGGCTAATATGCAAATCAACCAAATGGCGGAACAACTGGTTGCTATGATGTGCTCAATGCAGGAGCTGCCCCCCTGGTGGTCACTGCACTCCAATGGGGGACCACTCCTCAGCCAGAAGCCCTGAGCCAGGCTCACGGTTGGTGAGCGCAGTGGCAGTGGCGGGAGCCTCTCCCGCCCCTGGGACTGAGCTAAGGATGTCCGACTGCCAGTGGGGAGCAGGCCTAAGTCGTCAGTTAGACATCCCCCGAGGGCTCCTGGACTGTGAGAGGGTGCAGGCCAGGCTGAGTGACATCCTCCCCCCTCCCCACACCCCCTGCCGAGTGCACAAATTTCGTGCACTGGGCCTCTAGTGATTTAATATTTGTATGTATTGCAAAATGATCTCCACAATAAGTCTAGTTAATATCCACCAGCATAAAGTTACAAAAGTTTTTTCTTTTTTAATTAAAAATTTTATTGATTGCTTTTTAGAGAGAGGAAGGGGGGAAAGGAAGCATCAATTTGTCATTCCCCTTATTTATACATTCATTAGTTGCTTTCTGTATGTGCCCTGACTAGGGATCAAATCTGCAACCTTGGCATATTGGGACAACACTCTAACCAACTAAGCCACCTGGCCAGGGCAAAAGTTTTTTTTTCCTGTGATGAAAACTTTTAAGATCTCTCTTAGCAACTTTTAGATATACAACACAATAATGTTAATTCTAGTCCCCATGTATACATTACATCCCCATGACTTATTTTATGGCTGGGAATTTGTATGTTTTAACTGCCTTTACCTATTTTACCCATTTCCACTCATACTTTTAACCTTGCATATAACCCTGAATGAAGACTGTACTTTGCAGCGTTTAGAACTATCTTCCAGTTTCAAGGTCAGAGTTACTGAAACACACTGTTCTTTTCTAAAGAGAGTGGATTGGGCTACATCTACGTTTAGCTATGTCTTACCTGTGATTCTGTAAATTTTAGCTAAGCACTCAGCATTCAATATAGAAGTGTGTTTAATTTCTTGTTATTGTTATTATTTTCATTTCATACATAGCTTTGTATCATACTTTTAAGAAAATTCTATTGCATTGTAAACCATTTTTTATGACCTTTCCCTAAGGTATTCCCATCTGTCAGCAGCACTTAATTTGGAATAACGTGGAACTTGAAGATGATTATTGCTTGAATGATTACAAGTGAGTGTAATTGCATATTAATTGTTTTATAGATGCTCAGCATTGCAACTTTATATAGTACTAGTTTTTCTTCTGAATCCATGGATCATGTCTCTTCTTCTGAACAGTTCTGTTTCCTAGATTTCAGTGTTAATCCCAAACTAAATAAACAAAACAGAAACAGAAGCATGGAAACATGGAACAGACTGACAGCTGTCAGAGGGGAGGGGAAGTGGGGGCTGGATGAAAGAAGGTGAAGGGATTAGCCAAAAAACTCATATACATACCATATATACACAGACAACAGTATGGTGATAGAGGGAAAGGAGCAGTGGGGGGTAGGTGGAGGTGAGCAAAGTGGAGAAAATGGGGACAGAAAGAGACTTTGCTTGGAGTGATGGATACACAATGCAGTTTGCAGATAATGTTGTTGTTTTTTTGCCAATTTATTATTATTATTATTTAATGTGTGTTGTTGTTGATAGTATTACAGATGTCTCCCATTTACCCCCCTTTACCGCCTCCTCCCAGCCCCAATGGCCCCCCCACCAGGTCTTTACCACCCTATTGCCCATGTCCATAGGCTATGCATATAAGTATATAAGTTCTTTGGTTTATCTCTTCTCATTCCCCCAACCCCATCTCAAGATATGTCAATCTGTTTCATGCCTCTATGCTTCAGGTCCTATTTTATTGGTCAATTCAATTTGCTCATTAGAGTCCACAAATAAGTGAAATCATGTGATATTTTTCTTTCTCTGTCTGGCTTATTTTACTTAGCATAATATTTTCCAGGTCCTCCATGCTGTCCCAAAGGGTAAGAGATCCATCTTTTTTATAGCTGCATAGTATTCCATTGTATAAATGTCTCACAGCTTTTTTATCCATTCATCTACTGATGGGCACTTGGGCTGTTAAAAAATCTTAGCTATTGTAAATAACGCTGCTATGGACATAGGGGTGCATATATTCTTTCTGATTGACGTTTTACCATTTTTAGGTTATATTCCCACCAGTGGGATCACTATGTCAAACAGAAGTTCCATTTTTAATTTTTTGAGGAAACTACAGTGTTTTCCATAGTGGCTGCACCAGTCTACATTCCCACCAGCAGTGAACTAGTGTTCCCTTTTCTGTACATCCTTGTCAGCACTTGTTGTTTGTTGATTTTTTGATGATAGCCATTCTGACAGATGATATCTCATTGTGGTTTTTATTTGCATTTCTCTGATGAAAGTAGTAACTTTGAGTATTTTTTCATGAGTCTCTTGGCCATCTGTATTTCCTTTTTGGAGAAATGTCTATTCAGCTCTTCTGCCCATTTTTTAATTGAATTGTTTATCTTCCTTTTGTTGAGTTGTATGAGTGCTTTATATGTTTTGGATATTAACCTCTTACCAGATGTATCATTGACAAATATGTTCTCCCATTCAGTGGGTTCCCTTTTCATTTTGATGGTGGTTTCTTTGATGTGCAGAAGCTTTTTATTTTGATATAGTCCCATTTGTTTATTTTTTCCTTAGTTTCCTTTGCCCTAAGAGATGTATCGGCAAAAATTCTGCTGCGTGAGATGTCTGAGATTTTACTGCCTGTGTTTTCTTCGAAGATTGTTATGATTTCATGCTTTACATTTAAGTCTTTTATCCATTTTGAGTTTATTCTTGTGTATGGTGTAAGTTGATGGTCTAGTTTCATCTTATTGTGTCAGTCCAGTTTTCCCAGCACCATTTCTTGAAGAGGCTGTCTTTACTCCATTGTATGTTTTTGATTCCTTTGTCAATTATTAATTGACAGTAACGGTGTGGGTCAATTTCTGGGGCTTCTGTTCTGATTCATTGGTCTATATGCCTGTTCTTGTGCCAGTACCAGATTGTTTTGGTTATTATGGCTTTGTAGTATAGTTTGATATCCGGTATTCTGATCCCTCCAACTTTGTTCATCTTTCTCTTCTTTCTGCTACAGCTATTTGGGATCTTTATGGTTCCATATAAATTTTTGGAGTATTTATTCTGGTTCTGTGAAGTGTGCCATTGGTATTTTAATAGGGATTGCATTGAACCTATAGATTGCTTTGGGTAGTATAGACATTTTAATGATGTTAATTCTTCCAATCCATGAACTTGGTATACATTTTTTTGTATCTTCCTCTATTTATTTTTCAATGTCCTATAGTTTTCTAAGTACAGGTCTCTTACCTCCTTAGTTAAGTTTATTCCTAGGTATCTTATTTTTGTTGTTGTTGTTGCAATAGTAAATGGGATTCTTTTTTTAGTTTCTTTTTCTGAGAGTTTATTATTGGTGTATAAAAAATGCCATTGATTTCTAGATGTTGACTTCGTATCCTGCTACCTTGCCAAATTCATTTATTAAGTCCAGTAGTTTCCTGGTGAAATCTTTAGGGTTTTCTATGTACGATCTCATGTCATCTTCGAGTAATGAGAATTTTACTTCCTCCTTTCCAATTTGGATGCCTTTTATCTCTTCTTGTCTGATTGCTGTGGCTAGGACTTCCAATACTATGTTGAGTGGTGAAAGTGGACATTCTTGTCTTGTTCCTTTTCTTAAGGGAAAAGCTTTTAGTTGTTGACCATTGAGTATTATGTTGGCTGTAGGTTTGTCAGATATGGCCTTTATTATGTTGAGGTAGCCTTCCTCTATTCCCATTTTCCTGAGAGTTTTTATCAAAAAAAGGTGTTGCATTTTGTCAAATGTTTTTTCTGCATCTATTGATATGATCATGTGATATTTATCTTTCAATTTGTTTATGTGATGTATCACATTTATTGATTTGTGGATATTTTACCAGCCTTGCATCCCCAGAATAAATCCCACTTGATCATACGTATGATCTTTTTAATATATTGTTAAATCCAATTTGCTAATATTGTAGATGATATTTTATTGAGTTGTACACATGAAACCTTTTTAGTTTGGGGAACCAGTATCACCCCAATACATTCAATTAGAAAAAGATGTGTTGGCTCAGTACCCCATATTACCTCATCGTTGTCCTTTAAATCTTTGTTTTACTTTTTCATTATTCACTCTAAGCTATTAATCTCCTTCCTTTTTTAGATCTTTCTCTTCTGATTTTGCATTCTTTGCTTCTTTCTTTAAATATGGACCTAATTCTCACCTGAGTAGGTTCCTTTTCTTTCCATTTTCACAAGTATTGAGTGAGAGAGTATTGCTCTTCACCAAGTCTGCATTTTTCATTAAGCCCTTCTTCCATTACTAAGTGGGACTGTGCATACCAGTGATTGCAGATATACTGTCTGACATTTTGCCTTTTCTTACTCCCATTTCTCACATAAATCTTCACTCTTAAGAAAAGAGCAAAAAGGCAAAAGGCAATATGGAATAGCTGGAAGAACATTGGGAGACCTTGTAGATTTGCTGTTTTTCTGTTTCCTATTTTACTAAATGTATCTGCTATTTTCTAATACTTTGGGTCTTGAATAAGAATCTTTTTTTTCTTAGGGCCTCTTTTCCCTTACATGTAAAATGAAGAGGTTAAACCACATGGTCACAGATACTTTCCAGTACTTTTATTCTGAGATTTAATGTTATATTTAAGGATTATGAAAACTTTTTCACTTTTTCATTATTTAAGAAGTAAATAAGTTAACATTTTATATTTATGCTCATCGCTATATCTATTTTTAGAGGACAGGCACTATGCCTGGTAAAGCAGCAATAATTATGTACATATTTAACAGTGAGTGTATTTTGATGATTATAGTTTATTTTTGTATTAATTATCCACAGCATTTCAGAAGGCTGTACCTTGAAGCTGGTACTGGCTATGCGTGGTGGACCTATAAATACTAGAAGAGGTAGGCATATGTTAAAATTATGTATATTAAGCACTTTCACAATAACAATATTTAAGCCAGTCAGTGTTTTTATGTTTTGTAGTAAGGTTCTCTTTCTGCTCTTAGGTTTTAAAAGAACCACTTTTTTTTTTTTTTAAATAGGCATTGTTCTTTAAAGCCTAAATCAACAGTGGCAGGAACTCATATACCAGAAAGTCTAATGATTCACGATTCTATCCAGGAAGATTTAAAAATAAACCTCATCTCCCTAGCTGGTTTGGCTCAGTGGATAGAGCGTTGGCCTGCGGGCTAAAGGGTCCCGAGTTTGATTCCAGTGAAGGGCATGTGCCCTGGTTGCAGGCTGGATCCCCAGTAGGGGGGTGCAGGAGGAGGCCGATCGATGATTCTCTCTCATCATTGATGTTTCTCTCTCTCTCTCCCCCTCCCAGTAGGGGGGTGCAGGAGGAGGCCCATCGATGATTCTCTCTCATCATTGATGTTTCTCTCTCTCTCTCCTTTTCTCCATTCCCCCCTCACTCTCTGAAATCAATAAAAATATATTTAAAAAACAAATAACTAAAAGTAAACCTCATCAATATAGGGAAGGGAAATGGAATGGCATGCTACAAATATGTTGTTATAGTGATTAGGTTCATTTCAGTCTTGTTGCTTGTTTTTATCCACTGATTCTTTAATTCCTGTGGTAATGTTTTTTAAAAATAGATTTTTCTATTGATTTCAGAGAGGAAAGGAGAGGGAGAAAGATATATAAACATCAATGATGAGAATCATTGATTGGCTGCCTCCTGCATGCTCCCTACTGGGGACCAAGTCTGCAACCCAGACATGTGCCCTGATGGGGAATCAAACTGTGACCTCCTGGTTCATGGGTCAACACTCAGTCACTAAGCCACACCAGGCAGGCCTGGGGTAATGATTTCTCTAAAAACTTCCTGGATATCTGTTAGCTTTGTCTATGATGTATTTGGGTGTCATGGATATTATCATGGCCCTGTTGAATCCTTTTTCAGAATGTGGGCAGTCTTGGGAATTCATTTGTTCATTCATTCATTCATTCAGCAAATACATTTTGAGCATCTACTAGATGTCCCTAATTCATGAAGGTCCCCACAATAAGTGTGTAAAGAATGGATGTCATTTTAAGCAGTCATAAATGCTGTGGAGGAAACAGGGTAGTATAATAGAGTCTGTGGAGGCAGGGTGATAGGAGGATGATTGGGGAAGGGCCCTTGGAGAAGATGATGTGAGCAGAGACTTGATTAATGAGAAAGTTCTAAGCATGGGAAGAATTGGGAGTGTTTACATTGGTCCCTGATTTAGGCATGCCACATGAACCCCACCAGATAGAGGCTCCCTTAGACTGCTTAGAGCAGTCCTCATTTTGGGGAAGGACTTCGTAGTTGTATGAGCCTTCTTTAACCAGAAAACAGAATTAAGTATTGAGTCTATTGCTGGCTTATCTCTTCTACAAGTCAAATTTTATCTCTATGCTTCAAATTTTAGTTAAAAAATAAAGGTATTACCATCTTGTTCCTAACTACTTCAAGAGGATTTTGAGAGATATGTTTTTTGGTTTTCTTTTTTTTGCTGTGTAACTATTTTGGATAAATTAGAAAAGATGAAAATAATGTGAGAGCTGATTAATTAGCACTCCTAATATCAGGGGCTATCTGTTAACATGAATTCTCATATGTGACATAAGTTGATGTCTGTAGTACCAATTCTGAGGGTAGTATAAGACCCTAAAGTCATTTCCTGGGTCATTATTGTAAGATAGAATTATACAGTGTTTAATGACATGTGAACTCCATTGTATCATATTTTTGAAAGTTGGTTATTTGTGTATACTATTTTATTTAAACCAGGGTTTTAATCAGAGCACCTATATTTTTTACTAGGACTAAAATTATTTTATGTTTATGAGGAGGAGTGTAAGTGCTATAGATTGAGAGTTAGAAATATATGTATTTTTAAAACTTAAAAATTTTAAAATGAAATGCATCACTACCCTTTGATGGTTGAAGCTTTGTAATACCTTTTTTCCCTACAATATTTTGTGCTTGTTTGTAAATTGAAAAATCAGCTCTTAGAAACTGTCTATTTTTTAATATTTTAAATTAATTTTTTAATAATTTTGCCTTTAGAGAAACAATGTTTTTAAAATTAAAAGCTTGATGTCGTCTACCTTACATCATTAAAATCTTTGTGAACCCAGATCTAAAACTTCTCCATATGGATTTGAGAAACCAGGTTTTTTTGCTATTTAATCTTACTTAAAACTTATGGTTTAGAAAGTACCTTTATCATCTGAGTTCCAGTAAGTAATATTTAGCTTTAAAAAATTTTTTTAATGAACCATTATTAAAACAGCATAGAAAATACTTTCCTTCCTAAAACTAAATTTTATCTTAAACTATATATACAATGTTTTATACCTGATGAAATCTAAGTGATTTTTCTGTTATGAAAATGTATGTACATACATAGACATATGTGTATAAACATATTAAATCCCAGTGCTTCCCTAAGAAAGGCACACTATGTTGATTTAAGTAAGGTTTTCATGTGGCATTAGTAATGACAATAGCATAGGTTTTTATTTCTCATGAACATAATGTGGGAAATATATCATTAACTTCAAACTGGCAAGAACTTGTTTTTAAAATGTCTTTTAATATTTATGAATTTTGTGCCTATGAAAGAGTCAATCAAAACATCTGAACATTTAAAAACTATATATTTTTATTGATTTCAGATAGGAAGGGAGAAAGGATTAAGAAATAGAAACATCAATGATGAGAGAGAATCATTGATCAGCTGCCTCCTGCACAGCCCACACTGGGGATCGAGCCCACAACCAGGGCATATGTTCTGACCGGGAACTGAATTGTGACCTCCTGGTCCATAGGTCGATGCTCAACCACTGAGCCACACTGGCTGGGCCCCAAACATTTTTATAAAAGAAACTAAATCCTATTATATTTCTAAAGTTTTTGTGTTTTAATAGTGGTGGTATTGAGTTTAGGATATGAGAACATCTTTAATGTTTTTACCTTGTTACTTTCAGAGTTCAACTTTTATTATAATTTTTTAAAAGAATAGTGCAACACTGTGATTCTGGTAATAAGTAAGCTACTTGAATGAGAGTTATGGAGTTTGAGAAATTATTGCTTCTTTCAGGAAAGAGCAAATGTTTCTTCATCTTGTCATGAGAATGTCTTTGGGAACTATTTTATTTCCTGTAACCATTACTTAGACACCCAAGTGTGGACTTCAGGGGCTTTAAGAACATTCACCCCATGAACCAGCAATCTCTTCAGGCCAATTCCCACCACAGGAGCAGGATCTGTGGCTGCTGTGAACAAGAGCAGGTTGTATTATCATTCAAACCCGAGGACATCTTTGACTTCTTTTTTTTTTTCCAACATACTGATTTTTTTAAATTATTGTTTAAAGTATTACATATAGTAGTACATATATCTCCTTTTTTTCCCCCCATTGACCTTCCCCCAGCCTCCCCTACTACCTGTCGCAAGTCCTCACCCCCCGTCAGTAGTGAGGGCTTTGCCCCAGTCCTGTGCTCTGACTGAGTACATGGATGTATTCTATTCTAGAACAACTCAGCTCCTGGGAAGATACTTTTAACAAACAACATTCTGACCATTATACGCATTGCGGTTTCAGTACTTAAGTGGTTCCCTTGTTTCCGAATTACTGTGTACTTATTTTTAAAAAATATATTTTATTGATTTTTTACAGAGAGGAAGAGAGAGAGATAGAGAGTTAGAAACATCGATGAGAGAGAAACATTGATCAGCTGCCTCCTGCATGCCCCCAACTGGGGATGTGCCTGCAACCCAGGTACATGCCCTTGACCGGAATCGAACCTGGGACCCTTCAGTCCGCAGGCTGATGCTCTATCCACTGAGCCAAACCGGTTTTGGCTACTGTGTACTTTTAATTACCTGACTGCACATCAAGAAACAGCTCTAAGAGGACTCAGCCTCCATATAAAACCAGAAAGAAGAAGGATTCAGTTGCTTCTCACTTGTAATATGTCTCCTAATTATGTGTGTGCTTATTTTTTAAAATAAAGTAAGTGGGATTTATATTGCTTTTAATTGTTGATTGTTGGAACCAATATTGGAAAATATAGGAAGCAGAGGTGTCAAGTGAGAGCAATCATAGATAATTATGTCATAGAGTCAGCAACTATACAGACTAGCGGTATAGGAAAAACCTTGTGTATCTTTGTACCTAACAACACAATAATGCATTTCATTTATTTCACACTAATACAACATAGGGAGTGCTGTATTAACTGTAAAAGACCAGAAACTTTTTGAAGACTATTATATATACTATATTGTATGCATAAGGTTGTTGTTCATATTCATAATATGTCCTGTCACTGTACCAAGATGCATAAAACTTAATATAAATTGAAAGCTTGTTTATCAATTTTTCCATTTGTAGTTCCTATGGAAGACCCACTTAGGGAGATGGCTGAGTACATGGATTCCAGTCAAGATGAGGTCTGGGAGAAGACCTCCTACAACAAACAAGTTACATTTTTGGTATACCGAGAAGGAGAGCAATTGAATTTCTTTCGTGTAGTAGATAGGGGAGATGGCACTTTAACACCATTATCTGAATCTTTAAGGTAAATAAATAGGTTTTCATTTGCATGTCCCACTTAGAAAAGGGTAACATCATACAATACACTCCTTAAACCTTTATGTTTACCTTGTTTTGTCAAAATAATCTTATTATATTCACAAGACTGACTAAATTTCATGCATTTTCCTCTATTCCTGTGGCCCCAGGTATGTGATTCTGAAATTGCCCTTTATATGATTAATACTTAGAGAATAATTTTTAAAACTGAAATTTCTTTTTTAAAAATATGTTTTTATTAATTTTAGAGAGAGATGAGAGGAGAGGAGAGAAAGGAGGAGGAGGAGGAGGAGAGAGAGAGGGAGAGAAACATCAATGTAAGAGATACATTGATTGGCTGCCTCCCATATATGCCCCAACCTAAGATCAAACCTTCAATCTGGGTATATGCGCTGACTGGGAATTGAACCAGCAACCTTTTGGTGCACTGGATAATGCTCAACCAACTGAGCCATACCAGCCAGGGCTGAAATTTCTTTATGGAATAAGATTTTTCATACAAAAGATTTATTTCCATAACATTATGAAACTTTAAGATGCCTACTAGATTAGAGTCTTGTTATAATAGTGTGTTATTATAATAGAAAGGGTTGAATCTAAAATTGCTAGCTTTTTTCAAAATTTAACTCTGCTGCTTAAAGGTGTATAAATCTTACTTCTCCAGTCTTGTTTTTCTACTCTATTAAAGGGAGGGAAAGTTATCTCTCTATATAAAAGCCTAAGTGACCATTGCAACCAAACGAATGACTGAACAGGCTGCATGGGGCGACTAGGCTGGCAGGGGGGTTAGGGAGGGGTGACCAAATGACTGAACAGCAGGCTGCGTGGGGTGACAGTAAGGGGTGACCAGGTCAGCATGGGGGGCAGTAAGGGGTGACCAGGCTGGCAGGGGGGAGGGCAGTTGGGGGTGACCAGGCTGGTAGGCGGGGCAGTAAGGGGCAACCAGGTCAGTGGGGGGGGCAGTTAGGGGTGCCCAGGGGGGACAGTTGGGGTGACCAGGCCGGCAGGGGGTGGCAGTTGGGGTGACCAGGCCTGCAGGGGGAACAGTAAGGGGCAACCAGACCGGCGGGGGGGGGGGCAGTTAGGTGTGACCAGGCCTGTGGGGGGGCAATTGGGGGTGACTAGGCCAGCAAGGGGACAGTTAGGGGTGATCAGGCAGGCAGGCAGGTGAGCAGGTAGGAGCCAGTGGTCCTGGATTGTGAGAAGGCTGTCCTAAACTGGCAGTTGGACTTCCCTTGAGGAGTTCTGGATTGGAGAGGGTGCAGGCTGGGCTGAGGGAACCCCCACTTCCACGAATTTCATGCACTGGGCCTCTAGTATTATAAAATTAGAAGGATACAACCTAAAGGTACTTAGCTAGGCAAAACAACATTTAGAAATCAGAGTAGGTAACCTATAGGTTTTTGTGCACTTTGTCTTTTTATGATTCTTTACTGCCTTTCACTTAAGTCAGTGATCAGCAAACTGTGGCTTGCGAGCCGTGGTTTGCCGCTCTGTTGACTAATGAGTTTGCCGGTCACTGACTTAAGTCACTAAACATTTACCGAACTTTTTTGCAGCGTGTTTGTACACTAGGCACTAGGTTACAAGATGATTATTCCTTCCTTCTGGAACATGCAAGCTGCTATAAATAGTACCTATAACACACTGTTGGCAATTGTTATAAAAGGATATCATCATCTCTGAAAAACCAGATGAGAGGGGCTTCATTTTGCTTGAAAGGAGGGGTGTTAGGGACAACCTCTGAAAAGAAGCAGCTGTAAAAGAGGAGTAGGAGTTTGCCAAACAGAGAAAGGAGGAGTATTACAGGTAACTAAATTTAATCCACAACATAAAAAGCTAATGGCAAACCATTCATGGAAAAGGTAACTTGTCTGGAGAACAGTTTCTAAGGGTCTGGAGTCCTGGTACAGTTTAGCTGGGGGCTCTGCTCTGGGTTCCACTAGCTGCAATCATGGTTTTGGCAAAGGTGCACTCTTCTCTGGAGGCTTGACTGGGTGAGAGAATCTGCTTTCAAGCTCAGTCACAATGTTGTCATAATTCATTTCCTGGGGGCTCTATGACTGAGGGCCTGGTATTTTTTTTTGCTGTCTATTGGCTAGAGGCTGCCCAAAGCTCCCTTTTGATGAACTCAAAGTCAACTGATTTAGGACCTAACTTACATCTGCAAAATCCTTTTATTTTTCATCTAATCTATTGGCTAGATGTAAATCATAGGTCATGCCCATGCTCAATGAAGGGTAGGAGAGTGTACAGGTGTGAGCATCAGGGATCGGAAATCATGGGAATTCCTTTAAGATTCTGGTCACCACAGAGTGCTGCGGGTAAGGAAGATTAGAATCCTTCTTTGTGGCCACAGAACAGACTATAACAAATGAGTGTTGACTGTTGATTCTAACGTGTCAGGATCTGGTTAGCACTATAAACGTGGCATAAACATTTGGGCTTGAAGTTGAGAAGAGGGAAGAATGAGAGCTGCAGTCTTAATCCGGTGTCTCTTACTTGGCCAGGAATAGAATCTCATTATACTAGTCTCTCCGTGTGCTGGCTCACTGTTGTTTTGGTTTTCTTTCTTAAGAACATTCTCTTTTGGCTCTCCTTTCCTAAAGGAGAGGATCTTAGCTCTCCACTTAGGATGTAAAGCCCTTTACTACCTTTCATCAGCAATTTTTCAGGTCTTTCATTTTGCCATGCGATTACACAACTATTTCCCTTTGCTTGAAAAGTCATTTTCTTCTTTTACTCCAATTTTTTCTCAGTCAACTTCTACTGTGTTTTAGACCCAATGTTGTCATGGATTTCAATTAAAATTGTATTATTGTTCCTCTCAAGGTAATTTTTTTACTTATCTTTTCCTTTCTATTCACCTACCAGAATTGGTCAAGAAATAGAATAGCTAAGAAAGGAGAATATAAAACTTTCTGGTCCTATCTTGAAGGAAATTTATCTTGCTTATTCTACAGCAGGGGGCAGCAAACTGTTCTGTAAAAGGCCAGATTTTAGGATTTCCAGGCTAAGAGATAAAATCAATTATAGATACTTATATAACTAGAGAGAGAAAAAATTTTCACAAGATTTTTACTGACAAAATTTAGAATATAAGAATAATAATTGACTACTTTGTATGAGAGAGAGAGAGAGAGAGAGAGAGTGAGAGAGAGAGAGAGAGAGAGACAGAGAGATTGAGGCCTGCTAATGAGAAGAATGGAATTCTTTGTGGGAGTAATTTTTAGGGTAGAAATCCAGCATTGCCTATCAAATTGGCATAATCAGTTGCAAAAATTTATTTTTTAAAAATTCATCTGTAATGACATTTTATATATTTTATCTTGGAAAGTTTCTTTTCACACAGATAAGTACTACCAAATACTCATAGGAGTTCATGAGTATATGATTTAAAAAATATATATATAATTTTATTCATCTCAGGGAGGAAGAGAGAGGGAGAGAGAAAGAAACATCAGTGATGAGAGAGGATCATTGATTGGCTGCCTCCTGCACGCCCCCTACTGGGGATCAAGCCCGAAACCCGGGCATGGGCCCTTGACTGGGAATCAAACCCAGGACCTTTTAATTCACAGGCCGACACGCTATCCACTGAGCCAAACTGGCTAGGGTGAGTATATGATTTTAATTGAGCATATTCATCACTTGGAAGGTGTTTATTGAATTCTGTTAGTCTTCTGTTGCTGTTTACCTTCAGCATGTCATTGCATTGCATATTAATTATTTCCAATTGAAGATAGTTAGAGCTCCTTAATTCCATATTTAAATAGATTTTTAAATATGGGAATTTCTATCAACTTGCAGGGAATTATAAAAATGCTACTGGGAGCATACTTTGCATTCAGAAAATATATCTGCTGCAAATTTGTGTGGAAATGGAGATCTCATTTAATCTTTTTAAATATGATTTTTAATTGATTTTAGGGAGAGAGAAAGGGAGAGGGGGAGAGAGAGTAAGAGAGAGAATAAGAGAGAGAAACATTGATATGAGAATCATGGATCGGATGCATCCCGTATGCACCCTGACTGGCGACTGAACGAACAACCTGGGCAAGTGCCCTGACCAGGAATCAAACCAATGAACTTTCAGTACATGGGACGATGCTCAACCAACTGAACTATACCAGCTAGGGCTTGCTTAAGTTTTTAACTTTTGAAGGCATGACATTATATATGTGATCACAGTAATGCTTAGTTGTCAAAATAATATTACTACAGTATAAGTTTATCATATAAGTACTGTTTTGCCTTGTAATATTAGGTGGAATTCACTAAGAAACATTATCAAGTTCACAGCAAAAGCTAATTTCCAAAGGCACTTAGTGTTTGATATTAGCAGTTGAAGGCAATTCTTTTCATTCAGAAAAATTCATTGTCATCCCTGAGCTAAAAAAAATCACAATAAAACTAATACTGTCAAGCCATTGAACTGATGGCTAAATCCAGGAGACAAATGAAATTTACCATTGAATTACTGGTTCAATAACACATGATAGATTCAAACATTGGCTCTAGAAGACCTGCTGATGAATAATACAATGAGTAACCTTAGGTGTTAAACACCTTACATTTCATTACCTTTGTAAATTTGTTCCACTAAGCTTTTTTTCTTTTGTTCTACACATATTTTTACTCCATCAAGTTGTACCGAATTAGTGTTTTAGCAACTTCTTTGAAAATATTCTTAACTCTAGTTGTTTTATGTAGCCTTTTCAAAGAGGCTAGTTTTTCACTTACTTCAAACTTGGTACTGATGCTCTGAATAAATAAAAACAGTTGTACAGTCTCAATAACTTATGTTGACTCATCAAAAGCCCAGCAAAACAACTCCAAATAACATGCAGTATTTTTTGTTTTTGTTAATCCTCACCCAAAGATATTTTCCCATTGATTTTTTTTTTTTTTTAGAGAGAGTGGAAGGGAGGGGGAGAGACAAAGAAACATTGATGTGAGAGAGAGACATTGCCTTTCGCATATACCTTGATTGGATGGGAATCAAGCCTGCAACTGAGGTACAAGATACGTGCCCTTGACCAGAATTAAATCGGGAACTTTTAGTTCGTGGACCAATGCTCTAGGCAAACTGGGTAGGGCAGTGGTCGGCAAACTGCGGCTCACGAGCCGCAGTTTGCCACTCTGTTGACTAAACAGTTTGCCAACCACTGGGGTAGGGCAACTTAGAGTATCCTATATAAGAAAAGCCTAATATGCTAAGTGTTCGATTGTCCAGTCGGCCATTCAACCCAAGTGTAATATGCTAATGATATGCTAAGGCCACTCAACTGCTCTCTATGATGTGCACTGACCACCAGGGGGCAGACAGTTGACTGGTTGACCAGTTACTATGACGTGCACTAATCACCAGGGGCAGATGCTCTGACTGGTAGGTTAGCTTGCTACTGGGTTCCAGCTGATTGGGACTGAGCGAGATGGGCCAGACACACCCTGGAGCCCTCCCGTGGTCCCTCCTGGCTGGCCAACCTCCTGCATCCCTCCCCAACCCCAATCATGCACTGGTGGGGTCCCTCGGCCTGGCCTGCACCTTTTTGCAATCTGGGCTGAGTGACTCCCCCCCCAAGTTCATGAATTTCGTTTTTAAATAACTATTGATGTTGCTTCCAATGATGTGAACTCTTTGAGAAATTGCTCTTGCTGAAGAGTAGTCTTTAAACAAGTTTATTTTTTACTGGATGTGGTTTAATTAATTCTGTATTAGTAAACAGATTTTCTTGCTTGTCTAGTAAATAAACCACTTAGAAACTTTTTTTTGGTTATAATCTCATTTTTTATTTTTATTTATTTATTTGCTTGTTTGTTTGTTTGTTTGTTTGTTTTAATCCTCACCCGAGAATATGTTTAGAAAGTGGAAGGGAGAAGCAGAGAGAGAGAGAGAGAGGGAGAGAGAGGGGGAGAGAGAGAGAGAGAGAGAGAGAGAGAGAGAGAGAGAGAGAGAGAGAGAGAGAGGTGAGAGAAATATCAATTGGTTGCCCTGACCTGGGATTAAACCCACAACCTTTTGGCACTCAAAACGCTGTTGAATTATGACTATGCCACTGTGATTTGTAGTGTGCCAAGCCACAGTGCAAAGCAATGAGAGCCCCATACAATTTGGTTGCGGTTTTTCAACTCTGCCATTGTAGTGCAAAATCAGCCACATGTAGTATGTGATGAGTGATGTGGCTGTGTTCCAACATAACTTCATTTATGGACACAAATTAGAATTTCATACAATATTCACATGTTATAAAATATTATTTTGAGTGTTTTTCAACTCTTCAAAATTGTAAAAACCTGTTAGCTCACAGGACATACAAAATAAGTGGTGGACTGAATTTGGCCTGTGGCTATAGGTTGCTGACTCCTGCTCTAAGAAGAAACAGAGAATTGCAAATAAACAGTGCTTATTTGATTCATTCCAGTACAAAATCTAGTATCATTTTTAGTCTCAAATCTTTTTAGTTAATCATGTCACCTTCCTGCTTTTCTAAGTGTGATGAAATAGATGGAGGCATTGCAAGACCTATTTAATAGGTAACTTTTCTGTGAAAGTCATATGAAGACTTGGCTTCATGATGAACAATATTCATCTTGAAATAAATATTACATTTGCTCATCTCTTATTCTTTAATCATAGTATTAGATTAAAAGATATAAAGTTAGTCTGATTTGGGTCAGTGGGTAGAGCATTGGCCAGTGGACTGAAGGGTTCCGGGTTTGATTCTAGTCAAGGGTACATACCTTGGTTGCAGGTTCCGCCTTGGCCTGGACCCTGGTCAGGGCTTGTGCAGGAGGCAACCAATCAATGTGTTTCTCTCACATCAATGTTTCTCTCTGTCTTGCCCTCTCCTACTCTCACTAAAAATCAATGAAAAAATATCCTCAAGTGAGGATTAACAACAAAAAGATACAGAAAAGGTTAAATATAAGCATTTAAGGAAATATTGAGTGAATTTGTATTCCCAAGTGAATGCCCTATGTGCATGTATTAAACTTGATTTTCTACTGGTAAAAAATAAAATGTTTAGTAATTCAAGAAACTACTTAGAATATCCTATCTAATAAAGAAGGAATATGCTAATTGACCATCACACCCTCACAAAATGGCGGTGCTCACAGCCAATAAAGAGGGAATATGCTTAATTGACTGCCATGACCTCACAAGATGATGGCATCCATAGCCACAAGACTGTAACACCCAATCCCCTCAGCCCCGCCTCATCCAGCCTCAGTCCCTCCAGTCCCCTCAGGCCCACCTCATTCAGCCAGAGTCCCCCAGTCCCCTCAGCCCTGCCTCATCCAGCTGGAGTCCCACAGTCCCCTCAGCCCTGCAGGGGAAGGCAGTTGGGGGCGATCAGGCTGGCAGGGGAGGGCAGTTGGGAACGATCATGCCAGCAGGGGAGCAGTTAGGGGGCTATCAGGCTGGCAGGCAGAGTGGTTAGGGTCAATCAGGCAGGCAGGCGAGTGGTTAGGAGCCAGCAGTCCTGGATTGTGAGAGGGATGTCTGAGATTGGAGAGGGTGCAGGCTTGGCTGAGGGACAGCCCCCACCCCTCCCACCCCCATGCATGAATTTTGTGCATGGGGCCTCTAGTTTAATATAAAGAAGGATATTTTTATTTTTAAATAAATCTTTATTGTTCATATTACAGGTGTTCCTCTTTTTGTTTTCCCCCTAAAGCTCCCCTCCACCTGATTCCCCACCCCACCCCATGCCCTTACCCCCCACCACTGTCTTCATCCATAGGAGTAAGATTTTTGTCCAATCTCTTCCCGCACCACTCACACCCGCTTCCCCCTGAGAATTGTCAGTCCACTCCCTTTCTATGTCCCTGATTCTATTATATTCACCAGTCCATTCTGCTCTTCAGATTTTTTATTTACTTGATTTTTAGAGTCACTTATTGGTAGGTATGTATTTGATGTCATTTTGTTGTTCATAATTTTTATCTTTACCTTTTTCTTCTTCTTCCTCTTCTTAAAGAATACCCTTCAGCATTTCATGTAATCCTGGTTTGGTGGCAATGAACTCCTTTAGCTTTTTCTTGTCTGTGAAGCTCTTTATCTGACCTTCAACTCTGAATGATAGCTTTGCTGGGTAGAGTAATCTTGGTTGTAGGTTCTTGCTGTTCATCACTTTGAATATTTCTTGCCACTCCCTTCTGGCCTGCATAGTTTCTGCTGAGAAATCAGCTGAAAGTCGAATGGGTACTCCCTTGTAGGTAACTAACCATTTTTCTCTTGCTGCTTTCAAGATTCTCTCTTTGTCTTTTGCCCTTGGCATTTTAATTATGATGTGTCTTGGTGTGGTCCTCTTTGGATTCCTCTTGTATGGGGTTCTGTGCGCTTCCTAGACTTGTAAGTCTATTTCTTTCACCAGGTAGGGAAAGTTTTCTGTCATTATTTCTTCTAATAGGTTTTCAGTATTTTGCTCTCTCTTCTTCTGGCACCCCAAAAATTCGGATGTTGGTACGCTTAAAGTTGTCCCAGAGGCTCCTTACACTATCTTCATATTTTCGGATTCTTTTTTCTTTTTGTTTTTCTGGTTGGGTGTTTTTTGTTTCCTCATATTTCAGATCTTTGGTTTGATTCTCGGGGTACGTTGATCTATAGTTGAGTTTCTGTATATTCTTTATTTTAGACAGTGTATGCTTCATTTCTGACTGGTCCTTTTCCATTTTTTTGGCATTCTCATTAAGGTCCTTGAAGGTCTCACTAAGCTCCTCAGAAGTGTCATCAAGTTTCTCGGCGGTTTTTAGAAGATTCTTGAGTAACCTTATAAATGTGGTTCTGAACTCTATGTCGTCCAGTAGTTTGCTTTCCTCCGTTTCTTTCATTCGTGACATGTTTCTTTGTTTCCGCATTTTGGCTGCTTCCCTGTGTTGATGGAGTGGCTTTGTGTGGTAGGTGACCTATAGGGGACAGTAGCTCAGCCTCCCCAATCACCTGATATGGACGCTCTTGGTACACCCCTTTGTGGGCTGAGTGCAAAGTCTTGGTGTAGTTAAGCTTTAATTGCTGTTGGTACGCTGGGAGGAATTGACCTCCAGGCCAATCGGCTGTGAGGACTCGCTGTGTCTATAATGGAAGAACTGCTGTGCTGGAGACACGCTTATGGTGCAGGACTTGTTTCAGTGGGGCTTTGGTGCTCGCTGAGTCTGCCTCTTGAATGTGTCACTTATGGATGTGAGGAGTTGAAATCTGGTTTCTCACACTGACCACTAGGTATACTGGCTTCTGGATCTCCAATGGGGTGCAGGTCAGCTATTGTCTGAGTCCACCCAGCAGGAGCTACAGCGAGAGCTATAGTTTTCTCCTTTTTGCTTGGGGTTTGGAGTTTTTGGAGCTGTCTGACCCAGACTGCAAGTTTGCTAGGTTAAGCTGCGATAGGGCAGGCCTTTCTTATGCTAAAGCTGCTGTTTGGAGCTTGGGTGGGTTTGTAGGTTGTGTGGGGCGGGGTCTCAGGTCGTCACTAGGCTAGGGCGTGGCAAACAGCGATAGCTGCTAGTTAGCCGGCTCTGTGTCTCTGACTGCGTCCCATGCCACAGCGCAGTAAACAGTTATTCTTGCATGCAGCTCTGCAAGCAAGCCCCCCTCACTTTCCGACCCGATGGCAGACAGTCTAACTTCTCCCCGTAGGAGTTTAGGTCCCCCACATCTCCCCAGAAACTGTACTTCAGAGTGATCGGGGGCTTGTCTCCCTTTGGGTTGAAAAAAGCAACGCCTGTTGCCAGCCCGGATCACTTGCCTCCATACCTCAGCTTTTCAGCACTTGTGCACGTCTCAATGCTCTTTTCTCTTTCCTTCTAGTTGTAGAACTTCCACTCAGCCAGCTTTCCCATGGTTCTGGGTGATAGGCGTCTTGTCTTTTAGTTGTAGTTTTGAAATTGTTGTGCGAGGCAGCCGTTTAGGTGTTTACCTACGCCACCATCTTGGATTCTTATCGAAGGATATTTTTAGATTAAATTTATAAATTACTGTTATCCTAGTGTATATTTTTCCAACTAGAAAAAAATTATGATTGACTTTTAACTGATCTCTTGAATCTAGGCTTTGTGAGGGAAAAACACATACACGATAATGTGATTATTTTAAAAATATTAGGTGAACTTAAAAGTGTTTTTGATCCTCTAAAATGTATCCAATGAAATATTTATCATAATTGTACTTTTTTACATACACACACAGGAAAACAGTAAAGGACCAGTTTTTATATATTTTTTATTTTTTTAGTAAGATTGAGTCACAAACCTCTTTCAATGTTCAATATGGGTAAGTTGAAGCTAAAATAGCTCATGATATAATAGAGAAGTGCTTAAAGTTCAATTATTTTAGGGTTACCAAGAACAGAGTATACTGAGTCCTTCCTTCCACCTCTAAGGGTGAAGTGGCAGAAATCTTCATTCAAGCCTCCATTTCAGGTATAGTTAACCTCAAGAAAAGAGCCTTCTGATACTACAAGTTCTGTTCCTTTTTTGGGTACTGTTGTTTGGTGCCTGGGAAAGCAACAGGAAATAGTATAAAGAGTAGACTTTGGAACCGGGTAGATGGGGATTTGAATCTTAGGTCCACCATTTATTAGCTTTCTGGCCAACAAAATTACTTAACCTCTTTCAACTGCAGTTTTATTTATACAATGTGATATAATATAATCTTATATAGTTTTGTGAAGATTATAGATAATATGTGGAGAGTACCTGGCAGAATAGGAATTTAGTAAATGGTAACTGTTAATTTAGTGTTGTGCCTCCTGTGTCAATTTTCATATGGTAGAAGGCATCTACAATATGTAGAGGTAATGGTCACATGGCACATACTAGGAGCTGAATTGGTTATGGGATTAATTCCTGTATTCTTCCTTCTAATAGTCATGCCTGCTGTGCATGTAACCAGCCTTCAATTTCACAATGTCATCTCTTTCACCATATAAAGTTTAGGAGCGGGTTATTCACCCTCTTCTTTGCATTTGTGTGGGAGTAGTATGTGTTTCGGAAGGGCTATGGAATATGCCTTATCATGTCTATCCAAATAGTTTTCATTCTTATAGCCAAATAGAATAGGAAATCTTATTAACCCTCAGATTCTTTAGCACAGATACATTAGTTTTTCTATAAGTAAACAAGCCACAGTGACTAACACACATTTTTTTTTTCTGTTCCATTTAAAACTTTAGTCATTCTTCAAACATGGTGAGCTTGTGAGGTTTTTTTCAAACATTTACCAATCTAATTTTCTCATTGTTGAAAAGCTAAATTTCTCCCTGGCTGGTGTGGCTCAGTTGGTTGGGGTGTCATCCCTTACACCAGAAAGTTGCAGGTTTGATTCTCAGTCAGGACACATATCTAGGTTGCAGTTTTGATCCTTAGTCAGGAGTGTACAAGAGGCAACCGATCAATGTTTCTCTCTCTCTCTTTCTCTCTCTCTCTCTCCCCCCTCCCCCCTCCCTTCCTCCCTCCTTCTCTCTCTCAAATTAATAAAATCATATCCTCAAATGAGGATTTTAAAAATATTAAAGAAGAAAAATCTGAATTTCAATAGTGTTTATGTTCAGTTCAACAAACATTTTTTGGATATATGCCAAGCATTGTGCCAGGTGCTAAGACTAGGAAGATGAAAAAGCCTAGCAACTGCTTTCAACTTATACATATGGTGGAGTAAGAGGGATATATATGTAAATATAACTATGAAGATAGTGTGATAAATGCCATTGCATTATGTAGTCAAAGAGAAGGGATCCCAAATAATAATTAAGATATGAACAAATGTCATGATAATTAATCAATAATTGAAATGTTTTACATGTTTAATAATTTGTGTCATGACTTGCCTGGGGTGTCTTTTTCATTTATAATGTATGCTGTTCTAAACACACAAAGAAAAATCTTAAGTTATCTGCATTTTTTGTTGTTGTTATTCTTTAAGAACGGAAACTGTTTCGGATGACACCTATGTATGAGTTCCTTTTTTTTTTAAACTTTTAACAGAATCCTCTCAGGATGAATAAAAATCAGGACTTCTTCTCTGTGTCAATTTCTTTTTCATTCTGGTTAATGGGAATTTGGTCAGCTTGTGGTCTGGGTTGCATAATTACTGCCCTTGGCTGATAAAATAAATCAGATCATTCTTGGGGATTTTGCTCCTGTGGGAATGGTATAGCCAAAAAGACCTTCACTTATGCTATATCGATTTCAGAAAAGCTCAGCTATACTAGAATTTTCAGTAATACTAGATTGTGATACTTAGCCCCATTAACTTTTTTCTCCTAAACTATATTTTAAAAAATACATTTGCCTTAAATTTACATTGACAAGATGGATTTGTTGCTTTGTCATTAGCAGCATCTATAGTTTCTTTTGTACATAGAGTATTTTTAGTAATTGGGCATGTATCAGGCACATAACAATAGTAATTATCGTTTTCTTTGCAGTGGTGGTTCAGTGTATAATTTGTATACTGATGAGGATGAAGAAATTGAGCCGTCTCCTTCTGGGCAACAGATAATTGAAAATTCAATAACTATGAATAAGATGAAGCTGCTGAAGGCTAAGATGGAGAACATGAATCTCAGCAAAAAGGTGAAGCTATCGGCACTTGGCTAGGCCTTTCTCTAGTTTATCTCTGCAGGGCTCGCGTATTGATGTCTGCTGGGAATTGCAAAAAATTATTTATAAAATATTATTCATCTCAAGTTTTTGGCCTCAGTAATTTATTGAGATGTTAAAGTGATGAATTGTTTTGTATAGACTAGCAACAAATTTAATGTGATTATATTGCACTTAAAGTAATTAATGATTTTAAAATTGTCATAGGTCTATAGCTGAGGATAATAATAGATAGCCTAATCTTAATCTTAAAATTACTTTTAATGCTACATTTATATTTACTTATTATGGAAATCTTTGTCTGGGTGTTGACAAAGACTATGCCTATGTTCAGCTTCACTAGATATTGTCAGTTTTCCAGTGTGATTCCAAAGTAATTGCACCAATTTACATTTTGTCCCATAGTGAGTGAGACTTGCAGTTTTCATGCATTCTTACTAGTGTTTGGTATGGTCATCTTTTATTTTTGTCATTCTGGTTGATGTGTAGAGCCATCACATCACAGTTTTAATTTGCATTACTTGGACTAATGAGGTGGAGCTTCCTTCATATGTTTATTGAGTATTTTAATATCCTTTTTTGCAAACTGCCTTTTCAAATATTACCCATTTTCCTATTGAGTTGTATGTTTTTTGCTTATTGATTTTTTTTGTTGTTAATCCTCACTCAAGGACATTTTCCCATTGATTTTTTTTTTTTTTTTTTTTTTTTTTTAGAGAGAGTGGAATGGAGGGGGAGAGACAGAGGCAGAGAAACATAGATATGAGAGAGACACATTGATTGGTTGCTTCCCACATATGCCCTGACTAGGGCCTGGGATTGAGCCTGCAACCGAGGTACATGCCCTTGACTGGAATCAAACACAGGACTCTTCAGTCCAAGGGCCGATGCTCTGTCCACTGAGCCAAATTAGCTAGGGCTGCTTATTGATTTTTTTTAAATATCTTTATGTATTCTAGATATGTCCTTTGTCTCAAATATAATATATGTGTATAATTATATATATACATATATACATACATATATATGTATATGTGTGTGTATGTATATCTATACATATATATTTATATATATACTAGTGACCTGGTGCATGAAATTTGTGCACATTAAAAGGGAATTAATTAGAGGAAATATTTTAATATTGCTATTTGCCCTTTCTCTATAATAGAAATGTCAGAGATGAAAGAAAATTAGTAAAATGTATATGAAAATCTTCCTCCTGTCAGAGTATAGGGTGTGTCACAGGAACCAGAGTCAAGTCCCTGCCCACCAACATGCTCCTTGAAATTGTGCAAGACACAGACCTGGCCGCACCCCTCCCCATTGGGCTAGATCCAGATCTGGCCTGCTCCACCCCCGTCAAGCCCTGCTGGGTGGGGGGTGCGCCCTGAGGTCCCCCATAAGCCCTTCTGGGCAGAGGCATGGCCTCAGGTCCCCTGTCAAGCCCTGCCGGGCGGGGGGCATGGCCTCAGGTCCCATGGCCCGGCGCCAGGCCAGGGGACATGGCCTGAAGTCCCCCGGCCTGGCGCTGGGGCGGGGGTGCAGCCTGAGGTCCCCTGTCAAGTCCCACCAGGCAGGAGGTGCGGCCTCATGACCCATGGCCCAGTGCTGGGGCGGGGGGTGCGGCTTGAGGTCTCCTGGCCCAGTGCTGGGGTAGGGGGTATGACCTGAGGTCCCCCGTCAAGCCCTGCTGGGTGGGCGGTGCAGCCTGAGGTCCCCTGTCAAGTCTCACCAGGCGGGGGGCACAGCCTCATGTCCCCTGCCCCGGCCCAGCACCACACAGCCTCAGGTCCCTGCTGATTGCTTGTTAAGGCTCATTAGGGGAACTCAGCCCCTGCTATGGGCACAGCCATCTTGTGTTATGGGATCCCCGCCTCTGCTGTGGGCGCAGCCAGCTTGTTATGGCATGACAGTCAATTTGCATATTCCCTCTTTATTAGATAGGATAATCACCCCTCTGTTACTTTGCTTTTCACTCTATTAATAGCTTGTCCCATTTTCTTTATTGAACTATTATATGTACATACAATAAAATTCACAAATCTTTAATGTATAGCTTGATGAATTTTCACATTAATATAAACTCATGTGGGAACAACTAAAATTAAAATGGACCTTCCTCTCCAATTTTCCTTATAACCTTTCCTAGTCAATACCTACCATTTCCATTTGTCACCATAAATTAGTTCTGCCTATTTTTGAACTTTGTATAAGTGAAATAATATGTTCACTCTCTCCTTTTTTTGGTCCTGTTTCTTTTGCTCAACCCATAATAGTTTTACAACTCATCATGTTGTTGTATGCATGAGTTCAATCTTTTTTACTGCTGTGTACTATTCCACTGTAAGACTATACTTATGATTGTTTCTTCTCCTTTTGACATTGGGTTGTTTCTAGTTTTTGGCTTTTCAACAATAAAGCTGCTTTTGAACATTCTTATACATGTCTTTGGTGGACATACACACTCTTCTTTGGGGCAGGTACCTAGGAATTGTCTTATAGTCATGGGGTAGGTATATATGTAACTTTAGTTTCTGTGCCAAACCATTTTGCCAAGTGTCTGAATCAATTGACACTCCCATCAGCAACACTAGAGTTCTAGTTTGTACCACATCCTTAACACTTGATATTGTCAGTGTTTTTCATTTTAACCATTATGGGTTAAAATGAAACCCATTTTGGGTCAGTCTTTTTCATTTTAACCATTCTGGTGGGTGTGTAGAGATTTTCATTTACATTTCTCTGATGAGGAGTAATGTTAAGTTTTTCATATGCTATTGGCCATTAAGATACTGACTTTTGTACCAACTGTTATATAAATGCATCACATTTAAAAAAAAATTCTTGACTTGTCAGTGCCTGTTAGAGTCTTTTGCTCATTTTCTAAATTGGGTCGTCTACCTTTGCTTATTGTTTTTTATAGGCATTTTGATACTATGGATATAAGATTTTTGTCAGAAGTGTTATTTTTACACAGTTTGCTCTTTTACTTTCTCATTCTTTTAGTAGATATTCTTTATTTTAATATATGCTAACTCACCAGTTTTCCTTTTATGATTATCAATTTTTATAGCCTTTTAATAAAGTCTTTACCTTCCACAAGGTCTTGAAGACATGCCTTGTGTTTTTCTTCAAAAGCTCTATGATTGTTCCTTTCTCACTTAGATTTACAATCCATTTGAAACAAAACCTTTTTAAAAATATAATATGAGATAGGTTGAAGAAAAATTTCCCACAATCCTAACTGTTTATGCACCTAACAACTAAACTTCAGAATATATGAAGCAAAAGCTACAAAGATAAATAGACAAATTCATAGTTATATTAGAATACTGAGGCCCAATGCACAAAATCTGTGCAAGGGGCTTGGCCCTCGCAGGTGTGGCGGCTGCCTTGGCCCTCACAGCCCCGGCTTCGTCCAGAAAGTCGTCCAGAAGGATGTCCGGAAGGTCATTTGGCTGTCCGGTCTAATTAGCATATTACGCTTTTATTATTATAGAAGATTTCTACATTTACACTCTCAGAAAATGGATAGAAAAGATAAACAATCAGAAAGGACACAAAAAGGCTTGACAATACCTCCTTGTCCCAACTGACATTTAGAGAATACTCTATGTACTGGTAATGACAGCAGAATACACATTTTTAAAAAGTGCACTCAGAACATTTACTAAGATAAACTGTATACATGCTAGCAAATAAGGCCCAATATTTTGAAAAGATTCAAATTACATAAAAATGCTTCCTTTTAAATTTTATTTTTATTATTGACACTATTACAGATATCCCTAATTTTCTTTTGCCCACCTCCATCCAGAAGCCACCCCTTCCTTCTGGCCATCACCATATTGTTATCTGGGTCTGTGAGTCCTTTAGCTAATTCCTCCACCTTCTTTCATCTAGTCCCGCTTCCACCTCCCCTGTGACAGCTGTCAGTCTGTTCCATGTATCCATGCTCCTGTTTCTGTTCTGCTCATCAGTTTATTTTGTTCATTAGATTCCACATATAAGTGAGATCATATGGTATTTGACTTTCTCTGACTTGCTTATTTCACTTAGCAAAATCCTCTCGTACTACGACGAAATAAAATTAGGAGTCAATAACAGAGAGATACCTGGAAAGTCTAATATTTTAGAATAACAGATTTATAAATAACAAGTCAGAAGAAATCCAAAAGTATGAAATCATTCTTATATTCTTAGAATGGACCACTCTTGGCTGTGAGGATTTTCCCTTTTTATGTCTTTAGATTTAGTTTGCTATTATTTTATATAGGATTTTTGTACACCAGAGAAGTTGGTCTGTAATTTTCCTTTTTTCTCTCAACATACAGCAAAGTTGAAAGAATTTTAGAGTGAAAATCTGTTAATCTACCACCTAGATTCTATAATTAACATTTAAAAATGTTTAAAATTTTTCTTGTGAAAAAAAAAAATTGTGACGGAATAGACAGATGTGTCCCAAGCCTTGTCCCAGCGCAGATAGAAAGAACAACTGAGGGTCGCATGGGGAGTGTCTGCTGGAGAGTTAAGGGACAGCTAAACTCCAGGAGAAGGTGGGGGACTGCTGGATGGGGCTCCCCTGATCAGGAAGCCCTCACTAATGATGGGTTCCCTCCCAGAACCACCGGCTGGGACGCGGAGACTGTGCCATCTTGAAGGGGAAAGTGGATGTTAGTGGAAGCCTTAAAATCTACACCTGCGACACCCACCGAACAGCTGCAAACCCCAGAGCACCGGTCCCCAATTAGTGCAAACATGCGGATTCAGAGGAGCTCTACACTCCACCACAGAAAGGTCAGATTTCACCTGTGATAAGGAGAGAGAGAACTACATAACCAGACACCCACAGAAGAGAGACCATAGGGAGACAAAGAAACAGCCTGCATATGAAAGAAAAGCAGGCATCAGCAGAAAAGGAAGTAAACGAAATGGAGGCAAGCAACCTGCCAGAGAAAGAATTCAGAGAAATGGTCCTACGGTGGCTGAAAAGAATGGAAGACAAATTCGACAATATGAGTAAGAACCAAGAGGAAATGAAGAAGAACCAAGAAGAAATGAAAAATGACATCACTGCTGTAAAGAACTCAATAGAAAGCATAAAGAGTAGACTAGAAGAAGCAGAGGACAGCATCAGTGAGCTAGAAGACAAGGTAGGAAAAAATACCCAAGTAGAGCAGCTTCTTGAAAAAAAAAATTAAAAAGCAGAAAGAGAGCCTAAGGGAACTTTTGGACAACACGTAGCAAAACAACATCCACATAATAGGGATTCCAGGAGGAGAGGAAACTGAGCAAGGAATAGAAAACCTGTATGAAGAAATAATGACAGAAAACTTCCCTGATATAGGGAAGAAAAAACCCACACAAATCCAAGAAGCTCACAGAGTCCCAAGCAAAATGAACCCCCAAAAGACCAACGCCAAGGCACATTATAATTAAATTGGCAAACACCAACGACAAAGTAAGAATCTTAAAAGTGGCCAGAGGGGCAGAGAGTTACCTACAAATGATCCCCCATCAGACTAGCAACTGATTTCTCAACAGAAACACATCAGGCCAGAAGGGAATGGAATGAAATATACAAAGTCATGCAAAAGAAGGGTCTAAATCCAAGAATACTGTACCCAGCAAGGCTATCAATCAAAATTGAAGGTGAAATCAGGAGCTTCACAGACAAAGAAGGACTAAGGGAGTGTATTACCACCAAACCAGCAATGCAAGAAATGCTAAAGGGTCTGCTGTAAAAAAAGAAATAGGGAGCAAAGAAGGAACAAAGGGGTAAAGAATAAAAATGGCGACAAACAAGTACCTATCAATAATAACTTTAAATGCAAATGGATTAAATGCCCCAATCAAAAGACATAGGGTAACGGATTGGATAAGAAAACACGACCCATATATCTGCTGTCTACAAGAAACCCACTTCTGAAAAAAGACGCACACAGACTGAGGGTGAAGGGATGGAAAAAGGTTTTTGCAGGTGAATGGAAATGAAAAAAAAGCTGGGGTAAAAATACTTATATCTGACAAATTAGATCTCAAAGTGAAGGACATAACAAGAGATAAGGAAGGCAACTTCATAATGCTAAAGGGAGCAATCCAACAAGAATAAATAACTCTGGGAAATATATACGCTCCCAATATAGGAGTACCCAAATGCATAAAAAAACTCTTGGAGGCTATCAAAGGAGAGATTGACAGCAATACAATCATAGTAGGAGACTTTAATACCCCACTATCACCATTGGACAAATCCTCTAAACAAAAAATCAGCAAAGAACATCAACCCTAAATGGTTCACTAGACCAGATGGAATTAATTGACATCTTCAGAACATTTCACCCCAAAGCCACAGAATATACATTCTTCTCAAGTGCACATGGGTCATTTTCAAATACAGACGATATGTTGGGTCATAGGCAAAGTTTCTTCAAATTCAAGAAGATAGAAATCATATCAAGCATCTTCTCAGATCACAGTGGCATAAAACTGGAAATCAACTATAATAAAAACAGTCCAAAAAATCAAACACATGGAGACTAAACAGCGTGCTATTAAACAATGACTGGGTTACCAGAGATCAAGGAAGAAATAAAAAACATCATGGCAACAAACGACAATGAAAACACAACAATCCTAAATCTATGGGACACAGCAAAAGCAGTCTTGAGAGGGAAGTTCATAGCTCTACAAGCCTACTTCAAAAATAAGAAACAATGGTAATAAATTACCTAACCCTACAACTCAAAGAGTTAGAAAGAGAGCAACAAGAAAAGCCCAGTGTAAGCAGAAGGAAGGAAATAATAAAGATCAGAGTGGAGATAAACAACATTGAGACCAAAAGAACAATACAAAAGATCAACAAAACGAAGAGCTGGTTCTTCAAAAGGAAAAACAAGATTGATGAACCTCTAGCCAGGCTCAACAAGAAGCAAAGAGAGAGGACCCAAATAAACAAAATCAGAAATGAAAGAGGTGAAATATCAACAGACCCCACTGAAATACAAAGGATTGTTTAAAAAATACTATGAACAACTCTATGCCAACAAACTGGACAACCTGGAGGGAATGGACATATTCCTAGAAAAATATAACCTTCCAAAACTCAATCAGGAAGAATCTAAACATCTCAATAGGCCAATAACTATGAAAGAAATTGAAGCAGTCATCAAAAAACTTCTGGCAAACAAAAGCCTGGGGCCAGATGGCTTCACAGGGGAGTTTTACCAAACATTCAAGGAACAACTAAAATCTATCTTCCTCAGACTATTCCAAAAAATTCAAGAGGAAGGAACACTTCCAAGGTCCTTCTATGAAGCCAGCATCACCCTAATACCAAAACCAGATAAAGACAACACAATGAAAGATAATTACAGGCCAATATCCCTCATGAACATAGATGCCAAAATCCTCAGCAAAATTCTATCAAATCGGATCCAGCACTACATCAGAAAGATCATACACCATGACCAAGTAGGATGTATCCCAGGAATGCAAGGATAGTACAATATCCGCAAATCAATAAACGTGATACATCACATAAACAAATTGAGAGATAAAAATCACACAGTCATATCAATTGATGCAGAAAAAGCATTTGACAAAATCCAACACCCTTTCTTGATAAAAACTCTCAACAAGGTGGGAATAGAAGGATCATACCTCAACATAATAAAAGCTATATATGATAAAGCCACAGCTAACATTGTACTCAATGGGCAAAAACTAAAACCATTTCCCCTAAGAACAGGAACAAGACAGGGATGCCCACTCTCACCACTCCTCTTGAACATAGTACTGAAAGTATTAGCCATTGCAATTAGACAAGAAGAAGAAATAAATGGCATCCAAATTTGAAGAGAAGAAGTAAAGCTGTCCTTATTTGCAGATGACATGATATTGTACATAAAAAACCCAAAAGACTCCATCAAAAAACTAATAGACTTAATAAATGAATTCGGCAATGTAGGAGGGTACAAAATTAACGCCAAGAAATCTATGGCATTTCTATACACCGATAGTGAACTTACAGAAAGAGAGACTAAAAAAGCAATCCCATTTACCATCGCACCAAAAAAATTAAGATACCTAGGAATAAACTTAACTAAGGAGGTAAAAGACCTATATGCGGAAAACTACGGGACACTGAAAAAAGAGATAGAGGAAGATGTAAACATATGGAAGAACATACCATGTTCACGGATTGGGAGAATCAACATCATTAAAATGTCCATACTACCCAAAGCAATCTATAGATTCAACGCACTGCCCATTAAAACACCAATGGCATATTTCACAGACCTAGGAAGAACTCTCCAAAAATTCATCAGGAATAAAAAAAGACCCCGAATAGCCACAGCCATCCTGAGAAAGAAGAACAAAGTAGGTGGGATCTCAATACCAGATTTCAAGCTGTATTACAAAGCCACTGTTCTCAAATCTGCCTGGTACGGGCACAAGAACAGACATATAGACCAATGGAATAGAATACAGAACCCAGAAATTAACCCAAATCACTACACTCAATTAGTATTTGACAAAGGAGGCATGAACCTACAATGTAGTCAAGACAGTCTCTTCAATAAATGGTGTTGGGAAAACTGGACAGATACACGCAAAAAAATGAAACTAGACCAGCAACTTACACTATACACAAAAATAAACTCAAAATGGAGCAAGGATTTAAACATAAGGCGAGAAACCATAAATATACTAGAGGAATCCACAGGCAGAAAAATCTCTGACATATACTGAAGCAATTTCTTCACTGATACTGCTCCTAGGGCAATGGAAACTAAAGAGAACATAAAAAGCTTCTGCACAGCAAAGAAGACCATCAATAAAACAATGAGAAAGCCTATTGAATGGGAGAACATATTTGCCAATGATATCAACGATAAGGGTTTAATCCCCAACATTTACAGGGAACTCATGAAGCTTAACAAAAAGAAGATAAACAACCCAATCAAAAAATAGGCAACTGATCTAAATAGACACTTTTCGAGAGAAGACAGAAGGAAGGCCAAGAGACATATGAAAACCTACTCAAAGTCACTAATTATCCGAGAGATGCAAATCAAAACAACAATGTGGTACCATCTCACACCTGTCAGAATGGCTATTATCAACAAATGAACAAATGACAAGTGCTGGCGAGGATGCGGAGAAAAAGGAACCCTCCTGCACTGCTGGTGGGAATGCAGACTGGTGCAGCCACTGTGGAAAACAGATTTCAAGCTGTATTACAAAGCCACTGTTCTCAAAACAGCCTGGTACAGGCACAAGAACAGGCATATAGACCAATGAAATAGAATAGAGACCCAGATATCAACCCAAACCACTATGCTCAATTAATATTTGACAAAAGAGGCATGAAGAGGAATCCAAGATGGCGGCGTAGGTAAACACCTAAACTGCTGCCTCCCACAACAATTTCAAAAATACAACTAAAAGACAAAACGTCTATCACCCAGAACCACGGGAAAGCTAGCTGAGTGGAAGTTCTACAACTAGAAGGAAAGAGAAAAGAGCATTGAGACCTGCACGAGTGCTGAAAAGCTGAGGTACGGAGGCGCGTGATCCGGGCTGGCGGCGGGCGTTGCTTTTTTCAACCCAAAGGGAGACAAGCCCCCGATTACTCTGAAATCCAGTTTCTGGGGAGACGCGGGGGACCCAAATTCCTACGGGGAGAAGCTGGACTGTCTGCCAGTGAGAGTGGCTTGCTTGCAGAGCTGCGCGCAGGAATAATTGTTTGCTGCACTGGGGCACGGGACTGCCGACAGGGACGCAGAGCCGGCTAACTAGCAGCCATTGCTGTTTGCCATGCCCTAACCTAGTGACGCCCTGAGGCCCCGCCCTGCACAACCTACAAACCCACCCAAGCTCCAAGCAGCGGAGTTAGCATAAGAAAGCCCTGCTCTATCGAATCTTAACCTAGCAAACTTGCAGCCCCGGTCAGACAGCTCCAAAACCTCCAAACCACAAGCAAAGAGGAGAAAACTGCAGCTCTCACTGTAGCTCCTGCTGGGTGGCCTCAGACAGTAGCTGACCTGCACCCCATTGGAGATCCAGAAGCCAGTGTACCTAGTGGTCAGTGTGAGACACCAGATTTCAACTCCTCACATCCATAAGTGACACATTCAAGAGGCAGACTCAGTGAGCACCAAAGCCCCACTGAAACAAGTCCTGCCCCATAAGCGTGTCTTCAGCGCAGCAGTTCTTCCATTATAGACACAGCGAGTGCTCACAGCTAATTGGCCTGGAGGTCAATTCCTCCCAGTGTACCAATAGCAATTAAGGCCTAACTACACCAAGACTTTGCACTCAGCCCACAAAGGGGTGTACCAAGAGCATCCACATCAGGTGATTGGGGAGGCTGAGCTACTGCCCCCTATTAGTCACCTACCACACAAAGCCACTCCTTCAACACAGGGAAGCAGCCAAAATGCGGAGACAAAGAAACATGTTACGAATGAAAGAAACGGAGGAAAGCAAACTACTGGACGACATAGAGTTCAGAACCACATTTATAAGGTTACTCAAGAATCTTCTTAAAACCGCTGAGAAACTTGATGAGACCTTTAAGGATATTAATGAGAATGCCAAAAAAATGGAAAAGGATCAGTCAGAAATGAAGCATACACTGTCTGAAATAAAGAATATACAGAAACTCAACTGTAGATCAACGTACCCCAAGAATCAAACCAAAGATCTAAAATACGGGGAAACAAAACACATCCAACCAGAAAAACAAAAAGAAAAAAGAATCCAAAAATATGAAGATAGTGTAAGGAGCCTCTGGGACAACTTTAAGTGAACCAACATCCGAATTTTTGGGGTGCCAGAAGAAGGAAGAGAGCAAAATATTGAAAACCTATTAGAAGAAATAATGACAGAAAACTTTCCCTACCTGGTGAAAGAAATAGACTTACAAGTTCAGGAAGCGCAGAGAACCCCATACAAGAGGAATCCATAGAGGACCACACCAAGACACATCATAATTAAAATGCCAAGGGCAAAAGACAAAGAGAGAATATTAAAAGCAGCAAGAGAAAAACAGTTAATTACCTACAAGGGAGTACCCATACGATTGTCAGCTGATTTCTCAACAGAAACTATGCATGCCAGAAGGGAGTGGCAAGAAATATTCAAAGTGATGAACAGCAAGAACCTACAACCAAGATTACTCTACCCAGCAAAGCTATCATTCAGAGTTGACGGTCAGATAAAGAGCTTCACAGACAAGAAAAAGCTAAAGGAGTTCATCACCACCAAACCAGGATTACATGAAATGCTGAAGGGTATTCTTGAAGAAGAGGAAGAAGGAAAAGGTAAAGATAAAAATTATGAACAACAAAAGGACATCAAATACATAGCTACCAACAAGTGAATCTAAAAATCAAGTGAATAAAAAATCTGAAGAGCAGAATGGACTGGTGAATATAATAGAATCAGGGACATAGAAAGGGAGTGGACCGACGATTCTCAGGGGAAGCAGGTGTGAAGGGGTGCGGGAAGAGATTGGACAAAAATCTTACTCCTATGGATGAAGACAGTGGCGGGGGGTAAGGGCATGGGGTGGGGTGGGGAATCAGGTGGAGGGGAGCTATGGGGGAAAAAAAAAAGGAACACCTGTAATAATCTGAACAATAAAGATTTATTAAAAAAAAAAAGAGGCATGAAAATACAATGGAGTCACGACAGTCTCTTCAATAAATGGTGTTGGGAAAATTGGACAGATACATGCAAAAAAATGAAACTAGACCACCAACTTACACCATACACAAAAATAAACTCAAAATGATAAGGACTTAAACATAAGATGGGAAACCATAAAAATACTAGAGGAATCCATAGGCAGAAAAATCTCTGACATATGCCAAAGCAATTTCTTCACTGATACTGCTCCTAGAGCAATGGAAACTAAAGACAAAATAAACAAATGGGACTACATCAAAATAAAAAGCTTTTTCACTGCAAAAAACAAAAAAAACAACAACAACAAAAACCCCCCAAAACAAAAAACCATCAACAAAACAACAAGAAAGCCCACTATATGGGAGAACATATTTACAAATGTTATCACTGATAAAGGTTTAATCTCCAACATCTACAGGGAACTTATACAACTTAATAAAAGGAAGACAAATGATCCAATAAAAAAATGGGCAATGGATCTGCATAGAATCTTTTCAAAAGAAGACAGAAGGACGGCCAAGAGACATATGAAAACCTACTCAAACTCACTCATTATCTGAGAGATGCAAATCAAAAAGACAGTGAGGTACCATCTCACCCCTGTCAATGGCAATCATCAACAAATCAACAAAAGGCAAGTGCTGGCGAGGCTGCAGAGAAAAAGGAACCCTCCTGCACTGCTGGTGGGAATGCAGACTGGTGCAGCCACTGTGGAGCACAGTATGGAGTTTCCTCAAAAAACTAAAAATGGTACTCCCATTTGACCCAGTGATCCCACTTCTAGGACTATATCCCAAGAAACTAGAGACACCAATCAGAAAGAATATATGCACCCCTATGTTCACAGCAGCACAATTCACCATAGCTAAGATTTGCAAACAGCCTAAATGCCCATCAGCAGATGAGTGGATTTGAAAACTATGGTACATCTACACAGTGGAATACTACACTGCTATAAAAAAGAAGGAATTCTTACCATTTGCAGCAGCATGGATGGACCTGGAGAGCATTATGTTAAGGGAAATAAGCCAGGCAATGAAAGAAAAATACCACATGATCTCACTCATTTATGGAAAATAAAGAATTTTATAACCTCATGAATGAAAAGATAGATACAGAGGCAGTAAAGGACTGAACAGACTGTCAAATTACAGCGGGAAGTCTGAGGAGTGTTGGCGAGGGAGGGAAATAGATCAACCAAAGGACTGGTATGCATGCATATAAGCACAACCAATGGACACAAGACACTGGGGGTTGGGGGGGTTGAGGGCATGTGACGGGGTAGGGGAGGCTGGGGGAAGGTCAATGGGGAAAAATGAGATATATGTAATACTTTAAACAATAAAAAAATCAAAAAATCACTGCATCTTTTTACTTGCACCATTTTCTTTTATTATTTATTATGTGCTGTCTCATGAATAATTGATAAAATAAGGAGTACCCCTATTTTTTTGCTGATGATATTGAGATTGAGAGGTCCTTGGCTTGTATATGATAGTTGTGAGAGCTCTAGCTCTCTACCCTTCTATCAAATGTTCTTTTTTTTCCAATTACAGTTGATGACCAATATTATATATTAGTTTCTGGTGTATAGCCCAGGGATTAGACATTTATATAACTTACAAAGTGATCACCCAATAACTCTAGTACCCATCTCACACCATGCGTAGTTATAATATTATTGACTATATTCCCTATGGTTTATGTTACATTCTCATGACTATTCTATAAATAGCAATTTGCATTCTTTTTGTTGTTGTTGTTAATCCTCACCAGAGAATATTTTTTTCCATTGACTTTTAGAGAGAGTGGAAAGGAGGGAGGAGAGGGAGGGAAAGAGAAACATTGATGTGAGAGTCATCATTGACTGCCTTCTGCACGTGCCCCAACCGGCTATGTGTCTTTACTGAGAATCGAACCCACAAACCTTCGATACGTGGGCCGACACTCTATTTGTACTTCTTAATCCCTTCACCTTTTTTACCCACCCTCTCACCCCCCTTCTCATGTACAACTCTCAAAATATTTTCTGTATTTGTGAGTCTGTTTCTATTCTGCTTGTTCATTCATTTTGATTTTTAGATTTCACATATAAAAGTAAAATTATATGGCATTTGTCTTTCTCTGTCTGACTTATTTTAATTTCCACAATAATCTCATCCATCCATTTTGTTTCACATGGCAAGATTTTATTCTTATTTATCACTGAGTCATATTCCATTGTGTATATGCACCACTATTTTTTTTAATCATTCATCTGTTGATAGACATTTAAGTTGCTTCCATATCTTGGCTATTGTAAATAATGCTGCAATGACCATATGTATGTGTTATTGGAGAATTGTGCGAGGGGAATTTCTCCGTTGCTACTGGGATTGGGTGGGGTCTTAGGGCACCACTGGAATAAGAATTTCCAGAGGCCCCCATGGGAGGATAAGATGTGGCAGAAAGTTTTGAGTGAAATTATATCCCTCGGTTTCCAAAGTCCCATTTGCCTTATACTAGTCCTGGAAAACATGTAATTGAGAATCAATCCAGCACAGCGTCAGACTAATTGCAGTCCAGCAGATCATTGTGTGTGGGATCCTCATGGCCATGGGCCATGTGGGTGAATGCAGGGGAGTGTGCCCCCTGCAATAAGAGAGCCAGGAGCGAATGAGGGCCAAGAGAAAGAACTCCATTTATTCAGGAGTTTATGTATTTCATATTTTGTGCCCTTACAGTGGCTGTGCCTATTCTGGCCAATGACCTGCTCCCAGGTGTGACTGATAGATAATCACTTCTCCTGTGTCATTCAGACCTTACTGGGCATTCGTCTGTTCATTCTTTATCCAGTCCCTTCCCCCAGGATGTGTGGGTAACAGATTTGGACCTTGTTAAACTGCAGTTTTCTGGCACAAATGGCATGGCTATATTAACTGGCCTTTCCTTTTCTCCTTTACTGTTAATTAATTAATTAATTAATTAATAACTGGGTTGATTATAAGGTACTAGAGGTTCTACAGGATCGGGTCAAAACCAGCTCTCCGACATCCCCCAAGGGCCCCTAGATTTCAAGAGGGTGCAGGCCAAGCTATGGGACCCCACAGGTGCACAACTGGGGCAGGGGAGGTAGGCAGGAAGTTGGCCAGTCAGAGAGGGACCACGGGAGGGCTCCAGGTCATGTCTGGCCTGTCTCATGCAGTCCTGATCAGCCAGACCCCAATAGCAAGCTAACCAACTGGTCGGAGCATCTGCCCCCTGGTGGTCAGTGTTCATCATAGGGAGCAGTTGAGCAGCCTTAGCATATCATTAGCATATTATGCTTTGATTGGTTGAATAGATGACTGGATGCTTAGCATATTAGGCTTTTATTATATAGGATTAGGTGTACTTGTCTTTTTTCCATTTTAGTGTTTTGGGTTTCTTCGGATAAATACCTAGAAGTGGAATTGCTGGGTTCTTCTTTGTCTTTTGTTGTTATAGCCTTTGACTTGAAGTCTACTTTTTCTGGTATAAGTATTGTTAACCCACTTTTTTTGTTTGTTCCCATTTTCATAAAATATCCCATCTGTTTATTTTCAGTCTGTGTCTGTCTTTCAATCTGAAGTGAGTTCTTTGTAGACAGCATATGTAAGAGTCTTATTTTCTTATCCATTTAGCCACTCTCTGTCTTTTCATTGGAGCACTTAACCCATTTACATTTAAAGTGATTGTTAATAGATATGTCTTTATTGCCATTTTTATTATTCATATTTTTCCCCTTCTTCTTCTTAAAAAAGACCCTTAACATGTCTTGTACTACTGGTTTGGTGGTGATGAATTTCTTTTGCTTTTTCTTGTCTGGGAAGCTCTTTATCTGTTCTTAAATTCTAAATGATAGCTTTTCTGGGTACAGTAATCTTGGTTGTAGGTCCTTGATTTTCATAATTTTGAATATTTTATGCCTATCTCCTCTGGCCTGCAAAGTTTCTGTTATTAACTGCCTTTCTCTTGCTTCTTTTAAGATTCTCTCTTTGTCTTTAACCCTTGCCATTTTAATTATCATGTGTCCTGGTGTGGGTCACTTGGGGTTTATCTTGTTTTGGACTTTCTGTCCTTCGTGGACTTATGTGTCTTTTTCCTTCACTATGTTAGGAAAGTTTTCAGTCATTATTTTTTTCAAGTAGGTTTTCAATCCCTTGCTCTCTCTGTTCTCCTTCTGGTATCCTTCTGATTTGGATGTTGTTACGCTTGATGTCTCAGAGGTCACTTAAACTATCCACATTTAAAAATTCTTTTTTCTTTTTCTGCACTGATAGGGTGTTTTCTGCTACCTTGTCTTTCAAATCACTGATTTGCACCCTTTGCTTCATCTGATCTGCTATTGGTTCATTTTAATGTATTCTTTAAAAAAAATATATATATATGTATATATATATATTTATTGATTTCAGAGAGGAAGGGAGAGGGAGAGAGCTAGACACATCAATGATAAAAGAGAATTGTCGATTGGCTGCCTCCTGCACACTCCCTAGTGGGATCGAACCCGCAACCCAGGAATGTGCTCTTGACTGGAATCGAACCCGGGACCCTTCAGTCCACAAGCTGACACTCTATCCACTGAGCCAAACCAGCTAGGACTCCATTAACTTTTGAGATGCTTTGTTTTAGGTATGTGTTTTCCATAAAGTATGGAGTTGGTTTTTGCTTGTGAACCAATTTGAAATTTAAAAAAATAGGTAACTTAATCACTTTGACATTTATTGGTGTGACTTTTATATTTGGTCTCAATGTCTTATTATTTTGTTATGTTTATAGTTTATTTATGGTCTTGTTTTTTAGTGTATATGGATATGTATGTGTGTGTGTACTTTTTGGTCCTTCAGAAGACTTTTGTTTCTTTTTCTATTGTTCAACTTTATATTAATATCACTTATCATGGCCTTGACCTGCCTTTCCTTATTTAACCTTCTACTCATTTATTTTCCATCTCTGAAAGATATCTTTTGACTCCATTTATTAAGTTAAAATCATGTACTTATTTTACTCTTTTTCCATTTTAAAAATGGTTTTATTTTTACTTTTGTGGAAAATATAACCTTTAAAAATCATTTTTTACTTTGTTCCCACTCTTAGGTTAGTTCTTGATTCCAATTCTTGGTTACATATTTTTAAGAAATTGTGCATTTCTTCTAGATTATTGAATTTGGTGGCATATAATCTTTATAGTATTCTGTATGATCCTTTGTATATCTGTGGAGTCCATAACTTATTTTGTATTTATGATTTTGTTTATTTGAGTATTTTCTCTTTTTTCCTTAGTGAGTCTAGCCAGAAATTTGTCAATTTTATTAATCTTTTCAATGAACCAGTTACTTGTTACATTAATATTTATTTTTATTTTTTTATTTTTATTGATTTTTTACAGAGAGGAAGGGAGAGAGATAGAGAGTTAGAAACATCGATGAGAGAGAAACATCGATCAGCTGCCTCCTGCACGCCCCCTTCTGGGGATGTGCCCGCAACCCAGGTACATGCCCTTGACCAGAATCGAACCTGGGACCTTTCAGTCCGCAGGCTGATGCTCTATCCGCTTAGCCAAATTAGTTTCGGCAATTGTTACATTAATATTTTATATTGTCTTTTTGGTCTCTATTGAATTTTGCTCTAATTTGATTATTTCCTTTCTTCTACTGGCTTTGGGTTGCTTTTTGTTCTTCTTTTTCTAGTTTTCTTTTTTTTTTTTTTAAGATATAATGTTAGGTTGTTTATTTGGAATTTTTTTTTGCTTTTTAAAGATAAACCTGCAATGATATAAACTTCCCTTTTACTACCACTTTTGCTGCACCCCAAAAGTTATATTGTCATTCTCAGTTGTGTATGTATCATTTGATCTCACCTTTTTTGTTTTCTTAATCCTCACCAGAAGATACTTTTTTTCTATTGATTTTTAGAGTGGAAGGGCGGGAGCAGGGGATGGAGGAGAGAGAGAGAGAGAGTGGGGATTGAACTTGCAACCCATGTATGTGCCCTTGACCAGGAATTGAACTCATGACTTTATTTTTTTCATATTTTATTTTTTTAAATTTATTGATTAAGGTATTACATTTGTCCTTATCCCCCCATTACCCTCCCAACCCCCCCTACTCATGTCCCCCCCTGTTGTCTGTGTCCATTGGTTAGGCTTATATGCATGCATATAAGTCCTTTGGTTGATCTCTCCCCCTTACCCCCACCCTCCCCTACCTTCCCTCTGAGGTTTGACATTCTGATCAATGTTTCTCTGTCTCTGGATCTGTTTTTGTTCATCAGTTTATGTTGTTAATTATATACCATAAATGAGTGAGATCATGTGATATTTATTTTTCTCTGACTGGCTTATTTCACTTAGCATAATGCTCTCCAGTTCCATCCATGCTGTTGCGAATGGTAAGAACTCCTTTTTTACCGCAGCATAGTATTCCGTTGTGTAGATGTAACACAGTTTTTTAATCCACTCATCTGCTGATGGGTACTTAGGATGTTTCCACATCTTAGCTATGGTGAATGGTGCTGCTATGAACATAGGGGTGTGAACTCATGACTCTTAGGTTTCAGGACTGACACTCTAACCACCAAGCCACATGGGCGAGGGCTGATCTCTCCTCTATTCTTTCTTTGACCCAGCCATTCTTCAATAGCATGTTGTTTAATCTTCACATATTTGTGGGTTTTTCCACTTTTTTCCCAGATGATTTCTAATTTCAAAGTATTGTGATCAGAGAACATGCTTGGTATGATTTCCATGCTTTTAAATTTGATGAGGTTACTTTTTGTGTTGCAGAATACTGTACATCCTTAAGACTGTTCCATTTGCACTGGAAAAGAATGTCTAATCTGGTGTGTGGGGGTGAAAGGCTCTGTATATGCCGATTATATTCATTTGGTCTAATGTGTCATTTAAGACCAATATTTCCTTATTGATTTTTGTTTGACTGTCAATGGGATATTTGGGTGCCCTACTGTCGTTGTGTTTTTGTCAGTTTCTTCCTTTTGTTCTGTTAGTGGTTGCTCACTGAGTCTACCCCTTGAGTGTCACTCATGGATGTGTAAAGTTATAATCTGTTATGGTCTGAAGCTGTTCACAGGGTGCACTGGCTCTAGGGCCTCCAGGGAGGTCCAAAGTCAGCCACTGCCTGAGGCCACCCGACAGGTGCTACAGAGAGATTTGCAGATGCTTGCTATTTGTATTGGGTTTGGAAGTGCCAGGCAGGACCCAGCTGTGAAGCAAGGCAAGCAGGTGCTAGTGCTGGGTTTTGGGCCTTTTATTGCTGGGTTTAGGGCATGTGGACCCAGCTGCAGCTTGTTTCAGCAAAGTGAAGCCTGAGCCAGGACAGGCCATTCATATGGAAAAGCTGCTGCAAACGGCTTGGTTGGGGCTATAAATTAGATGGGGCGGTGAGCCGCACCAGCATAGCCAAGGGTTTGGTGAGCCTGAGGGAGGGCCAGCGAAGGATGAAGAAAAGACAGACAAAGAGAATAATCAGGGTCTAGGTGGATCTTCTGTCCCTGGCTGAGACCACAGAACAGATCCAGACTGCAAGCTGATGCTTTATTTTATAGTTAGAGGTAAACAAGGTAGTGGTCACCATAGTTACAATGTTCTTGTGAGTTTCACCTTGTTTTGGCAGCACTTGCTGCACCTCCCACAGCACACTAGATCCTTCCTACCCAGGAAGGATCTAGGGAGTGTCATAAGGTCAAGCTTAATTATGCTAAGAGGGCTGTGCCCTCTAAGCTGGGACTTGTTTTCGGCTTTGCCAGCAGGTCACTCCGAGGCTTAACCCTATAACTACTCCCTACAGGGCGGGGTCTCAGGGAATCAGCAGGGTGGAGCAAAAGTGTGAGCCTAGCTGATGAAGACTCATATATGGCTGCTGGTCAGCCCTGCGACAGGGAGGTCCCAGCACAGGAACAATGACCCCTGTGAGCACTCTCATCTGGGAGAAAGCTTTCCCCGAGTTCCTGCCCTGACACCAGACAATCCATTTCCTCCCATATGTGTCTGGGACCCCCAAAGCTGCCTTGTGCTGAAGCTCAGAGGATCAAGTCCAAGTACTTTTGTGCGCTGGCCCTTTAAGAGAAACACCTGCGTCTCCAGCAGCCTCCATGTCAATCAGCCAAAATTCCCACTGGTTTTTACAGCTCAAAGTTATGGGGACTTCTCTTCCCAGCTCTGGAATCCTGGGTTGGGGGTCTAGTGTGGGCTGAGACCCCTTGCTCCTCACGGGCAGCCTCCACAGCAAAGATATCCCTCCCAATTAAGAAAGTGTGTGCCAGACCAGCCCGTTCCATGCCTCTGCCCTCCTACCAGTCTCCCTGTGCTCTCTTCTTTACTTCTCGAGTTGTAGGACTTCCATTCAGCCAGCTTTCAGTGTGGTCCTCTATGGATTCCTCTTGTATGGGGTTCTCTGCGCTTCCTGAACTTGTAAGTCTATTTCTTTCACCAGGTAGGGAAAGTTTTCTGTCATTATTTCTTCTAATAGGTTTTCAATATTTTGCTCTCTTCCTTCTTCTGGCACCCCAAAAATTCGGATGTTGGTTCGCTTAAAGTTGTCCCAGAGGCTCCTTACACTATCTTCATATTTTTGGATTCTTTTTTCTTTTTGTTTTTCTGGTTGGATGTGTTTTGTTTCCCCGTATTTTAGATCTTTGGTTTGATTCTTGGGGTACGTTGATCTACAGTTGAGTTTCTGTATATTCTTTATTTCAGACAGTGTATGCTTCATTTCTGACTGATCCTTTTCCATTTTTTTGGCATTCTCATTAATATCCTTACAGGTCTCATCAAGTTTCTCAGCGGTTTTAAGAAGATTCTTGAGTAACCTTATAAATGTGGTTCTGAACTCTATGTCATCCAGTAGTTTGCTTTCCTCCGTTTCTTTCATTCGTGACATGTTTCTTTGTCTCCGCATTTTGGCTGCTTCCCTGTGTTGATGGAGTAGCTTTGTGTGGTAGGTGATCTATAGGGGGCAGTAGCTCAGCCTCCCCAATCACCTGATGTGGACGCTCTTGGTACACCCTTTTGTGGGCTGAGTGCAAAGACTTGGTGTAGTTAAGCCTTAATTGCTGTTGGTATACTGGGAGGAATTGACCTCCAGGCCAATTAGCTGTGAGCACTCGCTGTGTCTATAATGGAAGAACTGCTGCACTGAAGACACACTTATGGGGCAGGACTTGTTTCAGTGGGGCTTTGGTGCTCACTGAGTCTGCCTCTTGAATGTGTCACTTATGGATGTGAGGAGTTGAAATCTGGTGTCTCACACTGACCACTAGGTACACTGGCTTCTGGATCTCCAATGGGGTGCAGGTCAGCTACTGTCTGAGGCCACCCAGCAGGGGCTACAGTGAGAGCTACAGTTTTCTCCTCTTTGCTTGGGGTTTGGAGGTTTTGGAGCTGTCTGACCCGGGCTGCAAGTTTGCTAGGTTAAGCTGCGATAGGGCAGGGCTTTCTTATGCAAAAGCCGCTGCTTGGAGCTTGGGTGGGTTTGTAGGTTGTGCAGGGCGGGGTCTCAGGGTGTCACTAGGCTAGGGCGTGGCAAACAGCAATGGCTGCTAGTTAGCCGGCTCTGCGTCCCTGTCGGCAGTCCCGTGCCCCAGTGCCGTAAACAATTATTCCTGTGGGCAGCTCTGCAAGCAAGCCACCCTCACTGGCAGACAGTCCAGCTTCTCCCCGTAGGAGTTTGGGTCCCCCGCGTCTCCCCAGAAACTGGATTTCAGAGTAATCGGGGGCTTGTCTCCCTTTGGGTTGAAAAAAGCAACGCCCACCGCCAGCCCGGATCACGCGCCTCCATACCTCAGCTTTTCAGCGCTCGTGCACGTCTCAATGCTCTTTTCTCTTTCCTTCTAGTTGTAGAACTTCCACTCAGCCAGCTTTCCTGTGGTTCTGGGTGATAGACGTTTTGTCTTTTAGTTGTAGTTTTGAAATTGTTGTGGGAGGCAGCAGTTTAGGTGTTTACCTATGCCGCCATCTTGGATTCTCTCAGGTCTTGAACGTTTTAAGTCACTTTCTTTTTATTTCCTAGTAGCCTGTGTTTTAGTATCCTAGATATGATACCTGCTGCTTTCAGCATTTTTCATAATGAAGTGGGATTTTCTCTCTTTGGGTTTATTTTGTATTTGTTCCAGTAGCCCTAGTTTATCCACACCTGTTTTTGTCTCCTCCATTTCCTTCCCCCTCCTTTCTCTTCCCTCTCTCTCCTCCTTCCCTCCTTTCTTTCTTCTGTTCTGTCTTGTTTCACACTCTCACCATAGGCATAGACTTTGTAGTTGAGTTTCCTGGATTTGAGTATTTTCCTACTTACAGGTAATTTTAAGTTAATTTTGTCTGTCTTTTAGTTTTGATGAAGGTATGGTTTATGGGTGATTTTATTTGCTTATGTTGATCTGTATAGTTTTTTGGAGAATTCATGGAGAAATTCAGATTTAGGCAAGCACTATTGATCTCTACAGCCCTGAAGTCAACACCTATATTTATTTATTTATTTATTTATTTATTTATTCCTCACCCGAGGACATGCTTATTGCTTTTACAGAGAGGAGAAGAGGCAGAGAGAGAGAGAGAGAGAAACATTGATATGAGAAACATCAATCTTTTGCCTTCCCATGTGCAACCTAAGTATGTGCCCTCCTGACCAGGAATCGAACCCACAACCTTTTGGTGTACGGAACCATGTTCCAACCAATTGAGCCACACCAGCCAGGCCACCTTCATTTTTGAAGAATATTTGTGCTGAGTATAGAATTGCAAATTTGCAAGATAATGGCCCTAGGATAAAAGTAGCTATAGGAGCCAGCATATCTTTCCCACATTCTTTTTTCTTGGGATTTTTAGCTCCTTACTTCTTGCCTCAAATGGTATCCACTGAATTATCTAGCCTTCCTTATATTTCTAGGATGGAAGTATTGGTATGTCATCAGGTATTCCACTCCATCCGGATACTCATATCATCTTTAATTTTCAACTTTATCCATAACATTGTGAATTGTTGTGATACTTTTATTAAAATCTAAAACCTACTGTATCAGGGACTCATAGACACTCCCAGGTTGAATGGTTTGCTAGGAAGACTCATAACACTAGCATATAGTTGTATTCATGGCTAAGATTTATTACAGGGAAAGGGTACAAAGCAAAACCGGCAAAGGGAAAAGGGAAACCAGGCACAAGCTTTCCAGATCCTTTCCTGGTAGAGTCTCATAGGATGCACTTAATTACTCTATCAGTCAGTTTTGTCAGCACATGTAGAATGTTGTCTACTAGGGAGGCACATTAGAGACTTTGTGCTCAGGTGTTTTATTAGAGGCTGTTTATGTAGATACCCTCTGCCTAGCAAGTTCCAAAATTACACACTCCCAGAAGAAAAGCTGGTGTTTGGCATAAACCATATTGTTTGCACAAACTGGTTAAGCACAATGATCCACTCTTATCATTCAGGGTGGTGGGAACCCTCTTCAATACAAGTTCCCAGAACCAGCCAAGGACCAGGATTACAAGCAGGGCTTTTCAAGGATAGCAGTTTAGTTCTAACTCTTTTCTGCAATACCTACCTTGCCAATCACTTACTCATCTTATTAGTAAGAGTTGTTTGGGATCTAAAATAGGTCAGCAATGTTATTTAATATAATAAAAGGCTAATATGCAAATCGACCAAATGGTGGAACGACCGGCTGCTTTGACACGCACTGACCACCAGAGGGCAGCTGCCCCCTGGTGGTCATTGCTCTCCCACAGGGGGAGCACCACTCAGCCAGAAGCCCTGAGCCAGGCTCACAGCTGGCAAGTGAAGCAGCGGTGGTGGGAGCCTCTCCTGCTTCTGCGGCAGTGCTAAGGATGAGCAGGGGAGCAGGCCTAAGCCGTCAGTCGGTCATCCCCCAAGGGCTCCCGGACTGTGAGAGGGTGCAGGCCAGGCTGAGGCCCCTGAATGCACAATTTTGTGCACTGGGCCTCTAGTATCTAATATAATCAATGATGTTCTTTACAGCAAAAGTCTGATAATTAGAAGTGAGAAAATAAAATTATTCCCAGAAAATTATACTTAATGAAGATGGCAAAATTCTTTTCCACCATAAGCTTAATATTTTAATATTTTAAATTTAGGTAATCAAAATGCCAATGTGTTACAGCAAATCACATTTCCTTCCTTCATTAATTCCTATTAATGGGCACATGAAATGAATTATATAAATAGATAATATAATGAATTCATGTAAAGGACTTATATATTCACTCTTTTCTTTTAGCCTAAGAAAGCTGTCAAGGTAAAACCTCGCCCACCTATATCTCCTCGATCTTCTAGTAGTTCCACGGCAGCTACTCGGCACAGATTGTTACGAGTTCTCCCCCACATTGGGCAGTCTTGTTTACCTTCTCCTGGGAATGCCTGTCTGCCTGAAACATCCAGCAATGAAATTTCAAGTTTGACAGCCCTGCCCCCTGCTGATAGACCCATATCATCTATAACTGGTGATTTCCTGAAGGAAGATGCTAACTGGGAGAGTAACACACTGCCTCATTCCAATGGTAGCACCAAACTGTCACTTCAGATAACCCATGTGGAGTTGGAAAATGACAAAGAGTTTGCTGATTCTGTGCTCCATCTTGGACCATCCCTGCCGAGGCGGACAAAGCACTTTTCAGGAAATTTGTCACCTAATAATGAGGATGACACTGTTTTATTTCCAGCTTCTGAAGAGTGTGTAACTGAAAAATCACTTTTACCTGAAGTGGGTTCGTTTCCTTTGTTTTCAGAAGGAAATATTGATGAACAGAGCAGTGGCTTAGAAGGCACACGGAAGGTAAATCCTGACAAAGGGTTGAAAGCTACAGAGCAGCATCTTAAACATGTTGCAAGAATGTTGAGTGGTGAATCAGTAGAGACTACAGTTCTCAACAACCGTGAATTAAGTCCTCACAAGAGCAGACTCTTGTCACCTCTTCACTGTTCTACACCAATGTCACTCCATCATTCTCTGGTGAAGCCACAGAGACAGTCAAAAAGTTTTGAGTCTCGGAATCTCCAGTCTTCTGCTTCACAAAATGTGCTCCGGTCATTGGATGTTCGAAATATAACTGACTCTTCTTTCTCTAGGACTACTCGCTTTCGAGCTGTGAAAGTTGATTCACCTGGGAAAAGATCTGATATTATTTCTAAAGTTGAGGCTCGGGATATCACAGAAATGGCTAACAAGGCTTCCAAAGAGCCTGTCGGTTGTGTAAATAATATAGGTTTTCTTGCTTCGCTGGCCCGGAGCGCAAGCAGAGACGGGTTACAGAGCACGCGTCGGGTAGGCAAGCTTCGGACCTCTGGAATTGGGCTGTCTACAAACCTCCAGCATTTTCAGGAAGAATGCATTAGGAAAAGTTCTCCCCAGTTAGAATCTACAGATTTTTATCTAGTAAGTATATGCTTTTCAATATGTTCTAGTAGTTGTCCTTGTAATGATTCAACATATTTAAAGTTTATTTTTTGTTTACATAAATAAGGAGGCCTAAGGTTGACTTCTTTTAATAGTTTCTTTATCTACTTCATAGAAAATCTTTTTGATAGGTGATTTTTAAATAATTTTTTAGTCCTAAATTGCAAACTGTAACTTTAAAATAATTTTGTGTAGACTACTATTACAGTAGTTCCCTGCCCCTCCCCCCCCAAAGTGTGGGGGATATATTTCAATACCTGCAGTGGATATCTGAAACCATGATAATGCCAAACTCTATATATACTATGTTTTTCCTGTACATACATATTTGTGATAAAGTTTAATTTATAAATTAGGCACAGTAAGATATTAATAACAATGACTAATAAAATAGAATAATTATAACAATATACTGTAATAAAAATTATGTGAACATGATTTTTCTCTCTCTTAAAATATTTTATTGTATCAGGCTCACCCTTCTTCTTCTTGTGATAATGTGAAATGATATAATGCTCACATGAGATCAACTAAGTTTGGATATTCTGGACAAAAGGATGATTCACATCCTGGGCAGGATAGAGTGAGATTTCTGCTACTCATGCAATTTAAAATTTATGAATTGTTTATTTCTGGAATTTTCCATTTAACATTTTCAGACTAAATATTGGTTAACTTTAGGTAACTGAAACTGGCAAGCAAAACCATGGCGGGGGCGGGGGGGGGGGGCGGAAGTACTATATTTTTAAATGCTGTTTTTATTAATTTTTCCCCAGATGAGAACTTTTATTTGAGCCATTAAATTATACTCTTTTAAACATAAGTAATAAGTATAATATTGCTGGATGTGAGAATCAGATTCCAAGTTAATTTAATTAAAATTCAGTTAGATAATTTTAAATGAAAGTCCAACAGCATTTTTGTAATAAAATACAAGTATTCCATGCTTGGTGATCTTTAATTCTGTTCTCCATTAATTCACACCATAGATGTTTTCTGTTTTAATTGTAGTCTTCCCGTGGTATTGGAATGAATGGAAATAATGCAGCAGCAGGTAAAAGAGTAGGTAAGCTATAGATAATTAAAAAAATAATGTAAGATTAATAATCATATCATTATGCATTTTGTTGAATTTCAAAAAACGCGAAGAACCTTCTCTGTAGTATGTGCAGAGTAAACTCTTCCCAAACTTTGTTACACTTAAGAAAATGACCATGAGAACTGACTGTAGGACATATTTGACAAATAAAACTAAAATGAAATTTAGATATCTGCTGCCTGGGAAGGAATATGGTCTATGTGAAAAGAAAAGATGAGTGAAGAATTAACATGTAGTTCCCAATGCTCCCCGGCACTGGCCACTTTAGAGCCATGCTGGGCTGCTGGGGGAGTTTTGACAAAGTACCCTAGAAAGTCGTTTCTTAACGTTATCATGATCCAATATCAATGTTGTTATAAGAGTTCCTTTTGATGAACTGGATAAAAGAAAAGGACCATTTCTAGGACCAGCCCTTTCCAAGGAATAGTAGCAGACCTGACTATAGCATTAGCACCACATTATACCAGTAATACCTTAAAGGCTCACCAACCAGTCCTCTTTCCAAGGCAGCTGTTACTGTCATCATCTTTGGTGTTTTAATGCTCAGACTAGGGATAGGAAACTCATTACAAAGATATACCACCCTTATAGCCCCAAGGTTCCAAAGGATATTTTGTATATTATAGTTGTTATGTAAGTTTTATGTCTTTTTTTTCTTTTTGTTAATCCCACCTGAGGATATTTTTTTCATTTATGTTTTTAGAGAGTGGAAGGGAGGAGGGGGGAGAGAGAAGGGGGGGTGGAGAGAAAGAGAGAAAGAGATTGGTTGCCTCCTGAAGATGCTTTGACTGGGGCCAGAGATTAAACCTGCAACCCAAGTACTCACCCTTGATTGAGCCCTTGACCAGGAATTGAACCCGACACCCTTTGGTGCCTGGGCCAATTCTCCAACCACTGTGCAACACTGGCCAAAGAGAGTTTTATGTCTTTAAAGAGATCCTTAGGGTTTCTTTTTCACTCTATAAAACCCAAGGTCCTAAAGTCTTATATCCACTTCTTTTTTTAGAATTTTTTGTTGTGGTAAAGTGCACATGACAAAATTTACTGTTTTAGTCATTTTAAATGTCTAATTTAGTGGCAGTAAGTACATTCACACTGTTGGGCAACCCTTGCCACCATCTACCTCAAGAACTCTTTTTATCTTGAAAAGCTGAAACACTGAACTCATTAAATACTACCTTATTTACCCCTTTCCTTAGCCCCTGGAAACCACCGTTCTATTTTCTGTTTCTATAATTTTAACTACCCTACCTACTGCATATAAGTGAAATCATACAGTAGTAGTTATTTTGTATCTGGCTTACTTCACTTAGCATAATGTCAAGGTTCATTCATGTTGTAGCATGTGTCAGAATCTTCATACTTTTTAAGGCTAAATAATATTCCCTTGTATATACATAAAACATTTTGCTTATCTGTGCATCTGTGGGTGGACACTTGTGTTGAGTTCACATTTTAGCTATTATGAATAATGCTGCTATGAACATGGGTATACAGCTATCCTTTTGAGACCCTGCTTTCAATTCTTTTGAGCATATACGTATAAATGGGATTGCTGGATCTTATGGTAATTCTATGTTTAATTTTTTGAGGAACCGCCATACTGTTTTCTTTCTTTTTTATAAATACTTTTCTTATTTTTAAATTACAGTTAACATACAAGTTATTCAGGTGTACATCATAGTGAGTAGACATTTATGTAGTTTCCAAAGTGACCACCTGATAAATCTAGTACCCATTCTACACCATAAATAATTATTATAATATTATTGATCATATTCCCTATTCTATAGTTATAATGATATGACTATTTTATAACTACCAATTTGTACTTCTTTTATTTATTTTATTTTTAATATATATTTTTATTGATTTTGGAGAGGAAGGGAGATGGAGAGAGAGATAGAAACATCAATGATGAGAGAGAATCATGGATTGGCTGCCTCCTGCATGCCCTCTACTGGGAATTGAGCCTGCAACCTGGGCATATGTTCTTGATCAGAATCGAACCTGGGACCCTTCAGTCTGCAGGCTGACACTCTATCCACTGAGCCAAACTGGTTAGGGCTGTATTTCTTTTAAATCATTTTTAAAATTAAAATAATTTTAATAACAGTTTACATTCAATATTATTCTATATTAGTTTCGGGTATACAGAATAGTGCTTAGATAATCATATACTTTACGAAGTGGTTGCCCTGATATTTCAAGTATCCATTTGGCCCCATACAGAGTTATTACAATATTATTGACTCTGCTGTAATTTACAACCCTGTGACTGTTCTATAACTACCAATTTCTACTTCTTTTTTTCTTAATCCTCACCCGAGAACATCATATTGATTTTAGAGAGAGGATAAGGGGGAGAGAAAGAGAGAAAGAAACATGGACTGGTTGCCTCCCATACATGACCCAAACGGGATCAAACTCACAACGGGAATTAAATCCACAATCTTTCAGTGTACAGGATTATGCTCCCACCAACTGAGCCACACTAGCCAGGGCCTAATTTGTACTTCTTAATCTCTTCATCTTTTTACTCAACTATCCCAATCCCACTATCCTCTTGGCAACCATTACTCTGTTCTCTGTATCTATGAGTCTGTTTCTATTTTGTTTGTTCGTTTATTTTGTTCTTTAGATTCCACTATAAATAAAGTCCTACAGTATGATTTTTAAGTTTTAGTTTTTAATCCCTTCACCTTCTTCTATCCATATCCAAACTCCCTTCCCTCTGACAGCTGTCAATCGGTTCCATGTATCCATGCCTCTGTTTCTGTTTTGTTTGTCAGCTTATTTTGTTCATTAGATTCCACATATGAGTGAGATATTATGGTATTTATCCTTCTCTGACTGGCTTATTTTACTTAGCAAAATAATCTCCAGGTCCATCTATGCTGTTGCAAAAGATAAGATTCCTTTTTTTTCCATCGCCAAGTAGTATTCCATTATGTAAATATTCCACAGCTTTTTTATCTGCTCATCTACTGATGGGCACTTGGGCTGCTTCCAGAATCCTAGTAATCCTATATAATAAAAGGCTAATATGCAAATTGTCCCCTCGGGAGTTTGACTGACTGGGAGTTCAACCGACGGGGAGTTTAACTACTTGCTATGATGTGTGCTGACCACCAGGGGGTGGCATGGAACGAAGGAAGGCCCCAACAAGCAGCCGGGGGAAGGAAGGCCCCGATTGGCCTTGATCGCCAGGTAGGCCTAGGGATCCTACCCATGCATGAGTTTTGTGCACCGGGCCTCTAGTTGTAAATAATGCTGCTATGAACATAGGGGTGCATATATTCTTCCTGATTGCTGTTTCAGGCTTCTTAGGATATATTTCTAGAAGTGGGGTCACTGGGTCAAATGGCAGTTCCATTTTTAATTTTTCATTTTTTTGAGGAAACTCCACACTTTTCCATAGTGGTTGTACCAGTTTGCATTCCCACCAGCAGTGCATTAGGGTACTCTTTTTCTCCACATCCTCGCCAACACTTGTTGTTTGTTGATTTATTGATGGTAGCCATTCTGACAGGTGTGAGGTGGTATCTCATTGTCATTTTAATTTGCATCTCTCTGATAATTAGTGATGTTGAGCATTTTTTCATATGTCTCTTGGCCATTTGTATATCCTCTTTGGAGAAGTGTCTATTCAGGTCCTCTGCCTCATTTTTTAATTGGATTGTTTGTTTTTTGAGTGCTGAGCTGTCTGAATTCTTTATAAATTTTGGATATTAGTTCTAGCCGGTTTGGCTCAGTGGACAGAGCATCAGACTTCAGACTGAAGGGTCCCGGGTTTGATTCTGGTCAAGGGTACATGCCTGGTTGAGGGCAAAATCCCCTGTAAGGGGTGTGCAGGAGGCAGATGAAAATGATTCTCTTATCATTGATGTTTCTATCTCTCCCTCTCCCTTCCTATCTGAAATCAATAAAAATATATTAAAAAGCAAACAAAAAAACTCAATATTAAGGAAAACATAATAAATTTTGGATATTAACCTCTATAATATGTATCATTGGTATGTTCTACCATTCAGTGGGTTGTCTTTTTAATTTGTTGTTGGTTCCATTTGCTATGCAAAAACTTTTAGTTTGATGTAGTCCCATTTGTTTATTTTTCTTTTGCTGCCCTTGCCTGGGAAAATATACCAGAAAAAAATATTGCTAAGACAAATATCTGAGATTGTACTGTAATGTTTTCTTCTAGGATTTTTATGGTTTCAAAACTAATATTTTTTTATATACTTAGGGGCTCCCATGTTGGGTGCTTTGTATGTTTACAAGGGTTATAGCTTCTTGTTGGCTTGAACCCTTTAGTATTGAGTAGTGACAATCTTTGTCTCTTGTTATAGCCATGTTTTGAAGTCTATTTTGTCTGACATAAGTATTGCCACCTTAGCTTTTGTTTCATTTCCATTTTCACAGAACATTGTTTTCCAACACTTCACTTTCTGTCTGTGTATATCTTTTGCTTTGAGGTGGGTCTCTTGTAGACAGCACATATATGGGTCATATTTTCTTATCCATTTCGCTATCCTATATCTTCTGATTGGAGCATTTAATCCATTTACATTTAAGATTATTATTGATAGGTACTTATTTATTGCCATTTTATTCTTTATATCTATGTTCCCCTCTCTCTTTCTTCTTCTAAAAGCAGGCTTTTTAACATTGTTTGAAATACCGGTTTTAATAAAATGAACTCATTTAATTTTTTTTTGTGTCTGGAAAGCTCTTTATTTTTTCTTCAATTTTAAAAGACTGCCTTGGTGGATAGAGTTGTCTTGGTTGTAGGTCATTGGTTTTCATCGCTTTGAATATTTCAGCCTATCCCTTAAGGCTTGAAGTGTTTCAGTTGAGAAATCAGCTGAGAGCCTTATGGGAGCTCCCTTGTAGGTAACTAAGTGTCTCTCCCTTGCTGCTTTTAAGATTCACTCTTTGGAAAAAAAAAAGATTCTCTCTTTGTCTTTAGCCTTTGCCATTTTAATTATATGATGTTTCTTGGTGTAGAAATGTTTTTGTTTATCTTGACTAGGAGACTCTGTGCTTCCTGAACTTGTATGACTTTTTCTTTCATTAGGTTGTGTAAATTTTCAGCCATTATTTCTTCAAACGAGTTTTCTTTCATTTTTATATTTTTAAATTATTTTATTGTTTAAAGTATTACATATATCAGTACATATATCTCCTTTTTTCCCCCGTTGACCTTCCCCCAGCCTCCCCTACCCCTGTCACAACCCTCATCCCACCACCCCCAGTGTCTTGTGTCCATTGGTGTGCTTATATGCATGCACACCAGTCCTTTGGTTGATCTATTTCCCTCCCTCGCCAACACTCCCCAGCCATCTCACTGTAATTTGACAGTCTGTTCGGTACTTTACTGCCTCTGTATCTATCTTTTCATTCATGAGGTTATAAAATTCTTTATTTTCCATAAATGAGTGAGATCATGTGGTATTTTTCTTTCATTGCCTGGCTTATTTCACTTAACATAATGCTCTCCAAGTCCATCCATGCTGCTGCAAATGGTAAGAATTCCTTTTTTTATATAGCAGTGTAGAATACCACTGTGTAGATGTACCATAGTTTTCTAATCCACTCATCTGCTGATGGGCATTTAGGCTGTTTCCAAATCTTAGCTATGGTGAATTGTGCTGCTATGAACATAGTGGTGTATATATCCTTTCTGATTGGTGTTTCTGGTTTCTTGGGATATATTCCTAGAAGTGGGATTACTGGGTCAAATGGGAGCTCCATTTTTAGTTTTTGAGGAAACTCCATACTGTTCTCCACAGTGGCTGCACCAGTCTGCATTCCCACCAGCAGTGCACAAGGGTTCCTTTTTCTCCATATCCATGCCAGCACTTGTCTTTTGTTGATTTGTCGATGATTGCCATTGACAGGGGTGAGATGGTACCTCATTGTCGTTTTGATTTGCATCTCTCGGATAATTAGTGACTTTGAGCATGTTTTCATGTGTCTCTTGGCCTTCCTTCTGTCTTCTTTCGAAAAGATTCTATTTAGGTCCGTTGCCCATATTTTTATTGGATCATTTGTCTTCCTTTTATTAAGTTGTGTAAGTTCCCTGTAGATGTTGGAGATTAAACCTTTATCAGTGATAACATGTGCAAATATGTTCTCCCATACAGTGGGCTTTATTGTTGTTTTGTTGATGGTTTCTTTTGCTGTGCAAAAGCTTTTTATTTTGATGTAGTCCCATTTGTTTATTTTCTCTTTAGTTTTCATTGCCCTAGGAGCAGTATCAGTGAAGAAATTGCTTCGGCATGTCTGAGATTTTTCTGCCTGTGGATTCCTCTAATATTTTTATGGTTTCCCATCTTATGTTTAAGTCCTTATCATTTTGAGTTTATTTTTGTGTATGGTGTAAGTGGGTGGTCTAGTTTCATTTTTTTGCATGTATCTGTCCAATTTTCCCAACACCATTTATTGAAGAGATTGTCTTGACTCCATTGTATGTTCATGCCTCCTTTGTCAAATATTAATTGAGCATAGTGGTTTGGGTGGATATCTGGGTTCTCTATTCTATTCCATTGGTCTATATGTCTGTTCTTGTGCCAGTACCAGGCTGTTTTGAGAACAGTGGCTTTGTAATACAGCTTGAAATCTGGTATTGAGATCCCACCGACTTTGTTCTTCTTTCTCAGGATTGCTGTGGCTATTCGGGGTCTTTTTTTTATTCCAGATGAATTTTTGGAGAGTTCTTCCTAGGTCTGTGAAATATGCCGTTGGTGTTTTAATGGGCAGTGCGTTGAATCTATAGATTGCTTTGGGTAGTATGGACATTTTAATGATGTTGATTCTCCCAATCCGTGAACATGGTATGTTCTTCCATATGTTTACATCTTCCTCTATCTCTTTTTTCAGTGTCCCGTAGTTTTCCGCATATAGGTCTTTTACCTCCTTAGTTAAGTTTATTCCTAGGTATCTTAATTTTTTTGGTGCGATGGTAAATGGGATTGCTTTTTTAGTCTCTCTTTCTGTAAGTTCACTATCGGTGTATAGAAATGCCATAGATTTCTTGGCGTTAATTTTGTATCCTCCTACATTGCCGAATTCATTTATTAAGTCTATTAGTTTTTTGATGGAGTCTTTCAGGTTTTTTATGTACAATATCATGTCACCTGCAAATAAGGACAGTTTTACTTCTTCCTTTCCAATTTGGATGCCTTTTATTTCTTCTTCTTGTCTAATTGCAATGGCTAATACTTCCAGTACTATGTTCAAGAGGAGTGGTGAGAGTGGGCATCCCTGTCTTGTTCCTGTTCTTAGGGGAAATGGTTTTAGTTTTTGCCCATTGAGTAGAATGTTAGCTGTGGGTTTATCATATATAGCTTTTATTATGTTGAGGTATGATCCTTCTATTCCCACCTTGTTGAGAGTTTTTATCAAGAAAGGGTATTGGATTTTGTCAAATGCTTTTTCTGCATCAATTGATATGACTGTGTGATTTTTATCTCTCAATTTGTTTATGTGATGTATCACGTTTATTGATTTGCGGATATTGTACTATCCTTGCATTCCTGGGATACATCCTACTTGGTCATGGTGTATGATCTTTCTGATGTAGTGCTGGATCTGATTTGATAGAATTTAGCTGAGGATTTTGGCATCTATGTTCATGAGGGAAATTGGCCTGTAATTCTCTTTCATTGTGTTGTCTTTATCTGGTTTTGGTATTAGGGTGATGCTGGCTTCATAGAAGGACCTTGGAAGTGTTCCTTCCTCTTGAATTTTTTGGAATAGTCTGAGGAAGATAGATTTTAGTTGTTCCTTGAATGTTTGGTAAAACTCCCCTGTGAAGCCATCTGGCCCCAGGCTTTTGTTTGCCAGAAGTTTTTTGATGACTGCTTCAATTTCTTTCATAGTTATTGGCCTATTGAGATGTTTAGATTCTTCCTGATTGAGTTTTGGAAGGTTATATTTTTCTAGGAATATGTCTGTTCCCTCCAGGTTGTTCAGTTTGTTGGTATAGAGTTGTTCATAGTATTTTTTTAACAATCCTTTGTATTTCAGTGGGGTCTGTTGATATTTCACCTCTTTCATTTCTGATTTTGTTTATTTGGGTCCTCTCTCTTTGCTTCTTGTTGAGCCTGGCTAGAGGTTCATCAATCTTGTTTTTCCTTTCAAAGAACCAGCTCTTCGTTTTGTTGATCTTTTGTATTGTTCTTTTGGTCTCAATGTTGTTTATCTCCACTCTGATCTTTATTATTTCCTTCCTTCTGCTTACACTGGGCTTTTCTTGTTGCTCTCTTTCTAACTCTTTGAGTTGTAGGGTTAGGTAATTTATTACCATTTTTTCTTGTTTTTGGAGTAGGCTTGTAGAGTTATGAACTTCCCTCTCAAGACTGCTTTTGCTGTGTCCCATAGATTTTGGATTGTTGTGTTTTCATTGTCGTTTGTTGCCATGATGTTTTTTTATTTCTTCCTTGATCTCTCTGGTAACCCAGTCATTGTTTAATAGCACGCTGTTTAATCTCCATGTGTTTGATTTTTTGGACTGTTTTTATTATAGCTGATTTCCAGTTTTATGCCACTGTGATCTGAGAAGATGCTTGATATGATTTCTATCTTCTTGAATTTGAAGAAACTTTGCCTATGACCCAACATATCGTCTGTCTTTGAAAATGACCCATGTGCACTTGAGAAGAATGTATATTCTGTGGCTTTGGGGTGAAATGTTCTGAAGATGTCAATTAATTCCATCTGGTCTAGTGAACCATTTAGGATTGATGTTCTTTGCTGATTTTTTGTTTAGAGGATTTGTCCAATGGTGATAGTGGGGTATTAAAGTCTCCTACTATGATTGTATTGCTGTCAATCTCTCCTTTGATATCCTCCAGGAGTTTTTTTTATGTATTTGGGTGCTCCTGTATTGAGTGTGTGTATGTTTACCAGAGTTATTTATTCTTGTTTGGCTGCTCCCTTTAGTATTATGAAGTTGCCTTCCTTATCTCTTGTTATGTCCTTCACTTTGAGATCTAATTTGTCAGATATAAGTATTGCTATCTCAGCTTTTTTTTTCATTTCCATTCACCTGAAAATCCTTTCTCCATCCCTTCACCCTCAGTCTGTGTGTGTCTTTTTTCAGAAGTGCGTTTCTTGTAGACAGCACATATATGGGTCATGTTTTCTTATCCAATCCATTACCCTATGTCTTTTGATTGGGGCATTTAATCCATTTGCATTTAAAGTTACTATGATAGGTACTTCTTTGTCACCATTTTTATTCTTTACCCCTGTGTTCCTCCTTCGCTTCCTATTTCTTTTTTTAAAGCAGACTCTTTAGCATTTCTTGCATTGCTGGTTTGATGGTAATAAATTCCTTTAGTCCTTCTTTGTCTGTGAAGCTCCTGATTTCACCTTCAATTTTGATTGATAGCCTTGCTGGGTACAGTATTCTTGGATTTAGACCCTTCCTTTGCATGACTTTGTATATTTCATTCCATTCCCTTCTAGCCTGATGTGTTTCTGTTGAGAAATCAATCGGTAGTCTGATGGGGTTCCTTGTAGGTAACTTTCTGTCTCTCTCTGACCGCTTTTAAGATTCTCACTTTGTTGTTGATGTTTGCCAACTTAATTATAATGCACCTTGGTGTTGGTCTTTTTGGGTTCATTTTGCTTGGGACTCTGTGAGCTTCTTGGATTTGTGTGGATTTTTTCTTCCCTATATCAGGGAAGTTTTCTGTCATTATTTCTTCAAACAGGTTTTCTATTCCTTGCTTAGTTTCCTCTCCTTCTGGAATCCCTATTATGCGGATGTTGTTTGTTCCGTGTTGTCCCAAAGTTCCCTTAGGCTCTCCTCCTGCTCTTTAATTTTTTTTCTAGAAGCTATTCTACTTGGGTATTTTTTTCCTTCCTACCTTGTCTTCTAGCTCACTGATGGGATCCTCTGTTTCTTCTAGTCTACTCTTGATGCTTTCTATTGAGTTCTTTACAGCAGCAATGTCATTTTTCATTTCTTCTTGGTTCTTCTTCATTTCCTCTTGGTTCTTACTCATATTGTCAAGTTTGTCTTCCATTCTTTTCAGCCACCTTAGGACCATTTCTCTGAATTCTTTTTCTGGCAAGTTACTTGCCTTCATTTCGTTTACTTTCTTTTCTGGTGATGCCTGCTTTTCTTTCATATGTGGGCTGTTTCTTTGTCTCCCCATGATCTTTCTTTCCGGGTGTCTGGTTATGTAGTTCTCTCTCTCCTGCGTTGATTTAAAGGCACAAAATACAACACAACCAGGTGCAATCCACAAGGCCCTGAACAGAAATTTATTCATGATATTAATAAACCCAAATAAAGGTGACCACCAGAGAAAGTCAAATTAGAGGATAGGAGAGAAAGAAGAAGAGGGAAAAAAAAAGAAAGGAGTACTAAAATGAAATTGGGAAAAGGAAAAAACAAAGTAAGAGAGAAAAGAAAGAAAAGGGGAACAAAGTAAAATGAAGAGAAAACAAAATGACACTTTTTTAAAAAAATGGTAAAATAGTTGTAGTCATAATACTGATTGAAAATAAAAATGTAATAATTACAAAGGTAAAATCAAGGGAGGTAAAAAGAAAAAAATTAGTTTCTTAAGTAAAAGATGAAAAATAAATAAATAAAAATTAAAAAAGTGCAGTAGTGAAGGTCATTCACTTCCTCTATTGTTCTGTTTGGCATTCCAGTTTCTCAGTCAGGACATTATTGCAGTTCCCTGTGTTCCACTGCTCCTCAGTGTTGTAAGCCAGTCCTGATTTTTAAGCAGGCATTGTGTCTTATTTTCTTGTATTCCTTTATTTGTGATTACACAAGAGTCTATTTGTGATTCAACCCAAATTGACTCTTATGGAAGTGTTTCTGGATTGACCTCCGGGTCTATAGGTCCTCTCTAGCTTGTGCTTAGATCCTGCTTTCCCTGTGGCACTCAATACCAGTTTGTGGGAGTGGGCTGCCCTAGAGCTGGTTCTCTGATGGTCACTCCCCGCTCTGATCCCCAGGTTCCAGAAAAACAACTTTCCCCTGCAGTCTCCCAGTGTGTCCCCAACTGGGTGATCCTATGTATTTGACTTAGCAATCAGAAGCAAAGGTTTAAAGAGAAAATTGCAAGTGCACAAACTCTGGGGCTGCGTGCAAGTCTGTGCAGACCCTTTTTCCCCCTTGTGACCAATCAGCCGGCCCACTTTTAAAATTTCTAGGCTGTCCTGTGCCAGATCAAAATGGGTTGCCTTTTAGAGATCCCCCTGTCAGAGCTCTGAGGACTCCCTTCCACATTCTCGGATCATGCCAGCCCCAACAGCCACAGATTCTTCTAGGTGCAGACTTCCTCTGGTCCTCCAGCTCCCACAGTGCGCACGCTTCTCTGTCCTGCCAGGACCAGAGACCTCACCTTATCCCAGGTGAAATCTGACCCCTCCATGGTGGAATGTAGAGCTCCTCTGAAACCGTGTGTTTGTGCCAATTGGGGACCAGTGCTCTGGGGTTCGCAGCTGTTCGGTGGGTGCCGTAGTTGCAGATTTTCAGACTTCCGATAACATCCACTTTCCCCTTCAAGATGGCATGGTCTCCGTGTCTGAGCCAGTGGCCTCTGCCTAATTAAATCTGACCCAACCTTTGAACTAAGGCTAAATGCTCTCTGCTCCCTGGAGGGTTCCTGTCCTATCAGATCAGGGGAAGTCTATCATTCTTCCCCAAAGCCACACGCCCAACCACATAGCATGGGTCACCATGGCCACCTAGATCTGTTATAGCATGATTTGGGTACTATCCACCTCTTCTGCAGCTTTGCTACAGCACCTAGAGCAAGCCTGATCTGCAGCAGGAACGCTGTAAATGATTCCAGAAGAAAGGGATCCCTAGGCTCCAATCTTGGTCCTTGGTTGTCTCCAGAGTCACATGAGCCAGAAAGTGATTCCCAACCCTGCTGCCTCTTACCAGTGTGGGCCACATGCTGACCTGACAAGCTTGGGGGAGGCCTGCATGCCAGTCTTCCAAACTCAAAGACCTAAAGTAACCACAAAGGATGGTCTGAAATTAAACTTTAACTAAAAGCAGTTATGGTGGGTAGTCACCTCCTAGGCTGGTATCTTCACTGACTTCAAACAAGTTTTCAATCATTTGCTCACCCTCTCCTCCTTCTGGTACACATATAATACGGATGTTGTTACCGTTGATGTTGTACCAGAGGTCCCTTAGACTCTCCTCATTTTTGTAATTCTCTTTTCTTTTTGATGCTCTGCTTGGGTGCTTACTGTTATCTTGTCTTCTAAATCACTGATTTGATTCTCTGCTTCACCTAAGTGCTGTTGATTCCATCTTGTGTATCTTTCATTTCAGATATTGTATTCTCATTTCTGACTGTTTTTTATGGTCCATATGTCCTTTTTAATGTTTACCTTCTCTTTGTTTAAGTTCTCACTAAAATCATCCATTCTTCCCTTAAGATCATTGAGCATCCTTATAATTATAACCATTTTTTTAGACTCTGCATCTGATATCTTGGTTGTTTCCATTTCATTTAATTCCTTTTCTGGGGATTTCTCTTGTTCTTTCATTAGGGGCATATGTCTTAGTCTCTCCATTGTGTCTCTGATACAGTCAAATCTTATTTCTCAAACATCTCCCATCTCAAACAGTTTGGTTCTCCACCAAGTTGTTCACAGAAAAAAGTCTTAGTTGTTGAATCAAACTTTGAGTTTCAACCTGACAACCCTTTCATACTGATACCTCAGCATGACAAAAAGTGTCTCTTAGACAACAAAGGAGAGAATGCTCTTGTTGCTGGTGAAATCAATCAATTAGCATAATTTTAAAACACAAAGAGCCCATCAAGAGTGCTAATGTTGCTAAGGGTGTGAAAGAAACAACGGTAACAGGCAATTGCATAGGTAGGAAAACTTGTTAATTTGGGTAAACAAAAAGCAGTTAGCTAGTGACAGCATTTCAGAGGCAATGATATGTGAAAAAACAAAGAGGCTGCTTGCTGACCTGAAAGACACCCCTGGCAGGAGCCTAAAAGTGATTCCTTTAAAGCTAGTAGGGGGTGGTTTAATAAATTTAAGGAAAGAAGTGTTAGATTAAATAGTACATTAGACATGAACTGTATATAAGAAAGGTTAAAACAGAATCTTCTGGGGCTCAGTGGCATAATCTCCCTGGTTACCTGAACTGGATGCTCCAGGAATGTTTCTTGTGTGATTTTGTGAGGCCTCTTGTTGTAGTTTTAGGGTTCTGGAATGGATTAATTCAATTTACATTATCTCTAATGAGAAAAAATGATTCAATTTTTGAACAAATTGCTTCTCAAACAGACTTCCAGATTGAATTGAGTTCAAGAACAGAGGTTCCACTGTATTAGGTAGAACTGTCATGACTCCCAAACTTGTTATAACGGCTTTATGTTGTAGATGTCTTATTGGACATAGTGGCATAAACTTCCAGATCACCTGGGCTCCAGGAATGTTTCTTGTTGGTTATGTGCACCCTCCTGTTGTAATTGAGTCTTGAATTCTGTTGATTCTTTTTTGTGTGGAGTTAACCCTTCAGGGTGGCTGACTATTAGGACAAACCTCAATCCTTGAGTATGAGTCATTGTGCAAGGCCTGACCCCAAGGTGAAACTGTTCCCAGCAGAGTCTGGTAACTGCCAGAACCCCCCTTTGGGTGTGCTGTTTGTGTGGCTAGTTGGGTCGAGTTCTGGTGTTGTCTGAAGCCCACCACTGGTTGTGTTGGTTCTGATTTCACTTGGGCAGGGCTCAGGTACAGGTTGATGTCAGATATTTATAACCGGCCTTGGGCTACCAATTTGTAGCTACCATGCTATTTACTGTTTGTGTGTGCATCTTCTGGGCCTGGGTGTCCTTGGAGGGGCCAATCTGTGTACAAGGGTTACCTTCCTCCAGCTTAGAGCTGGGGGAAGATCTATAAAAGGTCTTAGGCTCCCTGAGGTCTGCCTCTATATGCCAGCTTCTCTCCCTCCCCTCTGCTTCCCCCAGGTGTTGCCAGGTCTTCCTCCAGAGCTTTTCAAAGCAAGACTGTAGAGTGGGCCCAGGCTGGCCGTAACACCCAGACCCTTCCACAGGTCACAAGCTTGGTAGGGTAGGGTAACTGGGATCAGGAGGACAGGGCTAGTGGTCCCCTACTTGGGAGCCACATAGTCAGGCACTCAATGAGGGAGTCCCCTACTCCAGAGCCAAGCCACTAAGTCTCTGCCAGAGTCTCCAAGTCTGGCTTCCCCAGGAGGAGCACACCATAGTTTCAGGTTGAGTGCAGCCAGTCATCCCCTCTGCAGAAGCAAGCTCAATAGGGGAGAACCACCAGGGCTTTGGAGAGCATATCAAAAGTCTCCCACAGGTGGGGCCCAAGGACTTCATCCCAGTCCCAGACAATAGCCTCTGAGGGAGATACACTCTGAATGTCCCAGCTCTGAGCAGCACACTTTTCCCCCACAGAAGTGAGTTCATTGGGGTGGGGCTACTGGGACTTGAGAGGGCTCATTCATTCTCCTGTTGGGGGTGTTGCTGGAAAGCCTGTAAGGAGGGGCACGAGCACTTCTTCCCAATCCCATGATAAGGTGGGGCTGAGCTCCCAAGGGAGATAGGCGTGCCCCCCACCCTCCTGCCCGATCTTTCCCCCCTCCTGCCACTATGTAGCTTCACACAACCTAGCACCAGCCTTTCTGTTTCCTGGAAAAAAGTCTCCTTGGGAGACCTTTTGAAAGTCCCAGCTCTGCACGGCCCTCAGATCCCCCTGGGAGACTGAACTCAGCAGGGCAGTGCCAAAAGTGGTAGGGCATGCTAGTGATTCAACAGGTGGGGGATGTGTTCCAGTTGTGCACTGAAGGTGGGAAGAAATGGTCACCTTTTTAAAGTTAAACAGTTCAATCACTCTCTGAGTCTACACCAAGAACTTCTCCAGAAAAAGAGCTCCCCAAAGGTCCCCACTGGCTGCAGCCAGCAGACCCCTCTGCAGGACCTGCTCATGACAGAGTGGTGTCATCACTAGCTGGAGGACCAGGCTGGTGCTGTGACAATAGGAGTGCTGGACCCTGGGAGGGTGGCATCTGGGTCTCTAGCTGACTCCCTTTTCTCTCAGGTGGGCTGCATCCTCACTGATTTTCACTACCAGATGCTCTGTGGGCTCCTCCTCCTGTCTCTGTTGCTCTGGGTTGGGGATCTATGTGTGGGGTTGATACTAATCACACTTGGGAGGAGAGAGTTTTGAAGCCAAGATACCTTCTGGCTTCTCAGCTGTCATACATAGTTGTGGGGTCCACCTCTCTTTGGGTCTTCGTGCTTCTTACCAGTCTCTATGTGGCTTTTTTTCTAAATCCTTGGTTATAATATTTCAGTTCAGCAAGACTTCAGTTGATTATTCAGGTTAATTGCTTTATAATTAGATGTAAATCCTGTTTTTACCAGGAGCAGGTAAGTGTAGTTTGCACCTACTCTGAAGCCATTTGAAATCTCTCTAGAAGTTTCTTTAACATTTCCTATAATACTAGTTTGTTGGTAATGAAGTTCCTTAACTTTTTCTTGTCTGGGAAGCTCTTTATCTGTCCTTCAATTCTAAATGATAGCTTTGCTTGGGAGAGTAAACTTGGTTGTAGGTTCTTACTTTGAATATTTTGTGCCAATCCCTTCTAGCAAAGTTTATATTGGGAAATCAGGTGACCTCCCTTGAAGGTAACTGACTTTCTTGCTTTTGCTGCTTTTAAGAGTCTTTCTTTGTCTTTAACTTTTGACTTTTTAATTATGATGTGTCTTGGTGTGGGCCTCTTTGGGTTCATCTTGTTTGGGACTCTGCACTTCTCAGGCTTGTATGCCTATTTCCTTCACCAGGTTAGAGAAATCTCCTGTCATTTCTTCAAATAGGTTCTCAATCCCTTGATCACTATTTTCTTTTTCTGGTACTCCTATGATGTGGATGTTGTCACACTTGATGTCCCAGAGGTACTTTAGAAATTTCTTTTTAATTCTTTTTTTTTCTTTCAGCTTTGCTTGGGTGTTTTCTGCTATCTTGTCCTCCAAATTGCTGACTCGATCCTCTGCTTCATCTAACCTGCTGTTGATTCTTTCTAGTGTATTCTCCATTTGAGATAATGTGTTCTTTATTTCTGACTTATTTTTTATGGTTTCTATATCCCTATTTATGCTTACTTTGTTTAAGTTCTCACTGTGATCATCCGTTCTTCCTCTAAATTCCTTGAGCATCCTTATAACCTTCATTTTGAACTCTGCATTGGTAGCTTGGTTGCCTTCATTTTATTTCATTCTTTTTCTGGGGATTTATTTTCTTATTTCATTTGGGTCATGTTTCTTTGCCCTCCATTTTAGTTACCTTGCTCTATTTGTTTCTATTTGGTAGATCTGTTGTGATTTCCAATCATGGTATGGTGGTTTATATAGTAGATGTCTTCTGGGGCCCAATGGCATAATCTCCCTGGTCACCTGAACTGGATGCTTCAGGAATGTTTCTTGTGTGATTTTGTAAGCCCTCTTGTTGTAGTTGTGTCTTGATTGCTGTTGGCCTGTTTGTGGGTGAGTTGACTGTCAGGCTGGCTGATTATGAGGATTGACCCCAACAACAGTGTTCAAGCAGCTGTTGACAGCTGACTCCACAAAGGGGAATTGGCCCAGTGTCTGGTGCCTGCTAGGATTTCCTGTTTGATGTGCCACTTGTGAAGCTAATTGGATTGTGCTCTGGTGTGGTCTGAAGCCTGCCACTGGGTGTACTGGTTCTGGGGACTTTTGAGAAGAACTCCAGCACAGCTTAATGTCAGACACTACCTGTGATCAGCCCTGGGGTACCTGTGTGGAGCTACCAAGTGATCTGCAGTTTGTGGCTACCTCTGCTGGGTGTGGGTGCATGTGAGAGGGTGCAGCTGTGTAACAAGGCTGGCTTCCACCAGTTCCAAATCTAAGTTTTTAATTGCCCAGAGCACCTCAGGGTTCACTGTTAAAAGTGTGAATTCAGCTTCAGTCTGGACCTGCCTTTCTCACCTCCTCTGTCCATTCAGTTTGTACTTCTTAATCCTTTCTCCCTTTTCACCCATTCCACCCAACCTTCCTTCCACCTTGCAACCATCAAAATGTTTTCTATATATGTGAGTTTGTTTGTACATCTATTTATTTATTTATTTATTTGATTGCACATATGAATGAAATCATATGGCATTTGTCTTTGTCCAACTTATTTAACTCAACACAGTATCCTCTAGGTCCAGTCCATTCATGTTGTTCCAAATGGCAAAATTTCATTTCTTTTTGTCACTGAGGGTTATTCCATTGTGTATATGTAGCACTTTTTTATCCATTTGTCCATTGATGAATAGTAAGGTTGCTCCCATATCTTGACTATTGTAAATAATGCTTCAATGAACATATGGATGCATCTGTCGTTTCAAATTAGTGTTTTTGGGTTTCTTCAGATAAATACCCAGAGGTGAAATTGCTGGGTCCTACTTTTCTCTTGTTATAGCCTATGTTTTAAAATTTGTTTTGCCTGGTATAAGTAATCGCTACCACAGCTTTTTTGTTTGTTTCCATTTTCATGGCATATCTTTTCCCATCACTTTACTTTCAGTCTGTGTGCGTCTTTCCATCTGAATTGAGTCTCATGTCAATAGTGTATGTAAGAGTCTTGTTTTCTTATCCATTCAGCCACCCTATGTCTTTTGATTTTAACATTTAATGCATTTACATTTAAAATTATTGTTGATAGGTATGTAGTTACTGTCATTTTATTATTCATATTATATATTTATATATTTTTTAAAGAAGCCTTTTTATCATCCTATATAATAAAAGGCTAATATGCAAATCAATGATGTGCACTGACCATCAGGGGACAGACGCTCAATGCAGGAGCTGCCACCTGGTAGTCAATGAGCTCCCACAGGGGGAGCACCACTCAGCCAGAAGCCAGGCTCACAGTGGCGGTAGAGGAAGCCTCTCCTGCCTCCATGGCAGCACTAAGGACCCCTTGGGGAATGTCCACCTGCCAGCTTAGGCCCTCTCCCTGCGGAGTGGACCTAAGCTGGATGGCAGATATCCCCCGAGGGGTCCCAGACTGCGAGAGGGCAGAGGCTGGGCTGAGGGACTCCCTTCCACCCCCCCAGTACATGGATGTCGCGCACCCGGCCTCTAGTTTCTTATAATACTGGTTTGGCGGTAATGAACTCCTTTAGCTTTTTCTTATCTGTGAAGCTCTTTATTTGTCCTTTGATTCTAAATGATAGCTTTTCTTTGTAGCATAACCATGCTTGTCAGTCATACTGTTTTCCATAATGGCTGTGCCATGTTGCATTCCCACCAAAATGTATAGTTTCCAATTTCTTCACATTCTCACTAATACTTGTTATTTCTTTCCTTCCTTCCTTTCTTCCTCTCTCCCTCCCTCTTTTCCTTCCTTTCTTTCTTTTTTTGTAGTGGATATCCTAACAGGTGTGTGGTGGTATCTTGTGGTTTTAACTTGCATTTCCCTGATGATTAGTGATGCTGAGTATTGTGTTGTATGTATATTTAGCCATTCATATATCTTCTTTGGAGAAATGTCTATTTAAATCCTTTGCCCATTTTTTAATTGGGTTGATTGTTTCTTGTTGTTAAATTTTAGCTATTCTCTGTATATTCTGGATATTGATCCTTTATCAAATATACTGGAGGCCCAATGCACAAAATTTGTGCACAGTGGTGAGGGATGTTCCTCAGCCCAGCCTGAGCTCTGTCACAATCTGGGACCCCTCACTCCTAACCGCCTGCCTGCTTGCTCCTTACAGCTTGGCTTGCTGCTCCTTAGTGCTGCCATGGAGGCGGGAGAGGCTCCTGCCACCGCTGCTGTGCTTGCCAGCTGTGAGCCCAGCTTCTGGCTGAGTGGCGCTCCAGCTGTGGGAGCGCACTGACCACCAGGGGGCAGCTCCTGCATTGAGCATCCGCCCCCTCGTAGTCAGTGTGTATCATAGTGACCATTCATTCTTGTCGTTTTGCCATAACGGTCACTAGGCTTTTATTATATAGCCTAGTGGCCTGGTGCATGAAATTCGTGCATATTAAAAGGGAATTAATTAGAGGAAATATTTTAATATTGCTATTTTCCCTTTCTCTATAATAGAAGTGTCAGAGATGAAAGAAAATTAGTAAAATGTATATGAGTCTGGGGCACGCGCTGGGACCCAGAATCAAGTCCCCGCCCACCCACGAGCGCTTCAAAATCACACAAGACCCTGATCTGGCTGGCCCCACCCTTGTCAAGCCCCAAGGGTGGGGGGGTGCAGCCTCAGGTCCCGGCCCTGGCTCTGGGGTGGGGGGAACAGCCTCAGGTTCCCCGTCAAGCCCTGATGGGCGGGGCACAGCCTCAGATCCCCCGGTCCGGCCTCAGGTCCCCGGCCCTGGCGCGAGGGCACTAGGGCGCAAGGACCATTTGCATATTAGCTCTTTATTATATAGGATGATTTGCAAATATTTTCTCCCATTCTGTAAGTTGCCTTTTTACTCTGTTGATAGTGTCTTTTGATACACAATAGTTATTAATTTTCACGAAGCCCAATTTGCCTATTTTTTCTTTGTGGTCTGTGCCTTTGGTATCATGTCTAATAAATCATTACTAAATCCAGTGTCATGAAGATGTTCATCTATTTCTTCTTCTAGGAGCTTTATAGACTTAGGTCTTAGATATATTTGGAATAAATTTTTACATATGGTATAATGTTTCCATGTATATATTCACTTTTACCAGACCATTTGTAAAATTAAAAAGACTGTTCTTTTCCCATTGGATGATATTGTCACAATTACCAAAAATTATTTGACCGTATATGTAAGGGTGTATTTCTGGATTCTCTAATTGTGTTCCATTGATCTATATGACTGTCTATGCCAGTACCACACTGTTTTGATTATTGTAATATATTCACTTTTAATGTTATACTTATTTTTCCTTGATCCATATTCAAGTCTGTCCTGTCCTAATCCACAGCTTGGCCTTTTGTGTTTCACTTATTTCCTCTCTCTTAACTTTAAGTCAGGCCTCAAGGCTTTCCTCACTTCTCTTCTCACTGCTCCTCTGAAACTGCTGTCGCTGAGGTTACCAAAGATCTCCGAAATTTCAAATCCAGTGGATGCTTTTGTATTTTTATCCTGATTGTTGTGGTCATCCTTCTTTTTGTTAAAAAATAGGTTTTTACTTATTTTTTTTTAAAGAGAGAAGAAGGGAGAGGGAGAGATAAAGAGAAAAAGATCAATGTGAGAGAGAGATACATCAATTGGTTGACTCCTGTAGGCCCCCTGACTGGGGACCAAACCCACAACATTTATGCGCAGGATAACATTCAACCAAGGCACACTGGCCAGGGCTGTGGCCATCCTTCTTGAAATGGGTTTTTGTTTTTTGGTCTCTTTCTCAAACTCTCTTTTTCCCTCTCTCATTCTGGTCTATCACATTGTTGTAAATTTTTATTTTAACCTCATTTTTCTATTGTACTTGTTTTACCAGCCCTCTGGTATATACTCTTTTGGTTGACTTCATTTAGGTCAAGCCAACTAGAGCTCTGTAACTTGCTGCCATTTCCTTTCAGCAATAACTGTATCATTCTGAATTACCTACAAGCACCTATGAGAGTTTTGGTGTAAGTTTTATTTAATTGACCTACTAAGTTCTTCTTTGGTCCTCTTTACTTTTCACTATAGGGTTTCCCTTGGAAATTTTATTCTCCTTTATAGCTTTAGTTATCATTTTAGGCAGATGATTACCAAACTTGCATCTTGAGCACTACTCTATTACTTTGTTGGCTGCATTTTCTGTTGGGTGAATTTTTTATAGATCATTGTGCTAGGTAAAATATTAGACCTGGAAATGCCAAACAAGTGAGTTAATCCAAATATATTTAATCTTTTTCTCAAAAGCAACTCTTCACATCAACATTATTGACTTTTTTAAAGATTTGTACAATACACATTTGAGAGAAAGCTTCAGAGAGGAGTTGATGATTGATATCTTCTTATAGGATAAGTAGAATTTTCTTAGATTGGCAAAGTAGAATAGAGCACTTTAGAAGAGACTGTGCTTGTAATGTGTCTGGTGCATCATTCAGAGTGGATATGATGTGATAAATGACTTTGGAAAGTTAGGTATTAAATTGGACATACTGGAGTTTGAATGCCAGTCCAAGGAATTTGACTTTTTTTTTTTTTTCAGTTTGTTGTATGAAACCTATATATTAGCCTGGAGTAGATGACTAAAGAGTGGTTTTCTCTGGTGGGTGGAAAGGCATTTGGAAACCGTTTTCATAGAAGATTGCAGTTATGTTTTGGTGCCACTTCATTCCTGACACAATGATGTTCTCTGTCTTAGCAAATTCACAAGCGTTCTTGAATGAAAAAAGTTTGGGAAACATTGAGTTAGGCACCCCTAACAAAAGAAAAAAATGGAAGTATGACTCCACTGAACTAAGCTATCAACAATAGATTTTTTACTTTGTTTAGGGAAGACCATTTTAAACCTGAATTTCAGGGATCAGTGCCATTAGATGAGCTTATATAGGATACCCAGTAGTATGTGCCTTTCCTTTGTGTGCTGTGAAAATGTGTATCTTATTTTTATTTTTTTTTAAGGAGCAGAAAATATCCCATAACCTGTGTGAAATGTTCTTAATAGCTAAGTGCACTTGAAGAAGAAAGTGAATGCTAACTGAGTGGGTGCCCAGCATTATTAGAATCATTCAGTTAGTTGTTTCAAATGTTTCTAGTTTGGGGCAAGATCTGGGCATGTATTTTAGACTGGTCATAGAGCAGATGTGATTTTGTTGGGCTGTTATATCCAGCACCCAATCCAGACTGTGAGAAAAGGTGTGTTTATAAATCCAATTTTTTGAACTCTTGAAGAATTTTTAATAGACTTTTAGCTGCCAGATAAACATTAAGCCCAGGCCTACCAAACCTTACTCAGCAGTGCACGCAAAATAGGTACCCGTCCATTGACAGCAATTTTTCTTCTCATTCCTTCCCCTTGTTTTTGTTTTCTTTGCCTCTTGCTTCTTGAACTTTGAGTGCTACCAAGCACTATGTACTTGCATTGTTGTAGCAACTATGGACGTGAGTTTGAGCCTCTCTACTTATGAGGGGTTTGTTGGAAATTTGTTCAGTTCTAAAAGCATTCCACTTAGTAATTAAAGAAATATATTTGTTCTTTCTTATATCATAACAGATACATTCTTATTTTTAAGGTGAAAAATCAAGTTGTTACAATAGTACAGAATTTAGTAAATTTTTTTGAGAAGGTTGTACTGTGAAATCAACCATATTAGTAAATATTGCTAATATGTTTTATATAATTAGAACGTTTAAAATTTCTAGAATGCTTTTTATATACTAGAACTGAGTTGACCTTAAAACACTTAGAAGTCTAGAGAGAAAAATAGATGTTCTGGTATCTTAAAAATGAACAAATTGAAGTTTTGAAAAAATAAGTAACTTGCTTGATGAATTTGATTTCTATGGCTTAATTATGACTAAAAGATCAATTTCATGAGACTGCTGCTCCTTCTTGGTATGAAAAAACAGGGTGACTATACTACATACTATGTTGTTTTTCAGAGGCCTGATAAAAATGATTTTGAATCAGACATTTTTCTTGATTCACTGTCAAAGTTTAGTGTACTTCATATATGTTGATTGTCCTTAGAAATAATCACTAATGTGTTGGTGTGTACAAACATTCTAAAAATATGAGTCATAGTTAGTTGAAACCTACCATATCTTAAACATATAACAGTTCTACTGCATCTTCACTTGCAGATTCTGTAAGTAATTTTAGATATAAAAATAGCACAAATTAATTTTTATGAAATAAAAGTTTGCTTGTGTTTTGCTTAATATTATCTCACATTTAGAATGTTATGCTTGTATTAATCAAGGCTTCATTTTTTTACACAGGAGAATGTACTCATCTTCTCCCACCTGTGCAAGCCCCTATTCAAACAAAGAAGAAAACAGCAAAACATTGTTTTCTTTGTGGGAAGAAAACTGGACTGGCTACTAGCTACGAATGCAGGCAGGTTGGCTAGCTGAAAAAGTTGAGATGCTTTCTTTGTGAATACAAAAGAATACAACTTGGGAATACAATTTAAAATGTTCTTTAAATTGGTTATTCAGAACATCATGAAGATGATGTTTATATGGCAGCCCTCAGTTAACTCCTTCTAACTGGCTGAAGTAAAGAGCAACTAGATAGCTCATGAATTTCCAAAGTGATGAGATCCTGCCCTGCCCTTTAAATTAGGAGGTTTAAACCAATGGGAGAGTACACTTTTTTTGTTTGTTTTATAATAGATATACTTATTTTTTTGTTTTAATATAGCTTGGAATAATCCCTCCTCTAATATTCTATTTTAAATTTAACAAGAAAGGACTAAATTTAAAATTAATGTAGTATAAATTTTAACAATTATATGGTATACTTTTATTTCAAAACAGATGAATAATGTATTTACAAAAATTAATTTCTTCCTACCCATAATTCTTTCATTAGCATAGATTAATATGCTTCAAGGATGGTGTCTACCCTTAGGTTGAGGCCAGAGATGAAAAATAACTGCTGCTTTTTAGAGTGTATTTTATTCAAATGGGATCAGCTTATCTTGTTGCTAGAAATATTTTTTAAATCCATTCATGGTTTAGTTAGCTTTTACATAATTTAATTTTTTTATTAGACAAATTTCTCAGAAATTCATAGTTCTCCCAGGTTCAAGTGGTGGACTTTTTACCAGTTTTTGTGATTTTACTACTTCACAAAGGTCTATACCCATATTTCATTCCATAATGGATTCTTTATTATAAACTCTCATAATTATAGACAATTAACTTGTTCTTTTGGGGGTGGTGCTTTTGCTTGTTTATGAGCGGAAGGGAAATGCCCGTGCTGAAATTGCTCAAGAGAACCACAGGGCTCCTGTTGGACAACCTGAAGTCAAGCTCTGATCTCCCAGAGATGAGCCTCTAATGAAAATGTGACTATTCATGTAAACTTTTTTGTGCTTTAGATGTGGAAACAACTTCTGTGCATCTCATCGCTATGCAGAAACTCATGGCTGCACCTATGATTACAAGAGTGCAGGGAGGAGATACTTACAGGAGGCAAATCCTGTGGTTAATGCACCAAAACTTCCAAAAATCTAACTCTTGCTCTGCACCTAACTGTTCTGCCCGAGGAATCGTATTACAGTGACAGCCAGAAGAAATATTGTTAGACTGCATTAATTTTGTTCCATACCCAAAGATTTACCAAATAACAAAAGCATACAATGCACACTGTTGGAGAATGAGAATGCTACTGTGTTTGACATCTCTATTTTTTGGTGAATCAAAAGTTTTAAAAGTAGTTTTAAAAACTTTAAATGAGTTAGCTTTGTTGTTGCATGTCTTATGTTAAGTATTTTATATATTTGATATTGCAATTTTACTAGACAAGTCTTCAAAAGACGCACTTTATGAAGTGACCATTGACTGCATAACTGTCTTCCACATTGTACAGAAATGACCTGTCATCTAATGGCACTATTCAAATTGACCACTTTTTTTGTGTGGGGGTGGGGTGGGTGGGGATTTTTAAAAGAAAAATCCCATGTGTGAAAGTTTTTTCAGTTCACTAGCAAGTTCCTTTTTATTTCAAGCTACTTTTTATAAAAAAGAACATTTGGTTTTCCAGTGTGTTTTTAATACATATAATTCTTCCATATTCACATTGGCATTTGGATATGTATCCATTCTATAAAACACATCATGTTAATTATGGTATATATTTCTTAAAATACTACTTTTTGAATGGTAGTTTTAAAATGGATGTCCCACTTGTTGCCATTAAATACAGAACCCAACTTTTCAATTTTTGAAAAACAAAATCTCACAACTTGCTTTGTTTTTCTTATATGTTGAGTGCTATTACCAGAAGAAATTAAAATAAATATTCAATTTCATTATGAGTTTGATTATTTAAAATAATTTTTATGAGTTATTGTTTGCTTGATCTCTTCAACTTTATCACTCAATCCCCCAAACCCTTCCCCTCTGATAGCTATCAGTCTGTTCCATGTATCCATGCCTCTGTTTCTATTTTGTTTCAGTTTATTTTTCACTAGTTTCCACATATAAGTGAGATCATATGGTACTTGTCTTTCTCTGACTGGTTTATTTCACTTAGCATAATACTCTCCAGGTCCATCAATACAGCTGCAAAGGGTAAAATTTTCTTCTTTTTTTTGTGGTTGAATAATATTCCACTATGTAAATATACTAGAGCTTTTAAAAAATATATATTTTTATTGATTTCAGAGAGGAAGGGAGAAGGAGAGAGAGATAGAAACATCAATGATGAGAGAGAATCATTGATCGGCTCGCCTCCTGAATGCCCCCCCACAGGGGATTGACCACACAACCCAGGCATGTGCCCTGACTGGGAATTGAACTGTGACCTTCTGCTTCGGAAGTTGATGCTCAACCACTGAGCCACACCGGCTGTACCTTTTTTAGCCACTCATCTACTGCTTTCAAATCTTGGCAACTGTAAATAATGCTACAGTGAACATAGGGGTGCATATTTCTTTTAAGTGGGTCATAGGTAGTTACATTTTTATATTTTGAGGTAAGTCCATACTGCTTTCCAGTTTGCATTTCCACTGACAGTGCACTAGAATTCCCTTTTCACTGCATCCTTGTCAACATTTATTGCTTGTTGATTTACTGAAGGTAGCCATTCTGACAGGTATGAGGGGACATTTCATTGTGGTTCTAATTTGCATTTCTCTCATGATTAGTGACCTTGAGCATATTTTCATACGTCTATTGGCCATCTGTATGTTCTCTTCAGAGAAGTGTCTATTCAGGTCCTGTGTCCATTTTTTAAATTGGATTGTTTGTTTTGTTAAGTTTTTTTTAAGTTTTAGATATTAACCCCTTATCAAACATATCATTGGCAAATATTTTTTCTCATTCAGTGGGTTCCATTTTCATTTTGTTGGTGGTTACCTTTGCTGTGCAAAAACTTTTTAGTTTGATGTAGTCCCATTAGTTTATTTTTTCTGTCATTACCTTTGTCAGAGAAGATATATTAGAAAAAATATTGCCATGAGAAATGTCTGAGATTTTACTGCCTATATTTTCTTGTAGAATTTTTATGGTTTTGAGTCTTAACATTCAAGCCTTTAATCCATTTTGAGTTTATTCTTGTGTAGGGTGTAAGAAGGTGGTCTAGTTTCCTTTTTTTGCAACTATCTGTTCAGTTTTCCCAACACCATTTATTGAATAGACTATCTTTATCCCATTGTATGTTCTTGCCCCCTTTGTCACACTTTAATTGACCATAAAAGCATTGGTATGTTTCTGGGCTCTCAATTATGTTCCATAGATCTCTATGTCTGTTTTTATGTCAGCTAACATGCTGTTTTGATTTTCACAGCCTTGTAGTATAGTTTGATATTAGGAATATGATTCCTCTAACTTTGTTCTTCTTTCTCAAGAATCTGTGGCTATTCAGGGTCTTTTGTGGTTCCATATAAATTTTTGGAATATTCTAGTTATGTGAAATATGCCATTGGTAACTTGATAGGAATTACATTGCATTATAGATTTCTTATTATAAGATTAATTAATATAGATTGCTTAGTTTGGAGATTTAATTTTCTTAAAAAATTTGTATTGTTGAGAGTATTACAGATGTTCCCAGTATTCTCCCCATTGTCCCCCTCCACCTGGTTCCCACCTCACCCCAGGCCATCACCACACTATTGTCTGTGTCCATAGGTAATGCATATATGCATATATGTTATTTAGTTAATCTCTTCCCATCGCCCCCCACCCCTTCCTTCTGAGATTCATCAATCTGTCCCATGTTCCCATGCCTCTGGTTCTATTTTATTCATCCATTTATTTTGTTCATTAGATTCCTTGTTCATTTATTTTAATTTTTAGATTCAATTATTGATAAATATGTATTTATTGCCATTTTATTGTTCATATTCTCCCCTCCTCCTCCTCCTCCTCCTCCTCCTCCTCCTCCTCCTCCTCCCTAACTTCTTTTCTCTTGCTGCTTTTAGATTTTCTCTTTATCTTTAACCTTTGGCATTTTAATTATGATGTATCTTGGTGTGGGCCTCTTTTGGTTCCTCTTGATTGGGACTCTTTGTGCTTCCTGGACTTGTAAGTCTATTTCTTTCACCAGGTAGGATAAGTTTTCTGTCATTATTTCTTCAAACAGGTTTTCAATATCTTTCTCTTCTTCTTCTGGCACCCTCATGATGCGAATGTTGGTATGCTTGAAGTTGTCCCAGAGCCGTGGTCGGCAAACTGTGGCTCACGAGCCACATGCGGCTCTTTGGCCCCTTGAGTGTGGCTCTTCCACAAAATACCACGGCCTGGGCAAGTCTATTTTGAAGAAGTGGAGTTAGAAGAAGTTTAAGTTTAAAAAATTTGGCTCTCAAAAGAAATTTCAATAGTTGTACTGTTGATATTTGGCTTTGTTGACTAATGAGTTTGCTGACCACTGTCCCAGAGGATCCTTGCACTACCTTCATATATTTTTTTTCCTCTTCTGATTGGGTGTTATTTGCTTTCTCATATCCAAATCATTGATTTTATTCTCAGAATCCTCTATTGTACTATTGAATCCCTATAAATAATTTCAGTTAGTGTATGCTTAATTTCTGACAGTTTCTTTTTCATGTCTTTGACATTCTCACTGAGATCCTTGAAAGTCTCACTAAGTCCCTTGAACTCTTATTAAGATCCTTGAGCAACCTTATCACCATTGTTTTGAACTCTGTATCTAGTAATTTCCTTGCTTCCATTTCATTTAGTTCTTTTTTTGAAGACTTCTTCTGTTCTTTCATTTGTGACATGTTTCTTTGTGTCCACATTTTGGCTGTTTCCCTGTGTTTGTTTCATTATGTTAGGTAGAACTGCTATGTCTCTGGGAATTGGTAGAGTGGCCTTGTGTAGTAGATGTCCTGTAAGTCTCAGTAGCTCAGCCTCCCCAGTCACCTGAACTGGACACTCTAGGTGTGCCCCTGTGTGGGCTGTGTGTACAGTCTTATTGTAGTTGAGACTTGATTGCTGTTGGCATCACTGGGAGGAAATGACATCCAGGCCAATTGGCTGGGAGAACCAGCTGTGAGTACAGTGGGAGAGCTGCTGTGCAGGAAATACCCTATGGAGCAGGACTTGCTTCAGTGGGGCTTTGGTGCTCACTGAGTATGCCCTTTAAGTGTGTCACTCATGGATGCATAAAGTTGTAATCTGGTATGGTCTGAGGCTGTTCATCAGGTGCAATGGCTCTGGGGCCTCCCAGGAGGTGCAAAGTCAGCCCCTGTGGCTGTAGCTCTGGCAGGGGATACAGAGCGATCTGCAGATGGCTGCTACCTGTGTTGGGCTTGGAAGTGCCCAGGAGAGGCCAAGCTGTGAAGCAAGGCAGACTGTTAGTGCTGGGTCTTGTTGACACCAGTTGCTGCTTGTCTGAGAGATTTTAGGAAAGTCTGAGGCCTGAGCCAGGACAGGCTGTTCATATGCAAACAGCTTGAGTGGGGATACAAACTGGATGGGGCAGGATTTCAGGGAATCACCCGTGGGGTGCAAACAGTTTGAGCCAGGCTGATGGAAACTCAGCTATGGCTATCAGTCAGCTCTGCAATGTGGGAGGTCTCAGCATAGGAACAATGAATCCAGTGAGTACCCCTGTCTGAGAGAAAGGCATCCCCGAGTTCTTGCTCCAATTCCAGACAAACCAGTGCCTCCCAGTATGTCCCTGGATCCTCCCCAAGTTGTTGTCCCAAGGCTAGAGCTCAGAGTTGAGTGAGTTTGAGTCAGTTCATGTGCTGGCTCTTTAAGATGAACTGCCTGGATCTCCAGCAATTTCTGTGTCACTCAGCCACAATTCCCACTGGTTTTTACAGTCCCAAGGTAAGGGGACTTATCTTCCCAGCTCTGGAACTCTGGGCTGGGGGTTTGGTGTGGGGCTGGGACCCCTTGCTCCTCACGGGAGGACTTTGCAGCCAAGATATCCCTCCCGATAAAAAACGCCACATGTGGGTGTCAGGCCAACCCATTCTGTGCCTCGATCCCTCTACCAGTCTTAGTGTGCTTTCTTCTTTACTTCTCTAGTTATAGGGTTCCCATTCAGCTAGATTTAAGGCAGATCTGAATGATGATTGCTCTTTATTTTCATTTCAATTTTGCTGTGGTTGTGGGAGACATTAAGTTTACCTACGCTACCATTTTGGTTCTCAGTATGGACATTTTAATGATGTTAATTCTTCCTATCTATGAACATGGTATATGCTTCCACTTATTTACATCATCTTCAATTTCTTTCTTAAGTATCTTAATTCTGTAAGATACTGAAGACCTGTACTCATAATTTTATGAGTACAGGTCTTTTACATCCTTGGTTAAATTTATTTCTAGGTATTTTATTTTCTTATACAATTGTAAATGGAATTGTTTTCTTAGTTTCATTTTCTGCTCATTATTGTTGTATAAAAATGGAACTGATTTCTGTATATTTATTTTGTATTCTGCTACTTTACTGAATACATTTATCAGTTCTAGTAGTTTTTTGGTGCATCTTTAGGGTTCTCTATATATAATATCTTTTTTATTAAATTTATTAGGATGACACTGGTTAACAAAATTATTCTGGTTTCAGGTGCACAATGCTACAGCATCTATGCACTATATTGTGTGTTCACTACCCCAAGTTAAGTCTCCATCCATCAACATTTATCCCCCCACCCCATACCTTCCTCCACCTCTCCTAATCCTCCCTTCCCACCATCAATTACCACATTGTTGTCAGTGTCCATGAGTTTTTTTTTCTTTTTTGCTCAATTCATGCAAGAGGCTCCTCCCCCCTTTCCCTGCCCCATAGCTGTCAACTTGTTCTCTATCTGTGAGTCTTTCTCTATTTTTCTTGTTGTTATTAGATTCCACATATAAGTGAAATCATATGGTACTTGTCTTTCTTTGATTGGCTTATTTTGACTTAGCATAATGCTTCCCCGGTCCAGTATCATATCATCTGCAAATAATGACAGCTTTATTTCCTCCTTTCCTATTTGGATACATTTTATTTCTTTTTCATGTCTGAATGCTGTGGCTAGGATTTTCAGTACTATATTGAATAAGAGTGGAGAAAGCAGACAATCCTGTCTTGTTCCTTACCTTAAGGGAAACACCTGTACTTTTTGCTCATTGAGTATGGTATGGGTTTGTCATATAAGCCCTTTATTACATTGAGGTATGTCCCCTCTAGTTTCAGTTTGCTGAGACTTTTTATTATAAAGTAGAGGCCCGATGCATGAAATTCATGTAGGGGCTCAGCCCTTGCAGCCCTGGCTGCATCCAGAAGGTTGTCCGGATGGTCGTTCTGCTGTTCGGCCATCTGGTCTAATTAGCATATTCTACTTTTATTTATTTTATTATTATTTTTTTAAATAAATCTTTATTGTTCAGATTACAGGTGTTCCTCTTTTTGTTTTCCCCCTATAATTCCCCTCCACCTGATTCCCCACCCCACCCTACCCCATGCCCTTACCCCCTGCCACTGTCTTCATCCATAGGAGTAAGATTTTTGTCCAATCTCTTCCCGCACCACTCACACCCACTTCCCCCTGAGAATTGTCAGTCCACTCCCTTTCTATGTCCCTGATTCTACTATATTCACCAGTCCATTCTGTTCTTCAGATTTTTTATTTACTTGATTTTTAGATTCACTTGTTGGTAGGTATGTATTTGATGTCATTTTGTTGTTCATAATTTTTATCTTTACCTTTTTCTTCTTCTTCCTCTTCTTAAAGAATACCCTTCAGCATTTCATGTAATCCTGGTTTGGTGGCGATGAACTCCTTTAGCTTTTTCTTGTCTGTGAAGCTCTTTATCTGACCTTCAACTCTGAATGATAGCTTTGCTGGGTAGAGTAATCTTGGTTGCAGGTTCTTGCTGTTCATCACTTTGAATATTTCTTGCCACTCCCTTCTGGCCTGCATAGTTTCTGCTGAGAAATCAGCTGACAGTCGTATGGGTACTCCCTTGTAGGTAACTAACCATTTTTCTCTTGCTGCTTTCAAGATTCTCTCTTTGTCTTTTGCCCTTGGCATTTTAATTATGATGTGTCTTGGTGTGGTCCTCTTTGGATTCCTTTTGTTTGGGGTTCTGTGCGCTTCCTGGACTTGTAAGTCTATTTCTTTCACCAGGTAGGGAAAATTTTCTGTCATTATTTCTTCTAATAGGTTTTCAATATTTTGCTCTCTCTCTTCTTCTGGCACCCCAAAAATTCGGATGTTGGTACGCTTGAAGTTGTCCCAGAGGCTCCTTACACTATCTTCATATTTTTGGATTATTTTTTCTTTTTGTTTTTCTGGTTGGGTGTTTTTTGTTTCCTCATATTTCAGATCTTTGGTTTGATTCTTGGGGTATGTTGACCTACAGTTGAGTTTCTGTATATTCTTTATTTTAGACAGTATATGCTTCATTTCTGACTGGTCCTTTTCCATTTTTTTGGCATTCTCATTAAGGTCCTTGAAGGTCTCACTAAGCTCCTCAGAAGTGTCATCAAGTTTCTCGGCGGTTTTTAGAAGATTCTTGAGTAACCTTATAAATGTGGTTCTGAACTCTATGTCGTCCAGTAGTTTGCTTTCCTCCGTTTCTTTCATTCGTGACATGTTTCTTTGTTTCCGCATTTTGGCTGCTTCCCTGTGTTGATGGAGTGGCTTTGTGTGGTAGGTGACCTATAGGGGGCAGTAGCTCAGGCCTCCCCAATCACCTGATGTGGACGCTCTTGGTACACCCCTTTGTGGGCTGAGTGCAAAGTCTTGGTGTAGTTAAGCCTTAATTGCTGTTGGTACACTGGGAGGAATTGACCTCCAGGCCAATCAGCTGTGAGGACTCACAGTGTCTATAAGAACTGCAATGCTGGAGACACGCTTATGGTGCAGGACTTGTTTCAGTGGGGCTTTGGTGCTCACTGAGTCTGCCTCTTGAATGTGTCACTTATGGATGTGAGGAGTTGAAATCTGGTTTCTCACACTGACCACTAGGTATACTGGCTTCTGGATCTCCAATGGGGTGCAGGTCAGCTATTGTCTGAGTCCACCCAGCAGGAGCTACAGCGAGAGCTACAGTTTTCTCCTCTTTGCTTGGGTTTTGGAGGTTTTGGAGCTGTCTGATCCGGGCTGCAAGTTTGTTAGGTTAAGCTGCAATAGGGCAGTCCATTCATATGCAAAAGCCGCTGCTTGGAGCTTGGGTGGGTTTGTTGGTTGTGTGGGGCGGGGTCTCAGGGCGTCACTAGGCTAGGGCATGGCAAACAGCGATGGCTGCTAGTTAGCCGGCTCTGTGTCTCTGACTGCGTCCCGTGCCCCAGCGCAGTAAACAACTATTCTTGCGCGCAGCTCTGCAAGCAGGCCCCCCTCACTTTCCGACCTGGGGGCAGACAATCCAGCTTCTCCCCGTAGGAGTTTGGGTCCCCCGCGTCTCCCCAGAAACTGTATTTCAGAGTAATCGGGGGTTTGTGTCCCTTTGGGTTGAAAAAGCAACGCCTGCCACCAGCCCAGATCCCGCGCCTCCGTACCTCAGCTTTTCGGCGCTTGTGCACGTCTCAATGCTCTTTTCTCTTTCCTTCTAGTTGTAGAACTTCCACTCAGCCAGCTTTCCCGTGGTTCTGGGTGATAGATGTTTTGTCTTTTAATTGTAGTTTTGAAATTGTTGTGCGAGGCAGCAGTTTAGGTGTTTACCTACGCCACCATCTTGAATTCTCCCTGTGCTTTTATTATTATAGATTAGAGGCCCAGTGCACAAAATTCGTGCATGGGTAGGGTCCCTAGGCCTGGCTGGCTATCAGGGCCTATCAGTGGGGTGATCAGTGGGGTGATCAATGGGGCTATCGGAGGGCCCCCACTGGCACCTGTCTTGCCTGGCCTGGGGCCTGTGGGCTGGGGGAAGTTCCTACATTGAGCATCTACCCCCTGGTGGTCAGTGTGTGTCATAGCAACTGGCCTTTTATTATATAGGATGGGTGCAGGATTTTATCAAGTACTTTTTCTACATCTATTGGTGTAATTATGTCATTTTTATCATATTTTTTGTGTGTATGTGGTGTATCACATTTATTGATTTGCAGATGTATTATCCTTACATCCCTGGAATAAATCCCACTTGATCATGGTATATGATCTTTTTAATGTATTGCTGGATTTGGTTTGGTAATATTTTATTGAGGGTTTTAGCATCTATGTTCCAGGATATTGGCCTGTAATTTTCTTTCTTTGTGGAGTCTTTATCTGGTTTTGGAATTAGATAATGCTGGCCTCATAAAATGAGCTCAAATGGCCTCATAAAATTCCTCTTGAATTTTTTTTTAATAGTTTTTAGAAGGATAGGTGTTAGTTAATCTTTGAATGTTTGGTAAAATGTATCTGTGAAGCCATCTGGTCCAGGACTTTTTTTTGTTGGAATTTTTTTAATTACTGCTTCAATTTTACTAATTGTAATTAAATTGTGTTTTGTTTTTTTTTAAAAAACCACTAAATTAAATAAATCAATTATTTATTCTACTTAGAAAAAATAACTATCACTATAAAAGTTTTCTGTTAGGGAATAAATGTTCTCCTCCCCAGATTGTAACTAATACACCTCAAGCTTTTGGGAGGCTACTAGCTTTATAGAAACTTAGTTGCAAGTGATGCTGAACTCTGGTAAACTCTGGTAGACAGCCCAAATGGCTTCTGCAGAGGTACCAAAAGGCTAATTTAGGTGCTCCAGAAATCCTCTTCCTCAGTGCAAGGTTGAATGAACTGGATAGTTCTCTTAACCTTTCCTCTACTTCCTATAAGAGATTGACTGTTGAATGGAGAAAGATGCTGTCATCTTTCTGAAGGCATCTCTAGCTGTTCCTTCAGAGCAAGAAAAAAAAAATACATTTCCAAGACAGAAAAGGCGAGAAACTAGTGGAATAATGACACAATCGGGTTGATGGCATACTTTTATGGGAGGCTCTACAGCAGCGGTTCTCAACCTGTGGATCGCTACCCACAGGTTGAGAACCGCTAGCAACGTCGCCTAAGACCATCGGAAAACACAGATATTTACATTACAATTCATTAGCAGTAGCAAAATTACAGTTATGAAGTAGCAATGAAAATAATTTTATGGTTGGGGGTCACCACAACATGAGGAACTGTATTTTAAGGGTCGCGGCATTAGAAAGGTTGAGAACCACTGCTATAGAGGCTAATGAAAAATATTTCTATCTTTGTTGAATAGTTCAACCTTTCCTCCCTTATGAAGACAACATGTGCTTTAGACAATTAAAATCTTAAGAACTCTATTACGTGGACAGGCTGCTGAAAAATAGTCCAAAACATATTTATTCCTTAAGTTAATATGAATACATAGGGCATACATGCTTGATATATGTTTAGTTCACTATACTTTTTAAACCAAGATCATGTAGAAATACTTTGTTTTAAGTTTACCAAAGATCTTTGTCAAAGTTGAGTCTTTTTACTAACTTCTAAGTCACTGAGAGATTAAACCAGTTGATTTCAATAAATTTTATTATTATTAGGAGGCATTTCTTTACTATTTAAATTCTTATAGAGAAGCGATCATAATTTTTGAGACCTCCAATCTCTCTTTAAATTTCCAGTAATTAGGAGAGTGCCTTACATAGAGGCTCTGGTTGAACATCTATATATATAAAAAGGCAGTGACCTTGACGACCGAAACCACCATTCCACTGCATGCAGTGCTAGCATAGATGCATAGACAAAGTCTATGAGTGAACTAAGAATGCTTGCCTTCATGGAGCTTGCACTGTAAGAAGGTTAGGTCAGGGATGAGAATTCAAATTTGCCACCAGCACAGACCTGAGGCACCACTTCTCAGAGTGGCCAGAGATACACCTGGTAGTGGACTGGCTCTGATGTGAAGGCGGGGCCGTTATGGATTTCCCAGAGGAGCCAATGGCTGCCTAGGAGGCAGAGCTTTTGATGCTGACTGGCATAGAAACCAACCAATCAGAACCTAATATGGATGAACTGAGAAGGCAGAACTTAAGGTGGGGGCTGAGGAGATGTTTTAAGGGCAACAGCTGTTTGGTGTAAGGTGTAAGAAAGTGGTTCAATTTTTTAATAACTGGTTTGGCAGTATAGTGCATCTGGCTGGCTATCAGTCCAGATATAGGGGTTCTGTATTTTTGTCTGCCCAGAGCATCTCCTCCTGCTGAAAAAGTCTCCCCCCCCCCTCCATTTAAGCAATCCTATCACATATAATCTATCTATACTAATAAAAGGGTAATATGCTGCCCTAGCCGGTTTGGCTCACTGGATAGAGCATTGGCCTGGGGACTGAAGGGTCCCAGGTTTGATTCCGGTCTGGGGCATGTACCTTGGTTGTGGGCACATCCCCAGTAGGGGCTGTGCAGGAGGCAGCTGATTGATGCTTTTCTCTCATCATTGTTTCTAATTCTCTATCCCTCTCCCTTCCTCTCTGTAAAAAATCAATAAAATATATTTTAAAAAATTAAAGGGTAATATGCTAATTAGATTGGGTCAACTGACCATCTTCCGAACATGCGACTTCCTTCTGGACAAAGCCATGGTGGTGGGGGCCAAGGCAGAGGCAGTTAGAGGTGATCAGGATAGCAGGGGAGAACAGTTAGGGGCGAGATCAGGCCAGCAGGGGAGGGCAGTTGGGGGTGACCAGGCCAGCAGGGGAGGACAGTTGGGGCCAAACTGGCTGGCAGGGGAGGGCCATTGGGGGTGACCAGGCTAGCAGGGGAGGGCCGTTGGGGGCGGCCAGGCCGGCAGGGGAGGGCAGTTGGGGGCATTAGGCAGGCAGGCAGGCAGGTGAGTGGTTAGGAGCCAGTGGTCCTGGATTGTGAGAGGGATTGGGATTGGGCCTAAACGGGCAGTTGGACATCTCCTGAGGGGTCCCAGATTAGAGAGGGTGCAGGCCGGGCTGAAGGATAACCACCCCCCCTCCATGCATGAATTTCATGCACTGGGCCTCTAGTTAATTAAATAAATTAGTAGTATTGTAGCTTAACCATGATACAAAATAAAGGTATTTATATTGTTTTATATAACTACACTGATTTTGTATGATAAAATTCAGTTTCTGCATTTTTTAAATGGTAAGTATTTTATTTTAGCAACAATAAAACTTTTAACTTAGCTATGTGAATTATTTTCAACCTAAGTTTTAACCATTTTAACCATTCAAACATGGGAATTTCAAGTAACATGTTTTAAAATTTTGTCAGTGTTGTAACTTGTGGAGGAATTTAATGATAAAAAAAGACATGAATTAATTTTCTGATGTATTTAATTCCTTCATTTGCTCAAAATTATGACATTTTGTTTTTTTATTACTTTTTGTACAGCTCATGCTTTTGTTTCTACTTACTTTTATTTTTCTTAAGACAAAGAAAATGTACTTGTATCTTGTTAGCTTAAGATTGTCAAGGTTCTGTTATTGTTATATTATTATTATATTTAATCTTTCAATTTTGGTTGACATTTAATATTATATTAGTTTTAGGTGTATGCACAGTGGTTATACTTTTAGATAGCTTATGAAGTGACCCATCTGGTAGTCTATGACCCACCTGGCACCATATGCAGTCATTACAATATGATTAACTATATTCCCTATGCTGTACATTACATCCCTATGACTATTTTGTAACTACCAATTGTACATCTTAATCTCTTGACCTGTTTCAACTTGCCCCCACAATATCTCTCCCATCTGGCAACCATGAGTTTGTTCTCTGTATCTATGAGTCTGTTTTTGTTTTGTTTCTTTATTTTGTTATTTTAGATTCTACATATAAGTGAAATCATATGGTATTTGTCTTTCTCTGTTTGACTTATTTCACTTAGCATAATGCCTTCTAGGTCCATTCATGTTTTCTCAAATGGTAAAATTTCATTCCTTTTTATTGCTGAGTAATATATGATTATGTATATGTGCCACAGCTTTTCTACGCACTCATCTATTTATGGGTACTTGGGTTGCGTCCAAATTTTGGCTATTGTAAATAATGCTGCTATGAACATATGGGTGCATATATCTTTTCAAAGTAGTGTTTTGGATTTCTTTGGATATATATAAGTGGAATAGTGGGACCATAAGGCAGTTCCATTTTTAATTTTTAGAGGAACCTTCATACTATTTTCCATAGTAACTGTACCAATTTGCATTCCACCAACAGTGTACAAGGGTTCTCTTTTTTCCCGCATTATTGGCAACACTTGTTTTTTGATATTTGGATGATAGCCATTCTGACAGGTGTAAGGTGATATCTCATTGTGGTTTTAATTTACATTTCTCTGACTAGTGATGTTCACCAACTTTTCATATGTCAATTGGCCATCTGTATGTATTCCTTGGAGAAGTGTCTATTCAGGTACTTTCCACATATTATTTATAATCTTCACAAAACTATGTAAGATTATATTATATCGCACTGTATAAATAAAACTGCAGTTGAGAGAGGTTAAGTAATTTTGTTGGCCAGAAAGCTAATAAATGGTGGACCTAAGATTCAAATCCCCATCTACCTGGTTCCAAAGTCTACTCTTTATACTATTTCCTGTTGCTTTCCCAGGCACCAAACAACAGTGGTGGAACAGAACTTGTATAAGAATGTTCTTGTCTTGAGGTTAACTATACCTGAAATGGAGGCCTGAGTGAAGATTTCTGCCACTTCACCCTTAGAGGTGGAAGGAAGGACTCAGTATACTCTGTTCTTGGTTACCCTGAAATAATTGAACTTTAAGCACCTCTCTATTATATCATGAGCTATTTTAGCTTCAGCTTACCCATATTGAACATTGAAAGAGGTTTGTGACTCAATCTTACTAAAAAAATAAAAAATAAATAAAAACTGGTCCTTTACTGTTTTCCTGTGTGTGTATGTAAAAAAGTACAATTATGATAAATATTTCATTGGATACATTTTAGAGGATTAAAGATACTTTTAAATTCACCTAATATTTTAAAAATAATCACATTATTGTGTGTATTTTTTCCCCTCACAAAGCCTAGATTCATGAGATCAGTTAGAAGTCAATTATAATTTTTTTCTAGTTGGAAAAATAAAACTACACTAGGATAACATAGTAATTTATAAATTTAATAAAAAAATATCCTTTTTGTATTTAAATATTCTAAATATTTTCTTGAATTTCTAAATATTTTCTTGTTTACCAGGAGAAAAATCAAGTTTTAATACACGCACATAGGGAATTCTCATGGGAATACAAATTTCCTCAATATTTCCTTGAATGCTTATATTTGACTCTGTATCTTTTAAAAATATATATATTTCATTGATTTTTTACAGAGAGGAAGGGAGAGGGATAGAGAGTTAGAAACATCAATGAAAGAGAAACATCAATCAGCTGCCTCCTGCACACCCCCACACCCCCAACTGGGGATGTGCCAGCAGCCAAGGTACATGCCCTTGACTGGAATCGAACCTGAGACCCTTCAGTCTGCAGGCCAATGCTCTATCCACTGAGCCAAACCGGTCAGGGCTATATCTTTTTGTTGTTGTTGTTGTTAATTCTCACCCAAGGATGTTTTTCCATTGATTTTTAGGGAGAGTAGAAGAGAGAGGGAAAGACAGAGAGAAACATCGATGTGAGAAAAACACACTGAATGGTTGCCTACTGCACGGGCCATGGTCCAGGAGGAGCCTGCAACCAAGGTACATGTCCTTGACTGGAACTGAACCCGGGACCCTTGGTCCACAGGCCAACGCTCTAGCCATTGAGCCAAACCGGCTGGGGCCAGTTTGCTGTGAATTTTTATCATAAATGGGTGCTGGATGTTGTCAAATGCTTTTTCTGCATCTGTTGTTATAATCATGTTTTTATCTTGCCTTTTGTTTATATGGTGTATCATGTTAGTTTATTTGCGGATGTACTAACCTTGCATCTCAGGAATAAATTCCAACTGATTGTGTATTGCTGGATTTGCTTTGCTAATATTTTGTTGAGGATTTTAGCATCTATGTTCATTAGGGATATTTACCAATAATTTTCTTTCTTTGTAGTATCTTTATCTGGGTTTGGAATTAGGATAATTATGACCTCATAAAATGAGCTCAGGAGTCTTCTCTCCAATTTTTTGGTATAGTTTGAGAAGGATAGGTGTTAGTTCTTCTTTGAATGTTTTGTAAAATTCATCTGTGAAGGTATCTGGTTCAGGACTTTTGCTTGTTGGGATTTTTTGATTATTGAAAAGATTTTGTTGGTTGTAATTGATCTGTTCATATTTTCTGTTTCTTCTTGATTCATTCTTCGAAGATTGCATGTTTCTAGGAATTAATCCATTTCTTCCAGATTGTCCAGCTTGTTGGCATATAATTATTTATAATATTCTTACAATTATTTGTATTTCTGTGGTGTCAGTTGTCACTTCTTTTCTTTCATTTTATTTTTTACTCAATGATTCTAGTTAGATTTTTATTAATATTTATCTTTTCAAAGAACCAGCTCTTCATTTCATTGGTCTTTTATATTGGTTTTTTTTTTTAAGACTCTATTTCATTTATTTTCACTCTGATCTTTTTCTTTCTTTAATCATTTTAGGCTTAATTTGTTATTGCCTTTTTAGTACGTTTAGATGTAAGTTTATATAGTCAATTGAGATTTTTCTTGTTTCTTGAGGTAGGCCTGTATTGCTATGAATTTCCTTCTTAGGACTTTGCATATTATGAGGGTTGTTTTTTCCCCCCATTTTTCACAAGGTATCTTTTGATTACTTTCTTGATCACATATGTTGTTAACCCATTCATTTTTTAGTAACGTGTTGTTTAGCCTCCATGTCTTTGTTTTTCAGTTTTTTTCTTGTATTGGATTACTAGTTTCATACCAAGGTGTTCAGAGAAGACGCTTGATACGATTTTAGTCTTCATAAATTTATTAAGACTATTTTTATGGCCTAACATGTGGTCTGTTCTCAAAGATGTTTCATGTGCACTTGAAAAAAATGTATATTCTGATGCATTGGTGTGAAATACTCTGAAAATATCAATTGAAATCATCTGGTCCACTGTGTCATTTAAGTCTGCTGATTCCTTGTTGATTTTCTGCCTGGACGATCTACCAGCTGATGTCAATGGGTGTTAAAATCCCCTACTATGACTGTACTACCGTTGACCTCTTTCTCAAGTCCATCAAGATTTGCATTAAAATTTTTGATGCTTCTGTTTTGGGTTCATGCTTGTTTACAGGTATTACAGTTTTCTGTTGAATTGACCTTTTTATCATTATGTAATGTCCTTTTTTGGTCTCTTATTATAGCCTTTGTTTTAAAGTCTATTTTGTCTGATTTAAGTACAACTGCCCCAGATTTTTTTTTGTTTTTATTTGCATGAAGTGTCTTTCTATTCCTTAAGTCTGTGTGTATCTTCTGATATGAAGTCAGTTCCTTGCAAGACAGCATGTATATTGGTCTTATTTTCTTATCTATTCAGCTACCCTATGCCTTTTGATTGGTACATTAAATATCCAGTGATTATTGATAGGTCCATAGTTATTGCCATTTTATTTGTATTTGTGGGTTTCTTTTTATGAAAGTTTCTAACATTTCTTATAATACTGGGTTGGTGGTGATGAACTACTTTAGCTTTTCCTTGTCCAGAAAGCTCTTTATTTCTCCATTAATTTAAATGATAGACTTACTGAGTAGAGTAGTCTTGGTGTACAGATCCTTGATTTTCATCACTTTGAGTGTTTCATGCCAATCCCTTCTAGACAGAAATGTTTTGTTGAGAAATCGTTGACAGTCTTATGGGAGCTCCCTTATAGGTAACTAGCTGTCTTTATTCATTTATTTATTTGTGCTGCTTTTAAGATCCTCTGTCTTTAATCTTTGCCATTTTAATGATAATGTGCCTTGGTGTGGGCCCACTTGGATTCATCTTCATCTTCTGCCCTTCCTGGACTTGTGTGTCTTTTTCCTTCACCAGGTTAGGAAAGTTTTCAGCCATTATTTCTTCAAAAAACTTCTCTATTTCTTACTCTCTCTCTTCTCCTTCTGGTACCCCTATAAGGCAAATGTTGTTACACTTTATATTGTCCTAAAAGTCCCTTAAACTATCCTCTTTTTAAAAATTCTTTTTTCTTTTAGATGTTCTAATTGGGTGTTTTCTTCTACCTTGGTTTTTAAATTGCTAATTTGATTTTGTGCTTCATCTAATCTGCTATTGATTTCTTCTAGTGTATTCTTTTGAAAATTAATATATTTTTATTGATTTTAGAGAGGAAGGGAGAGGGAGAAGGAGAAACATCAATGATGAGAGAGAATCATTGATTGGCTGCCTCCTGCACGTGCCCCCCCTCCCGCCCCCCACTGGAGATCAAGCCCAAAACTCAGGCATGTGCCCTTTTAAAAATTTTTTTTCTTTATTGATTAAGGTATTACATCTGTGTCCTTATGGGCATGTGCCCTTGTCTGGAATCAAACCTGGGACCCTTCAGTTTGCAGGCCGACACTCTACCCACTGAGCCAAGCAGCTAGGGCTCTTCTAGTGCAGCAGTCACCAACTGGTGGTCCATGAGGTCTGAAAGATTGGTGACCACTGTTCTAGTGTACTATTCTTCATTTCATTTACTGTGTTCTTCATTATTGACTGCTTTTTTTTTTTTATGGTTACTGTATTCTTTTTTACAGTTAGTATCTCTTTATTGAAGTTCTCACTGAGTTTGTCTATTCTTCCCTTATGTTTCCTTAGCATTATTATAATCATTGCTTTGAACTCTGTATCTGGTAGATTGCTTGCCTTTGTTTTATTTAGTTTTTTTTTCCTGGAGATTTCTTCTGTTCTTTAATTTGGGGTTTGCTTTTTTATTTCCCCATTTTGACTGCCTTTCACTGTTTGTTTCTGTTTATTAGGTAGATCTGCTATGTCTCTCAGTCTTGTTAGGGTGGACTTACATAGTATGTGTCCTATAAGGCCTACTGGTGTAATCTTCTTGATCACCTGAGCCAGGTGCTCCAGGAGTATCTCTTCTGTCAGTTATGTGTGCCCTGCTGTTGTAGTTGAAACTTGATTGCTACTGGCCCATCTGTGAGTCAGGTAGACTCTCAGGCTGTCTGGCTGTGAGGATCAGCATGACCACAGTTCTGTGCAAGGGGTGATCCTAAGAATCAGAATTCACTCCAACAGGGTGTGGTGCCTGTCAAGTCCTCTCTTTAGGTGTACCACTTGAGGAGCTAATCAAGTGGTGGTCTGTTGTGGTCTGAACCAAGCCCCCAGGTGTGTTTGTTTTGAGGGCTCTTAAGTGCAGGTCAATGTCAGATGCTGCTTATGATCTTCCCAGGGTCCCCTGATAGGAGCTACAAAATGATCAACAGTTGGTAATTACCTCTGCTGGGCCTGGGTGTGTGTGGAAGTGACCAGGCTGTGAATCAAAATTGGCTGCCACCCATTCTGTGATGTCATAAAAAGTCCCCAAGCACTTCCAGACTTGGTGTCATCTACTGGCTGCTTGTTATGCTCAGACACGTAAAAGCCTCAGGTGATATGTGAGTTTTGCAAAGCAGGTTCATACAGTTTCAAACTCAGAGCCAGTGCTGGATCTGAGGCCACTCAGCAAAAGTGTCAGGGTACACCAATATCTGCCGCCACCCTAGAGCCTTTATGATGGGGTCTCAAAGAATTGTCTGGGTGGAGCTAGTAAAGTTCATGAGGCTAAAGCAGATTAAGATTTGGCCATGTGAGGGGAGGGCTTAACACAGGAAAGGTGCTGCCTGTGGGCTATGTAGGAAGACAGCATTCACCCTGAAACCACAGAACTCATTTTCTCAATGTTGTCTCTGGCACCCCTGAGCTTGACTGGAATTCCTCAAGAGCTTTTCAATAAAAAATGCAAAACAGGCCTATGCTGGCTGATGCTGAGACATCCACTGGCCATGGGAAAACTGGCCAGGACGGGGTCCAAGGGAGTCATCCGGTGTAGCTAGGATAGCTCACCAGGCTACTGCTATGTGGGTGATCTTATGTCGTAGATGATCTCATTGTTAACCCATTGGTTGTTTAGGTTCTCATCACAGAAAAGGTGGTGCTTTTTGGCATTCAAGAAGATGGCCCTTGCCCTGAAGCCACACAACTCATTTTCTCCCTGTGTGTACCTCTTGAGCTTAACCAGGATTCCTCGAAAGATTTACAAGAAAGACTGCAATGTGGGCCCAGACTGGGTGCTGCTGACAGAGTTCCTGGCTGTGTTAGCCAGGGCTAGGCCCCATGGAATCATCAGGGCAGAGCTGGTGTAGCTCACCAGGCTAATGCTGTGTGTGGGGAGAGTGTTTAACTCGGGAAAGATGGGGCTCCTGGTGTGGTAGGAGGACTAAACACAGGCATTGGAGGCTTCCTTTCCAGCCCTTGCCCTGAAGCCACACAACTCAGTCTGTCCCTGTATAACTCTGTTATTCCCTTAGCTGCCACTCTTCCGCAGGCGCACTGGGTGAGTGCCAAAGAGTGTGCATTGTCCCTTTAAGAGGACACTTTCCATCAGTCATTTATCTCACCTGGGCAGATGGAATCCTTGCTGATTTTCACAGCCAGATGATATGTGGTCTCTCTTCCCAGCACTGATCATCTGGGCTGGGGAGCCTGGTATGGCATTGAGAGCCCTTGCTTCTAAAAGCAAACCTCTGTAGCTAGAAATGCCTCCAGATTCTCAACCACCACAAGTGGGTGTGGGGCAAGCTTATTTAACATCATCCCTCCTATCATTCTGAACATGACTTCTTCTGTTTATCCTTGGCCATACATTTTCTGTTCAGCTAGACTTCAGTTTGTTATTTAGGTTGATTGTTGTATAATTTAGTTGTAATTTTGATGTGGTCATGGGAAGAGGTGAGTGTAGCTTCCATGTACTCTGCCATCTTAGATCTTCTCTCAAGGTATAATTTTATTTCTTCCTTGATTCTGTTGTTAACCCATTGATTATTTAATAGTTTGTTATTTAGCCTCAATGTGTTTTTCAGTTTTTTCTTGTAATTGATTTCTAGTTTCATACCATTGTGTTTGGAGATGCTTTTTGGTTTTCTGTCTGGATGGTATATCCATTGATGTTAATGGGATGGTAAAGTCCCCTACAGTTACTGTATTACTGTTCATCTCTCCCTGTATGTCCATCAATATTTGCTTTATATGTTTAGATGCTCCTACATTGAGTGCATAAATGTTTACAAAGGTTATATACTCTTGTTGGATTAATCCCTTTATTATTATAAAATATCCTTCTTTGTCTCTTGGTATAGGCTAAGAACAAAATCCAAGCAGAGTAGGGTGACACAGAGAGGACTGCTGTTTTAGAAAGGGTGGTCAAAGATAGCCATTTGTGAGAAAGTTACATTCAAGTAAAGTCCCAAAGGAAATGAGAAATTGGGGAAAAGTGTTCTATGCCTGATGAAACCAAGACATAGCAAGGAAGCCAGGTGGCTGGAGCAAAGCAAGTGAAGAGGATAATAGGAAATAAGGGGCTACATCATAGAGGACTTCATAGGCAAGAACTTTGGATTTTATTCTGATTTGGGAAATACTGGGGGTTTACATAATTGGACTTAAATTTTGAAAAATCACTCTGTTGGTTATGTAGAAAAAAAGACTATAGAAGCCAAGGATGGAAGTCAGGAGACAGAAAGATCCAGCCCTCATCCATGGGGGAAATCATGGGGCTGGGGCCAGATGTAGCACTCTCTTGGAAGTTTTTCATCCTTTCTTTTATCTCCTTAAACCACCAGCACCCCTCTCCCTCTCCTCACTCTCAGCTGCTTATATGATTAAACTATGAACAATTGGAAAATAATTGCACATGCGTTTAACAACAACCCTACCAAGCTCTCTGTATCTGTGCCTGCCCACTACCTCTTCCACCTGTCTATGGGTGATCCCTCCAAGACTACTCAAGATTTTCTTCCTACAGTTTTCATACACTACTGCATCAACGTTTTCTCATTACTGGGTTTCCTATTAGTGCACAAATATTTAAACAGAAAACCTAACCCCCAATCTCTTGTTTGCTTTTGCCTCATTCCCCAGTTCCTCTTTATAGCAAAAAGAAATAGATTTGTTACCATTTATCTCTACAATCAGATTTGTATCTCTACAGTTTATCTTAATCTCTGTGTTCTGACATATTTAGATACTGCCTTCTTTTGAAACATTTTCTTCACTTAGCCTTTAGGATTCTGTTTTGTTTCTCCTCTTACCTCTGGTTGCTCCTACTAATTTTCCTTTGCTAGTCTTCTTATATCTAAAGTGCCTCATGCCTAGCCTTTGGATTTTTTTTTCTGTCCTATGTCAGCGACTTTCAGAGATTTTCCAACTGTAGGCCACAACTGTTACTTGGTTAAAAAAAATCAGTGGATTTGAGAGTGGAAGTTTTAAAAAGTAGAAAAGAATAAAGTAGAAGAGAATGGAAATAGTGCATTACATACAGGGAAGCTAACTTTGCTTCTTTTCATTGTTGTTGTTAATCCTCACCTGAAGATATTTTTTCCATTGATTTTTAGAGAGAGTGGAAGGGAGGGAGAGAGAAACATCCATGTGAGAGAGAGAGACATTGATTGGTTGCCTCTTTCATGCACCCTGGACCAGGACCAGGGATCCAGCCTGCAACCCAGGTAGGATTGAGTCTGCAACCGAGGTATGTGCCTTTGACTGGAATTGAACCCAAGACCCTTCAATCCACAGGCCGACGCTCTAGCCACTGAGTCAAACTGGCTAGGGCTAAATTTGCTTGAAGCTTTTAAGATATGTACATGTATTTGGTCAGTATGTAAAAATGTACTTTTGATTCTGGGTTGAGGGCAGAAGGTATGACAATTTCTGCTCTGTGTAACTCATTCAATCCTGTGGCTTTAAATACCACTGACCAATCAATTTATATATCTACTAGAGGCCTGGCGCATGAAATTCGAACATGGTTAGGGTCCCTAGGCCTGGCCTGCGATCAGGGCTGATCTTACCTGGCTGCCGGCAGCTGGCCCTGTCCCCCGCTGCCAATGCCAGTTGCCCTCTGTGTATGGGGAGATGAGTGGGGCAGTTGGGGCCCCACTCACTCACACCTGCCTTGGCCTGGCGCTGCCTGCATCCGCCACCACCCACCCTGGTTCCCCATTCTCCATCGGGCAATTGGGGCCTGCAGGCTGGGGCAGCTCCTGTGTTGAGCGTCTTCCCCCTGGTGGTCAGTGTGCGTCATAGCAACCGGTCGTCCAGCTGTCCGGTTGATTTGCATATTACGCTTTTATATATATAGATATAGCTCCTCAGAATTCCAGTGTCTTCTATCCAGTTGCTAATGATACATCTCTATTTCGGTGTCTAATAGGTATGTAAAATTTAGCATGTCCAAAATGAAATTCTCAATTTTCCCCACCCCAGTGCAGATATCCCTTCTTCATCTAAATGACAATTCCATTCTTTTGGTTGTTCAAGCCAAAAACCTCAGTCATCCTTCACTATGTTTTTTCACATCCACCTTCAATCAATCTGCAAATGCTGCTGGCTCTAGTTTTGAAATCAGCAAACACTATGTGAAGGAAAACTGTAACCAACACAACATAGGAAGGCCAAAATCAAGATATCCTATATAATAAAGAGGTAATATTCAAATTAACCCTCATGCCCTCACAAAGATGGCTGCCTATGACCAGACTGGCAGGGGGGTTAGTGAAGGACGACCAAATGACTGAACAGCAGGCTGTGTGGGGCGACCAGGCCGGCAGGTGTGTTAGTGAGGGACGACCAAATGACTGAGCAGCAGGCTGCATGGGGCAACCAGGCTGGTGCAGGGGGCTGTGAGGGGTGACCAGGCTGGTGGGGGGGGGCAGTAGGGGGCAACCAGCCAGCAGGGGGACAGTTGGGGATGACCAGGCCAGCAGGGGGGGCAGTAAGGGGCAACCAGGAAGGCAGGCAGGTGAGCGATTAGGAGCCAGCAGTTCAGGATTGTGAGAGGGATGTCCGACTGCCAGGCCTTTGGATCGGGCCTAAACCGACAGTTGGACATCTTCCAAGGGGTCCTGGATTGGAGAGGGTGCAGGCAGGGCCGAGGGGACCCCCCATGCAAGAATTTTGTGCACTGGGCCTCTAGTCGATAGATAAAATGAAACCACATCTTTATGATTATTGATACAAAGAAAAAGGCGCTTAGACTTGAAATCAGGAAATGTAAATTCAAGACTAGCTCTACCATATTACAGCTTTGTAGCACCTTAGTTGATTATTGTTCACTTCTTTGTTTGCAAATCACCCATTACTCCTCACATTCATCATCCTAGTGGAATGTTGTGTTAGGTGAAATGCCATTAGAGAGCCATAAACATTTGCAGTGTATCTTACTAGACACAGCAATGCATTTTGCTATTCACAGTGAAACCCTAACTAAAAAACTAGAAATGGTTAGATATGTTTAAGCATTTGGTGGACAGTCAGGTTTGACTGGCTCTTGAGGAAACTCTGGCCACTTGGCTTGGGCTTGACCTCTTTCTCTAGGAGAGGGCAGGCAGTTTCCTATGTGGGCAGAGGCTGTGGGAAGGTAGAATATTAGGAGTCCCCATCATCACATATAGGATTTGGAATTAACCTGCTGCACAACTGAGCACCTCACCATCAAGAGCAATCCTCTGTGGCAGTCTTCCATTTGAAGTGCAAAGACTTCCCAGTTGCACTTGGTTTCCTTGCTGGTAATCCCAGCCTCAACTCCAGTTCAGGTGGCAAGAATCCAATCCCAAGACCGGGACATGTTCCAGTTGTCAGCTCCCTTTCCCTTGGGACTCTTACCTCCTTATTACTACACTCTTGCCAAAGGCTGCACATATAGATTTAACATTTATTGATTCCTGTGCTGGGCACTTTAAAGTGTTGTGCCAGTATTATTTCATTTCAACTTCATTCTACTCTATTCAGGAGATAAATGAAGAAAGAGGCTCAGAAAGGTTGGGTCCTTGGCCTAAGAGTAATGGCTGAGCTAGGACGCACCTTAGCATTGTCCCCTTGAGTTCTGCCTAACTCACAGGTTCCTCTGATCTACGAAGGTTCTCTGCCACTGCTTACAGGATGGCAGGATTTCCACACCCACTAATCAACTTTTTTGTTTTCTAGGCATGGTTTAGGCATAAGATGTGCCAATGAAAGATATTGCTCCTGCCTTCATATGGAACATCTGCTGCCCAAAGCAGCAGAAAAAGTCAACCAGGTGTGGCAATTGGCCTTATAATCTATTTTCAATAGTAAAAGAAGAGCCCAGCCAGTGTGGCTCAGTGGTTGCATGGGTCAGTGGTTGAGGGTTGACCTATGAACCAGGAGGTCATGGCTCGATTCCCAGTCAGGGCACATGCCTAAGTTGTGGGCTCAATCCCCAGTGTGGGGTGTGCAGGAGGACTCCGATCAATGATTTTATCTTATCATTGACTAGAGACCCAGTGAATGAAATTTGTGCATGGGGGTGTGTGTCCCTCAGCCCAGCCTGCACCCTCTCCAATCTGGGACCCCTTGAGGGATGTCCCTCTCACAATCCAGGACTGTTAGATCCAAACTGCTCGCCTGCCTGCCTGCCTGATTTTCCCTAACCACTTCTGCCTGCCAGCCTAATCACCCCCTAAACACTCCCTTGCCATCCTGGTTGACGCTTAACTGCTCCCCTGCAGGCCTGGTCTCCCCAACTGCCCTCCCCTGCAGGCCTGGTTACTCCCAACTGCCCTCCCTTGCAGGCCTGATCGCCCCCAACTGCCCTCCCTTGCAGGCCTGATTGCCCACAACTGCCCTCCCCTATTGGCCATCTTGTGGCGGCCATCTTGTGTGTGGGAGTGATGGTCAATTTGCATATTACCTCTTTATTATATAGGATATAGGATATTTCTCTCCCCCTTTCTCTCTCTCGCTCTCCCTCTCCCTTCCTCTCTGAAATCAATAAAAATATATTTAAAAATTAGTAAAAGAGCATGGAGAAAATTCATCACTGTATTTTGTACTCTTTGCAATATTGTTGCATTCTAGGTGTGTGACAGAAATGCAGAGGATGTTTGAACTTGTTGTATTGATCTAGAGAGTATTTCCAGCTCACTGATTTGACCCTGTCAATAGGCTGTTGGATAGCTAAGTATGCAGTGACCAGAATTGTGGGGAGGGACTTGACTCTCCCATAGATCACTCCTGGACAACAGAACAATTCTGTAATACTGAGAAGTACTTACTAGGAAATAATACAAACTTTTGGTTTTTTTATGCAATTTGTAATGAATATTATGGAAGAAACTGGCAGTGGCTGAAACTTTTCAAAGTTTGATCCGGGAAAACTGGACTTGGGAAAAATAGTCACTAAAAACAAAGTAACTAAGTTTATGTGGGCGAAAGCTGAGAAATATTTACTTTAGGTATGTCTGTATTTACACATACGAAGACTAATTCCCATGAAAACTGAATTTAAGATTAAAGTTGGAAGTTCCATAAGCCTTCCCTTTCCACAATGGAGGTGTGAGGCAGGCTGTGGGCATAGCCATTCACTCCAGATTAGGGAGCGAACGCAGAGTGTTCCTTAAGGCAAACAAAACAATTATTGCTTATTTCTGTGCTCTCCATTTGTTAGCTTTGGATAAGGAAGTTTTCCATTTCTTTTCTCGAAGTTCAACATCCTACTGCTGGGACAAATCCCCTCTTCCTAAACACTAATGACATACGCAGGGTAGGTTGGCCCAGTACCTACGCCGCCGCCCCAGCGCGCGGTCGTTGCCCGGCAACACCTCCGCCCTACCGGCCGAGCACGTGATGCGCGCGTCACATGACAGGCCTCCGCGTCCTCCAGCCACGGCGTGTAAATAGGCCCGAGGGGCTGGAGCTGCGGCCTTGCAGCGTCTGCGTCTCCCGCTAATTCCCTGCGGCCCCGGCGGCCTCGGCGGCCCGGCCGCGAGCGTAGCGCCCGTCCGAGGTAATCGTGCCGGCCGACCCTGCGCAGCGCCCGGCGCCGGGTCCCACGCTGTGCGCACTTGCTGTCCCTGCAGCGTCCCAGCGCTGGGGAGCCCTCTGCCGGGGGTGTGGCCGCGGCCGTGAGGTCGGCGACAAGTTTGCCGGCGGGGGCGGCTCCGCTTCTTCACCTTCGGGCCCTGCCGGGCTCCAGGCTGCGCTGGGGCCGGACCGAGGCGGGGCAAAGGGTCGTCGCGCGCCGAGGGCCCTGGTGGGCAGCCCGCGGGGAGTCTCTGTTGAAGTCCAGCCCTGAAGGTCCTGAGACCTGGGACAAGTCAGCCCTAGCCCTTGATGAGTTTCCCTAATCCGTAAAATGAAAGTCCGGACTGCGATCTTCCCCTCTGACGTGTGTGATCTCGAGAGACCTGCATACATAGGAAGCTACAGAGGGAATGCTTAGGTAGATCGTTAATTGCTACGCTTTTGTTTCTCTTTAAATCTTTCATCCGACAATATTTGGATTCTTGTTCACCTGGATAAAGTTTTTAATGAAAACTTAGATAAAGTCACAATGGTTTATGTTTTTTTTTTGTTGTTGTTGTTGTTTTTTGTAAAAATGTAACGGAACCTTCTTTCTTAAAACCTTATTTGGAAACCCAATTTGTAAAATGATAAAAAGAAACCTTTATCTGTCTCAGAACACAGATTAAGAAGAGCCGTTAGAGTTGAGGAAATGTTTTGTGTTTTTGCTAATTTGATGGGATTCGGAAGATAAATCCTTGGCCTATGTGCAGTTTCACTTTTTCTTTGATTTTGTGAGACTGTCCTGAAGTTAGACAATTCATGTATTTGTCATATATACTGGGAAAAGGCCCCACATTTTCCAATGAAGATTTTTCCTTTTCCATGTTTTCTTGCACCCCAGTCCCATGGGAAGTAATTGGGAGACCTCCTGCCTCATTGCTGGTTTAGTTGCTCAGGCACAAAATGGAAGTGGAAGACTTTTTGCAAGAGTTATTGAGATCGTAGGAACTGTGAGATAATAAATGTTCATTGTTTTAAACCAGAGTTTTGGGGTAATTTGTTATGCACAATATATAATACATGGGTGGAAACAATGCATTATGTATTGTTTTAAATTTTGGTGTTGTGTGAAACTATAATTGACTTATCCATCATTTTGTTAAACACAATTTATGACTAGTAGGTAATATGTTTCTGGAAGTATCCTCTAAATTATTGGGCTGAGCATTATGTTTAGAATAGTTTAAATTTGTTTTCATTTTTAAAAGTTGTAATCTCTGTGTGATGCATTATGAACCAGGACAGGCCATTTCTAGACCATTTGGCAGTACAGACCATAACTATGGTATATGGATAAGGGACTTACAGTGAGTTGTGAAATTTGATTTTAAACACGAAGCCATGTTTTAAAAATTTGAAAGGATTCTCGGTCCTTTATTTTACTTGCCTTTTTCAAAATGCAAAAGGTATATATTTATTAATTACAAAAATTAACATACAAAAATACCTGAAATACTATTTGAAAAAATCAGACCATAGAAATTTTCTCCTAAAAGTTGTATAGTTTTAGTTATTATATTTAGGTCTGTGATCTATTTTTAGGGGTTGCTAGGATGTGTGGTGTGGGGTATGGGTCTAGGTTCTTCATTTTCCTTTTTAGATATACAATATTTTTGATGGTATTTGTTGAAGGTTATCCTTTCCCTTTTGAATTTCTTATCCTTTGACTATTGAATTGCCTGGGTATTTTTGTTGGAAATCTACTCATGATATTTGTGTGGGTCTGTTTTTAGACTCCCTCTCCTATAGATTTGTATGTCTCTCCATATGTCATACCATACTGTCTTTCTTACTGTAGCTTTATGTATGGTTTGAAATTGGTTGATATAAATCCTCCAACTTTGTTCCTTACTTTCAAAGGTTCTGTGCATTTAATAAATATTTTAAAATCAGCTTTTTAGTTTCAAAAACTTTTTGGGATTTTAATTGGGATTGCCTTGAGTCACTAGATCAGTTTGTGGGAAATTGCTATCTTAATACTGAACCTTTGAATCCATGAATGAGGTATGTATATCTCTCCAATTTCTTTTTTTTAACCCTGACCTGAGGACATCTTTATTCATTTTTAGAGAGGGAGAGAGAGAGAGTGTGTGTGTCTGGGGATTGATCCCACAGCCTAGGTATGTGCCCTGAAACCTTTTTGATCAACGGATGATGCTCTAACCAATGAGCCACCTAGCCAGGGCTCTAATTTCTTGCAACAGTTTTTTTTTTCAGTTTTGTAGTATTCATGCCATGCGCATATTTTGTCAAATTTATATCTTCATTTTTTTATATTTTGATTTTATTATAAAAGGGAGTAAAAAATCCTTTTCCACTTGTTCCTTGCTAATGTGTAGAAATACAGTTGGTTTTGTATATTATCTTATTGCCATTTTAAATTCACTTATTCTATTATTCTTTTGCTTAGGGTTTTAGAATTTTCCATTCCTACAATCATTGAAAAGAGTTATACTTCTTCCTTTCCAATCAGTATACCTCTACAGTACCTTCCTTATCTTCTTTCTTTCACTCTTTTTCCCTCCCTCTTCCCCCCTCCCTCCCTCCCTCCCTACGTCCTTTTCTCTCCTTCCCCTTTCTCTTCTCTTCCTTATTTTTCCTTATTGCACTGTCTAGGACCTCAAATTCAGTATTATGATAGAAGTGATAAGCATACATCCTCATTTTGTTCCCACTCTGAAGGGGGAAGTATCCAGTCTTATACCTGATACAAAAGGCACTAACAATACTTTTTTGTTTGTTTTAAATTCAAATTCTTTAAAGTATTACATGAGTCTCCTTTTTCTCCCATTGACCTCTCCCCAGCTGCTCCCACCCCCCAAGAATACTTTTTTTTAGTATGAAATTAAACTTAAAAATTAAGACACTGTTAAGAAAAAGAAAACATATGCTACTAATTGGGAGCAAATACTTGCAATTCATATATCTGACAAAGGACTTTTATCCAGTGAATATAAAAGACCCCTATAAACCACTAATAAGAAAGCAAACAACTCAATTTACAATATTGGTAAAGAGATTTGGATAGATACTTCACAAAAGAAGATATTTGAGTTTCCAATATGCACATTTAAATTTTTCAACATATTTAGTTATTTAGGGTAATGCAGATCAGAACTATAAACAACATTTAGCCTGTAGGAATGGTTAAAATAGAAAAGACTGACAATATGATGAGGATATAGAGCAGTAGGAACTTAACATAAATTGTTAGTAGGAATGTATAATGATACAGGCACTTTGGAAAAAGTTCAGCAGTTTCTGATTAACTTAAACATACACTTATTATATGACCCAGAAATTCCACCCCTGGTTATAAAATAAAAACTTGCATTACAAATGATTTATGCCCCAATGATTAGAGATCAAACTTGGCAATAGCTCAAATGTCTGTCAATAAGTACACAATGAAATACTACCAAGCAGTAAAAAGGAAACTTCTGATAATGTCACAGCATGACATTAGCAAACATTATGCTGAGCAAAAGAAGTGGACACAAAAGAATGTGTATTATATAATTCCATTCATATTTGTGCTAGAGCCAAAACCCCCCAAAACCATTTAATGTATATAATAAAGGCCTAAATGACCATTACCTATATAATAAAGGCCTAAGCGACTGTTATGGCGGAATGACCAGAACGACCCATCGCTATGATGTGCACTGACCACCAGAGGGCAGACGCTGAATGCAGGAGCTGCCCCCTGGTAGTCAGTACACTCCCACAGGGGGAGCGCCGCTCAGCCAGAAGCTGGGCTCATTGCTGGCGAGCGCAGCGGCAGTGGTGGGAGCCTCTCCCACCTCCATGGCAGTGCTAAGGAGCAGTGAACCCAGCAGTAAAGAGCAGCAAGCAGGTGGGTGGTAAGAAGCGAGGGGTCCCGGACTGCGAGAGGGATGTCTGACTGCTGGCTTAGGCCCACTCCCCGCAGGTGGACATCCCCCAAGGTGTCCTGGACTATGAGAGGGCACAGGCCGTGCTGAGGGAATGCCCCCCGCTGCCAGGACACGAATTCGTGCACCAGGCCTCTAGTCAGTAATAAAGCAGATCAGTGGTTGACTGGGGTCAGAGGTGGGGGGTGGGGGGGATTGACTGCAGAGGAACTTAAAATTTTTTTAAAAATTGATTTTATTGGGGTGACATTGATTAAGAAAATTATATAGGTTTCAAGTGTACAATTCTATATACATCTATAATGTATATTGTATTGTGTGTTTGCCAAAGCGAAGTCTCCATCCATCACCATTTATTTCTCCTTTACCCTCTTCTACCTCTCCTTTCCCTATGGTAATCACCATACTGTTTTTAGTGTCTGTGAGTTTGTTGTTGTTGTTTTGTTTAATCACTTCACTTTTTTCGCCCAGTCCTTAGTACCCCTGCTCTCTGACCAGCTGTCAGTCTGTTCTCTGTATCTATGAGTCCATTTCTATTTTAGTTTATTTTGTTCATTAGATTCCACATGTAAGTGAAATCATGGAATTTCTCATTCTCTCACTAGCTTATTTTACTTAGCATATTACTCTCCATGTCCATCCATGCTGTTGTAAAAGGTAAGTCTTTCTTTTTTATGGCCAAATAGTATTCTATTGTGTAAATGTACCAGATCTTTTATATCTTCTCATCTACTGACGAGCACTTGGGCTGCTTCTAAATCTTGGCTATTATAAATAACATGGCAATGAACAAAGTGGTGCATGTGTGCTTTCAAATTAGTGTTTCAGGTTTCTTCAGATATATACCCAGAAGTGGAATTGCTGGGTCATAGAGCTGTGAGTTTGTCATATATGATCTTTTTTATGTTCAGGTATGATTCCTCTGTTCCCAGTTTGTGGAGAGTTTTTATCGTAAACTAGAGGCCTGGTGCACAGATTCATGCACATTGAAAGGAAATTAATTAGAAGGTGGCCAGCAGGGCAGGACTGGGTGAGACAGGTCAGACACGCCCTGGAGCCAAGCTCCCATATCCCTCCCCGGCCGGCTGCACCTGGGACAGTGCTGGGGCTCAAAGGCCATCTGTGGAGTGAGTGAGGTCCCTCTGGCCTGGCTTGCGGGGATCAGAGGAGTCCTGGAATACAAGAGGGCACTCTGCAAAGTTGCTGTCACTCAGCAGCGTTTGCCCCCTGGTGGTCACTGCCCATCATAGCTACTGGCCGGTTGGCCGGTCCCTTAGCCTTTTATATATGTAGACTAGATGTCCGGTGCATGGACTCATCACCAGTGGGGTCCCTTGGTCTGGCCTGAGCCCTCTCGCAATCCAGGACCCTCAGGGGATGTCGGAGAGCCAGTTTCAGCCCAATCCCTGCAGGCCAGGCTGAGGCACCCCCACTGGTGCACAAATCCGTGCACTGGGCCTCTGACATCTCCTGAGGGGCCCCGGATTGCGAGAGGGCGCAGGCCTGGCCGGGGGGCCCCACCGGTTAATCTCTTCCCGCTTTCCTCCTTCCCCCCTTCCTTCTGAGATTCATCAATCATTTGTTCCATGTTTCTATGCCTGTGGTTTCTGCTTTTGTGTTGAGCGTCTGTCCCCTGGTGGTCAGTGCGTGTCATAGCGACCAGCCAGTTGGCCGGTCAGCTGGTCGGCTGGTCACTTAGGCTTTTATACATATAAGATAGGTGCTGGATTTTGTCAAATGCTTTTTCTGCATTTATTGATAGGATCATGTGATTTTTTTATCCTTCATTTTGTTTATATGATGTATCACATTTATTGATTTATAAATATTGTGCCAACCTTGTATCCCTGGAGTAAATCCCACCTGATTATGGTGTATGATCTTTTTAATGTATTGCTACATCTAGTTTGCTAATATTTTGTTGAGGATTTTAGGATTGGCCTATAACTTTTTTTCTTTGTAGTGTCTTTCTTTATCTGGTTTTGGAATTAGGATAATGCTGGCCTTGTGAAAAGAGTTTTGAAGTCTTCCTTTCTCTTGAATTTTTTGAACTAGTTTCAGAAGGACAGGTGTTAGTTCTTTTTTGAATGATTGATAAAGTTCACAGTGTGAAGCCATCCAGTCAGGACTTTTGTTTACTGGGAGTTTTTTTATTTTATTTTATTTTTTTATTACTGCTCTATTTCATTAGTTGTGATTACTCTATTTAGATTTTGTAATTCTTCCTGTTTCTGTCTTGGAAGGTTGTATGTTGCTATGAATTTATCCATTTCACCCACATTTTTCAATTTATTGACATATAGTTGTTCATAGTATTTTCTTACAATCCTTTGTTTTTCTGTGGTATCAGTTGTTATTCCTCCTCTTTCATTTCTTTTATTTAATTGGGTCCTCTCTCTTTTTTTCTTGATGAATCTGGTTAAAGGTTTGTCAATCTCATTTGTCTTTTTAAAGAACTGGCTTATGGTTTCATTGATCTTTCATATTGTGTAGGGTTTTTTTTTTAGTCTATGTCATTTTCTCTCTCATATTATTTCTTTCCTTCTACTTATTCTGGGCTTTGTTTTTCTTTTTCTAGTTCTTTTAGATGTAGGGTTAGATTTTATACTTGAAAATTTTCTTGCTTCTTGAAATAGGGCTGTAATGCTATGAACTTCCCTATCAGGACTGCTTTAGCTGTGTCCTATATATTTTGGGTCACTGTGTATTCATTTTCATTTGTGTCCAGGTAATTTGATTTCTACTTTTTCTCTCTCATTATTAACCCCCATTCATTGTTTAATAGCATGTTTTTGAGCCTCCACATGTTTGAATAATTTTATTATTATTTTTAATTGTAACTGATTTCTAGTTTCATACAGTTGTGGTCAGAGAAGAATCTTGATGTGATTACAGTCTTCTTGAATTTCTTAAGACTTAGTTTGTGTCCTAACATGGGGTCTATCTTTGAGAATGTTCTATATGCACTTGAGAATAATGTAGTCTTCTGCTTTGGGATGAAGTGCTCTGTAAATATCAATTAAAACCATCCCATTCATTATGTCATTTAAGGTCATTGTTGCCTTGTTGATTTATTGTCTTGAAGATCTATCCATCGATGTCAGTGGGATATTAAAATTCCCTACTATGCCTGTATTGCTGTTGAACTCTCCTTTAATTTCCTTCTAGATTTTAAAAATATACTTAGGTTCTCCTATGTTGGTTGCATATATGTTTATTTCCTCATGTTGGAATGATCACTTCAGTATCATGCAGTGAACTTATTTGTCTCTTTTATGGTGTTTTTTTTTGAAGTCTGTTTAGTCTGATATAAGTATAGCTACCCCAACTTTGTGTTTTAAAAAAAAATATATATATATATTTATTGATTTCAGAAAGGAAAGGAGAAGGAGAAAGTGATAGAAACATCAGTGATGCGAGAGAACCATTGATCGGCTGCCTCTTGCATGCCCTCTACTGGGGATCGAACCCACAACCTGGGCATGTGCCCATGACCGGAGTCGTACCTGGGATCTTTTAGTCCACAGGCTGATGCTCTATCCACTGAGCCAAACTGGCTAGGGCCCAGTTTTGTTTTTTGTTTCCATTTGCATGGAATTTTTTTCATCCCTTAATTTTTTTTGGTCTTTTTGTATATCCTTTGTTCTGATGTGGGTCTCTTGTAGAGAATATATATATGGGTTACAATTTTTTTGTCCACTCAGCTGCCCTTTGTCTTTTGATTGGAGCATTTAATTTGTTTACAGTTAAGGTTATTATTAACTAGTGTCCCAGTGCATGGGATTCGTGCACATTGAAAGGAAATTAATTAGTAGAAATATTTTAATATTGCTCTTCACGTCTTGCTAATGAAAAGAAAATAGGATTCTACTGAGTCTCCTATCTATCTTCTCCAGGACTTCTGTGAGGATCAAATGAGATAAAGCACAGGAACTCACAAACATTTGGTTAAATTGTAAAATGTTTGCACCTGGCTATAAAGCAAGCTGGGTTCCTGGGCTGAAGAAACTCCAAGGAGGCTAGTTGCTAGGGAGAGGAAGCTGGGCATTGCTATGTGATGTCATTATCCAGCGCCCACAGCGACCGTGTCTGGGCTGTCGGTCACATTTTGCGCCATGGGGTCTTGGCAGCGTTGGCTGCGATTTGGTGGGGTGTCGCTCCAGGGTGGTGGCGGGGCCTGTGTCCCACTTGGGGGAAGCCGAGTGTTGGTATGTCGGCTCCAGGTCCGTGGTGCTGTTTATTTTTAAATGGCCAATGCATGTGATGGCAGCTGCTGCGTTGAGCACTGGCCCCCTGGTGGTTAGTGTGCATCATAGCTACCAGTTGGACGGAAGGACACATAGCCTTTTATATATATATAGACTAGTAGCCCTGCGCATGAATCTGTGCGCCAGTAGCTCTCTGGGGCCTGGCCGCTCCATGCCCGCTGCCCAGAGGCTCTCCGTGGCCCAGAGGCCCATCCACGGCCGGGCGCGGGACGCTTGCCTCATCGCCAGGGGTACCTGCGAATGCGTGCGGAAAGCTTGCCTTGTCGCTGTGGTGAGGAAGCAAGCATTCTGCCAGGCTGCTCATGTTGCCTGCTCTCAGCGGCCCGCTGCCCCGGGACTGGGGGACTCCGGCAGGGCTGAGAGGACTGGGTGCTGCCATCTTGTGGCTATGGGCGCTGCTATCTTTGTGATGGAGTGATGGTTAATTTGTATATTCGCCTTTTATTAGATAGGAGGATAGGTACTTATTGCCATTTTATCCTTTATACTTATGTTTCTGTTTCTCTTTATTTCTTCTTCTTGAAGCTGGCCCTTTAACATTTCTTGCCATACTGGTTTGTTGGTAATGAACTCATTTAACTTTTTTTTTTTTTGTATGGGAAACTCTTTATTTGTCCTTCAAGTTTTAAATTATATCCTTGCTGGAGAAAGTAGTCTTAGTTATAGGTGCTTGTTTTTCATCACTTTGAATATTTCATGCCAGTCTCTTCTGGCCTGAAGTGTTTCTGTTGAGAAATCAGCTGACAGCCTTATGGGAGCTCTCTTGTAGGTAAGTAACTCTTTATCCCTTGCTGCTTTTAAGATTCTCTCTTCATCTTTAACCTTTGCCATTTTAATTACGGTATGTCTTATTGTGGGCCTCTCTGTGTTTATCTTGATTGGGACTCTCTGTGTTTCCTGAACTTAGGTGACTTTTTCCTCACTATGTTAGGGTAATTTTCAGACATAATTTCTTCACACTGGTTGATCTCTTGCTCACTCTCTTCTCCTGATACTCCTGTGATGTGGATATTTTTATGCTTGATGTTGTCCTGGAGGTCCCTTAGACTTTCCTCTTTTTTTTTTTTTTTTTTGGTAATTCTCCTTTCTTTTTGATGCTCTGCTTGGGTGCTTACTGTTACCTTGTTCTCTAAATCACTGATTCAATCCTCTGCTTCACCAAAGTGCTATTGATTCCATCTAGTGTGTTCTTCATTTCAGATATTGTATTCTCATTTCTGACTGGTTCATTTTTATGGTTTTTATGTCTTTTTAATGCTTACCATCTCTTTAAGTTCTCACTGAGATCATCCGTTTCTCCCTGAAGGTCCTTGAGCATCCTTATAACCATTCTTTTAAACTCTGCACCTGATTATATTGGTTGCTTTCATTTAATTTAATAGTTTTTATGGGAATTTTTTTTCTTCTTTCATTTGGGGCATATTTCTTTGTCTCCTTATTGTGTCCCTGTGTATTCATTAGATCTGCTACAGCTCCCAAACTTGTTATGGCTTTTTGATGTAGGTGTCTTGTTGGACTCAGTGGTACAATTTTCCAGATCACCTGAGCTCAGTGCTCCAGGAATGTTTCTTGTGGGTTATGTGCACCCTCTTATTGCAGTTGAGACTTGCATTGTTTTGATCCTTTCTTGGCTGGTGTTAACTCTTCAGGCTGGATGACTATAAGGATAAACCTCGATCCCTATGTCTGAGTTGTTGTGCAGGGGCTGTGCCCAGAGGTGAAGTTGTTCCCAGTAGGGTCTGGTGCCTTTCGGAATCCCCCATTGAACATGCACTTGTGTTGCTAGTCCGGTTGTGCTTTGGTGTGGTCTGAAGCCCATTGGTTGTGTTGGTTCTGGTTTCACTTGGGCAGGGTTCAGGCACAGGTCAATGTCAGATGTGTGTAACCAGCTATACTATTCACTGTTTGTGGCTGTGTCTACTTGGCTTGGGAGTGCATGAAAGGGTCCAAGCAGAGGATCAGCTTCCTCCTCTTAGAGCTGGGGGCAGATCTGTAAAAGGTCTGAGGTTTCCTGAGGTTTGCCTCCACCTGTTTGTTACTCTCCTCCCCCTGAGCTTGCCTAGTCTTTTTCTAGAGCCTTCTGTAGAAAGACTGTAGAGTGGGCCCAGCCTAGCCATGACCCACAAACCCTTCCACAGTTCACTAGCTTGGTAGGGTGGGGTGACTGGGGTTGGGATGACAGGATTAGTAAGTCCCTTACTTGGTTGTCTCTCTGTCAGGCTCTCCATAAGGGGAAAGTGGCTCATACTCTAAGGCCATACTTCTTGGCTCTAGCTTCTCCAGGAGGAGTGCACTGCAGGTTCAGGTTGAGTGCTGTCAGCTGTCCCCTCTGCAGCCAACACAACAGGAGGAGGCCACTGGGGCTCAGGAGGGCAGATCCAAAGAGTCTCCCATGGAGGGTGATGCCAGCCAGTTTTGCAGGAGCGGACGCAGCACTTCATCCAATCCTGGACCATTGTCCCAGCTCCAAGTAGCACTCCCTTTCCTTTGTGGAGCTGATCTCAGCAGGGTGTGGACACTGGTACTTTGGAGGGCAGATCTAAACCGTCTTTCATTAGAGGTAAGCCTGTAGGAAGGGGGTAGGCACTTCTTCCCCTTCCCGGGGCAAAAGCCTCCAAGGGAAGTGTGCACTGAATGTCTCAGCTCTGAAAAGCTCCCAGATTCCCCTGTGGGAATGAGCTTAGCAGGGCGGGGTCCCTGGCAGCCAAAAGGCAGGGCAAATTAATCTGTTGAGGAATAGTGTGGGTTGAGCTTCCAGAGGAGATTAGAGTGACCCCCACCACACATGATGTAGCCACACAACCCAGCACCCATCTGTCTGATTCCCAGTAGATGTGCTCAGAAAGTCCCAGCTCTGTGTGGCACCCTTATCCCCCCATGGGACTGAACTCAGCAGGGCAGGCCCACAGGTAGTGGAAGGACAGGCCAAGTGATTCAACAGTTGGTGGGGGCGCAGGTTCTGCACGGGAGGTGGGGAAGAATGGGCCCCTTTCTAAAGCTACACAGTTCAGTCACTGTGTAGTCTCGGCCAAGAGCTTCAGAAAAAGAGCTCCCCAAAGGTCCCTACTGGGTGCAGCCAGCAAAGCCCCCTCTGCAGGACCTGAGCAGGCAGAGTGGTATCCCCAGTAGTTGGAGGACCTGGCAGTATACTCCCCAGACTGGTGCTGTAACAATAGAAAAGCTTGACCCTGGGAAGGTGGCCTCTGGGTTTCTAACATACTCCCTTTTCTCCCACGCAGACTGAATCCCCACTGACTTTTAACACCAGATGCACTATGGGCTGCTCTTCCCATCTCTGTTGCTCTGGTTGGGAATCCCTGTGAGGGGTTGAGACCTCATGCTCCTGGGGGAAGGGAGTTTTGCAGCCCAGATATCCCTTTGGCTTCTCTCAGCCGCTGTATGTGGGTGTTATGTCCAGTCCTTTCTGCATCTTCACCCTTCTCACCATCTCTCTGTGGCTTCTTCTGTAAATCATTGGTTATAATATTTCAGTTCAGCTGTCTTTAGTTAGTTATTCAGGTTGATTGCTCTATAATTTAGCTGTAAATCTGATTTGGTGCTGGGAGCAGGTGAGTGTAGCTTCCACATATTCTGCAGCCATCTTGGAATCCCTGCTTTATTATTCTGAAGGTGTGTATTATTGCTTGGTGTGCATTTTGTTTTTGTTTTTTTAAATACATTTTATTGATTTTTTTTACAGAGAGGAAGAAAGAGGGATAGAGAGTTAGAAACATCAATAGGAGAGAAACATCGATCAGCTGCCTCCTGCACACCTCCTACTGGGGATGTGCCCGCAACCAAGGTGCATGCCCTTGACCGGAATCGAACCTGGGACCTTTCAGTCCTCAGGCCAACACTCTATCCACTGAGCTGAACCAGTTAGGGCATTGGTGTGCATTTTGTTCATGGCACACAATCTTATGTGGGAAGAGCCTTTGGGAAGTGATTGACACCAAGAAACTGCTTGGCTAATGTTTCTCAAGAAGATCCATGCCATAAATGAATTCCTTCACTGCTACTCCCAGAAGGATTAAATTGAATTCAGGGTAGTTGATGTGGAAGGTGATACTTTAATACTATAGCTTGATTTTTAAGTTAAAATGACTTTATTTTATGCTAGGAGGGCACATACTGTAAACCTTTAAATTTCTCTTAATTTCTTAAAAACTTTACATTTTTTTTGAAGAAAGGCTAACTTTTATATTATATCAAAGCACTAAAATTTTGAGGAATTACTGGAAGTCTTAAGTTTGTTAATTTGGTTGTGATAATGTTAGGAATGTTCTAGTACTTACCCAGGTGGCATAGTGATTAAGGATATATATAGGCTTTGGAGTCAGCTTCAACACTTACTGTGTGACCATCCTACAGTGGGGATTCTTCATCCATACAGTGGGGATGATAACAATTACACTGTTTCATAGAGTGTTTGTGATCATGTGAGTTTTGTTTTTAACATGTTAAACTGAAAATATTTGTTTTATCATAAAACTTAAAAAATTATGTCAATTCTGTTACTAATGCAGCATCTTATACAACTTGGTGTAGTTCTGAGGGTATTAGACTTAAGAGTTAGGAAACCTGAGTTTCCCTCCCTACTTTCTTTATGAGTAACTGCTTGACCTCTAACAAGCAGCCTTGCTTCATCTTTCTCTGCCTAACTTGGCTCATTTGTAAAATTGAGGTTGGGTTTGAAGTGGTTCGTCTCTAAGATTCCTTTTAGTTCTTCCATGAATCATAATTGAGCTAACTAAGACACAGCATGAGGAGAGCATATTTTACAACCCAGGGAAGAAAAAGGCTTGGTGTGTGAAGGGTAAAATTGAGAATAATTAGATTTGTCTTATTTCTAATATATGGCGAAATAAACAATAATGGATTGACTCAGCATAATGGACACATTTCTAATACTACTGTCCAACACAGAAATGGTCCACCTTAAGTGCTGTATGCTTCCTAACACTGAAAGGACAAAGGTCAAGGTCATACTGGCAAGTGATGCTTCAGAGTCAGATCCAAGTTATTTAAGCCTTAGCTAGGGATGGTGCTGGATAACTTCTCTAATCTTCTGGCCTCTCTCATGGGTGGAAATCATGGCATGATAAAGTTATTAAAGTAATCAAGGAGAAAACTATATTGTATTGTGGTCACTAACTTTAAATGAATTATAATAATGGTAGTTCATATATTAAATTATTTTTTATCTGTAATTTTTTTGGTTGAATTGCAGACTAAATACTCTGTTCTGAGTTTTGAAAATGTTGCTCTTCTTAAGTCTTATTTAGTTTTTGATGATTTATCTGGGAAAAGCAGCACTATTATTTTCTTTTTTTGAGTGATCTTTCAATGCTTGCCACTTTTCTTTTAAGCAAAGCTGGGAACTGTGAGTTTGGGTTCTTAGGTCCTGTAGAGATATGCAGATATGCAACTAAATGTGTCATTGACTGTGTGGGTGCATTGCCAACTTCTCTGGAGATGTTTACCAGTCTGGGTAGTTTTGATAATATTATCTTCTTATAGTGTGCTGGGAAGCAGTCTTTGAAGGAATACATGATATGTGGGGGAGCAAACCCTTGGGAAAAAAGGTATTCTTATTACTTTTATTAAATTATAATGCTCTTCCCCCCAACCCCCCAATTCGTGGTGTGTGTGTGTGTGTGTGTGTGTGTGTGTGTGTGTGTGTGTTCTTAAACAATCCCAGGCCTCCTTTACCCATGGGTGCCCTGTTCCTGATGAGTTGGGATTAGACTCTAGTGAACCAGTGGATAAATCAGTTTATGGCAGGCTTCTCAACCATAGCAATATTGACATTTGGTAATGGATAGTTCTTTGCTGTGGGGCTGTTCTGTGCATTGTAGTATGTTTAGTAGCATTCCTAGTCTCTTCCTACTAGTGCCAGTAGCACCTCCCCCTCAGTTATGTCAACCAAAGATAGCCCCAAGACATTGCTAAAAGTCCCCTGGGCACCAAAAGCACCCAAGTTGAGAGCCATTGACATATGGATGCCTCTCCGCCAGCCCTCTGCCACAGTTCTGGTCATCCTACTCTCTGGTTTCTCCATGTTGCCAGCCCAGCTCACAGCCTCCTCCCCCGATTGTGCTCTGCTCAGCTAATGAGGTGGAAAGTTGCCAAAAGGAAGGTGGAATCAGTGGGGAATAGGGCAGAGCAGGAGTCAGGTAGTGGCTGAGCATTGCAACACATGGATGGGTGTGTTTTTGGTGGCAGCTAATGATTAGACTTAAATGTTCTTTGACATGAAAGTGAGCTGACAGAGTGACACTGGTGGTCCTAGCACACAAAACAGGTATGTGGCATCTGCATGTTTTCTGAGCCTGCTGGGAGTCTGGGGTTTTGAAAGAAAGCTCCAGGGATGTTTTCTCCTTAATATTTTTTATTTGAAAGGGTAAGGAAAACAGAAACTGCTTCTTAATTAACTTCCATCTTCAATTTAGATTTCATTTTTGAGGTGACTTTAGTAGTTAGAGTCAATATTTTTTTTACATGAATGAAATGACATGGGAGAATTTGTAAATATAAAGTGGCAAATATTTAAATAGTGCAACTGGGGATGAAGCCATAACCTAAGAAACACTGAGTGCTCAGGGAGTGAGGCTTGATACACCATGTCAGGAAGGGTGGGGGCTGGTGGTGAGGGATGGGCATGGGGATCTCATAGGTAAACTCGGGACTTGGAACAGGTGTTCACAGGCCTTGTTTATATTCATTTTCAAAACAATCAATGTTTGTCATTAGTACTTTTATTCTGGGATTTATACATATTTTTAACCTAGTCACAGTCATCCTGAATGCTGTTTATTTTATAAACCTTACTCTCTTAACATTTATTGCATAACACTTCCCACTTCAATAACTTAGTGACTGCATACTGCATTTTATGTTATATTCTAATTTACTTAACCCTTCTCCTATTGCTTAATGTAGAACTTATTTTAAAGAATTTTGCTACTGTAAATATCATTTGATGGATATATTTGGGCATACATTTTAATCCATAGTTCAGATAATTTCTTTCGGATACTGTCATGAACTAGAGTTACTGGGTGAGATGGTGTGGATATTTTTTTAAATTAAATTTATTGGGCTGACATTGGTTAATAAAATTATATAGGTTTCAAGTGTGCAATTTTATAATACATTATCAGTTTCTAGCAATAGTTCACCAGGGTTCCCTTTTCCCCATATCCTTGCCAACCCTTGATGTTTGTCGATATATTTATGATAGCCATTCTCACAGGTGTGAGGTGATATCTCACTGTGGTTTTAATATGCATTTCTCTATGATTGGTGTTTTCAGATGTTTACTGACCATCTGTTAGTCTGCTTTAGAGAAGTGCCTATTCAGGTCCTCTGACCGCCTTTTAATTGAATTGTTTTTTTGGTGTTGAGTTGTATGAATTCTTTATAAATTTTGAATATTAACTTATTGGATGTATCATTTGCGAATATCTTCTCCCATTCAATAGATTGTCTTCTCAAAAACCCGTTTGCTGTGCAAAACGTTTTAGTTTTATGTAGTCCCATTTTTTTCTGGTTGTTGTTCCCTTGACTGAAGAGATATAGCAGAACAAATATCGATACGAGAAATGTCAGATATTTTTCTGCCTATATTTTCTAGGAGTTTTATGCTTTCGAGTCTTACATGTAGTTTAAATCCATTTTGCCTTTATTCCTGTATATGGTGTAAGAAGATGGTCTAATTTCATTTTTTTTTTTGCATGTATCTGTCCAATTTTCCCAGCACCATTGATTGTAGAGACTGTCTTTATCTGATTGTATGTTCTTGCTTCCTTTGTCATATACTAATTGACTTTATATGTGTGGGCTTATTTCTGAGCTTCTATTGTGTTCCATTGCTCTGTGTGTGTGTATGTGTTTTAATGCCACTACCATAATGCTTTGATTTCTGTAGCCTTTGAAGTACATATAGTTTGATATCTTGTAGTGTGATATCTCCAACTTTGTTTTTCCTACTCAAGATGGGTGTAGCTATTCGTGATCTTTTGTGGTTCCAAGTAAATTTTTGGGTTATTTGTTGTATTAAGGTGAAATAAGCCATTAGTATTTTCAGAGGAATTGCATTGAATTTAGAGATTACTTTGTGTAGTATGGACATTTTAATGATGTTAATTTTTCTTATCCACAAGCGCAGTATATGCTTCCATTTGCACCTTTTCAGTTTCTTTTATATTATTACTAGAGGCCCGGTGCATGAAAATTCATGCACTGGAGGGGGTGTGTCCCTCCGCCCAGCTTGCTCCCTCTCACAGTCTGGGAGCCCTCAGGAGTGTGAGGCGACCCAGTGATCAGGGGAAGGTGATGCCCCATCACACCTCTGCTGCTGCCACTGCCGGCAGCGCAAGCCTTGGCTGGCCCTCGGTACCTGAGCCTCGGGCTATCCTGAGTGGCTGGGAAGCCACCATCTAAGGCTTGCCTGTGCCTTGGGCCAGCCCTGGGTGGCTGGGGGGCAGAGGGGACTGGGGGACTCTGGAGGTAGGTGCGTGGAGCGGCCGGACCCATCCCCGTCTTGTGGCTGTGGGTGCCACCATCTTTGAGGGCAGGGAAGTCAATTAGCATATCCCCTCCTTATTGGCTGTGGGTGCTGCCATCTTTGAGGGCAGGGCAGTCAATTAGCATATTCCCTCTTTATTTTATTTATTTATTTATTTATTTATTTATTTATTTATTTATTTTATTGTTTGTAGTATTTCAAATAGTAGTACATATGTCTCCTTTTTTACCCCCTCATTGACCTCCCCCCAGCCTCCCCTACCCCCCAGTACATGCCTTCACCTGCCCGCCCCCACAGTGTCTTGTATCCATCCATTGGTTATGCTTATATGCATGCATACAAATCCTTCGGTTGATCTCTTACAGTCCCCCCCCCCCCCCAACCTCCCCTGCCTTCCCGCTGTAGTTTGACAGTCTGTTCAATGCTTCTTTGCCTCTGTATCTATTTCCCCCCATTTCTTTCCTTTAAAAAATCTTGCCTCTGTAGACTAGAAATAAACATATAATAACAAAAAATGTTGGAGTCCCAATTTCAATGTCCAACAGTTCTGAGTCCCCGTTTCAATGTCTAACAGTTCCTTATGTGTACATGTCAGCAATGATATCTGGATGGTGGGCACATGGTGGCAATGCAGGTCTGACCCTCTCTGGTTTGGTCCTAGGCAACCTGCCGCGACGCACAGCTGCTGACTGCTAGCGTGGCAAGGCGTCATCAGCATCTTCCATCTCTGAACTGTTTCTCCTCTTGTCTTCGTGGTTGGAGCAGACCTGTCAATTCCTCTCTGTTGCAGGAATCCACATGGTCTTGGAGTTGTTTTCTGAAGATATACAAACATATTCTCGACCACAAGTTAATAAAGGAATCTTTTCTATATAATTGATTTTATTCCCTCTTTATTAGATAGGATTTTTTTTTACTCCTTTTTCTCCTTGCCTCATTCCCTTACTATTTAAATGTATCTTGGTATATTAGCATATCTGAAGCATTTAAAAAATATATTTTTTTTATTGATTTCAGAGAGGAAGGGAGAGGGAGAGAGAGAATCAGAGAATCATTGATCGTCTGCCTCTAGCACACCCCTATTGGGGACTGAGCCTGCAACTAGGACATGTGCCCTGACTGGGAATTGAACTGTGACCTTCTGGTTCATAGGCTGATGCTCAACTATTGAGCCACGCCTGTTGGGCAATGAGGCATTTTTTTATATTAAGAAACAGAAACTCACTTAAGTGAATCTTTTACAAAGTATTTCTTTTAAGGCCACAAGGAAACGAGCTGAAAAGCCATGAGGATCTGACAGAAGTTTAGGGACCAGATACACTTATGCTTGTTGCATCTCTGCTCTTCTCTTCCAGCCTGCTTCATGTTTCCCTTGAGCCAGAAGCCTTCTTCATCCTCTGTGGTATCTTTTTACTATTTCATGTCTTCTGTTCATGGTTCTCAACTCCTCTGACCTTGGCCTTGCTTATGAATCTTTGAGGATCTTCCTTCACTCCATATATTCTTTCAACTTCAGCTCCCTTTAATATGTGTCCTGTTTCCAGTATGGATTCTGGCCCTGTGTGTCCAGATTTCACTTGCCAGCTCACCTAACTAGTCTCTCCCCAGCCAGAGGATTGGTTACCCATGGGTCTGAGGGCTCTCTGTGTGTTGGATCAAGGAAGGCTCATGCAAACAAGATATGACTGACCATAGCCCCTCCCTCAGCTGGGTGCCATGGTGCCATGTGTAGCCTATATCTTTCTAAGCTGTTTAGTATTCTTTTTTGAACCAGGAACAATATAAAAATAAAGGCTCCCTTCTCTAGAAAGCAAAGTTTGGGAAATTAAAAATTCCAATCCTGCTTATTCTTGTGTGAAAACTGTGATAAATGTAATGCACATTTGGAATTTTTTGTTTTGTTTCTGGGAGTCTAGCCAAGAAAGAAATGTAGATTTCTAGTCATATTAATTGAGGTTTTTATCTCAGATATGATGTTCATATTTACCGAAATGTAAGAGCATTTCCAATGAAATGAAAACATTTTTTTCTTTCTCCACTTTTTTCTTTCTTTATTGATTAAGGTGTTACATATGTGTCCTTATCCCCCCATTGTCACCCTAACCCCCCACCCCCACTCATGCCCTCACCCCCCTGGTGACTGTGTCCATTGAAAACAATTTTTGTATGAATCAGTAATACTGTGTTCTAGAATACAAAGTCAAATGAAAATTCATAGTATGTTTTTGGATGGTAGACATTTAACTGTCATCTGTATACCACTGTACAGTTTGCAAAACACTTTCCACATTTGTTATATCATCTATACTAATAAAAGGGTAATATGCTAATTAGACCAGATAGACTGGACATCTTCTGGACGTCATTCCGGACATCCTTCCTGACAAAGCTGGGGCCTGGGCGAAGCTGCTGGGGTCCCGGGTGTTTGCGGCCTGCCAGAGGGAGGGAAGCCTGGGTCCCGGGTGCCTACGGCAGCTGGAGGAGGGAAGCCTGGGTCCTGGGTGCGGGGTCTGAGGTAGAGGCGTTTAAGGGCAATCAGGCAGGCAGGTGAGCAGTTAGGGGCAATCAGGCAGGCAGGCAGAGTGGTTAGGGGTGATCAGGCAGGTGAGCAGTTAGGAGCCAATGGTCCTGGATTGCGAGAGGGATGTCTGACTGCCAGTTTAGGTCCAATCCCGCAGGGATCCCAGCGGGATCGGGCCTAAACTGACAGTTGGACATCCCCTGAGGGGTCCTGGATTGTGAGAGGGTGCACCAGTCCTCTAGTTCTTTATAAGAGCCCTAAAGTTAAAAACATAAAGGCAAAGGGATACAAGAAGGCCCTGCTAATGAGGAAAGTAAGGAAGGCCTGATCTTCAGAGCTTGCTGATTTGGAGCAGAGTCTGTGGCTAGGCTTGCTGCTTGCTGCCTTCTGGGCTAGCTCTCACCAGTGAGGAATCCTGAGCAGGCCAGTCCACTTCCCTGGATCTCAGTTTCTTCAGGGGTGAAATGGACATAACAGTAGGATCTGTCTCATGGATTACGAGGATTGACTTAGTATATACACAGTGTGTGGACCTGGCCTGGGGAGCAGTAAGCTCTCAGGCTCCGGCTCAGGCTCAGGCTTGGGCTCAGGACGGTGCAAGCCCAGGTCTCAGAGCAAGTTCCCTGACTCTCAATCTTGTAATCTTACATTGTTCCGCCTCCAGTGGCCTTTTAAGTTTATGATAACATTTAGTAAATAATGAATAGAACAAGGCAAAATTTTTCATTCCTTTCCTAAAATTTGTTATTCCTAAATAATTGAAATTGCCAGAAAATTACTTTTTAAACCATACCTTTTCTTTTTAAAGATACATTCACATGGAATATTTAGTTGATTTAAAATAGCAAGAATTGTCAAAGCATGAATGAGGTTTTATTATAAACTAGAGGCCTGGTGCACAAAATTCGTGCATGGGGGGGTGTCCCTCAGCCCAGCCTGCACCCTCTCCAATCTGAGATCCCTCGAGGGATGTCCAACTGCCCATTTAGACCTGATCCCAGTGGGATGGGGCCTAAACGGGCAGTTGGACATCCCTCTCACAATCCAGGACTGCTGGCTCCCAACTGCTTGCTGGCCTGCCTTCTTGATTGTCCCTAACTGCTTCTGCCTGCCAGCCTGGTCACCCTCTAACCACTCCCCTGCCAGCCTGATTGATATCTAACTGCTCCCCTGCCAGCCTGTTTGCCCCCAACTTCCCTCCCTTGCAGGCCTGGTCTCTCCTATCTGCCCTCCCCTGCTGGCCTGATCGCCCACAACTGCCCTCCCTTGCAGGCCTGGTCCCTCCCAACTGCCCTCTCCTGCTGGCCATCTTGTGGTGGTCATCTTGTGTCCACATGGGGGCAGGATCTTTGACCACATGGGGGCAGCTATCTTGTGTGTTGGAGTGATGGTCAATCTGCATATTACTCTTTTATTAGATAGGATAGAGGCCTGGTGCATGGGTGGAGGCTGGCTGGTTTCTCCTGAAGGGTGTCCCGGATCAGGGTGGGGGTTCCCTTGGGGTGTGAGGCGGCCTGGGCGAGGGGCCTGTGGTGGTTTGCAGGCCGGCCACGCCCCCGGGTGACCCAAGCGGAGGCTCTTATAACCGGGATTTATTTATCTTCTACAACTGAAAATTTGTAGCCTGGAGTGGAGCCAAGCCTTCTGCTTGCTCTGTGGCGGTAGCCATTTTTGTTGGGATTTATGTATCTTCTATAATTGAAACTTTGTAGCCTTAAGCAGAGGCCAAAGCAGGCCAGGGCTGTGGAAACTTGGCTTCCTTCATCGCAGGGGAAACGCAAGCCTCCTGCTCTCTCTGTGGCTGCAGCCATCTTGGTTGGGGTTAATTTGCATACTTGCTCCCAATTGGCTAGTGGGCTTGGCTTGTGGGTGTAGCGGAATGATGGTTAATTTGCATATTACTCTTTTATTAGATAGGATTCTGTATTTAATACATATTTTCTTTGTTAGGCCTCAAAATGTCCTACTTTATGTATATTTTTTTCTTTAAAATGTAAGTTTTGTTTGTGGTACTATAGAATAGTAAAAAAATAAAAAATTCAGTCAGTAGAGGAAGAGTGTAAGTTCCGTTGTGGTTTATCCCCATTGTCTTCCTGGATGCTCTCTAGCTGCACTGTGAATAGTGGTTGTTGCACACACACATACCCACACAGTCTGCTGGTGCCGAAGGCCCAGCTGGGCGCTCCCGCCCTGTGCCCAGCCTCAGGAGTGCCACCATTGCTGCCAGTGTAGTCATTGTGTTCACAGAGCAGCCATCATGGCGGGGCCACCAGGATGGTCATCATCATCAATGCTCCTCTCAGCTTTGTGGCTGACAGCTGCTGCTGCTTGTGCTGCCAAGTTCTCAAGTGTTATTGTTCCACAGAGCCTTTTTGAAAAGTGTCTTTAACTCTCTTTGCAGCTCCCTGTTTTATGCAGCATAGTGTGAGGGATAGACACCTTGTCATCTTCCAAGCCACACTCTGTTCTCATGCTCTATGGCTTTCTTTGGCTTACACCTAGGCTCTTGCTTTAGAATGAGTCCCCGGCCTAAGATTTCTTGTGCGTGTGTGCGCGCGCGCGCGCGCGCGCGTGTGTGTGTGTGTGTGTGTGTGTGTGTGTGTGTGTAAACAAGCTCTCAGCAAGTCTGACCCTGCCACAAAAAAGAAAAAAGAAAAATCTTTTTTTCCTGGAGAGGCCCCATGCAGGCTTAGCTGGGATTGTGTTTATTAGGAAGAATAATTTTGTATGAAAGTGATTTTTCAAAGGTAGTAATTGACCGGGGTTCATCTCCCAAAGGTAGAAATATCAAAGTTAATTAAAACTATAGTAATAGGCAGAAAGTACCATTGATCCTTTTTCTTACATATTTGTTAAACACTTACACTATCGTAGGTTATTGTTACCAAGTCGTCATTATTATTATTATTATTATTATTATTATTATTATTATTATTTTGTAGGTCTGAATAGGCAAAGGAAACTAGAAGTCTGTTGAGTAAGGCTTGGTGCAGGGCTTTCCCAAGTACCTAATCTAAGGAATGGTAGATGGGTGCTGTGTATTTCCCAGTGGTTTTTCCATCATTGTTATAGGATGCCGAGAGGAGTGGCAAGCCTCTGTTGAAGGTAGACATGAAGGACTATTCTATAGTCAACGCTGCCTTATTTGACTTCTCTTAGCTGTGGCTGCCTCTTCTGGCCCCTCCATGCTATTTGGAGTGATCCTGAAGCCACATCCAGCCCTGTCTGTCCTCTCTGCATCGGGGTTTGGATCTTCTGTTCATTGTGAGACTTCAGACCTCACAGTTCATTTAAGAACTAGTTTTTTGTTGTTGTTGTTGTTTTTAAAATATAAAATGTGCTGGTTTATTGTCCGAAGAATTATACTGCAAAGGCCGTTGTGGTAGCTAGAGACGTGTATAGGATAGAATAGGCAATGGATAGGAAATATTAAGAAGAAGCACCTTTTGTTTAATGGACATAGAGTTCTAGTTTTGCAAGTTGAAAAAGTTCTGGAGATCTTTTCCTAACAATGTGAATATACAATATTGAACACTGCTAAACTATAAACCTAAAATGGTTAATTTGATACATTTTATTACTTGTTTTTTACCACAGTAAAAAAAAAAAGAGTAAGTGTAATTTGTGGAATATAGATTTAAAAGATTAAATGCAGGGTTTTGGATTTTCTGTCTTATTTTTTTTTTGTCCTTGGTAAGATTTACTCATTTTTTATTACATATTGAATCAATTGCCCCAAGTTATTGGAGGGTTTACCAGAGCAAGGGAGATGATTAACAAACAGAATTTATTCATTTAAATGTATCGAGCACTTCGTATGTAGCAGGCTCTGTGCTTTTATATATAATTTAGAGAAATAAGGGGCATGCATTCCCAAGGGCAGACAGGTGAAACAGTATAAATCATTATTGCCACTTATGCTGAAAGAACTGGAAAAGGGAAAAATTGTGTAAACCATGAACATGTTATTATTAACTTAAAGTATCTACATGTAAAGTCATTCATCAAATTCTCAAAACTTAGTTATGGAAAATTTCAAGTATATACTAGGACAAAAATGGGGGAATACAGAGTGTCCCAAAAAAGTATACACATTTTTTTTCTGATAGCTCAATTGATATTTCTTTCTTTTCAGATATAACCCATTGGACTTAATAATTATTCAAAGTGTGTATAGATGTTTTTGGGACATCCTGTAGTACAATGAACTAATGTGTGTCCGTACCCCATCTGCATCCACTCACAGCCTTTAGCCTAATATGCTAATTAGACAAGATGACCTTCCGGACGAAGCCAGGGCTGCGAGGGCCGAGCCCCTTGCATGAATTTCGTGCATCGGGCCTCTAGTGTGTGTGTGTGTGTGTGTGTGTGTGTGTGTGTATTTTATTTCAGGAAGGGAGAAGGAGAGAGGGGTAGAAACATCAATGATGAGAGAAAATCATTGACTGGCTGCCTCCTGCATGCCCCCAACTGGGAATTTGAGCTGCATCCGAGGCTTGTGCCCTGCCTAGAAACCGAACCGTGACCTCCTGGTTCATATGTTGATACTCAACCACTGAGCCTCACAGCCTTTTTTATATCCTTGTACCTCCCCTCCCACTGCATTTTTGAGGCAAATTCTAGTTATTATATCATTTTAGCTAAATATTTCAGTACTTCCACTGAAAGATAAGAGCTGTTTTCTTAAAATTAATCACAATACCACAGTCACCCCTAAGTTATTTCACACTTTTTTGCAGTTGATTATATAAATCAGGGTCTAAATAAGGTCCAGCTACACATTACATTCAGTTGATCTTTAAAATATTTTAACCTAATAGGTTCCTCTTATTTATTTTCTTTATTCTTGAAATGTATTTACTGAATAAATCCTGTCATTTTTCTTGTGGAGTTGTCTATACAGTTTTGCTGAATGTATCCCACTGGTGTCATTTAAGATGTTTATCTGCCACCCCAACCCTTGTTTCCTGTCAACTGAACGTTAGATTTAGAGGTTTGAATTGATTTAGGTTCGTTTTTGTTGCAAGAATATTTTATAGAGGCAGTTTCCAACAGCACATAGTGTCTGGTTGTGTTTTTCTTTGTGATTTTAGTGGCCACTTATAATTTGCACCAGCCTTATTTAGTCAGCAGTTTGCTATTCTAACTTCATCATTTCTTCTTTTTTCTTTATTGACTAAGGTATTACATATGTGTCCTTATCGCCCCATTGCTCTCCTACCCCCCTACTCAAGCCCTCACCCCCCTGTTGTCTGTGTCCATTGGTTAGACTTATATGCATGCATGCAAGTCTTTATTAGCTATGGTACTTCTATGGAGAAGTTTCTCTTTATCAATTACTCTGAGGATAAACAGGTTAAATGAGTGATTCTTTCTTTTTATTTACAACTCTTGGAGGGCCCTTAATATCTCTAAAGATGGCCAATGATGTCTTTTTAAATTTTTAACTATTATTATGAACACACAAATTTTAACATATTTGATTCTTTTTAAATTCATTACAGTTATTTTTATTGATCAGATTGTCCCTTTGTTGGCCAGTGAGGGTACCTTTAGGTTGGTTCTTGGGTTCTTTAGACATGAATATCTTTGATGGACATATTGATGACAAGATATTCAGGTTCATCTTGTGCATTTTCTGTGGTTGGTCTGGAAACAGCTCTTTCTTCACCAAGTCCTGGTTCCTTTTAGTGGGAATTGGTATTTAGGAATCACAGCTGGAATACCACAGGTTTAGTTGTTGCTTATAGGCTTTTTCAGTGGACAGAGCTAGGAAAGATGTTTTTAAGAGAAAATACTTCATGAATTTCATACTGATTTTTCCAGTTCAAATTTAGGAATACAGATTTTTATTGGACTTTAATTTCACATTAGTATTTCATGCTGAAACCCTTGATTCGTAATAATATTTATTCTTAGGATATATTCCTTTAGGGATTATGCTGAAAATGTGTTTTAAGTCCTTTGAAATAATTCTTTTTGCATGATTACACCACTGACTCAATACATATTTAGGTTTGTTTCATTTTGCGTTTAAATTTTAGGGATTAAAAAGTTTTTAGATTTTGTTGTTGTTGTTATGGGAAGTACATAGTTCCAGAGCCAAATCTACAGAACAAAGCAGAATTAAAAAAAGTCTAGCTTTGATCTTTGTTCCCTCCACTCTGTTTCTCTCTCCCCCTAATTCCATTTAAACGTATAAGCAAGTATGTATGCATGCATGTGCACTTACATGTACTGACTGCCTGCCAACCCGATCTTAGATGAATGGTAGTAAATTATACATAATTTTCTCTCCTGGCCTTTTACTCTTTCCATTATTTCCTGGAGGTCATTTAATTCAAGTATATAGAGATGTTCTTTATGCTTTTTTTGCAGCTCTGTCATAATTCATTGTGTGAATGTGCTGTAGTTTATTCAGCCACTCCCATATTAATAGACATTTGGATTGTGGTTAGAGTCTTGCTCTTATAAATGGTGCTATAGTGCATAACCTGGTACAAATATAATTTTTTTAAAATTTTTGCTACCCTACAGGTGAATTTTAGTTTTGGATAGAATAAATTGACTTCAGGAAGGATTCAGATGCAAGGTTACTGCTACTAATGGATTGTTCTGGTAGTATTGGGCAATTTGGAAGGCCAATCTTTTGACTTTAGATATGAGTTTTTCTTTGAACATGGGTCCATTAATTAGAATCATCTTCTTGTGTACACTATGTCCATATAGTAACTTCTGTATTTTCTAGTTTCGGTTTCTTTAAAGTCGCTTGAGACTTCAGCAACTTCAAAGCAATCTGAGTACAGAATTTCCTAGTCTTTTGTAGTCTTATAACCAGTTTTTCAAAAAAACTTTAAGAAATCTAATATGCCCCTGTGAATAATTTCCGAAGTATTAAACTTAGTTTTTATAGAAATAATAACTTCTTAATTTTATAGCTACATTTTTGCTCAGTTTACATAGTATTAAGTTAAATTATGCAATTGCAATGAGCACAAGTGACATAACCAAGTTTGGGTATAGTCAAAGAAAAATGTTCACATAGATTATTGATAAAGTAGGCCTTATTCAACTATTCATGAATTGGGCAGCATCCAGTCTAGCAAATAGGAAGGAGCTCCAGAGAGCTGTAAAAGGTGAGAGAGTTTTATAGACCCCGAAGTGAGCAGGAATAGGAAAGTTATCTTGGGCATTAGCTGATTAGTTACAGCTGGCTTACTTTCCTTATATGGGGCAAAGAGAAGTCTTGGAGCTGGGTTAAGTAACTGGTAACTAAGCTGGCAAATGCTGTTGGGATTACCTAGGCCTTCCTTTTTGGGGGGAGCCAAGCATAGAAACTTAGTTTTGTTTTGCTGACATAGAGTTTAGCAAGAGTATCTCCATCTTGGGCCTAATCTGCTTACTTTTAATAGGAATAAACAGATTTTTGATATGCACTAAACTGCTGGGAGCAGAAATGTGGACATCATTGTAGTTTGTTTTTCTTGTTTATTTGTTGCTTTCAGTTTTATATGCCACATTTGAGTGAAATCATGTGGTTCTTGACTTTTTCTCTCTGATTTATTTTGCTTGGATAGATGAATGGTAAAGAAAATATGGTACATAGCCCTGGCTAAGTGGCTCAGTTGGTTGAAGCATCTTCCTGTACAATAAAAGATTGTAGGTTCGATTCCTGGTCAGGGCATATACCTAGATTGTGGGTTTGGTCCCTAGTTGGGCCACATACGGAAGGCAACCAATTGATGTTTCTCACATTGATGTTTCTCTTTCTCCTTTCCTCTCTCTCTAAAAATCAATAAAAAAAAATATCCTCTGGTGAGGAAGATATGGTACATATATACAATAGAAAAAAGACTTAGCTGTAATACAAAAATACTGAAATACTGCCATTTGTAACAACATGGATGGATCTTGAGACTATTATGCGAAGTGAAATATATTACTTTAAAATTATGTCTTGGGTTATTATTTTGATGATTGGCTGAAATAATTTTCACTAGAGAGTGCTATTTAGAGGGTAAAAAAACTAAAAATAATGGATTTCAGGATCATAGAGCAAAGAGTAAACCAAAGTTTTTAATTCTACATCCATGTGCAAATTAATATAATATTAGTATTACCCATTCTGAATAGCCTTTAACTACGTTTGGGATTTATCCATAGAAAAATGATGCTAATGTTGCTTTTCCTCTCTTTCACCTTATTGCTTCATTATGCATTTACATGCTTATCACAGTCAGTGAGGCAGAAAGGTTAGGAAACTGAAAGGATGCTGGAGAGAATTCAGCCTTTCAAGTATACCAAGCTTTATAAGCTGCAAGGAATAATCTAAAAGTATAGAGTATATTGTATTAGGGTTCTCCAAGGAAATAGAATCAATAGAATACACACATATACATTCATGCACCACTTAATGACTGGGATATGTTCTGAGAAATGCATCTTCAGGTGCTTTCATCATTGTGCAAACACCATAGAGTGCATTTACCTAACTAGATGGTATAGCCTGCTGCACACCTATGCTATACCACCGTCGCAGATTTGTTCTGTCATGGACTGCAACATCGTTATACAGTATACGACTCCATTTGTGTGTGTGTGTATATGTATTCATATGTATAGTGTGTATATATGTGTACATATATAGTATGTATATATACACAATGTAGTGTATATATATGTATACATATGTAGTTATGCATATATGCATATATAGTGTATATATATATCTAGTGTGTATGCATATATATGCATATATAGTGTGTATATGTATATATAGTGTATGTGTATATATACTGTGTGTGTGTGTGTGTGTGTGTGTGTGTGTGTGTGTGTATGTGTGTAAAGAAATTGGCTCATGCGATTATGGAGGGCAGCAAGTTGAAAATCTGCAGTGTAGGCTGGTAGGCTGGGAACCCAGATTCTGGAGTTTGAGTCTGAAGTAGTCTGCTGGCAGAATTCTCTCTTCTTTCAGTCTTTTTTATTAAGACTATCAAATGATTAGATGAGGTCTACACAAGTTAGGAAGGGTAGTCTGCTTTACTCAAAGTCTGCTTATTTAAATGTTAATCACATCTAGAAATATACCTTCACAGAAATATCTAGAATAATGTTTGACCAGATAATTGGGTAATGTAGCCTAGTCAAGTTGATACATAAAATTAACCATCTCATATATTGCAGAATTATTTTGTATATGGTTAAATGTCACACTGTAAAGAACATTGGTTAAGTGCTGTGGGTGTTAAGAAAAGGACGGGCGAACTTGCTTTGCTGTTTACAGGCATACCTTAGAGATATTATGGTTCAGTTCCAGACAATAATAAAGGGAGTTATACTCTTTTTTGCTGGTGGAGGAGGGTCTTGCCTTCAACTTGTAAAAACCACAACACTGTGAAGCATAATAAAGCGATGTGCAAAAAAACAAGGTAGGCCTGTATTTGCTCACAGAGGAGATGAGCTTTGAGTTGCTTATCTCAGGGACTGTTTGAAAGCCAGGGGGTTTTTTGGACTGGTGGGCAGAGTGTAGAGAGCATCCCAAGAGGGTGGGTCAGAATGAGCAAGGGTAGAATTAACTGTGGCATTTGAAGAAAATGTGCCCTGTCTGGACAGACATATCTCAGACAGTTAGGGAGGTAAGAGTGAATAGGTGAGGCGAGCTCTGCTCTGGTTTCTCACCTCACTGCTTAAGCAGAGAAGACACTCCAGCCGGAGGTGACAGCTGGCTGGCGCAGGGTGTCCACAGGGCCAGCAGTACATGCTTTATTACATAGTGTGATGTCCCGAGAATTCCTTTTGCAGGAAGCACTTCTAATAAAATATAACTGCCTTAGCTTTTCTGTTATAAAATGTGGACAAAATTCTTTTCCTCTCTCAACTTAATAAAGATGCTTCAAATATCCACGCATTTGTGAAGAAACAGGAGATCTTCAAGTGGTGTGAATTGTTGCCAAAAGTATTTCTAGTATCTAAACCTTGAAATATTCTGGATCCATTATTCTGAAGTAGAAATAGAGCCCAGAACTGCCCCCCCCCCCAAGTTACAAGTTAAGAACATAATATTTTAGATGTAATAAGCATAAAAATACTTAATCATTATAAACTAACAGTGAAAATAATTATTATCAGAGAGAAAACTAACAAAAACAATATGTGGTAAATGGATAAAAAAGGCCCCTAGTCAATCACCTCCCCATGTCTCCGCCCCTTGCATTGGGACTGCTCATTTCTCCCATGGAGCAGTAGGGTCTGTTTTCCCACCCTTGACTCTGGGCTTTGCCATGTGACTTGAACTGGCCAGTGGGACACCAGCAGATCCACTGCAAGCAGAGGCACCATGTGCAGTGTACCAGCCTCTTGGGGTGCTGCTGCCAGCAGAGAAGCCTGGGAGGAAGGCTGCATGGAAAGGGAGGTCCAGCTTTTCCTCCCTAAGCTCATTCCCCTGCTGACCTGGGTCCAGATCAGGGCATCAGAAGAGCTGCCCAGCCAACCCATGGAATTGTGAGAAACAGGAAATCATTGTTGTTTAAGCAATTAAGTTTTGGGTAGTTTGTTTCCCAGCAACAGCAAATAGAACTGTCTTGTGATAAATGGCTGGAATCTGTGCCTGTAACTGTAATCATGGCTTCATTACCATGAACCTTCAAGGAGTCCACAGTTCAGGGAGGGAGGCAGAAATGCAAGCAGGCATGCTTCCTTACATGTCATGAATGCCCAGGAAGGCTCTGGGCAGCTGTGGCCTTGAGCTCTGCTCCATCCTCCTTTCTGCACCTGTAAGGGTCGGACCCTCTTGCCTGCAGGGCAGCATTGGAGAGCACGTGGAGGACCTGGAAGAAGTAGGCTGTTTCTGTTCTCAGTGAGGTGTTTTCCATCTCTCTTGTCACTGAGACCTGCACTTCTGTTTCTCGTCAGTGAAATGCTAAAAGAACCCCAACAAATCTCCTCTTTCCCTTTTGTTAATTCTGAGTCTTCAGTATTCTGGTACTTGTCCTGTTACAAGGGAATATGCATGGCTATTCCATAACTTTCCTCAGGTTCAGAATCTTCTGGAAAATGTAAACGTTAGACCAGTAATCATGCTTGGCTCCCTTAATTTACACAGGTGGTGGAGTAGTTCTACTGAGGTCTCCTTTCTCATTGGAGAAGCCATGATGGCATGCAGTGTCGTGAGCTCAGTCCCGCCTGCCCCACATTATCTTCTCACTCACTGTGGTCAGCCTTGGCTCCTCTCTGTTGCTCCCTCCTTGGGATTCCTCATTGCACATACTGTCCTTCAGTCTGCAGCATGTCTCCTTTCCTGGCTGTGCCCTTGCCTTTGGCCAAGGACTTACAGCACCAGGCCCCATCAGTTTTCCTTAGGGGCCTATTCTCCTCCCACTGGGCAACATGGCTGGTCAAATCTGGAGTTCATTCTGCTCCTCTTCTTGGCTCCAACCTTTGAAGTTGAACGTTGGAAAATTACCTTGAATAATCTACTGAATAGTTTAAAGATATGGCTATCCTATCTAATAAACGAGTAATATGCAAATTGACCGTACCTCCACCACACCCACAAGCCATGCCCACCAGCCAATCAGGAGCGAATAGGCAAATAAACCCAAGCAAGATGGTGGTGGCCATAGAGAGCAGGAGGGAGGCTTGGGTTTCCCCAGCAATGGAGGAAGCCAAGCTTTCCGCCTGCTCTTGCCAGTCCAGGCCTCCAATCCAGGCTACAAAGTTTCAGTTATAGAAGATAAATAAATCCCAACAGAAATGGTGGCAGCCATTGAGCTGGAGAGAGCAGGAGGCTAGGGTTGCCCCCAGCGATGGAGGAAGACAAGCTTTCTGCCTGCCTTGGCCAGCCCAGGCCTCCATTTCAGGCTACAAAGTTTCAATTATAGGAGATAAATAAACCCCAACAGACATGGCTTCAGCCTGGAGCGGCAGAAGGCTTGGCTCTGCTCCAGGCTACAAAGTTTCAATTGTAGAAGATAAATCCCAGATCTCAGGGCCTCTGCTTGGTCGTCAGGGGGCATGGCTGGCCTGCAAACCACCACAGGCCCCTCGCCCAGGCTGCCTCACACCCCAAGGGAACCCTCATCCTGATCCGGGACACCCTTCAGGGCAAACCAGCTGGTCCCCACCCATACACCAGGCCTCTATCCTATCTAATAAAAGATATGCGGATTGACCATCACTCCAGCACACAAGATAGCTGCCCCCATGTGGTCAAAGATCCTGCCGCCATGTGGACACAAGATGGCCACCACAAGATGGCCAGCAGGAGAGGGCAGTTGGGAGGGACCAGGCCTGCAAGGGAGGGCAGTTGGGGGTGACCAGGCCAGCAGAGGAGGGAAGTTGGGGGTGACCGGGCCTGCAGGGAAGGGCAATTGGGGGGACCCAGCCCTGCAGGGGAAAGCAGTTGGGGGGTACCAGGCCTGCAGGGAAGGGCAATTAGGAGTGACCAGGCCTGCAGGGGAGGGCAGTTAGGGGTGATCAGGCCTGCAGGGGAGGGCAGTTAGGGGCAAACAGGCTGGCAGGGGAGCATTTAGGCATCAATCAGGCTGTCAGGGGAGTGGTTAGGGGTGATCAGGCTGACAGGCAGAAGTGGTTAGGGGCAATCAGGAAGGCAGGCAGGTGAGCAGTTGGGAGCTAGCAGTCCTGGATTGTGAGAGGGATGTCCAACTTCCCATTTAGGCCTGATCCCACCGGGACCGGGCCTAAATGGGCAGTTGGACATCCCTCGAGTGGTCCCAGATTGGAGAGGGTGCAGCCTGAGCTGAGGAACACTACCCCCCCCCCCCATGCACAAATTTTGTGCACCGGGCCTCTAGTAGTTTTATATAGTTACTAGAGGCCTGGTGAACGAAATTTGTGCCCTGGGGAGAAAGGGGTGTCCCTCAGCCTAGCCTGCACCCTCTCCAATCTGGGACCCCTCGGGGGATGTCCGACTGCTGGTTTAGGCTCTCTCACAATCCGGGGCTGGTGGTTTCTAACCACTCGCCTGCCTGCCTGCCTGATTGCTCCTAACCACTTCTGCCTGCCAGACTGATCGTCCCCTAACTGTTCCCCTGCTGGCCTGATTGATGCCTAACTGCCCTCACTTGCTGGCCTGGTCACCCCCAACTGCCCTCCCCTGCCGCCCCAATCGCCCCCAACTGCCCTCTTCTGCTGGCTTGATCACCCACAACTATTGGTGGCTATTTGTGATGGCCATCTTGTGACAACGTGGGGGCAGCCATCTTGTGGTGGCCATCTTGTGTTGACTTGAGGGCACGAGGGCCACCTAGGCTTTTATTAGTATAGATAATAAAAAGATGGACTATAGTTTTAAAATACAGTATCTTTCTGTGGCTTGTGATATAAATTTTCAAGTGAACTTAAATTGATACATTTAAATATCTGTTATCAATTGGACTCAGCTATTTTGAGGCACATCTTACTACCTTAAAATATCCACTTTTGAAATATCTAAATTACTATCTTTCTCAAAATTTGATTAACTATACTAGTACTATACTAATTACTTTGGTCAAATGTCCCTCCCTATAGACAAAAGTGCAGCAAAAAGCCTGTTTCTAATACTTTGAATGTGGAGTCCATCTTTATTATTCATGGAATTTCAGTAATTACCTTAACAAAGTGAGCAACACACTAGGTTTTATCTTTGTTTTTCCAACAGTTGTGCCACAGTGAGGTAAAAGCATAAAGAAACAACAAATCGATATCTCTTTTTCAAATTAATCAATAAATAAAAAATTTAAAAAGGTACTTAGTTACCATGAAAAAACAGAAGAAAACCAAAAAGAGGAAAAAAAAGAAAAGTAAAACCTGCTTAGTTCACTTTGTAAGTTGCCACGGGCTGTCATATCAGTGAAATGTCTGTGAAGCCTGAGCCAGCTACTTAACTTCTCTAAGCCGTGTGTAAAGTGGAGATAAAGGTTTCCCTGCAGCTGGCACTGCTGTGAGAGAATACAGTTTGTCGCTACTTTCCTTGGGTGTATTTTTCTTCCAGCGTTATTTTTTACAGGTAGTATTTCTGTACTTTTCAGTTTATGTCTCTTGCTTTGTTATCTGTTTAAAGAGTTTGACAAGAAAAAATATTCTGTTATGTTCTAACTTAAATGATAGCGGCCAGAGAGTGAGAGAAAGTGACAGAACAGTAGCCTGTTAATAGCTGTGGAGCAACTAACAAAAGACTGCTCGTGTCTGGCTGTTGGAATTTTGGATTACCTTACGGGTGGCTATTTCTGCAATTATCCAAAAGAGAGAATAGCAGGCACCACCACCCCAGGATCCTCTGCTGCTGCTGCTTCTTTTTTTTTATTGCTCAAGGTAAAATTTTGCTTAAAACATAACTCACAAGTGATCCAAATGCAGCAAAAAGGACTCTGTAGGCATCCCGTTTTTACAGTTTCCTAATTTTTAAAAATTCTTTATTGCTTAAAGTATTACATATAGTATTACATATGTCCTTTTTTCCCCATTGACTTCTCCCTGGTTACCCCCACCCCGAGTGCATGTCCTCTGCTTCTTATTCACAGCCTATCCAAGGGAGCAAACACTTCTGCCTTGGATTCTGCAACTATCTCAGAACTGCCCTGCTTCAGCTTCTCTGCCCCCCAGCCCCCGACCCCCTTCCTTGATGTATAAAAATGCTCAACAGCTCTAGGACACTAGACATGTCTTTTCACGTAGCCATGCCCTTGGCGGTTCAAACTTCATGCCCAAGGACCTACCTGGTCTTTCTCCCTAGCCACGGCTTAATAAATCCTTTCTTTTAAAAAAGACTTCCAGTAAGGAAGTTACATTTTTGGTTTAATGTGTTTATATTTTGGATTTCATTTTCCATTTATCGTCAGCATTTCTTATTCCTTTATGCAACATTGTTCTTGTTTTGTATTATATGTAGTCATGCTCCAAATTATTCTAGGGGATTTAAAAAAATTGTATTTATTGAATTGATTGGGGTGACATTGGTCAGCATATATGTTTCATGTGTGGGTTTCTGTGTTACAAGATATGTATATTGTATTGTGTGCCCACCACCCAAAGTCAAATCTTCTCCTGTCACCTTATATTAGGACCCCTTTCTCCCCCCACCCCCTTTCCTCTGGCAACTGCTGTTTATGTTCATAAGTTTCAGTTTTATATCCCACATATGAGTGAAATCATACAGTTCTTAACTTTTTCTCACTGGCTTATTTCACTTAGCATAATATTTTCAGGGTCCATCCATTTTATTGCAAATGGCGCTATTTTATCCTTTCTTATGGCTGAGTAGTATTCCATTATGTACCCATATCACATCTTCTTTACCCAGTCCTCTATCACAGGACACTTTGGTTGTGTCCATGTCTTGGCCACTGTGAATAATGCTCAGTGAACATAGGGGCACATATATCTTTGAGAATACATGATTTTGAGGTTTTCAGGTATATGCCCAGGAGAGAAATTGCTGGGTTGTATGGTAGCTCTATTCTTAATTTTTTGAGGAATCACTAGAATGGTTTTCATAGTGGCTATATCAGTCTGCTTTCTCACCAGCAGTGAATGAGCGTTCCCTTTTCCCACAACCTCTCCAACACTTGTTAGTGCTTGTCATGTTGATAAGGGCACTCTAACAGGTGTGAGGTAGTATCTCATTGTAGTTTTGATTTGCATTTCCCTAATTGCCAGTGAGGTTGAACATCTTTTCATAAACTACTGGCTGTTCATATGTCTTCTTGGGAGAGGTGTATTTTCAGGTCTTCTATCATCTTTTTGATTGTGTTGCTTGTTTGTTTGGTGTTGAGATTTACAAGTTTGGGAATTAAACCTTTGTCAGAGTGAATGTTTGCAAATATCATCTCTCATCTTGCTGACTGCCTTTTTGATTTGTTGTCAGTTTCTTTTGATATGTAGAAGCTTTTCAGCTTGATATAGTCCCATTCATTTATTTTTGCATTTACTTCCCTTGCCTTTGGCGTCAAGTTCATAAAATAAATGTTCTCTATGACCCAGGCCCATAAGTTTGGTACCTATGTCATCTTCTAGTTAACTTATTGTTTCAGGTGTTACATTTAGGTTTTTGATCCATTTTGAATTAATTTTTGTACATGGGGGCAAACTGTAATCCAGTTTCATTCGTTTGCATGTGGCTTTTCAGTTTCCCTGGTACCATTTATTGAAGAGAAACTATCTTTACTCCATTGTGTGTGTGTCTGGCTCCTTTGTCAAAAATTATCTATCCATATACATGTGGTTTTATAGCTGGGCTCTCTATTTTGTTCCATTGATCTCTGTGTCTGTTTCTCTGTTATTATCATGCTGTTTTGTTTATAGTAGCTTTGGAATATAATTTGAAGTCAGGTAGAGTGATACCTCCAACTTTGTTCCCCTCCCCCTCAGGATTGCTTTGACTCTTTGGGGTCTTTTGTGGTTTATACAAATCTGATGATTTCTCGTTCTATTTCTTTAAAAAATGTCATTGGGATTTTGATGGGGATTGCATTAAGTATGTATATTGTTTTGAGTAATATGGACATTTTAACTATGTTGATTCTTTCAATCTATGAACATGAAATATTCTTCCATTTTGTTGTGTCTTTTTCAATCTCTTAATAATGCTTTGTAATTTTCAGTATATAGATCTTTCACATTCTTTGTTAAGTTTATTTCTAGGTATTTTATTCTTTTGGTTGCAATTGCAAAAAGAGTTGTTTTTTTCATTTCTTTTTCTGAAGTTTTGTTGTTAGTATACAGGAAGGCAATGGATTTTTGCACATTGATTTTATGTTTTTCACCATTGAGTATGATATTAGCTGAGAGTTTATCATAATATTCTGAGAGTCTTCCATAATATTCTGGTATGATCCTTTGTATATCTGTGATGTCTGTGGTGACCTCTCTCATTTCTGATATGCTTATATGATATGGCTTATATTATGTTGAGATACTTTCCTTCTATTCCTATTTTTATCAAGTGTTTTAATCATAAATGGATGTTGTACCTTATCAAATGATTTCTCTATATCTATTGATAAGATCATATGATTATTATCCTTTTCTTTGTCAATGTGGTGTAGTATGTTGATTGATTTTGCGAATGTTGAGCCATCCTTGTGCTCCTGGAATGAACCCCATTTGATCGTGATGTATTATTTTTTGATGTACTGTTGTATTCGACTTGCTAGTCTTTTGTTTAGGTTTTCTGCATCGATATTCATCAGATATTGGTCTGTAGTTTTCATTTTTTTGTGTTATCGTTTCCAGGTTTTGGTATCAGGGTTATATTGGCCTCGTAGAATGTGTTAGGAAGATTGCCTCTTCAATTTTTGGGGAGAGTTTGAGAAGGATAGGTTTTAATTCTTCTTTGAACATTTGGTAGAATTCACTGGTGAAGCTCTCTGGTCCTGGACTTCTATTTTTTGGAGGTTTTTGTGGATGTTTCAATTTCCTCACTGCTGATTGGTCTATTTAGATTTTCCAGTTCTTCATGATTTAGTCTAGGAAGGTTATGTATTTCTAGGAACTTACCCATTTCTTCTAGGTTATTGAATTTGGTGGCATATAGTCTTCCATAATATTCTGGTATGATCCTTTATATATCTGTGATGTCTGTGGTGACCTCTCTCATTTCTGATTTTGTTTATATGGGTCTTTTCCCTTTTTTCCTTAGTGAGTCTTTCCACGGATTTGTCAATTTTATTAATCTTTTCAAAGAACCAGCTCTTTATTTTGTTGGTTTTTTGTATAGTCTTTTTGTCCTGTATTTCATTTAATTCTACTCTAATTTTTATTATTTCCTTACTTCTGCTGACTTTGGGTTGTATTTGTTCTTTTTTAGTTCTTTAAGATGTGATGTTAGGTGTTTACTTGGTATTTCTCTTGTTTCTTGAGATAGGCCTGTAATAATATAAACTTCCCTTTTATTACTGCTTTTGCTGCATCCCAGAGGTTTTGATATGTTATCATTCTCATTTGTCTTTATATATCTTTTTATCTCATCTTTTGTTTCTTCTTTGACCCAGTCATTTTTTAGTAGTATGTTGTTTAATCTCCACATATTTTTGGGTTTCTTTACTTCCTTTTTGCAGTTGATTTCCAGTTTCAAGACATCATGGTCAGAAAATACGTTTGGTATCATTTCAATCTTTTTGAATTTGTTGATGCTAGTTCTGTGACCCAACATATGGTCTATCCTTGAGAATGTTCCATGTGCACTGGAGAAGAATATATAGTCTGATGTTCTGGGATGAAAGTTTTTGTAAATGTCAATTGTGTTCATTTGGTCTAGTGCAGTGGTTGGCAAACTCATTAGTCAACAGAGCCAATATCAACAGTACAAGGATTGAAATTTCTTTTGAGAGCCAAATTTTTTAAACTTAAACTTCTTCTAATGCCACTTCTTCAAAATAGACTCGCCCAGGCCGTGGTATTTTGTGGAAGAGCCACACTCAAGGGGCCAAAGAGTAGCAGTTTGCCGACCACTGTGCTAGGTGCTTACTGGACCTTTCATTGTGGGGACTTGCATCTTTCAGTTCCTGGGACTTTCTTGTATTATTTATCTGAGTATTTCCTTCCCTCTGTTGTCTGCTCCTTTTTTCTGGAACTTCCTTTGGGTCAGATGCTGGAATATTTAAACTGATCTGCAGATATTCTTGTATCCACAAATCCTGGTCTTCTTGGTCTTATTTTCTGTTGTATATTTTTGTACTACCTTTTTGGAAAATTGTGTGACTGAATTTTCTGACCCTTCTGTTGAATTTTTAGTTTTGTTTATAATTTTTTAAGTTTTAAGAGTGGCTTTAGTTTTTTTTTTAATATTATCATATTTTTTTTATGGATGCCGTATCATGCATACCTCTAAGCAGATATTGATTGCCTTATTGAAAGGGACTAAAAATACTTTAGAAAGTTATCTTTATTTTCCCCAGTTTTCTTTTTTGTATGTATTATTTTGGTTCCTTTTATTTGGAGCTCTTCTAAGTTTGATCAACAAATAAGAAAGGCCAAGAACAGTTTCTGTAAATGGGCAGCAGAGGTTATACTGCATTAAATTGAGTTGTAGAAGACAAGAAAAATGAGACAATTGTAGATAACTCAGAAAGTTTGGTTATAGAGGAAAAGGGAATAGGAACTTACAAATAATTTTTATTTTTGCTTTTACGTTTTTCTTTATTGATTTGAGAAAGAGAGGGAGAGAAACATGAATTTGTTGTTCCACTTATTTATGCATTTATTGATTTGGTTGCTTCTTGTATGTGCCCTGGCTGGAGATTGAACCTTGGCATATAGGGACAACGCTCTAACCAACTGAGCTACCCAGCCAGGGACTTTCTATTTGCTTTTAAAGATGAAAACACACAAAACATTTTAAAATTCTGTATCAGTGTGGAATTTTATAAAGGCATAGAATAAGCAGTTTATGTCACTGGATGCTATTTAAATAGGGGTAGGAGGAAGGCTATGGAGGGAAGCCTCTTAATAGGTGGATGAGGAGGAGGGCAGAGAGCTCAGTACATTCTCAGACCTAGGGTCACTTCTTCATTTGTATTATATGATTTACATACTTTACAAAAGGTATGGGGCCAGTGAGTCAGTTTATATGATTAGCAGCAGGGAATTGATAAACTTTTACAGTAAATATTGTTTAACCAGTGAAAGTGCCCAATCTTGTGGTCAGATTCTGGACACGTGGGTTTCCTTTACACAAGGAAATCAGTTTTTAAGAAAGAACAATCCATTCTTCTCTGGTGGAAAGCAGACTTTCAGTTTTGTGGAATAAGAGGTTTCTTTTATAACCTTGATTAAAAGAAAAAAAATTTACTAATAGCTTGTGTTATTCTGTGTTCTGTGAAAGATGGTGGTTCCTGCCACGGAAATGTTTCTGCCATAGTAACAGGGACATATAATGAAGAAAAAAAAAAGCAGTGTAAGGAACAGATGCCTTCTTCTAAGTGTTGGCAGATGCTCAGATTCTTTGACAGTGGACAAGTACTAACCTCCCCTTGTCTGCCATGTTATAATGCTGTGTTCCTACTGGCTAGCAGTTCATGTTCTGAGCCTTTATTTCTGCTGGTGTGTAAAGGCCATTCCAGTGTGTTAACAATTGTGGGTCATATGTAAACTGGAAATAGTATGACATGAAAATATTAATGAAGTCTAACTCTGTGTAAAATATAAAATAATACAGTCTCCAAAATAAGTAACTTTGGAATGAAAGTCATATTTAATAAAACATCATGAAAAAGGCAAGCTAGCCCATGATTCTCTATGCTATCTTTTGAGGGAGAGTACTGTACAAAAATATTAGAAGAAATATTGAAAATATTAAAAAGAATAAAACAAACACTATGACAGTTATAAATATCTGCGTCTTGTGAATGTACCCCACTACTTCATTCCTGTAGGAAAATTAGGCTTGAATTCTGTGAGGCCTTCAAATAGTACTTCTCACAGAAAATGAGCCCTTTTATGGCTTATTTATTTACTAGAGGCCCAGTACACAAAATTTGTGCATGGGGGGCTGGGTCCCTCAGCCTGGCCTGCAGGGGTGGGTCCCTCAGCCTGGCCTGCACCCTCTCCAATCCAGGACTCCTTGGGGGATGTCCGACTGCCGATTTAGGCCTGATCCCACAGTCGGACATCTCTCGCACAATCCAGGACCACTGGCTCCTAACCACTCACCTGCCTGCCTGCCTGATCACCCCTAACCCCTCTGCCTGCCTGCCTGATCACCCCTAACTGCCTCTGCCTGCCTGCCTGATAACCCCTAACTGCCTCTGCCTGCCTGCCTGATCACCCCTAACTGCCTCTGCCTGCCTGCCTATCACCCCTAACTGCTCTCCCCTGCCAGCCTGATCTCCCCTAACTGCCTCTGCCTGCTGTCCTGATCACCCCTAACTGCTCTTCCCTGCTGGCCTTATCACTTCTAAGCGCTCTCCCCTGCTGGCCTGATCGCCCCTAACCGCTCTTCCAGGTTGGCCTGATCGCCCCTAACTGCTCTGCCTTGGCCTCCACCACCATGGCTTTGTCTGAAAGACGTCCAGTCTATCTGTTCTAATTAGCATATTACCCTTTTATTAGTTTAGATAATAAAATTCTGACCATTACCAACCAATGTGGAATGACACACTTTTAATTTTAGATCTTTAAAAATATATATAAACTATAAAAGTAATATATTATTACTAAAGGTTTAGATATAGAGAAGTGAAAATCATTTATATTGGCATATTATTTAATCTATTTCCTTTTTATGAATTCCCTTCCAAGATTTTTGCTGTGTATATATAACATAGTTATAAAACATGTAAAATTTTATCACCTGCTTTTTATCATGCCCATATTTCTCTTGCTTCTAATGCTTACCTGATATCCCTTTGACTGTACTAGCACCACAATTCACTCAGCTTTTCCCCAATTTGGGGAAATTAAGGGTATTTCTGTTTTTCTTTGTTGTAAATAATGTTATATTGAAAAATTGGGGGCTTGTAGATTTTTATATATTTTCTCAGGTTAAGCTTCCCAAAGGTAAGCTCTCCCATAGTTTCTGAGCTCTCTGGATTATAGATTTTCCCGATGGGCATTCTGAGCATATGATTCTACCATGAGGATCATGAGAACACAGACTCAGTCCAGATTGGTCAATGACAGGCTTTGTTATATTTTTGTAAAATTTTGTAAAGGAAAAAATGGTTCCCTGAACTGTTGCTTTCTTGATTATTAAATATTAAGTGAGGATCCATGCTACTCCTCATTTGTGAAATGGCTGTCTCTAAGCCCTGACCATTTATTTATTGGGATTTTAATGTGTTTTTTAAAGCTATTTATCTTAACTTGTTATATAACTTTCTGTCCTATATTGTACAAATATTTTCCAGTCTTTTTTTTTTTTTTTTGGCTTGTCATTTATTTTTGCTTTTAATTACAGAATCATATCTATAACCCTTTTAAAAATATTTTTATTGATTTCAGAGAGGAAGGGAGAGAAAAAGAGAGAGAGAGAGAGAGGGAGAGAGAGAGAGAGAGAGAGAGAGAGGAACATCAATGAGAGAGAATCATGGGTTGGCTGCCTCCTGCACTCCACTGGGGATCAAGCCGACAGCCCGGGTATTAACCCAGACCAGGAATCAAACCACGACCTCCTGGTTTATAGGTCAATGCTCAACCACTGAGCCACCATGGTGGGGCTATAACCCTTTTTCTTTTGTGACCCTCTCACCTTCAAATTCTAAGCTTAAAAAGTCAGTTTCTTTTTAGTTCCTTAATATATTCATTTGCAATTGTATTTTATTTTTTACATTAAACTTTCATATCCATCAGAATTTATTCTGATGAATGAAGTGTGTCTTTTTTCCTTCCAAATTGTTAACCAGTAATCCCAATACCATTTATTGAGTAATTTGTTACTTTTCTATAATTCTGTGCTTTTTCTTCTATTGGTTATTATACTCTTCTTGTATAATTCATCCAGTTTCTGGACTGTCTTTTCTGTCTTATAACAAACTATACCTTGCTGTTTAATAATGATTATTCCTTTGTAATATTTTAATATTTCTTATCTCTCTATTGGTTTTTCCCTAGCATTTTTATTTAATCATCTCATTATTATGCATAATTTTAGAATCATTTCATCAAGTAAAAAATCTTGCTTAGGCTTTAATTGGAATTACATTAAATATATGCTTTAATTTGGAGAGAACACAAGTTATTAGAGTATTCAAATATATTCTAAAGTCACTAAAATGTTTTTCATTAAAAGTTCTTAAGTTTTAAAATAATTTATCTCTATTTATGCTTTTTGTATTGGTATACAGGTTTTCTTTTTAGGGTAATGAAAATGTTCTAAAATTCAGTATGTGATGATTATATAATTCTTATGTATACTAAAAGCCATAGAGCTGCACACTTTAAATAAGTGGACTGTAATGGATATGAATTATCCTATAGAATAAAGAGGTAATATGCAAATTGACCATCACACATACACAAATGTATGGGTTTTAACATCAGCACATTTCCCAGCCAGTTACATTATTGGTGACATTAATGTGTTTTGTCAACCTTAAAAATAAAACAGCCAGTTATTTCACCAGCAAAATGGTTTTATTCATGGATAGCAAAGAATTGCAATTTGGGGCAAGCAAGCTATAGGAAAACCTCAGGCAAGTCCAGCAAGAAAAGGAGGAGAATGTTACTTTATAGAGAAAAAGGAGGAGGCTGGGAAGGGCTGTTTCGAATGAAAGTCCATTGGAAGAAAGCAGGGTTTGGGAGTGGTGCAGCATTTGCCATGGGCTGGGGTCTGTGATTGATAGGGAGTGGTAGTGCACCAGGGCTCCACCTCCTGGCCTCCGGACTTCATTTTAAATGAGGTTTCTTTTATCCTGCTTCACAGTTATATACTTTTTTCTTACACTAGCATATTTATTGATTTTATACAAATGTTTGTTTTTATCTGATTCCATTAGATCTTAGAAAATTCCTTTGAACTCTTCCCTTGTACTACAAAGTTCTCTTTTTATCATTAACTTATCACAGCAGAAAAAAATTTATATATTAAATAATAGCAATGGTAATATGCTTATTTTGCTTTTAAGTTTAATTAAAATGCCTCTAAGAGTTTTGCTCTGTGAGTGTAATGTTAAATTTTGCAAGAGAGGTGCTTTTTAAAAATTAGGGACCCTCCATTGCTGTTTTCTAAAAGGTTTTAAAATTCTGTGTGGACAATGGGTTTATCATTTGTGAATAGCATCTAATGACATACACAACTGATTCTGCAGGTTTTCCTTGTGAATCGGATTCTGTTCCTGGGTGTCCAGGTGTCACAGTATGCTGGTGCACACTGCACACCGTGTACATATTTTGGGTTTCCACAGGCATGTCAAGCTCATTGTACCATGGTGAACCCCCTTGTCCCCCGCTCTGCTGGTATCTCGGTCTTGTAAATGTACAGCTAGAAACCTGGGTGTGGCTTAGACCCTGACTAGGTTGTGTCAGTCCTCCTTTTCAGATGGTCTCTTTCCATGCACCACACTCACTGCCTTAGGTGTGGCCTCGATCATTCAGTGCTGTGTGTTACAGTTGGTCTCCACACTCCTGCTTTCTCTTTCTTGCTGTCTGCTAGTTGCTATGCATAGGCTTCTCATTTTTTATTTGAGACATGCTTCTGATAGAGACAGGCTTGACTTAAACTTATTTATTCTGAGTGCCAGTCATGATACTGAGATCCAACAACTCACAATAGGGAGAATCAGGGCACTGCTGGAGCCTGGCACCCTATAAGCAAGGGTGCAGGGAGGCATGCAGACCTGGGATGACTGTGCCTCAGGGAGGCTGCGACTGGCATCTTTGTCACAGCATTGTTGTTGGACTGGGATGAGTCGTTTGTTCATTTGACCATCTGGAAAACACAGAGAAGAGCTTGATTGTTAGGCTACACTGGTTGTCATATGGACCAGACCTTTCTACCTCTCCCCTTATAGGGACAGCATTGTCAACTTTGCTTTCCCTCCGAGTCATGCTATTAGAGCTTCTTAATAGATGTCAGAAAGGATTTGAGGTCCCAATTGTTTAAATCTTGTGTCAGACTGAGCTGTAGGAAGACAGAGATAGTACTGGGAAAGCAAAGCAAACAAATTGGCTTTTGTGAGGCCACGAGAGGAATCATGCAGATGCCTGAAAAGGCAGGCTGGGAAATGTGCTGATGTTAAAAACCCGTACATTTGTGCATGTGTCCAGTCTTATTTGAGCTTCACAATAACCCTATAAGCTGAGCAGAGATGATTACCTTTCTGTTTTACAGATGAAGAAACCAGGCACTGGAATGTATCTGTTTGCCCAGCATCACAGTTAGCATTTAATAGAGTCAATACTTAGGTTTCTGATTGCTGCTTATGCACTATTCCTGTTGCCTTTCTCAAAACTGGAAGAGTGATAGCATAACAGTTCGTCCATTTTATCTAGATAAATCACATTAGGGATAGCACAAAGGAGAAATAGGGTTTTATCCATATTAACCCATATCATTTCCATATTCTTCTTTTAAACAGTTTTATTGGAATACTAGAGGCCCGGTGCATGAAATTCATGCATGGGGGTGGGTCTCCTCAGCCCAGCCTGTACCCTCTCCAATCCTGGACCCCTCAGGGGATGTCTGACTGCTGGTTTAGGCCTGATCCTAGGAATCGGGCCTAAACCAGTAGTCAGACATCCCTCTCACAATCCTGGACCGCTGGCTCCTGATCGATCACCTGCCTTCTTGCCTGGTCGCCCCTAATTGCCCTCCCCCTGCCAGCCTGATCGCCCCTAACTGCCCCCTGCTGCTGACCAGGTTGCCCCCAATTGCCCCCTCCCTGCCTGCCTGGTTGCCCCCAACTGCCACACCTCTCCCCGCCCCCCGCCGGCCTGATCGCCCCTCACTGCCTCTGTGTACCGGCCTGGTTGCCCCTAATTGCCCCCCACTGCTGGCCAGGTCACCCCCAACTGCCTCCTCTGCAGGACTGGTTGCCCCCAACTGCCTGTCCCCTGCCGGTCTGGTTGCCCCTCATGGCCCCCCTGCCGGCCTGGTCAGCCCATGCAGCCTGCTTGTTCAGTCGTTTGGTCATCCCTCACTAACCCCCCTGCTGGCCTGGTCACCCCACGCAGCCTGTTGTTTAGTTGTTTGGTTGTCCCTCACTAACCCCCCTGCTGGCCTGGTCACCCCACGCAGCCTGCTTATTTAGTCATTTGGTTGTCCCTCACTAACCCCCCCCTGCCAGCCTTGTCGTCCCACACAGCCTTCTTGTTCAGTTGGTTGGTTGTCTCTCACTAACCCCCCTGCTGGCCTGGTTGTAGGCAGCCATCTTGTGAGGGTGTGATGGTCAATTTGCATATTACCTCTTTATTCTATAGGATAATTCACATCCATTACAGTCCACTTATTTAAAGTGTGCAGTTCTATGGCTTTTAGTATACATAAGAATTATATAACCACCACATACTGAATTTTAGAACATTTTCATTACCCTAAAAAGAAAACCTATAAGCCATTACCCCTAGCCCCATCCTTACCCCAACCTTTGACAATCACTAGCCTACTTTCTATTCAATAAATTTGCCTGCTCTGGACATTTCATACAAATTTTATCATCCAATATGTGGTTCTTCTTTCACTTAGTATAATGTTTTCAAGTTTCATCCACGTTGTAGCATATATTCATGTTTTATTTCTTTTTATTACTGAATAATATTCTATTGTATACATACTCATTTTTATTTATCCTTTCATCTGTTTATGGGCATTTCAATTATTTCTGTTTTTGGCTATGAACATCCATGTATATGTTTTTATGTGGGCATTACATTTCTTTGGGTGTGTATATACCCAAGAATGAAATTCCTGGGTCTCATCGTAACACTATATTTAATATTTTAAGGAATGGTCAGACTTTATCAAAAGCAGCTACATACATTCCCACCAGTGGTGAATGAGGGTTCTGATTTCTCCACATTCTTGCCAGTGCTTCTCTGTCTTAGTAATTATCCATAATTAAAGTGGTATCTCATGGTTTTGGTTTACATTCTCCTGTTTGCTAATGATGTTGAGCAATCACTTTTCATTGGGCTGTCTTTTTATTATTGAGTTGTAACAATCCTTTATATATTTGAGATACAAGTCCCTTATTAGTTATATGGTTTGCAAAAATAATTATTCTGTCCTATGGTTGTCTTCTCACTTTTTTTACTTTAAATGATTTTTATTTTTTCATTGTAGTTGACATAAAATATTATATTAGTTTTTGATGTACAACCCAGGGATTAGACATTATATAACTTACAAAGTGGTCACCTTGATAAATCGAGTGCCCATCTTATGCCATACATAGTTACTATAGTATTATTTGCTATATTCCCTATGCTGTACTTTACATCCCCATGACTATTCTGTAACTACCAATTTGTATTTCTTAATTGCTTCACCTTTTTCACCCATCCCCCTGGCAACTGTCAAAATGTTCTCTGTATCTATGAGTCTGTTTCTATTCTGATTGTTTATTTTTTTTATATTTCACATATTAGTGAAATCATATGGTATTCCTCTTTCTCTGTCAGACTTATTTTACTCATCACAATATCCTCTAGGTTCATCCATGTTGTTGCAGATGGCAAGATTTCATTCCAGTGTACTAAAAGTGTTTTTGCTCAGTTATATCTGTCTTTTCTCTCTCTCAGCTTTAAGTCCATGGCCCAAAATGCCTCTACCACTGGAGACTCTCTTCTGTAAAGAAGACGACCAGACAGGAGGCTGGAATGAGCATGCCACTGCATCCAATTTCTGCCATTCCTTCTCAGGATGCCACCTGTTCTAGAGTCTACAGAAGTAAGACCAAAGAAAAGGAGAGGGAAGAGCAGGTAATTTTAGTTTCCTTATTTTTGTTGTTTTCATTAAATATGATCTACAGTGGTAAATTCTGAAGATAAATATTTTCTCTGGTGATATACTAAAAAGCCCGATTTACTTAGAAATTGTCCTTGTTATTGTTATTATTTCTCACCAGATAGTGTTTTGTCTTTTTTCAAAAAATTTTTTGATTGTCTAAAGTTTTACATATGTCTTCTTTTCCCCCGATTGACATCCCCCCCCCCCCCCCAGCCATTCCCACCATGGGCAAGCCCCCACTGCCCCAGTGTCTGTGTCCATTGGTTATGCTAATATGCATGCATACAAGTCCTTTGGTTGCTCTCTAACCCCCCCACCTCCCCTGCCATTTGTCTCTGGATCTATTTTTGTTCATCAAATTATGTTGAGATCATGTGATATTTATCTTTCTCTGACTGGCTTATTTTGCTTAGCATAATGCTCTCTAGTTCCATCTATGATGTTGCAAATGGTCAAAGTTCCTTCTTTTTTATAGTGGCATAGTATTACATTGTGTAGATGTACCACTGTTTTTAAATCCACTCATCTGCTGATGGGCACTTAGGCTGTTTCCAAATCTTAGCTATTGTAAATTGTGCTGCTATGAACATAGGGGTGCATATATCATTTCTGACTGGTGTTTCTGGTTTCTTGGGATATAGTCCTAGAAGTGGGATTACTGGATCAAATAGGACTTCCATTTTTAACTTTTTGAGGAAACTCCATACTGTCTTCCACAATGGCTGCACCAGTCGCCATTCTCAACAGCAGTACATGAGGGTTCCTTTTTCTCCACATCCTCACCAGTACTTGTTTGTTCATTTGTTGATGATAGCTATTCTGACAGGTGTGAGATGGTATCTCGTTGTTTTGATTTGCATCTCTCGGATGATTAGTGACTTTGATCATGTTTTCATATATCTCTTGGCCTTCTGTATGTCCTCTTTCAAAAAGTGTCTATTTAGGTCCTTTGCCCATTTTTTGATTGGATTGTTTATCTTCCTTTTGTTAAGTTGTATGAGCTCTCTGTAAATTTTGGAGATTAAACCCCTATCTGAAATATCATTGGCAAATATGTTCTCCCATGCAGTGGGCTTTCTTGTTGTTTTGTGGATGGTTTCTTTTGCTATGCATAAGCTTTTTATTTTGATGTAGTCCCATTTGTTTATTTTCTCCTTAGTCTCCACTGCCCTAGGAGCTGTGTCGGTAAAGATATTGCTATAATGTATGTCTGCTATTTTGATGCCTATGTAGTCTTGTAGGATTTTTATGGTTTCCCATCTTCCATTTAAGTCCTTTAGACATTTTGACTTTGTTTTGTGTATGGTGAAAGTTGGTGATCTAGTTTCATCTTTTTGCATGTGTCTGACCAAATTTCCCAACACCGTTTATTGAAGAGACTGTCTTGACTCCATTGTATGTTTTTGCCTCCTTTGTCAAATATTAATTGAGCATAATGGCTTGGGTCGATTTCTGGGTTCCCTGTTCTGTTTCATTGGTCTATATGTCTGTTCTTGTGACAGTACCAGGCTGTTTTGAGAACCGAGGCTTTGTAATACATCTTGATACCTAGTATTATGATCCCTCCAACTTTGTTCTTCTTTCTCAGGATTGCTGTGGCTATTTGGGGTCTTTATTAATCCAGATGACTTTTTGGAGAGTTTGTTCTAGATCTTTGAAATATTCCATTGGCATTTTAATGGGGATTGCATTGAATCTGTAGATTGCTTTGGGTAGTATGGACATTTTAATGATATTGATTCTACCAATCCATGATCATGGTATATTCTTCCATTTGTTTATGTCTTCCTCTGTCTCTTTTTTTCAATGTCCCATAGTTTTCCGAGTACAGGTCTTTTACCTCCTTAGTTAAGTTTATTCCTAGGTATCTTAAAATTTTTGATGCAATGGAAAATGGGATTGTTTTTTTAGTTTCACTTTCTGTGAGTTCATTATTGGTGAATAAAAAGGGCATAGATTTCTGGGTGTTAATTTGTATCCTGCTACATTGCTGAATTCATTTATTAGGTCTAGTAGTTTTTTGATGGAGTCTTTGGGGTTTTCTATGTATAGTATTATGTCATCTGCAAATAAGGACAGTTTTACTTCTTCTCTTCCAATTTGGATGCCTTTTATTTCTTCTTCTTGTCTGATCGCTATGGCTAGCACTTCCAGTACTATATCGAACAGGAAGGGTGAAAGTGGGCATCCCTGTCTTGTTCTCCTTCTTAGGGGAAATGAGTTTATTTTTTGCCCATTGAGTATGATGCTGGCTGTAGGTTTGTCATATAAGGCTTTTATTATGTTGAGGTATGATTCCTCTATTCCCACTTTGCTGAGAGTTTTTATCAAGAAAGGGTGTTAGATTTTGTCAAATGCTTTTTCTGCATCAATTGATATGATTATGTGATTTTTGTCTCTCAGTTTGTTTATGTGATGTATCACTATTATTGGTTTGTGGAGATGGTACCATCCTTGCATCCCTGAAATAAATCCCACTTGGTCATGGTGTATGATCTTTCTAACTTCTCTGCCACCCAGATTTTTAATGCTGAATCCAATTTGCTAGGATTCTGTTGAGGATTTTAGTATCTATGTTCATCAAGGATATTGGCCTGTAGTTCTCTTTTTTTGTGGTGTCTTTATCTGGTTTTGGAATTTGGGTAATGCTGGCTTCCTAGAAAGAGCTTGGAAGTGTGCCTTCCTCTTGAATTTTTTGCAATAGTCTGAGGAGAGTAGGTTTTAGTTCTTCTTTGAATGCTTGGTAGAACTCCCCTGTAAAGCCGTCCAGACCAGTGCTTTTGTTTGCTGGAAGATTTTTGATCACTGCTTCAATTTCTTCAGTAGTTATCGGCCTATTCAGGTTTTTTTATTCTTCCTGATTGAGTTTTGGGAGCTTGTATTTTTCTAAAAATATGTCCATTTTATCTAGGTTGTCCATTTTGTTGGAATAGAGTTGTTCATAGTATTTTTTCATAATACTTTGTATTCCTGTGGGATCGGTTGTTATTTCACCCCTTTCATTTCTAATTTTGTTTATGTGGGTCCTCTCTCTTTACTTCTTGGTGAGCCTGGCTAGAGGTTCATCCATCTTTTTTATCCTTTCAAAGAACCAGCTCTTGGTTTTATTGATCTTTTGTATTTTTTTTTTTTCTTTTTGGTCTCTAAGCCATTTATTTCCACTCTGATCTTTATCATTGCCTTCCTTCTACTTACTCTGGGCTTTTCTTGTTGTTCTCTTTCTAGTTTTTTAAGAATTAGAATTAGTGTTAGATAACTTATTACCAGTTTTTCTTGTTTTTTGTTTTTTGTTTGTTTGTTTTTTTTGGCGGTGGGCCTGTAGTGCTATGAACTGCTCTCTCAGGACTGCTTTCACTGTGTCCTATAGATTTTTGGATTGTTTTGTGTTCATTTTCATTTGTTTCCAGGATTTTTAAATTTCTTCTTTGATCTCTTTGGTAACCCATTCATTATTTAATAGCATGCTATTTATCCTCCATGCATTTAATTGGCTTTGAGCGATTTTATCGTAGCTGACTTCTAATTTCATGCCATTGTTTTCTGAGAAGATGCTTGATAAGATTTCAATCTTCTTGAATTTGTAGAGACTTAGATTGTGTTCTAACGTGGTCTATTTTTGAAAATGTCCCAGGTGCACTTGAGAAGAATGTATATTCCATAGCTTTAGGGTGAAATGTTCTGAAGATTTCAGTTAGTTCCATTTGATCTAGTGTCATTTAGGATTGCTGTTTTCTTATTGATTTTTTTCCCTAGAAAATTTATTTAGTAATATCAGTGGGGTATTAAAGTCCCCTACAATGATTGTATTGCTGTTGATCTTTCCCTTGATATCCTCCAGAAGTTTTTTTTTTTTATATATTTGGATGCTCCTGTATTTGGTGCATATATGTTTACCAGTTGTACCAATCCCTTTAGTATTATGAAGCGGCCTTCCTTAATACTAAATCAGTCTCCTCTCAGGGTGTCTGATTATGTGATTCGCTCCCTACCATGTCTTCTCTTGTTAAAGCCTTCATTTTGAGGTCTGTTTTGTCAGAGATTAATGTTGTTACCTCATCTTATTTTTCACTTCTGTTTGCTTGAAATTATTTTTTTCACTTTCAGCCTGTGTGAGTCCTTTGTTCTGAGGTGCGTCTCTTATAGACACCATATATATGGGTCATGTTTTCTTATCCATTCAGCTAACTGTGTCTTTTGATTGGAACCTTTATTCCATTTATGTTTAAGGTTATTATTGATAGGTAGTTTTTGTTGCCATTTCTATTCTTTTTGCCTGAGTTCCTTCCTCTCTTTATATTTCTTCTTTTTACAGCAGACCCTTTAGCATTTATTGCATTACCAGTTTGGTGATAATAAACTGCCTTAGCCTTTTTTTTGTCTGTGAAGCTCCTGATTTCACCTTTAATTTTGAATGATAGCCGTGCTGGATAGAGTATTCTTGGATTCAGTCCCTTGCGTTGCATCACTTTGTATACTTCATGCCATTCCCTTTGGCATGATGTGTTTTTGTTGAGAAATAATTTACTAGTCTAATGGGAGATCCCTTGTAGGTGGCTTTCTGTCTCTCTCTAGCAGCCTTTGAAAATTTTTTTTTGTCTTTTACCTTTGCCAATTTAATTATGATGTATCTTGGTGTCGGTCTTTTTGGGTTCCTCAGTGCTTCCTGGACTTGTATGACCATTTTCTTCCCAAGGTCAGGGAAGTTTTCTGTAATTTCTTCAAACAGGTTTTCTATTCCTTGATCAGCTTCCTCTCCTTCTGGCACCCCTATTATGCAGATTTTGTTTCATTTCATGTTGTTTCAAAGCTCTCTTAGACTCTCCTCCTGCTTTTTATATTTTTTTCCAGTTGATGCTCTGTTTGGGTATTTTTTTCTGTCTTCTAACTTGCTGATTGGTTCCTCAGCTTCTTCTAGTCTACTGATGAAACCTTCCATTGTGTTCTTTATTGCAACCATGTCATACTTTGTTTCCTCTTGTTGCTTACTCATGTGGTGTATTTCTCCTTCAGGTTTTACAATTCTCATTTAGTTGCATGTAATTCTCATTCAGAAGCTTGAGCATCTTTATAACCATTACTCTGAATTCTTTCTCTGACAGGTTACTTGCCTTCATTTCGTTTAGTTCATTTTCTGGTGATTCCTCCTTTCCTTTCATTTGGGGATTGTTTTTTTGTCTTTCCATTTTGCTGTTCATTTTTATTTTTTTCTGTGTACTAGTATTAGATCAAACTTCTCTGCCACCCAGATTTTTTGTGTTGGTCTTATGTAGTAGATGTTTTGTGGAACCCAGTGGTGCAGTCTCTCAATGTCTACTGTGCTAGGTGTTCTAGGGAGGCCCCCCTGCTTGAAATATTTGTGTTCTCCTAATGTAGTTGGGTCTTGAATGTTAGTCCCATTCATGGATTGAGTCTCCTCTCAGGGTGTCTGGTTATGTGATTCGCTCCCTACCATGTCGTGCCTACCATTGTGAAGGTGCTGACCGAAGAGCACAAAATACAAAAGACAGGACACAACACAGGAGGAGCAGAGTACGAATGTACATAAGACCTCTCTAGCCCCAACTAAAGTGACCACCAGAGAGATGAGAATTTGGAAAGAGAAAAGAGAGCAAGAATGATAGAAAAAAAAAAGAATATGGGAAGAAAACACAACACAACAAACAAAACAGAAAGCACAAACAAAAAACATCCAGAAAGGGAGAAACCAAGATGGCGGGATAGGTAAGCACCTAAACTGCTGCCTCGCACAACAATTTCAAAACTACAACTAAAAGACAGAACGGACACCATCCAGAACCACAGGAAAGCTGGCTGAGTGGAAATTCTACAACTAGAAGGAAAGAGAAAAGCTCACGGAGAATTGGAGGAACGGCAAAGGGTTGAGGTACAGCAAAGGGTCTTTGTGCGCACAGAGAGGAAGGGCGGCTGAGAGCCTGGCTGACTTTCTCTGGCGGGAGGGGGAAAGAGGCCCCCAACTGCACTGAACCCCAGTTCCGACTGCACTGAATCCCAGTTCCGGGCGGAACCCTGTGGACCCAGGCTCATACAGGGGAAGTCTGGACTGTCAGGTAGAGAGAAAGGCACTTGGAGACTCGGAGAGCCGGGGGAGAGCCGGGGGAGCCCCGGTGGGCAGGGGTCTGGAAGCACGCGCACGCGTGTGAGTGTGCACAAAGACTGCAGAGGTTGCTATGGGCTTTCCCTAGCAGAGGGGACTCGGAGGCTCCTGACTGCGCTGGGCCCCAGTTCTGACTGCACTGAACCCCAGTTCTGACTGCACTGAACCACAGTTCCAGGCGAGCCCCTGGGGACCCACGCTCTTGCGGGGGGAGGCTCGGGAGCTGGAGAAGGCTGTGCACGCACAAGGGCAGGGCTGACGGGAAGTCAAGACTGTCTGCTCCGCCCTGAGACTCCACCCCATCCAAGCTGAGCACAGAGGCTTTTGCAATCTGGCAAGTCTAATCCTATAAGGCTGTCTCCAGCACCAAACTTATCCCAGTGTAGACACAGCTGATCCTCACAGCCAACTGGCCTGGAGGTCAATTCCTCCCAGTGACACTAAGAACAATCAAGACTTAACTACAACAAGGCTGTACACACAGTCCACAAAGGGGTGCACCAAGAGTGTCCACTTCAGGTAACTGGGAGACCAACCCACTGGGCCATATAGGAAACCTAGCACACAAAGCTACCCTACCAACTCAGGGAAGCAGTGAAAATGCGGCGACAAAGAAACATCACAAACGAAAGAAATGGAGGAAAACAAATGACTGGATCTAGAATTCAAAACCACGGTTATAAGGCTTTTCAAGAATATCCTAGAAAAGACCGATAAATATAACAAGACCTTTGAAGATATGAAAAAGGACCAACTAGAAATTAAACATACACTGACTGAAATAAAAAAATATTATACAGAGACCCAACAACAGACTAGAGAAACGCAAGAATCAAGTCAAAGAATTGAAATACAAAGAAGCAAAAACCACTCAACCGAAAAAGCAAAAAGCAAAAAAAATCCAAAAAGTTGAAGATAGTGTAAGAAGCCTCTGGGACAACTTCAAGCGTACCAACATTAGAATTATGGGGGTGCCAGAAGAAGAGAGAGAGCAAGATACTGAAAACCTATTTGAAGAAATAATGACAGAAAACTTCCCCCACCTGGTGAAAGAAATAGACTTACAAGTCCAGGAAGTGCACAGAATCCCAAACAAAAGGAATCCAAAGAGGACCATACCAAGACACATCATAATTAAAATGCCAAGAGCAAAAGATAAAGAAAGAATATTAAAAGCAGCAAGAGAAAAACAGTTAATTACCTACAAGGGAGCACCCATATGACTGTCAGCTGATTTCTCAACAGAAACTATGCAGGCCAGACGGGAGTGGCAAGAAATCTACAAAGTGATGAATAGCCAGAACCTACAACCAAGATTACTCTACCCAGCAAAGCTATCATTCAGAATTGAAGGGCAGATAAAGGGCTTCACAGATAAGAAAAAGCTAAAGGAGTTCATCACCACCAAACCAGTATTATATGAAATGCTGAAAGGTATTCTTTAAGAAGAGGAAGAAGAAAAAGGTAAAGATAACAATTATGAACAACAAATACATATCTATCAACAAGTGAACCTAAAAATCAAGTGAATTAAAAACCTGAGGAACAGAATAAACTGGTGAATATAATAGAATCAGGGGCATAGAAGGGGAGTGGACTGATAATTCTCAGGGGGAAAGAGATATGGGGGCGTGCAGGAAGAGATTGGACAAAAATCGTATACCTATGGATGAGGACAGTGGGGCGGGGGGAGGTAAGGGCAGAAGGGGTGGGAACCCGGTGGAGGGTAGCTATGGGAGGAAAAAGGAGAAACAATTGTTATAATCTGAATAAAGTTTTATTAAAAAACAAAACAAAACACCCAGAAAAAAAAGGGGGGGGGGCAGTGAGAATCTGTAGATACAGAGCTTAAATAAAGAAAATAGAGAGTTAGTGGAATAGGGGAGGGACCACAGTTTAGAATAAAGGAGGGAGAAAATAAATGAGAAGACAGGAAAGAAGAAAAAAAGCTAGCAAAGGAGAATAGAGGAGAGAGCAGATAGCCCTAAATTTAGGAAGTGAAACAAGTTAAGACATTAGGAGAAGAGAAAGAGAAGAGAGAAAAAAAATAAAAACATTGAGTGATTAAAAAAAAAAAAAAGAAAGAAAAGAGAAAGGGAAATTGAATAGGAGCGGGAAGAGGAAATTAGATATATGAACAAAACAAGAGACTAGAATAATAAATCAGCAAAGCATATAGATAAGCAAAATAAATTTTAAAAAGGGGGGAAAAAGAAAGGAAGGATTAAAAATTAAAAAGGAAAAGGGAGAAGAAAAACAGGAGGAAAAAGAGAAGAGAGGAAGAAAAATAGAAAGTGAATAAGTAAATGAAGTGTCATTCCCTTTAGCTGAGTTTAAGTGCCCCATGGGAACTGATTTAGGACCCCACTCTTTTGTCTGTCAATTCTGGACTTCCCGTTAGGTGTTAATCATTGCCAGGCACTGTCTTTTGGCTTTTAGCACCCTACTTGAAGCTCTAAGTGATCCACCAGTCCACTGCTTGGTCTCATTTTTTTTTCTTTATTGATTAAGGTATTATATATGTGTCCTTATCCCCCAATTTGGTCTCATTATTAATCCATTCATTTATTTAGCTTCCCTGTGTTAGAGTGTTTTTCAGTTTTTTTATTATAACATGTGGTTAGAGAAGATGTTTGATATGATTTCAGTATTCTTGTATTTATTAAGAGCTGTTCTGTGTCCTAGCATGTGGTCTATCCTAGAGAATGTTGCATTGTAGACTTAAAAAGAGTGTATATTCTGCTGATTGGGATGAAATGTTCTGTAAAAATCAGTTGAATTCATCTGATCCATTGTGCCATTTAATGTCACTGTTGCTTTGTTGATTTTTGTCTGGAAGATCTATCTATTGATATCAGTGGGCTGTTAAAATTCCCTTCTATTACTGTGTTGCCATTGATCTCTCCCCTTCATGTCCACAAAGATTTTCTTTTTATACGTGGTTGCTCCTATGTTGGGTGCATATATGTTTACAAGAGTTTCCTTTTGTTAGATATGTGATTTGCAAATACCTTTTCCCATTCAGTAGGATGCTTTTTTGTTGATAATTTCCTTCACTGTGAAAATTTTTAGATTGTTACAATTCTGTACATATTTTTATTTCATAATTTTTTTCATAACTTTCTGTCTTTGCATTATGTTTTTTAAAAATATATTTTATTGATTTTTTACAGAGAGGAAAGGAGAAGGATAGAGAGTTAGAAACATCGATGAGAGAGAAACATCAATCAGCTGCCTCCTGCACACCCCCTATTGGGGATGTGTCCGCTACCAAGGTACATACCCTTTGGAATAGAACCTGGGACCCTTGAGTCCACAGGCTGATCCTTTATCCACTGAGCCAAACTGGTTAGGGCTGCATTATGTTTTTATTTTTATTTTTCATTTACCTCTGTGAATATTAAGGTACAGAGACTAGAATCTTACTAAGTGAACTTTGATAATACCTTTGACAAATTGTTTTATGAAATTCAAGGTAATCCTAATAGGTTTTTGAGGAAAATTTGAACTTTGAGATCCTCACTTGACAAAATTATTTATTATGAAAAACAGGAAAATATGGGAGAACTGTTTTATTTACTTCAAATTTCATTCCTTTAGCTTTAGCCTCTTGTTTTACACTTTAACTTTAAATTTTTACTTGCTCTTAGACCCTGGAATCTTTTCTTTGTTGTTTTTGAGTTAGGTTATATATTCAGAGTTATTTTGCTATATTTTATCCAGTATTTCTATGTGTTTTGAGATGGGAGTGGAGTGTATTGTTTGGTGCAGCTCAGCAGTTCTAATTTCTCTTGTGTACTAGGAAGTGTGTATATGTGTATAAAAATATGTTGTCTATACTACCTAAAGATCTAGATATGAAAATTTCTCCCAGTTTCTTCTGTGCAATGCACTGTTCCTCTAAGGCAGTGGTCGGCAAACTGCAGCTCGCGAGCCACATGCGGGTCTTTGGTCCCTTGAGTGTGGCTCTTCCACAAAATACCACGGTCTGGGCGAGTCTATTTTGAAGAAGTGGCATTAGAAGAAGTTTAAGTTTAAAAAATTTGGCTCTTAAAAGAAATTTCAATTGTTGTACTGTTGATATTTGGCTCTGTTGACTAATGAGTTTGCCGACCACTGCTCTAAGGGGTTTAGAAATATGAGAACGAATTCATTTGTTTGTCATATGAGCAGTCTGAGTTAGCCACTATCATTGTCATCTTTGTTTTATAGGTGAGCCACAGAAAGTTTGGACGAGTTCCCTGGTTGGTAGTTGGCAAGTGATAGTATTAGTATCAGACCCAACCTCCCTTCCTATGTTCTCCCTCACTTGCTGACACAGGCTGCTCAGCCAGCCACTGGGCTCTATCTTTTCAAACCACATGTCCCTCCTGTGACCTCGCCCAGCTCCATTCCCCTCTGTGTCTACATTCCTGTAGCACTTAGCAGCGTATACTGAACTAGATTCATGTGTTCTTCTGCTTGCTTCCGTGCATCTTTGTCTTGTGTCTTTATTAATTTACTAATTATTGAACCCATATTTAATAAGCACCCAGGTAATAGTGGGCGCTTTGTCAGGCATTTAGCATAAATGTGGCATAAGGTAGAGACTCCCTCTGTGTTTCCTAAATCTCTCCTAGGTCATGTGCTTCCGTAAGGTCCCACCTTGTGACTGTAGTCCAGGCCCTCACCATCTCTACCACTATATCAGCCTACACACTCGTCGTCTGGCCTCCACCCCTGCTTCCTGCTACATGCACTGCTGGCAGGGAAACTAGACAGTTGCACAGTCAGTGTGTAAGTGCCATCGTCCAGACAAGAGCCCCTGACTCTGTCTCATGGTGACAGGAAGGCTTTCTGGAAAAGAGATGTTAAAGATGACTCCTTAAGAAAAAGTAGGCCTTAGATAAAGATAGAGGAGAAGAGTGTGTGGGGCAGAGAAAGTAGTACAAGGTAAAAATTCCTAGGGAAGACAAGAGTATGGTATGTTTGAAGGACTGAAAAAACCCCTCATGCTCAAGTGCATAGGTAGGAGCATTAAGAGGAGGCAGGAGTGACCACATTGAAACTTCGAGCACTGGGACGTTAAATGAAGATGTGGGACAGAGCATTAATAGTTGAGCTCTGTTTTGGTAAGGTCACCATGGGGTTTGGAGAGGGGAGTAAGGGAGGAGGCCACTTAGAAGGCGATTGCAGCAGTCCTGATGATGACCTGGATGAAAGAGGTGTTGGGGGTGAGAGAAGTGAGCAGTTGAAAGGAGGTGGATAGGAAGTGGGTTCACTGACAGTGCTGGAGGCTGATCAGTTGTGGTGGTCAGAGATAGGTGAGGTCTGGCCTAGACAACAGGGTGACATCATTGACTTAGCAGAGGGGGCGGGGGCGGCAGGTTAGCAGGAAAGATGGTGAGTTTGGTAGTAGATGGGCAAGTGTGAGGTGCTTGGTCGTCTGTCCAGCTGGAGATGTGTAGAATTCAGTTGTATCTGAATTTCGAAAGAGAAATCTAACTAAGCTAAAGATAGAAAAATGGAATTTTGAAGTTGGTAACATATAGACAGGAAAGGAGGCCCCAGGAACAGGAAAAGTTAAAATTGTCAGTAAGAATCGCCTGAGAAGAAAGAAAACGAGATGTGTGCCAGGACACTGAGGTGGAGGAGCCACAGTCTGCAGTCAGCGTCTCACAGACACGTCTTATCATGACAGCAAGCACACCTTGTCCTGATAGTTACTCTTGCTGCTTGCAGTAGATTGGAATAGTTTACAACCTTCTTTCCTGCCGCTTTTGCTTAAGCAGTGAAATGTTGCCCCTTTCAGTCAGTCCTCCTGGTGCTGAGTTTGTGCGGTTTTTATGTTTGCTTATGAAAACTCAGTTTACCTCATTTCAGAAGCCTGTCTTTTTAAACAGAAGACTGCTGTTGGGTTCACAGCATTCAGGTGATAGGTAACTAACTACCTGGTTGTGATTGCAGTTGTAAGGAGTCTTAATATACACTGAGTAGCCAGATTATTATGATCTCTGAATGCATAATAATCTGGTCACTCAGTGTATATTGTATATAATAAAAGGGTAATATGCAAATTGTTCCCTCGACCAGGAGTTCGACCAGCAGGCAGGCCGGCCAACCGCCCATGTCCTCTCCCCCTGGCCAGCTGGCCGGACCCCACCCATGCACAAATTCATGTACTGGGCCTTTATACACACACACATACACATACTGTGTGGCCAGATTATTATGCGTTCAGAGATCACAATAATCTGGCCACTCAGTGTATTTTGCCTCAGTGCTTTGGTTTTAAATTAGGTGTAGGCTAACGAAGGCATAATGCTTGTATATTATTAGCTGTGTAATGAGCTCTTATAAGAGTCATATATGAATTATGAACAACATGTTCAAGTGATTCATATGGTACCCCAGCACTCATTGATGTCTGTTCCCTGAGAGCAGAGGTCTTCTTTCAAATTCACTCTGGGACTAGGATTCTGCTTACCAGCATGTCCTTGTGGCCAGTGAATGTACCATCATCTTTTCTTAGCCTTGGTGGGCTTCCCAAACCAACCCACTGAGAGCAGCTGTCATCCCATATCTGACTCATGGGCACAGAGACTAGAATATTTTACCAAGCGAACTTTGATAATACTTTTGAAAATTTACTTTATTAAATTCAAGGTAATACTAATACTTCTTTAAGGAAAATTTTGAACTTAGAGCTTCTCACTTTAAAAAATAATTTATTATTAAAAAAACCAGAAAAATGTGGGAAGACTATTTTAGATTTAAGACCAAGAGGCATAAGAATCAAATGTAATATGTAAACATTGATGGGACTAGCTAGAAAAAATATCAGCTATAAACTATGCTTTTTGAGACAACTGGGAAATTTGAATATTGTATATAAATTAGATGATAATTATAAAATTACGGTTAATTTTTTAGATGTAAAAATGGTACTGTGGTTATATGGAGGAGTGTCCTTATTAGAAAAATGCATACAGAAATATTTAGGGGTGATATCCATAATGTCGCAACTTATTTTCAGATGGTTCATCCAGAAAAAGAAAAATAATAAGGAAAAATATGTGTGTGTGTCAGAAAGAGAGAAAACAAATGTGGCAAATTTTGTTTTTGTGGGTATTTTGTATATATATTTTTTATTTCAGAGAGGAAGGAAGAGACAGAGAGAGGTAGAAACATCAATGATGAGAGCTAATCATTGATTGGCTGCCTCCTACAGCCCCCCCCCCCTCCCCGGGGATGGAGCTTTACTAGCTCATATAAAAGGCAGTCCATATGAAAGTGAGTGATAAAAGTCAGTTGGTTGAGTGTCGTCCTGTGCACCAAAAGATTGATGGTTCAGTTCCTGGTCAGAGCACATACCCAGGTTGTGAGTTCAATCCCTGGTCAGGCTGCATGCAGGAGGCAATGATCAATGTTTCTCTCTCACATTGAGGTTTCTCTCTCTCTCCCTCTCCTTACTCTCTCTCTAAAATCAATAAAAACTTATTTTTTAAATTAAAGTGAGAGATGGGCTTCATATCAGAGACATACTCAAGGACCCAGGTTCTTTCTGTTGATCTGCTCTACCATTCAGGGGTTCGCTTTATCTCCAGGCAGATTTCACCTAATGTTGTAGGTCATTGTCGGTAGCATTCAGGGCTGTACATGGCCTTGTGCATGGAGGAAGAGAGTAGGAGGAGCTTGTCGCTCTCTCTAAGGGAGAAGGTATTTCCCAGATGCCTCCAGCAGATCTTACCTCTTGAGCCCGAAGTGAATCAGTCAACTTACTCCAGGTTCGCAGGGTGAGGCCAGCATCCAAGGTAACTCTGGGGAGAGGGAAGTACTGAAGAGAATCTGTGTTCTGTTGAGGAGGAGGGAGAACAACCAACAATATCTACTGTAGTCATTTTGGTATAATGCTAGTATTTTGACATCTATCAGGCCAAAAAGTCCCATTTTTAATGTGGCCATATCAGGGCTTTTTGTTTTAAGTAGTGTGATTTCTGTTTTAAGAGTGGCAGAATGAAGCCAGATTTTAAAATATGCATCCTTTTAGGCATAATTATATGAACAGCTAATGGATAAAAACTGGCAGAAATATGCCAACAGCAAGTTTAAAGAAAACAGCTGATGGTCTGTTAGAAACAAAAAATTTCCAAGAATTCAGAGAGTTTGGCTCAGGTCATTCCCAGCCCCACACGTGCAGAGGCTGTATGAGAAAAGGATAGGGAGTAAAATAAAAATCCCGAATGGCTGTGGCAGGAGCAGGAGTGATGTAGGCAGTCCTGCAGGAGCCTGGGATTCCACGTGACTGGAAGCCCTTCTCTGAATGCTCCTCATGTGACAAAGAGAAGCACACTGTGATTACTGTTTTGGCATGTCCAGGCTCATAAAAAAGGGAAGGAAAGTAGACTAGTGAGAAAACCTAGAGCCGAGTATTTCGTCAGTCAACTGGAAGTCAGCAGAATTCCTGACGGAAGGGAACATTGACAAGTCAAGGCTCTCTGGGTGCCAGAAGATGTTACTGGACAGGGACCTGTGCGGGTCTGCATAGTCTGCCTGTAGTGTGTGGGTTCTTGACTTTGTGCTGGAAAAACTTCATGACCTGAGTCCAGGTGATTTTTGAGAGTAGGTTTATTAAAGCTGAGCACAGTGAAACAAGGAAGGGTCTAGGATGAAGAAGCAACAACAAGAGCCGAGGCGGGAGTTAAAGAAAGTTGGGGAGGAAAAGAATGCATTCCAGGAGAGAGCAGAGTCAGGCTGCTTGTGGCCCTGGCCCCTGCTGAGCTGATTCCCTTTCCCTTTTTCACATTCCACGGATCTCCCTCTCCTCGCACACCTGCACCGAGCTGCTAGTGTGTACCCCAGCTTAGAATGGATCTGTAGTGGAAGGTTCCCCTCGACTGCACAGTGACACCCACAGATGTCACAGACCGTCCCTGTAGGTCTGAGCCAATGAGAAGACTGGCCAGGTTTTGCCCTCGTGGCAAGATAGAGAGAGGCACAATGCATGCGGAAAAAGAATGCAGTCTGTTCTGGGAGAAAGAATAACTGCCCTTCAAAAAAGAAGAGAATTCCCAAGTAGTAGGCTATTAAGAATCTGAGTTTCATAAAACACAGGCTCAGAAATGACATAATAAAAATAGCAGAATGAGGTGAAAAGGAAAGAATACAGAGCCAAGGAGATATATAAAGAATCGATTTGCAGAATAAATAAATCAGAAGTGGCTAGGAACGGAATAACAATAGCTGAAAGATTAATTACTGACAAAGAACAAGCTTGAGACACTCAGAAGAAAAACAAAGATTAAGGCAATGAGGTAAACATGATAGGTGGGGACTGGACCTCCTGGAGGCAGAGCCTGGTGGAAGAATGGGCCTTTCATGCTTTGTTCCAGTTCCTCTTGGAATTCTGGTTTTGGTTGCAGAGAAGGAACTGCTTTAGACATTGCTCATTTGTAAATGTGTAAGTACTGACAAATCGGTGAAGAGGAACATTCACGTTTTTCCTAGAAGAATACCAATGAGATAAAGATCTGATAGCCTTAGAAGCAGGCAAATTCCCCTTTAGCAACTTGTTTCCTGGCGTTAATACAAAAGCTCCCCTCCCCCACCACATGATGATTTTCTGTGCTTTTGCTAAATGTAAATTCTGACCTGCTGATCTCAGGGCTAGCACTTCGCTGCTTTTTCTACAACCAGAACCTAATTCATAGGACAGGTTTTATGGAGGAAAAAAATGTGGTTGTTCTGTTAGACATCTGTGGTTAATCATTTACCTTTCCTACATTTTATGAAATTTCTCAACTAAGCCTGGGCTGTAGGTTAGCATGGAAAAGGAGCAAATGGATCCACTAACATTTACTATCACTGACTAGAAAACTGAACTTTCATTCCTTGTATGGCAGCAAATATGGTTTAGAATCTTTACATTGCAAACTGCTGTGCATAATATACTCATAGAGCAGAAATTGGTTACTGCAATGGCCTTGTCATGAATTATTCATTCACTGCACAGTTCCTTGGAAATCAGCTGGAGGAAGTAGTCCAGTTTGATCACAGGAGTGGCATGCTAAGGGCTTCTGCACGCCTGCAAGTCCAGCGGAGAAGATGTGCTTCTGCTGGATGCTCTGGCTGCTGTGCGGTGGGCGGTGGGGCTGTGCAGGTGGAACCCGGGAACATGCTGTGCTGCTGGGAGAGCTGCACTGAGGGAGGACTCAGCATCGTGATGGAAAATGAAGCCCCGGGTAGGAGAGGTGCCTGTCAGTAGTGGTGCCTCATTTATTGTAGGGATGCTCTTAGGCCATATGAAAGAAATAGTATATAGAGAGAATGAGTTGTTATAGGGTGCCTCACTAGTAAGGTTCCCAGCCAGAGAAGCTGAACAGTTTAGGTTTAATCCCATTTTCAAGGATGTTTTTTCTAACAAAACTGTTCATTGAAACTGTGAAAAATATTATTAAGTCAAATAAACAAGCATATAAGTTACAGCAATTTTTTTCATGATATCCTCCTACTGTTGGTATAAAAATATCTTTTTTATTGCTGTGATTTTGCCCACATAATTTTAAATCATGGAATCATCATGGCTTTGGAAAAATCTTGAGAAAGACAATTTAGTGTATAACCTGAATGAGAACTGTCTCAGGCTGCCTTTCATTTTCTAGCGGAAATATTGTTCTCACAAGCCACCTTGGTTCGTTCTGCAGGAGCATTCATTCCGGGAAAATCTTTCGGCTTCTCATAGGGTGGAAAATGCATAAAGGATGGAATAGTAACAAAGGGCCTTTTTCTATTTGTTGGTGTTATTTATGGTGTGTGTGTATGGGGGAGGGAGAGAGTCAGACATGTAATTTCATTTGGCAGAGACATTCTAATGTTGCTATTTACATGTCTGTCTTATTTTGCATGGGATGCTGCTGCTGTTAACTTTGTGAGGCTAAGATGCTCTAGAGCTGCATGGACAAAAATAGAAAGGTGAAAAGAATCATAGCTCAAGGGATATGGGCCAAATTGGATACACACATTTCTTCATGAACTGTCATTTATAGTTTTGACACTTTTAAGTAAGCAAACATTCCTTGAACACATACACTCTGAGCTCTGAGACAATAGAAGATCAGCATTCTCCTTCTGCACTGTTTTCTTAAGCTCTGCTAGAGAAGCCACCTTTGTTTTGTGACTTCATCATTCCCAATGGCCAAAATGTGTTCCCTGAATGAGTACATTCTAAAAAATTTAGTAGTCTTTTTACAAAGGTTACTTACTTATCATACAGCACTATAGGGAGTAGTAAAAGGGTTATAATTTCTATAATAATTTTTATAAGAAATGTATTTTGATTTGTATTGGTAATGATTTTTCAGCTACTTAAAGGGTTTATATACTTATTAGATATATTAAGATCTTTGAAATGGCAGAAATTAAAATCTGTTCATAATAAAGATTGTATAATTAAGGTTTTAAAAATATTAACAAGGAATACCTTTGTGTTTTTTTTCAGCATAACTTTATTTTATATTGGGAAAATGAAAATAAAAATTACTTAATGGAAAGTGAATTTTAAAAAGATTGGATTCATCCATACATTACTAGGAAGATTATAATTTTGATTATACAGTGTTATATGTAACACTTTAAAACACATTTAATTTATTAGTCTATGTTAGAAGGGTTTTTGGAACTATAACCCCATTTATTCATATCTTCAGGGGTAAGTTTGAAATCACAATATGTGTAGTGTTGAGTGAAACTAAGCAGAGCAACATACCCCACACTGAATCACATTTGAGGACTCAGAAGAACCAAAGAGGTCATATCTGTTAACTTCTCTTCTCCTACTCCTTCCACACAAGATCATTTTATAAAGGACAAAATGAAATCCAGGGATTTATAAATGATTAGCAAATGATTACCTGTTATGGTCTTGTTAACTGCGAACAGCATCAGATGTTAGACCTCAGTCCTTGAGTTTGGCTAATTAAAGAATTCAGACCCAAGGAACTCAAATACAAGCAAAAGTTTATTTAAAAAGTCACAGAGGTAGAAGTAAGTCTTGAAATAAGTGAGCCAGCTAGGCTGTGTGGACTCAGGAAGCAAGTTACAGAGTGGGGATGTGGGGCAGGAGTGTTCTGTTATTATTTCTTCAACTAGGTTTTTAATCCTTTGCTTTCTTTTTTCTCTTTCTGGAACACATATGACATGGATGTTATTATGCTTCATGTTGTCTCAAAGGTCCCTTAAACTAGCATCATTTTTTAAATTCTTTTTTCTTTTTGCTGCTCTGATTGGATGTATTTTTCTACCTTGTTTTCCAAATCCACTTCAATCATCTGCTTCAAGCTTACTGTTTATTCCTTCCAGTGTATTATTTATTTCAGATATGGCATTCTTTAATTTTGACTGATCCTTTTTTATGGTTTCTAGGCCATTTTTCATGCTGTTGAGCATCCTTATAATCATTATTCTAAACTCTTTATCGAATATATTGCTTACCTCCATTTCATTTAGCTCTTGTTCTAGAGAATTCTCTTGTTCTTTCATTTAGGACTTGTTTCTTTGTCTCCCCATTTTGGCTGCCTCTTTGTGTTTGTTTCTATGTTTTTGGTAGAACTGCTATGACACCCAGTCTTAGTAGGTGACCTGTGGACCCAATGGCACAGTGTCCATGATCATTTGAGCTGGGTGCTCTAAGAATGTTTCTTGGGTGCCTTCTGTGGGCCCTCCTTTTGTAATTGAGACTTGATTTCCATTGGCCCTTTCGTGTGTGGAGTTGGGCTGGCTGACAGTGAGGCTCAGTTCCCAACACAGCATACAAGGTGCTGTGCAGGTATTGATCACACGAAGTGGAATTCACCTTGGTGTCTGCTAAGATCTCCTTATGGATATGTTGCTGCTTTGAAGCTTATTGGATACTGCTCTGTTATTGTCTGAAGCTGACTCTTGAGTGTATTGGTTCTGGACCTCTTCAGACAGTGATGTAGGCCACTATCAGATGCTATCTCTGACTAACCCTGGGCAACCTGTTTGAAGCTACCAGCTATCCACAGCTTGTGGCTCCCTCTGCTGGGCTTGGTTGCTTGTGGAGAGGACCAAGGTGTTTACCAAGGCTGGCTTTTACCAGTCTGGTCAGCAAAAGGCTCAAAGCACCCAGAGATCCATCTCTGCCTGCAGACTGTCTATTAGGTTAAGCCACTTAAAGAGCCTCAGGCTGTGCTCCTCAGCAGGGCTTAAGCTCCACAGAGTGGGATGAGAGGGATTCCAAGGAGTGGGACTATTGCTTCTCCTGAGGCTGACATTGCATGGAAGGGAATGTTCTGCCTGAGAAAGATGTCTTCTGCAGTATGGGGGAATGACTCAGCAGGGTTCCTGGCAGCTGACCTTCAGTTCTCTCCCCATAGCCACTAACCACAGACTCTCCTCACACAGCTCTATTCTGCTCTGCTCTCCCTCTGCCCAGGGTGAGTGTCTGTGAATGAAATCTTGTACATTGGCTCTGTAAGAAGGTGCCTGCATTTCTAGCCATCTTTCTCTGGTGGACAGATACCTCTGCTTTTCACAGCCAGATGTTATGTGGGAGCCATTCCCAGTTCTGGTGCTCTGGGCTGGGAGCCTGGTTTGGGGTTTAGACCCAGCACTTCTCAGGGGGATCCCCCTCCACAGCTGACATATCCCTTTGGAACTTCAACTGCTGCCCATGAGCTCTCTTGTGCCCCTGCACCTCCTAGCAGTCTTGAGGTGGCTTCCTCTGTAAGTCCTTGGTTATAAGGCTTATCTCCAGCTAGTCTTCAGTTAGTTATTCAGGATGATTTTCCTATATTTTAGTTGTATTTCCAGTTTTATCCTGGGATCAAACTGAATGTAGCTTTCACCTAAACCCAATCAATCCATCCTGGGACCACTGCGTTTATTTTTGAGGACAGTATTTGAGGTTTCTTAAAATCCCAGGAGAACCTTCTTAGCTTTCTCTGTCCTTGGTTTTCTGTGATATACTTCTAGTTGTTTTATCGTTTAGCCAGTTACTCTCGTAAAGCTACCAGTCTCTTCTTAAAAAGCATTTTTGACAGCACCCTTAGGCTGTAATGCCTGCCTACTCCATTCCAAACAATGTCTGTTTTTTTGGTGCTATCTTAGCAACTCTCTGTTCTTTTGGCCTGCCTTTCTACCTTTGCGAAATCTGAGCCTATGCTTCAGAGCTGGGGGCAGGTACAGTGGTCCACGTATTTTGGAGTGACATACCTGCTTTATGAGCAGTGTGCTGGTAGGACTATAGCCCATTTTGTTGGCTTGCTTCTCTTGGTGTGGAACATCCACCCAGTCGGCATGTTGGGTCGAGTACAGTTAGGGCCCCATTACTGTCAATCTGTTACATCCGTGGTCAAACTTCTGCTCTGCTAGTGGATACTGTGCAGAAGAGAGCCCAAACCTGTCTCTAAGTCAGTTTTGCCTGGAACATAGCTTTGACAGGGTAGAGTTAGTGCAGCAGAATGTGTCATGTTTGAGGCCTGCTCTGCTCTGGGAGATACCATTTTATTCTGTTAAGAGCTGGGAAAAGGGAGCCATTATTTCTTGGCTTTACTCTCCCATAGTGCATCTCTGAGGAGGGACTGCGTTGTGTCTCAAATGCTAAGATACTAACTGTTGCTAATGAAATATAGTAGATTTTCTTGGATAAATGCTTCTCCAATTGCTGTATGCTCTCACGACAATTTTTGATATCTTAGGAATTAAGTGTGTCATTTAACTTTTTTGTTTTCTGTTTCTTCTCTCCTCTTTCCCTCTCCCACTCTCTCTTCTCTTTTTCCTGCCATCCCGTGGGCTTCTTGAACTCTTTTTAAGAATTCCTTATTACCTTTTCTATGGTGTTGATGAGTGTGTCTTTGTATAGTTTTTTAGTGCTTGCTTATCTTTGCAAGTTTGATTTTATTGTCTTTATAGCTTATATCTCTGACTTTCTGAGCATTTGGAAGACAGTTATAATATTTTTATATTCTTTTCTGCTAATTTAAACATGTGTCAGTTTTAATTGACTATCCTTCGTATTAGAGATGAGGTGTTGTTTCTTCTTTGTATATCTGTTATAAACCATTTTTACTGCATACCAAAGTGCAATGATTGTCTCAGAGTGGAGCACTTACAGGCTGTTAACTGAACTAGTCACCTTTTTTAATGGAATGGTTTTTATTTGAAAGAGTGACTGATATTCAAACTATAGTTATTCTGATATGGGCATTTAGCAATCATTTTTTTTTAAATTGAATGAATGAGCCACTCTTTCAGTTCAAGGAAAGCAAATAACAGGTTTTGTCACCAGTGATAAAATTTGAGGTTTCTAAGCAGAATCAGAATTTTGGGAAACTTGTATCCACCATTGTCAGCATGAAAGCTTTTTCATAATGAAGGACTCTTCTGATGCCATTGATGGTCATATTAATGAGTGTAGTTTTTTTATTTAAAATTTTTTTACTTACTGATTTTAGAGAGAGAGAGAGAGATTGATTTTTTGTTATTTATGTATTCATTGGTTGATTCCTATATATGCTCTTACTGGGGATTGAACCTGCAACTTTGGCATATTAGGATTATGCTCTAACCAACTGAACTACCAGCTAGGGCGAGTGTGCTGTTTTAATATTGAATAATGAAATGTGTCAGTCTTGGAATATTTGCATAACTCAACTCAGCCAATAATTTCTAAATGACCAAGATGTGATGTTACAAAGTCATGTATGGGTTAGAGATCAATTCAAAGTAAAAGATGGACAAATTGGTGTTAATAGAGTATTAAAAGTTCATTAATGTTGTTTCAGAGTCCACATTACAGCTAATGACTTGTTGGTTTTCATGTAATATAAAGAATAATATCCAGCCCTGACTAGGTGGTTCAGCTGGTTAGAGTGTCCTCCCATACACCAAAAAAGTTGCAGGTTCGATACACAGTACGGACACATATGGGAGGCAAAATAATTGATGTTTCTCTCTCACATTGATGTTTTTCTCTCACATTGATGTTTCTCTTTCTCTCTCTCCCCCCCCCCCAACCCCACTTCCTCACTCTCTAAAATCAATTAAAAACATATCCCTGGGTAAAATTTTTTTTAAAAAAAGAAGAAAAATACCCAGCTGTGTTAAGTGGTTATTAAAACACATTTCTTTTCTAACTACATAACTGTATACCACAGTCCCTCCTTATTTGTGAGGGACATGTTCCAAATCCCCCAGTGGATGCCTGAAACTGTGGATAGTACCAAACTCCATTTATACTATGTTTTCCGTACACATACTTACCTATGGTAAAGTCTAATTTGTAAATTAGGCACAGTAAGAAATTAACAACAATAACTAAAACTAGGACAGTTATTACAGTATACTGCAATTATAGTTATGCGAATATGGTCTCTCAAAATATCTGGAATTTTGCATGTAATATTTTCAAACCACAATTGACTACAGGTAACTGAAAACACAGAAAGCAAAGCTATAAGTGAATGGGGTTGGGAGCTACTGTAAAGCCAAATTCTCTCGATTTGCTTTAATCAAAACATCATATCAGAGGAGATTGAATTCACAAGCAGATATGAGAATGTAGCTGTCTTCTATAACAAGATTTTAGGAACACCTATAGATTTTTAGAAATCTGTAACAGGATTTGCAAAAATATAAAACTATGCTACTCTGCTCACTTGAGATGTTTTATTTGGAAAAATATTTTTATTGAAATATTATATTAACTGAATTTGTTATTGGTAATTCTAAATGAATTAAGAGACTCATATTTTTAAAATTGTTTTCATTTCTAATGTGGTAAATATCAGTAAATATAACCCATATAAACAATAGGTTTTGGCAGTCCCCAATTTTTTACATTGTAAATGATTCTTGAGACCAAAAGGTTTGAGACTTCTGGTGTATAGTTTTCCTGGCCTCAAGGTTGGCTCCTCTACCTGGGGTGACATCTATATTCCAGGTGAACAAGGGAAGGAAGAAAGCTGGAGAAAGGAGCAATGGCTGTATCAGGAGAGTGAAATTCCCCCCAGAAAACCCTGAGGTTAATTGTTTTACAGAGAACTTTCTTATGTATTTACCCTTAACTGCAAAAGTGTGAGAAGTGAGAACTTTGAGTTGGGTCCTTTGCTGCTCAGAACAAAGTTGGAGTTCTATTGGTGGGGATGAATATTGTCTGTTACACATAGGGGCTTTTTGTTTATTTGTTTTGCTTTGTTTTAATGACTGGTCCTGGTCAGAGTTTCAGGGAAATTCCTACATGAAGTTCTATTGTTTGATTCCTTTATGCAGAATCCCAGAAACTTGCTTAGACATTTTACCTCATTGTCTTCTTGTTAATTCTTGGCTTCTAGTTTCCAGGACTTGTTTGGTCTCTGGGCTCTGTGTCTCAGCTCTGCCCCCAAAGTACATTGTATTTTTTTTTATTGATTAAGGTTACATATGTGTCCTTATCCCCCCATTACCCCTCACTCCACTCCCGTTCATGCCCTCACCCCCTGGTGTCTATGTCTATCAATAAACTGTAATTTATTATTATATTAAAATAAATAATTTAGGTTAGAAAAAAAAAGTACATTGTATTGGAGCCACACATGGACTTGAAAAACATTGACAGGACTGGCCAGATTGTGAAGTGTCTTTATTCTTCAACAGAGCTGATTTTTATCTTTGTGATTTTGTAACTTCTTACATTAACAAAACTTTTCTCACACCCTCAGACTTACTATTTTCCAATCTATATATCAGTTTGTTTTCTGATTGATTTATTTGTATTGACTCACTATGAGCTCACTGCCATCTTTTACACAGAAATTTAGTTTTACAGTAGTCATGATTTATGATTTACTTAAAAAAAAATGAGTCATGATATTCACTTATACCCCAGTTTTTAAAAAATGAATCATAGCCTTTATGGATTATTTTGGAACAGGATTTGGAATGAAACTTGCATATGAAGTGTGGTCTGGGAACCAGCAGCATGGGAGTCACCTGGGAGTTCCTTAGAAATGAGCAATCTCATTGCACTTCAGACCTACCAAATCACAGTCTGCATTTTAGTAACATCCCTAATTGATTCAAGTTGCAGCATTTCAGAAGCACTGGTCTAAGGGAGAAAATAAATGAGAAGAGGGCATGAAGCTGTGTTCTAAGGAACATTCATGTTCAGTGTAGAAAAAAGAGCCCACCAAAAAGATATGGGGATGCGAGCAAGCCAGGGAGGTGTGTGTCTCACAGCATGGGGTCACCTGGTGCTATCTCTGAGGAAGGAGGGTAACAGTTTCTGTTTCCAGAAGCGAAACAGAGACTTTCATCTCTCCCTGGGTTAAAAAATGGAGGACCAATTAAGCAGTTACTGAATGTATTAAAGATTATCCTATCTAATAAAAGAGTAATATGCAAATTGACCATTACTCCAGAACACAAGATGGCTGCCCCCATGTGGACACAATATGGCCACCACAAGATGGCCAGTAGGGGAGGGCAGTTGTGGGTGATCAGGACAGCAGGGGAGGGCAGTTGGGAGAGACCAGGCCAGCAGAGAAGGGAAGTTGGGGGTGACCGGGCCTGCAGGGAAGGGCAGTTAGGGACAAAACAGGGTAGATGTTAGGCATCAATCAGGCTGGCAGGGGAGTAGGGCCAGCGAGCGGGCGGCACTATGCCAGCCAAGGCGGGTGCCAGCAGAGGGAGGGGACGGTGATCGAGGGGGGGTGTGGCAACAACTTGTGGGTGGCAGAGGGGCGATCGGGGGGCGGGGCTGGCTGCTCTCGAGCTGGTGCAGTCCCACAATGGCCCAGCCAGTCGCCTCCCACAGAGGGAGGCCACCAGCGGAGGCAGTGGGGTGCCGCTCACTGGCTGGCACCATCCCCTGATGGGCCTGCCTCTGGCAGAGGGAGGCCAGACTGGCTTAGGCCATTCCCTGCAGGGAGTGGGCCTAAACCATCAGTTGGACATCCCCCAGGGCTCCCAGACTGTGAGAGTGCACAGGCTGGGCTGGGGACCCCCCTCCCCCGAGTGCATGAATTTTCATGCACTGGGCCTCTAGTATGAAAATAATTGGCCAAGGTTTTTTATTACTTGGTTATTGAAGCTTAGTTGCAGCTTGAACTGGAAGGGAGCTCTTGTTCTCCTTGGAATGCCCAATTCCAGTTCTTGACATTGATGTTGGTAAACTTGCCTTCTCATTAAGAAACATGCCTGTGTGACCGTAGGAGAGAATGGTGTCACTCCCTCTATCCTGATATGACTCATGGATGTGCTTTTTTATGTCATTCTTCAGCTTTTCCCTAGTTGACATTCCTCATCGAAACACTTTCGAAGCAGTTCTGTGGTAATGTCATCACTGGAACAGGCCTAGGAGCTACATTTATTTTTGTCCATATTCTGTCACTGATGCAGCTGTTCACATTTGATAGTCACAGTATGTAGGATAGAATGAATGAGTAACTGAGTTGAATGAAGCCTGAGATTTGCTTGCTGAAAAATAGGTTTGTTATGGTTCTGACCTTGTTAGATTTGTCAATAAGTCCAAATAAATGTTGCAATATTTAAGGGGGGAAAAGTCTGTTGGAAATGAATTGTTAATTTCCTACCAAGCAGTGGAGAAGCAACCCTAAATGTTGATAGGCTTCAGGCTTGAAAACATCTGCATCTTTTGGGGCTAGTTATTTGTTTGATTTTTACCAATGCATTTTATTGTTTTAACAAGGGAATCAAAATAAAGGCTTACATCATTAAATTTATGTCCCAAGTTCATAAGACAAAGAGCAACTTTTAGCTCTCAATCTGGATTTCTAATGTTATCTAGCTTAACTGCTAGTCCTCTCCCCACCACAATATTTCTTCTTTATGGAATGATGAATGTCAGAATGAATTATTGCTTTTCTTCATACTTCAGAACTTCTCTGTAGGTTTCTAGCTGGTTTTAAACTGGCCATTTTTTTGTAATGGTGATTATAATTGGTTTTGTATACAGATAATCCAAGGTGTATATTATCTTTGTTTTAATTTAGCAGATTAAATGAAAATTTAATAGTAAATTCCCCGTGGATGAGCCGTTAAGCCTGGTTTCACAGCAGTACCCTGTGTTTGTCTGTAACACATTCTTGACTCGTGAATAAAACTTATATGGTTACAGACTTACCTGTTCTGTGGGCAGAGGGACTTTCCATTCCCAATGAGTGAATGTGTGAATATGATGATTGAATGAAATTCCTAATTAAGGTTTTTGTTTTTTTAAACAGTCTTTGGAAACATATTGCCAATACTCTGAGTATACTTTATAATTATGTTCTTTTCCTTTATAACTAATTGACTAACTTAAGAGCAACAAATATTCCATTGAGATTAAACACTTAATAGCATTGTCAGTATTGTATTACATATAAGAGACCTGAGCTTCGGTTTCCACTCAGGTTTATAAAATAGAGGTTATAACAAAAAATATTCTAAAAATTGCACAAATACATTGCTGTAAAGATAGAGAAGATAGCATTGGTAAAATGAGTGCCGGCCAGCAGGCCACTTGGGAGATGCTGAATTGCTTCTTCATCAGCATGTTAGGGATAGCGAATGTTCAAAAGCCAAGTGTACAGAAGTCAAGGCAGTCTGTAATTGGGTGGGTTGAGGGGGAAGGAGGAAGTTAAAACTTTATTGATGGCTTGATCTCTTTAAGGAGAGCCATGGTGAAATGGAATCAACTCTTCCTCAAGGATTTTTCAAATGATCTACTAGCTCCTTTGTATCTCTGACTGACCAAAGAATTTTATCTGCTAATCATATCTCAACCCTCTCTGGTCCTCCCCAGGTAATTGCATACCATGCTACCTAAGTAGAGAATAGATGATCTTAAGAATACAAGAAATATCACATCTGTTCCATTTGTAATAGTTTCTTTCCCTCCTCATTTGGGTTTAGAACAAGGATGAATGTATTCAGGGAAAGTTACTTTATTACTTTTAAAAATCAGATTTACACTTGGAACACTCATTTTTAGAGAAGGTTTTAGTGTGGAAGATTGTTGTGTTCATTTTTAGGGCTGCCATAACAACTATCACAGACAGGGTGGTGTAAACAGTAGGAATTTTTTCACAGTCTAGAGGCTAAAAGTCTGAGATCAAAGTGCCAGCAGGTGCGGTTCCTTCTGCGGCCTCTATCTTTGGCTCGTACATGCTGTCTTTTCCCTGTGTCCTCACATGGTGTTTCATCTGTGTGTATCTGGGTCCTAATTACCTCTTCTCATAAGGAAACCATTCATATTGGATCAGGGCCCACCCTAATAAGCTGACCTCATTTTAATGTAATTACTTCTTTAAAGGCCCCATTTTCAAAGATAGTCACATTCTGAGCACTCAGGGTTAGGACTTCAACATATGAATGTGGGGGGATGCAATTCAGTCAGTAGCAATATGTCTTAAGACCGTCAACTTAAAAGCAGAAAGACCAGTTAGGAAGTTATTCAAGAATTCCAAGTGAGAAATGAAGAGACCTAAACTAATTCTTTGACAATGGAAATGAAGATGAGATTGAGAAGCATTAAGGAGGAAGAATCTAATGTAAGACTTTGTGACTGAACGTGGAGAGGAGTGAGAGGGAAGAAGCTAGCCTGACTCAGATTTCTCTAATTCAGGAGGGGAAACAGGCTTGAGGGAATAGATGTGAGCTGTGCCATGTCCCTTTTGAGTACCAACACTTTGACAACCAAATGAAAGAGGTAGCATCAGCTGTCCTGCTTTCTTTACCCCTGTTTTACAGGGTCCTCAGAATGGACCACCCCACACACATCTGAGCATGCCATTTCTTGCCTGTGACCCTCCACTTGAATGTGTCATAAGACATTTACTGCCCTCTTATTTTTACAGTTAATTCCCAATTCCTGGTGTTTTTGTTTTTTTTCTTGTTAAGTTCCTTTAGGGCAGGGACTATTGTTTTATTCATCTTTGCCAAATTCTCCATAATATATTAGCTGATCCGGTACATAGTAGTTTGTGTTAGCAAATTCTAGTTGAGGGAATGATTTGTCAATACCATTGTTGTGATCAATTACTTGTTCTTTGCACCTTTTAATCTCCTGTTCGGTTTTCTTGCAGAATGAGAAGACTTTGGGACATCCCATGAGTCATTCAAGTAGCATTTCTAAGGTAGAGTGCCACTAAAATATGTTATTTTTATATTTTGTTAACATGCATGTGTTTATACTCTTCCTTTAAAGACATAAACTTACTGTAGCTGGTTTGGCTCAGTGGATAAGAGTGTAGGCCTGCGGACCGAAGGGTCCTGGGTGCAATTCTGGTCGAGGACATGTACCTTGGTTGCAGGCTTCTCCCTGGCTGGGCCCTGGTTGAGGCTTGTGCAGGGGGCAACCAATTGATGTATTTCTCTAATATCTATATTTCTTTCTGTCTTTCCCTCTCTCCTCCACACTCTCTCAAAATCAATGGGAAAATATCCTTGGGTGAGGAGAGGAAGGAAAGAAGGAGGGAAGGAAAGGAAGGAAGGGAGAGAAGGAGGGAGGGAGGGAGGAAGGAAAGACATAAATTTGCTGATACAGTTCTTTCATCTGCTCTGGGACCACACAATGAGGTGTGTGGCAATCATGTTTTTCTAGTGAGGCATATTCTGAGTGTGTGGTGGGGGCAGTGACTAATTGGAGAAAACCCTGTTTCTTCCAGTAGAAATCATTTACTTTCAGGTGAAAGAAATCTCAGGGAGTCACCAGAGAATCTGTCTCCTCAATTAGGAGTGCATTTGACTGATAGAAACAGAAAACCAACTCTGGTGGCTTAAATAATTATAGATTTATGTGGTTCCAATGACAAGATGTCCAGAGGTAGATGTTGCTAACAGAGATGCCGGGACCCAGGCACTTTCTGTTCTCTCTGTGCCACCTTCCTTAGCGCATTAGCACCTCATGCTTAGCACCTCATGGTCTCCAGTGGGAGCTGGGCCTCCAGGCACCATGGCTGTGGCCCTGGCAGGAATGAGTGATGAAGGTTGGAGGGTGTGGCAGCCGAGAGTGACCCTTTTTAAGGGGAAGGCAAAGCTTTCTTAGAAGCCTGGCCCCGTCTGCCTGGCTGCTCGCTTCTCACTGGCCAGAAGAAAAGTTTGTGAGCCACTGGCTTACAGTGTCTTAGGGACATTTTATAGGCTTGCTCGGGCCTGGGGTACAGTTATTCTGTGTTGCTCTGTGAGGGTTTGGGGGTTAGATGGACAGGGATTTACTAGCCATGAGACTTTGAGGAAGAACCCTTCTCTGAGCTATAGTTTCCCAATGAGTAAAATTAGGGCAATAATACAATCTTCAGGGTTGTAAGTCTTAGGGATAATGTTTGCAAGGAGCCGTGGGGCAGCTCTCTCACTGCAGTGACTCATTAAACTGACTCTTGTTAAATGTTGTTGACTCCTGGTGATCTTAGGTTGATTGGGTAAGGATAGTCCTTAATGGTAGCTATTATTTTATTACTGGTGGATTATCTTATCCTTCATAGTTCTGTGAAATATGCCATTGGTATCTTAATAGGGAGGGATTGTGTTGAATCTATAGATTTCTTTGGGTATTATGGACATTTTAATGTTAATTCTTCCTATCTATGAATACAGTGTATGCTTCCACTTATTTGTATCTGCTTCAATTTCTTTCTTCAGTGTCTTACAATTTTCTGAGTACAGATCTTTTGCATTCTTGGTTAAATTTATTCCTAAGCATTTTTTGATGCAGTAGTAAATGCGATTGTTTCCTTAGTTTTGCTTTCTGTTTGTTCACTATTGATTTATAAAAATATCTGTCTGTTGGCATTTCTGGATATTTATTTTGTACCTGCTACTTTACTGAATTCATTTATCAGTTCTAGTATTTTTGTGTAGAATCTTTAGGGTTCTCTATATACTAGTATCATCTGCAAATAATTATGTTTTACTTCTTACTTTCAATTTGGATGCTTTTTAGTTCTTCTTCTTGTCTAATTGCTGTGGCTAGGACTTCTAGTACTGTGTTGAATAACAGTGGTGAAAGAGGGCATCTCTGTCATGTTCCAGATCTTAAGGGAAATGCTTTTAGTTTTTGCTCATTGAATATGATGTTACCTGTGGGTTTGTCATATCTGTGAGGTATATTCCCTCTAGCCCCACTTTACTGAGAGTTTCTATTATAAATGGGTGCTGGGTTTATCTGATGCTTTTTCTGCATCTATTTATATGATCATGTAATTTTTGTTATTCATTTTGTTTATGTGATGTATCACATTTATTGATTTGCGGATGTTGTACCAACCTTGCATCCTTGATCATGGTGTACGATTTTTTCAATATATTGCTGGGTTCAGTTTGCTGATATTTTGTTGAGGATCTATATTCATCAGGGATATTGGCCTATATTTTCTTTCTTTATAGTGTCTTTATCTAGTTTTGGAATTAGGATAATGCTGGCCTTGTAAAATGAACTTGGGGGTCTTTCCTCCTCTTGAATTTTTTGGAATAGTTTGAGGATGGATGATAGGTGGTAGTTCTTTGAATGTTTGGTAAAGTTGACCTGTAAAACTATCCAACTGAGGACTTTTGTTTGTTGGGAGTTTTGTGATTATTGCTTCAATTTGATTAGTCGTAATTGGTTTATTCAGATTGTCTGACATCAGAGAAATGTAAATTATAACTACAACGGGATATCACCTCATACTTGTCAGAATGCTGTCATCAAGAAATCAACAAACAAATGTTGGCAAAGATGTGGAGAAAAGTGAACCTTCATACACTGTTTATGGATATGCAGATTGGTGCAACCGCTGTGGAAAATCTTATGGAATTTCCTAAAAAAATTAAAAATGGAACTGTCTTACACTGGCTGTGTGGCTCAGTGTTTGAGTGTCAACCTATGAACCAGTAGGTCATGGTTTGATTCCCAATTGGGGCACATGCCTGGGTTTCGAGCTCAATCAATGATTCTCTGTTATCATTAATGTTTCTGTCTCTCTCCCCCTTTCCCTTCCTTTCTGAAATCAGTAAAAATATATTTTTAAAAAATGGAACTGCCTTATGACTCAGTGATTCCACTTTTAGAAATATATCCAAAGAGTCCCAAAACACTAATTTGAAAGAATATATGCACACCTATATTCATTGCAGCATTATTTAAAATGGCCAAGATTTGGAAGCAGCCCAAGTGTTTATAAGTAGAAGAGTGAATAAAAAAGCTGTAGTATGTTTACACAATAGAATACTACTCAGCCATAAAAATAGAAGGAAATCTTACCTTTTCTGACAGCATGGATGGACCTAGAAGGTATTATACTCAGTGAAATAAGCCAGTAGGAGAAAGACAAATATCATATGATTTCACTTATATGTGGAATCTAATGAACAAACTAAATTAACAAAAAAAATAGAAGCAGATCCATAGATACAGAGAACAGACTGACAGCTGAGGGGTTTGTGGGGTTAGGTGAAAAGGAAGATGGGGAGAGAATCCAAGATGGTGGCATAGGTAAACACCTAAACTGCTGCCTTGCACAACAATTTCAAAACTGCAACTAAAAGACAAAACGTCTATCACCCAAAACCACGGGAAAGCTGGCTGAGTGGAAGTTCTACAACTAGAAGGAAAGAGAAAAGAGCATTGAGATGTGCACGAGTGCTGAAAAGCTGAGGTACGGAGGCGCGGGATCTGGGCTGGCGGCAGGTGTTGCTTTTTTCAACCCAAAGGGGAGACAAGCCCCGATTACTCTGAAATACAGTTTCCCGGGAGACGCGGGGACCCAAACTCCTACGGGGAGAAGCTGGATTATCTGCCACCGGGTCGGAAAGTGAGGGGGGCCTGCTTGCAGAGCTGCGCGCAAGAATAATCGTTTACTGCGCTGGGGCACGGGACGCAGTTGGAAACACAGAGCCGGCTAACTAGCAGCCATTGCTGTTTGCCACGCCCTAGCCTAGTGACGCCCTGAGACCCCGCCCCACACAACCTACAAACCCACCCAAGCTCCAAGCAGCAGTGTTAGCATAAGAAAGGCCTGCCCTATCGCAGTTTGTTAGGACAAACTTGCAGCCCGGATCAGACAGCTCCAAAACCTCCAAACCCCAAGCAAAGAGGAGAAAACTGTAGCTCTTGCAGTAGCTCCTGCTGGGTGGATTCAGACAATAGCTGACCTGCACCCCATTGGAGATCCAGAAGCCAGTATACCTAGTGGTCAGTGTGAGAAACCAGATTTCAACTCCTCACATCCATAAGTGACACATTCAAGAGGCAGACTCAGCGAGCACCAAAGCCCCACTGAAACAAGTCCTGCACCATAAGCGTGTCTCCAGCACTGCAGTTCTTATAGACACTGTGAGTCCTCACAGCTGATTGGCCTGGAGGTCAATTCCTCCCAGTGTACCAACAGCAATTCAGGCTTAACTACACCAAGACTTTGCACTCAGCCCACAAAGGGGTGTACCAAGAGCGTCCACATCAGGTGATTGGGGAGGCCTGAGCTACTGCCCCCTATAGGTCACCTACCACACAAAGCCACTCCATCAACACAGGGAAGCAGCCAAAATGCGGAAACAAAGAAACATGTCACGAATGAAAGAAACGGAGGAAAGCAAACTACTGGACGACATAGAGTTCAGAACCACATTTATAAGGTTACTCAAGAATCTTCTAAAAACCGCCGAGAAACTTGATGACACTTCTGAGGAGCTTAGTGAGACCTTCAAGGACCTTAATGAGAATGCCAAAAAAATGGAAAAGGACCAGTCAGAAATGAAGCATATACTGTCTAAAATAAAGAATATACAGAAACTCAACTGTAGGTCAACATACCCCAAGAATCAAACCAAAGATCTGAAATATGAGGAAACAAAAAACACCCAACCAGAAAAACAAAAAGAAAAAATAATCCAAAAATATGAAGATAGTGTAAGGAGCCTCTGGGACAACTTCAAGCGTACCAACATCCGAATTTTTGGGGTGCCAGAAGAAGAGAGAGAGCAAAATACTGAAAACCTATTAGAAGAAATAATGACAGAAAATTTTCCCTACCTGGTGAAAGAAATAGACTTACAAGTCCAGGAAGCGCACAGAACCCCAAACAAAAGGAATCCAAAGAGGACCACACCAAGACACATCATAATTAAAATGCCAAGGGCAAAAGACAAAGAGAGAATCTTGAAAGCAGCAAGAGAAAAATGGTTAGTTACCTACAAGGGAGTACCCATACGACTGTCAGCTGATTTCTCAGCAGAAACTATGCAGGCCAGAAGGGAGTGGCAAGAAATATTCAAAGTGATGAACAGCAAGAACCTGCAACCAAGATTACTCTACCCAGCAAAGCTATTCAGAGTTGAAGGTCAGATAAAGAGCTTCACAGACAAGAAAAAGCTAAAGGAGTTCATCGCCACCAAACCAGGATTACATGAAATGCTGAAGGGTATTCTTTAAGAAGAGGAAGAAGAAGAAAAAGGTAAAGATAAAAATTATGAACAACAAAATGACATCAAATACATACCTACCAACAAGTGAATCTAAAAATCAAGTAAATAAAAAATCTGAAGAACAGAATGGACTGGTGAATATAGTAGAATCAGGGACATAGAAAGGGAATGGACTGACAATTCTCAGGGGGAAGTGGGTGTGAGTGGTGCGGGAAGAGATTGGACAAAAATCTTACTCCTATGGATGAAGACAGTGGCAGGGGGTAAGGGCATGGGGTAGGGTGGGGTGGGGAATCAGGTGGAGGGGAATTATAGGGGGAAAACAAAAAGAGGAACACCTGTAATCTGAACAATAAAGATTTATTAAAAAAAAAAAGGATGATGGAATTAAGCAAAAAAAAAAAAAAACAAACACACACACACACAAAACCAAACTCATAGACACCGACAATAATAGTAAGGTGATTACCAGAAGGTAGTGGGGAATGGGGGAGATAAATGGTGATGGAAGGAGACTTGACTTGGAGGGGTGAACACATAGTACAGTATACAGATGTATTACAGAATTTTATACTTGAAACCTATATAATTTTATTATCTAATGTCACTCCAATAAATTCATTAAAAATAAATAAATAAAATGGTATCCAGGTTGTGGTGGTCCTCTTAGAGAGTAATAAAGGAAGAATATTGGGACATATAAGCCATTTTGATGGCTGAATCTTCACCCAAAACAAAATCACATAGTACTTTGTTTTGTATAAATGATACTGATGTTAGTGGATACCGTGTACTGAGCCTCCCCGCCCCCCGCCCCCAACATGTAAGGTCCATGTGCATGGACCTGTGTTGTTTACCCCTAAATCTGTAGAGTCAAGGATAGAGTCTAGTCCTGGGGGTGCTCAGCACATGCTTGTTGAGTGCATGTTCGCATGGGGTGGTGAAAGGCTCTATGCCCAGCCCCTTGTTCCCCTTCATTGGTATTATCACCACCATGGGTCCAAGCCTCCTCAACTACTGCAGTAGCTTCCCAAGAATCTTCTACATTCTTGCACCTCCCAAGTCGTTCACCCAGCAACCAGGTAAATAGAACTGTAATGCTTCTCTTTTTAAGCCTTTGGTGGCTTCTCATTGCATTTAGAGTGATGTGCCAAATCTAAGACGATCTGGTCCCCTAAATTCTTTTTTTATTTTTATTTTTATTAAACTTCTTATTTTGTCTACAAGAAACCCATTTTATATATTTAGCGTGTCCCAAAAAGGTGTACACACACTTGAACAGCTGATAACTAACTTAATTTTCACTCCTTTTCAGGTTTAACTGACTTGAAATAATGGGTGAAGCCAGACTAAGCTTTGAACAAATAAAATTTATCCTAAAATGTCACTAGACTTTTTTTATGAGGATACTTGAAAGATAAAGTTTATAGCACAAAACTCGCAACAGTTGATGAATTGAGGGCGCACAAATACTGAACAACAGGGTGGCAACCCTCTTTTCTGCTGTCAGCTGGAGAAAGATACTACTCTGACAATCTCATCAAAGTTCCTGCTGGTGGTGGTGGGGGTAGAGGATGGACAGCTTCAGTTTCTTATCAGGGCCAAAAACAAACAGCATGCATGCCGTTACCCGCACGCCCTTCTCATCCTTCTCTGCTGGGTCCAGCATGCCCAACAGGAAGGCGAGGTCCCAGTTCTGGTCATCGATGATGGAAAAAGGTAACTTTCACGTGGGCTCCTCGCAGTTGTAAGCATTGATAGCCTTGCTCCAGGCAAGATGGTCTTCCACACTGTCTATTGAAAGGGCAATCAGCTTTAACGTTCCTTTTGGCAAATTCTGGTGCCAGCTTTGCAGCTCTGCCAAGCTCTGTGGTACACACAGGGGTAAAGTCCTGAGGGTGGGAGAAGAGAATGCCCATGAGTCCCCCCAGATAGTCGTGGAAACGGATGCAGCCTACGATCGTATTGGCCTTGAAATTGGGAGCCTTGTCCTTGAGAAGGAGACCTCTGGGCATGGCAGCAGCAGTGGCAGAGGATGAAAAGGCTCAGCAGTGACACACACTGGCAGGCGGGTTGGCGAGGAGGTGTGACTGCGGAATCAGCAGGGCCAGAGGGGTGGGGGGGTACCTATTCTTTTTGATGCAACTATAAATGGGATTGTTTTCTTAACTTCTCCCCATGATTTTTATTAGTGTATAGAAACTTGATGAGTTTCTGTATATTAATTGTATCCTACTACTTTACTGTATTGAGTCTATATTTTTAATGGATTCTTTAGGGTTCTCTGTACAGAGTATCATGTCATCTGCAAATAGTGACAGTTTTACTCCTTTCTTTCCAATTTGGATTCTTTTTATTTTTTTCTTGTCTGATTGCTGTGACTAGGGCTTCCAATACTGTGTTGAATAGAAGTGGTGGTAGTGGACGTCCTTGTCTTGTTCTGATCTTAGAGGAAAGCTTGCAGCTTTTCCCCTTGAGTATGATGCTAAGCGGTAGGCTTGTTGAATATGGCCTGTATTATGTTGATGTCAGTTCCTTCTATACCCACTTTGTTGAGAGTCATTATAAGTGAATATTGAATGTTGTCAAATGATTTTTTCTGCACCTATTGAGATGATTATATGGTTTTTATCCTTGGTTTTGTTAATGTGATGAATCACATTAATTGTTTTGCTGATATTGACCACCCTTGCAACTTCTGGTATAAATCCCACATGATGATGTTGGTATATTCTCCTTTTAATGTATTGTTGAATTTTGTTTGCTAGTATTTTGCTGAGAATTTTTTAGTCTATCTTCATCAGCAATATTGGACTGTAATTCTCTGTATCTCCTTTTTTTATAGCCTTTTCTTTTCTTTTCTTTTCTTTTCTTTTCTTTTCTTTTCTTTTCTTTTCTTTTCTTTTCTTTTCTTTTCTTTTCTTTTCTATCAGGGCAATGATCGCCTCATACAATAAGTTTGGAAGTGTTCCTTCCTCTTCAATTTTTTTGAATAGTTTCGTAGACTTAACCTCTGAAGCTGTCTGGTTCTGAGCTTTTCATTGTTGGGAGTTTTTTTTAATTTTTTTTTTATTGCTGCTTCAATTTGATTGTTATCAATCAGTCAGTTTAGATTTTCATTTTCTTCCTGGTTTAGTCTTGGAGTTGTATGTTTCTAGAAATTTATCCTTTTCTTCTAGATTGTCCAATTTGTTGCCATACAGTTGTTCATAATATTCATTAATTATCCTTTATATTTTTGTGGGGTTGGTTGTAGCCTCTCCTCTTTCATTTCTGAATTTATTTGGCCTCTCTCTTCTTTTTTCTGGATGAATTTTGCTAGAGAGTTGTCAATTTTATTTATTCTTTCAAAGTACCAGCTCTTAATTTTATTGATCTTTTCTATTATTTTTCTAGACTCTATTTCATTTATTTCTGCTCTGATCTTTATTATTTCCTTCTTTTTACTTACTTTGGGTTTTGCTTTTTCTACTTTTTCTAGTTCCTATATGTGTTAATTTAGATTGTTTAATTGGAATTTTTCCTGCTTCTTGATGTAGGCCTTCTTGGGGTATGAACTTTCTTCTTAAAAATGGCTTTGCTGAGTCAAGAAACTAACGTTGGAGGAATTTGGATAGCTGCTGGCAGGACGGAGGTAAGGGAGAGGATGTGAGTGAGGGGATGAAAGGAGAGTGTGTGGATGTGTGTGGGGTGTGTGTGTGTGTGTGTGTGTGTGTGTGTGTGTGTGAGAGTAAGGGACAGTTAAATATGGCAGGAGCAGCAGGAGCTGGCAGACTAGGCTCTCTTGGACAGGAAGAGACTACCACAGCTGCAGGCACTACCTGGACTGCGGGACTCGGGCACAGAGCCCACACCATCTTGAAGGGGAGAATGGCCTCTTCTAGGAACTCATCAGCTCCACCACCCAAACAGGCCTAGGACACTGCCCGTGACCTGGCAGCCACTCCATCCAAAATCCTGCTGCCCCACCCGTAGACCCATGGACCCTGGGATCTCCACCTCTAAAGGTGCACTGCTCCTGCAGCAGTAAGTGCGACTTCCCCCTCCCCAGCAGCAGACCTCCTGACACCACATTCCCGCGTTTCCAGTGCGCAGGCCTCCAGGGCACACCACTCCACAGGCCGCTCTTGGGAGCCACTGTGAGCCCCGCTGGGTTTGATTTTGTACAGACAAGGGCACGCTGTCCTGCAGTAGAAATTCTGAATTCCCTTTTCCTGAATAACTGCCCACAGACACCCCAGCTGTGCAACTTCAGTGCCAGGGCCCCTCAGAGTGCGTCAGAACTCTGAGCCAGCAAACGCACTGCCACAGTTGTGCATTTCCAGCACAGAGGCTCCCTGAGCCCATCGGTCCACAGGGCGCTCTTAGGAGCCGCCGTGAGCCCCCGCTGGGTGCGATCTTGGACAAATAGGGACGTGCTCCCCCGGCAGTAGAAATTCTGAATTCACTCATCCTGGATACCTGCCCATAGACACCTTGATTGCACGGCTTCAGTGCCAGGGCCCTTCAGAGTGCTTCAGTGTGCCGCGCTGGCAAACGCACCACGGGTGCCCCTGGGAGTTGCCACTGGAAGCACGTGTATCCAACCAGAGGTGCAGCAGCAAAAACTGAGTCTTCCCACCCCACAGCTGCAGAACTCTGGACACTACAGTTGCACACTTTTTCAGCGTGCAGGCCTCCCAAGCCCACTGCTCCACAGGCAGCCCTTGGGCACCACTGTGAGCCCCTGCTGGGTGTGCACTTATATAAACGGGTACACTGCTGGGCTATAGAAACTGTGAACTCTCTCTTCTGGGATACCTGCTCACAGACACTGCAATCGCGGGGCTTCAGTGCCAGCACCCTTCAGAGTGCATCAGTACACCCTGCTGGCAAACGCACCACGGGTGCCACTGTGAGCCGCCACTGGGGGCACGTGTATCCAACCACGGGGGCATCAGCAAAAGCTGAGTCTGCCTACCCCACAACTACAGAACTCTGGACACCACAGTCACATCTTTCCAGAGCACAGGCCTCCTGAGCACCACCACCCCAACAGACAGCTCCTGGGTGCCACTGTGAGTCCCTGCTGGTCACGTCCGATTTCAACCGAGGGCGCAAGACAGCAAAAATTGGGACATCCCCCTCCACGGTTGCTGACTTCTACACACCACAGTTACGCCTTTCCAGCTCGCAGGCCTACATCAAGAGAACCCAAATAGCTCAAGTCAGGAGCTACGCTAGATTACCAAGCCCAGGAGACCTGAGAGATCACACCAGTAGCACCATCCCCAAAAGAACCTGGGTAGCAAAGCAATCAGATCTACAATTAAAACATGACAATAAAACATGGGAAGACAAAAAAGCAATCCCCAAAGGAAAGAAAAAGAGGAATCACCAGAAAGGGAGTTAAATGAAATTGAGGCAAGTAACTTGTTAGAGAAAGAATTCAGAGTAATGGTTATAAGGATGCTCAAATGGCTGGATGACAAATAACACACAACTCAATGACAAATACAACTCAATGAGAATTATAAGGAGCTGAATGAGAATGTCACCAACATGAAAAGGAACCAAGAGGAAATGAAGAAAGACATAGCTGCAATAGAGAACACAATGGGAGGCTTAAACAGTAGACTAGAAGAGGCTGAGGACTGCATCAGTGAATCAGAAGACAAGGTAGGAAAAAACACACAAACACAGCAGCAACTGGAAAAAAAATTTAAAAAGCAAGAGGAAAGCCTAAGGGAGCTTTGGGACAACACAAAATGAAACAATATTCGCATAATAGCGGTACCAGAAGGAGAGGAAGAGAAGCAAGGAATAGAAAACCTGTTTGAAGAAATAATGACAGAAAACTTCCCTGATATTGGCAAGAAAAAAAACTGCACAAGTCTAAGAAGTACACAGAGTCCCAAACAAGATGAACCCCAAAAGACCAACACCTAGAGACATCATAATTAAACTGGCAAACACCAACAACAAAGTAAGAATCTTAAAGGCTGCCAGAGAGAGACAGAAATTTACCTACAAGGGATCTCCTATTAGAATATCAACTGATTTCTCAACAGAAACATACCAGGCCAGAAGGGAATGGAATGAAATATACAAAGTGATGCAAAGCAAGGGACTGAATCCAAGAATACTAGGCAAGGCTATCATTCAGAATTGAAGGTGGAATCAGGAGTTTCACAGACAAAAAAGGGCTAAGAGAGTTTATTACCACCAAGCCAGCAATGCAAGAAATGCTAAAGGGACTGCTGTAGAAAGATGAAACAGAAAAGCAAGAAGAAACACAAACATTAAGAAAAAAAATGACAGCAAACAAGTACTTATCAATAATAACGTTAAGTGTAAATGGATTAAATGCCCCAATCAAAAGACATAGGGTAGCTGAATGGCTAAGAAAGTATGACCCATATATTTGCTGTCTGCAAGAGACCCACCACAGAACAAAGGATTCACACAGACTGAGAGTGAAGGGATAGAAAAAATTTTTTTCAAGCAAATGGAAATGAGAAAAAAGCTGGGATTGTGATACTTATATCTGACAAAGTAGACCTCAAAGTAAAGGCCATAACAAGAGATAAGGAAGGCCACTTCATAATACTAAAGGGAGCAATTCAACAAGAAGATATAACTCTGGTAAACATATATACACCCAATATAGGAGCACCCAAATACATAAAACAACTTCTGGAAGATATCAAGGGAGAGATCGATAGCAATATAGTCATAGTAGGGGATTTTAATACCCCACTGACAGCACTGGATAAATCCTCTAAACAAAAAAATCAGCAAAGAAACAGCAATCCTAAATGATTCACTAGATCAGATGGACTTAATTGACATCTTCAGAATATTTCACCCCAAAGCTACAGAATATACATTCTTCTACAGTGCAAACCCATTTTCAAAGATAGACCACATATTAGGACACAGGTAAAGTCTCTTCAAATTCAAGAGGATAGAAATAATAACAAGCATCTTCTCAGATCACAGTGGCATAAAACTAAAGATCAACTACAATAAAAACAATTAAAAAAATCAAACACTTGGAGGCTAAGTAGTGTGCTATTAAACAATGACTGGGTTACCAAAGAGATCAAAGAATAAATAAAAAGCATCCTGGAAACAAATGACAACAAAAACACAACAATCCAAAATCTATGGAACACAGTGAAAGCAGTCCTGAGAGGGAAGTTCATAGCTCTACACACCTACCTCAAAAAAACAAGAAAAAATGGTAATAAAATTATCTAACCTTGCAACTTAAAGAATTAGAAAGAGAGCAACAAGAAAAGCCCACAGTATCCAGAAGGAAGGAAATAATAAAGATCAGAGCAGAAATAAACAACATAGAGAACAACAATAACAACAAAAAACAATACAAAAGATCAATGAAACCAAGAGCTGGTTCTTTGAAAGGATAAACAAGATTGATGAACCTCTAGCCAGGCTTACCAAGAAACAAAGAGAGAGGACCCAAATAAACAAAATTAGAGATGAAAGAGGTGAAGTAACAGCTGACCTCACTGATATACAAAGGATTGTAAATAAATACTGTAAACAGCTCTACTCCAACAAACTGGACAACCTCGATGAAATGGACACATTCCTAGAAAATTTCAAGCTTCCAAAACTCAATCAGGAAGAATGAAAAAACCTGAATAAAGGCCGATAACTACTGATGAAATTGAAACAGTAATCAAAAAGCTTCCAGCAAGCAAAAGCCCTAGACCAGATGGCTTCTCAGGGGAGTTTTACCGAACATTCAAAGAAGAACTAAAACCAATCCTTCTCAGACTATTCCAAAAAATTCAAGAGGAAGGCACACTTCTAAGCTCTTTCTGTGAAGCCAGCATTACCCTAATCCCAAAACCAGATAAAGACACCACAAAGAAAGAGAATTACAGGCCAATATCCCTGATGAACATAGATGCTAAAATCCTCAACAAAATTCTAGCAAACTGGATCCAGCATTACATTAGAAAGATCATACATCATGACCAAGTGGGATTTATCCCAGGAATGCCAGACTGGTACAATATCTGCCAATCAATAAATGTGTTACATCACATAAACAAATTGAGAGACAAAAATCACATAATCATATCAATTGATGCAGAAAAAGCATTTGACAAAGTCCAACACCCTTTTCTGATAAAAATGCTCAGCAAAGTGGGAATAGAAGGATCATACCTCAGCATAATAAAAGACTTATATGACAAACCTACAGCCAACATCATACTCAATGGGCAAAAAGTAAAACCATTTCCCTTAAGAAGAGGAACAAGACAGGGATGCCTGCTTTCGCCACTCCTGTTCAACATAGTACTGGAAATGCTAGCCAAGGAGATCAGACAAGAAGAAGAAATAAAAGGCATCCAAATTGAAAAAGAAGATGTAAAATTGTCATTATTCACAGATAACATGATACTGTACATAGAAAACCCTAAAGACTCCATCAAAAATTATTAATTAATAAATGAATTCGGCAGTGTAGCAGGATACAAAATTAATGCCAAGAAATCTATGGCATTTTTATGTACCAATAGTGAACTTACAGAAAGAGAGATTTAAAAAAAAAATCCCATTTACCATTGCACAAAAGAAATAAGATACCTAGGAATAAACTTAACTAAGGAGGTAAAAGACCTCTACTCAGAAAACTACAGGATGTTGAAAAACGAGCGGAAGACATAAACAGATGGAAGAACATACCATGTTCATATATTGATAGAATCAACATCATTAAAATGTCTATACTACTCAAAGCAATCTATAGATTCAATGCACTCCCCATTAAAATACCAACAGCATATTTCACAGATCTAGAAAGAGCTCTCCAATAATTCATCTGGAATAATAAAAAAAAACAACACCAGAAAAACAAAAAAAGATAAAAAAACCCAAAACCCGAATAGCTGCAGCGATCATGAGAAAGAAGAACAGAGTAGGAGGGATCTCAATACCAGATATCAAGATGTATTACAAAGCCACTGTTCTCAAAACTGCCTGGTACTGGCACAAGAACAGACATATAGACCAATAGAATAGAATAGAGAACCCAGAAATCGACCCAAACCACTATGCTCAATTAATATTTGACAAAGGAGACAAGAACATACAATGGAGTCAAGACAGTCTCTTTAATAAATGGTGCTGGGAAATTTGGTCCGACACATGCAAAAAATATGAAACTAGACCACCAACTTACACCATACACAAAAATAAACTCAAAATGGATAAAGGACTTAAACATAAAACGGAAAACCATAAAAATATTAGAGGAATCCACAGGCAGCAAAATCTCAGACATATGCCGAAGCAGTATCTTCACTGACACAGCTCCTAGGGCAATGGAAACTAAAGAAAAAATAAACAAGTGGGACTGCATAAAAATAAAAAGCCTTCTGCACAGCAAAAGAAACCATCAGCAAAACAAGAAAACCCACTACATGGGAGAACATATTTGCCAACGATATCTCTGATAAGGGTTTAATCTCCAACATTTACAGGGAACTCATACAACTTAATAAAAGGAAGATAAACAACCTAATAAAAAAAATGGGCAATGGACCTAAATAGATACTTTTTGAAAGAGGACACAAGGAAGGCCAAGAGACATAGGAGAACATGGTCAAAGTCACTAACCATCCAAGAGATGCAAATCAAAATGACAATGAGGTACCATCTCACACCTGTCAGAATGGCAATCATCAACAAATCAACAAAGGACAAGTGCTGGCAAGAATGAAAAAAAGGAACCCTCGTGCACTGTTGGTGGGAATGCAGACTGGTGCAGCCACTGTGGAAGACAGTATGGAGTTTCCTCAAAAAACTAAAAATGGAACTCCCATTTGACCCAGTAATCCCACTTCTAGGAATATATCCCAAGAAACCAGAAACACCAATCAGAAAGGATATATGCACCCCTATGTTCATAGCAGCACAATTCACCATAGCTAAGATTTGGAAACAGCCTAAGTGCCCCTCAGCAGATGAGTGGATTAAAAAACTTTGGCACATCTACACAATGGAATGCTACGCTGCTGTACAAGGGAAGGAACTCCTACCATTTGCAACAGCATGGATGGAACTGGAGAGCATTATGCTAAGTGAAATAAGTCAGTCAGAGAAAGATAAATATTACATGATCTCACTTATTTGTGGATTATAATGAACAACATAAACTCATGAACAAAAACAGAGCTAGAGACAGAGAAGCATCGATCAGATGCTCAAACCTCAGAGGGAAGGTAGAGGAGGGTGGGGGTAAGAGGGAGAGATCAACCAAAGGACTTGTATGCATGCATATAAGCCTAACCAATGGACATAGACACCAGGGGGTGAGGGCATGAGTGGGGGGCTGGGGGGACAATGGGGGGATAAGGACACATTTGTAATACCTTAATAAAGAAAAAAATGGGAAAAATGGCTTTGCTGCATCCCATAAATTTTATAAGTTGTTTGTTTTTATTTGTCTCAAGGTAGTTTTGACTTCCTCTTTGACCCGTTGGTTATTTAGTAGCATATTGTTTAGTCTCCATATACTTGTGAGTTTTTCTGAATTTCTTCCCATAGTTGATTTCTAGTTTCATACCATTATAATCAGAAAATATGCTTGATATAATTTTAATCTTCTTGATTTATTGAGGCTTGTTTTGTGGTCTAATAAGTGGTCTGTCCTGAAACTGTTTCATGGGCATGCACTTGAAGAATGTATAATCTGCAGTTTGGAGATGAAATGTTCTAAAAATGTCTATTAAGTCCATATGGTATAATGTGGTATTTAAGGCCATTATTTCCATATTAATTATCTGTCTGAATGATCTAGTCATTTAGGTAAATGGAGTACTCAACTATTTTTGTGTTAACTGTTCATTTCTGCTGTTGACATAAGAAATATCCAAACCTGTAATAATTTTCATGAGTTTATTTGAGCCTCCGAAAGCCCTCAGAGCAACCATGTGCTTGCTTCTGTCTCGTTTCTCTTTCCAAATTTCATTTTAGTTTTCTGTAATCTTTCTTAAGGTGACCTGGCTTTCTACAATAAAAACATATCCTCCATAGGTATTTTCCAGGAACCATATTTAGTAATTCTGTTGCTTTTTGTTCCCAGAAACCAGTAGGTATCTTAATTGGAATAGGTCAGAATAGCCAAGATCACATGTAGTAACAGTTAAATTAGAACTTCTATGCATATATGTATAACCCATGGACAGAGACAATAGGGTGGCGAAGGCCTGGGGTGGGGGCAGGCTGGAGGGGGCCAATGGGGGGAAAAGCGGGACATATGTGATACTTTCCACAATAATAAAAAAAAGATTTCCATTTTGGCCATCTTAAGTTGATAGCATTTCTAGTTAAATCTTCCCATTTCTGTAAATACTCGCAAGTAAAGGCTTCCTATTTATTGTATATCTGCAGGAGTATTATTGGGGGCTGGAGGCTGGCAGTTTCCAGTCTTGGAGGCTCGATTTTCCACACTAATTTTAATTTTATTTTGGCATGTGCAGAGTCTGAACAAAATTTCTAGTGATAGTGTGTATTGGGTTGAAGTATGCCGCTTATGAGTTGAGCTCTAAGGGGCTGTCACCTCCCGAGTTGTCTCAACCTTGTTACCTGTCTTGGTTTCTCTCCCTGGCTGTGTAATATAGCCATGAGGACTTGGAGATCTGGGTAACCAACCTTTATGTGCTCATCCCTGAATGAGTCAGTTCTTTAATTACAATTGAGTTGGAATTCCCTGTGTGACTTCCCCATGTTGTGAGGGATACCCTCTGAACCCTCTGCAAAGATTAGTTGTCACTGGAGAATACCAGATTCAAACTGGAGGAGGGAAGTGCCCCTTATCTTTAGAGTCGACAGAGTTCAGGTTCTCATTTATCCAGTGAAAGGTTTTGTTCAGACTCTCAGAAAGCAATTCTGATTGAAATGCAAAAGTTCAAAACCAGCCACCCATTTTTTTCTCGTGTCTTGAGTTCTCAACTCTTAGCTTTAGCCTGGATTCTCTCAACCCTTAACCTTTAGCTTCACCTTGAGGATTTTCCCAAAACAGCTCAAATAAAGGCAGGGCCTCTTACCTTAAAATAGGGAGTTCCAGAATTCCAAGAAAAACTCACCCAAGTTCACCTGATACAGAGCAAGGAGCTGGGCTGGGACACAGTGGGCCCCTGCTGGTACCAAGCACAGGTCCAGGGCTGCAAGTAGTCCTGGATAGGCTTCCTGAGCCAAACTGACAACAATTGCTGGGAAGCAAAACCTCAACGGATTGAGGACATGTGCCAAAAAGGGAGATATTTTATACCTCCCAAGTCAAAAGAGAAGACATAAGAGATTACATGAAATTCATTGGTGATAGACTAGGAGGCGGGAGAAAGTAAATTGGGGAAATCTCTGGGATTGGATAAAAAAACACACATACCTCTTTTACATTGGTGGGTACAGGATAGTTAACAGTTCACATTTACAGCACAGAGGGATGGTATGCAGGAGAACAAGATAACAATGAGGGGTTCTGGGGTCTCATGCTCTGATGGGGGTTTGTGCCCTGAGGAGTCAGGAAAAGGGGGTTACTATGACATTCCAAAGGTCTGTTATCAGTAGATACAAAAGACAGTAGACAGGCTCAGTTGAGGTAAAGGTTGACCTTTGTCTAGAAAGAGATTGGCCTACGACATGGCTACCCTCCATGACTCGCTTTTCGGTAGGAAGTTTTAGTATCAGATCATCCTGCGTAGTTACTTTAGCTCTCCAAGTTTGCAGGCCTCCCCTGAGCTGGTCAGGTTTAGCATGTGCCCCTCTTCTGTCCACACTGCCTTTATGTCTTCCTATTTGCTTTATATACTTGGGTTTCTCAATGTTGGGTACATAGATGTTTAAATTGTTATATATATGCTTTGTTGCTTAACATTTTTATTCTTACACCATGTCCTTCTTTGTCCCTTTTTCCATTCTTTGTTTTAATTCTTTGTTTTACATTGTCTGATAGGAGTATTGCTACCCTAGCTTTCTTTTCATGTCTGCTTGCATGGGATAGCTTCTTCTATCCCTTCACTTTCAGTCTATGTGTATCTTTCCATCTAAGGTGAGTCTCTTGTGGGCAGCATATAGATGGGTCGTTTTCTTAATCCATTCTGTCTTTTGATTGGAACATTTAGCCCATTTACATTTAAAGTTATTATTGATAGGTATACACTTATTAACCTTTTGTTAACTGTTTTTGTTGTTGTTCTCTGCCTGTCTTCTTCTCTTGATATCTTTCCTTTCCTTTGGATTTGTTGGTTTTCTGTAGTGTTTTGGTTGGGTTCCTTTCTCTTTACACAATATTTTGTGTATTTATGTAGGTTTTTGGTTTGTGGTTAAAATGATATATCCATCTCTATCTATAGCAGTCTTTTTTAAACTGGTAGGCATATAAGTTCAAACGAATTTTAAAAGCACTACATTTTTACTACCCCCTCCATCCTTTATGTGTTTGAGATCATTTTAATATATTTGTTGTTTTGTGTGTCTCCTATTTATTGTAGTTAATAGTTAATTTTACTAGTTTTGTCTCTGAAACTTCCTATTAGCCTTTTTTTTTTTTTTTATTCTCACCCGAGGATATATGCCCTCCTCCAGCTGCGGCCTTGCCTCAGCAGTGCTGTGATATATATATATATACACACACACACACACACACACACACACACACACAAACACACACACACACACACACACACATATATATATATATATATATATATATATATCCTCTTTCTTCTGGGGATTTACTACTATTCATGGAATTCTAACTCTAAAGGCTACCAAAGAAAAGATCTCAATGTTAGTGCTACTTGCTAGGCAAAGCTGAGCGTCATTTACAATGGAAATTCACTAGTTTTTATTGCACGCTCCCCCAGGAATCCTAGATTGCTTATGCTCTATATTTACTTTGTAAGTGGCTAGTTCTAATTAGTTGCCATTGTGGCTGGTTCTTGGCACAGCCATTCTTTAGAACAGCCACAGAACTGGCCTTTCCTCCTTTAATTGTAGCTTATTTGAAGTTGAATACAGTTGGGTGTTAATTTATAGAAATCAGAGTCTCTCATAACAAAGCTTTGTTCTCACAGAGTGACTTCTGTGCTAAGCAGAAAGTTTCCTGAAAGGCAGCCTCAGTCCATACCTTGCAGCGTCTAAACGCCAAGTGAGACTTTATTGTATGAAGCCAGGCCAGCTGAACGCAATGAGGGCAGGGTTATTATCTTTTGGTTTGGGAGTGGGAGTAGCGTTTAGTAACCTCCTGAGTGGGGAGGAAAGTAAGGTGGTCTGATAAACAAAAATTCTAAAATGGTCCCCCAGAGATGTCCTGCCCTAGGCCCAGAACCTGCACCTGTGAGGAGGTGCCACTCCTATGATCACCTTATGTTGATTGAATGGAATCCCGTGAGCTCCCGAAAGCACAGAGCCTTCTGTGGCTGGTGCCAGAGGACGGCAGAAATTGCAGGCAGGAGTGGGCTTGAAGATGGCGAGGGGTTGACTGACGGGGAATGAGGGCGGATGGCTGACAGCCCCAAGGAGACTGGTCCTCAGTTATGAAGTGGCAAGGAGCTGCGTTCTGGCAACTACCTGCATGAATGTGGAGGTGTATCCTTCCCCAGCAGCTTCAGAAGGGGGAGGCCCTGAGCAGCGGGCCCATCCCACATAGTCAGACGGTACATCTGTGTAGTTTTCCTCCACTGAATCTGTGGTACCTTGTTCCACAGCAATAGGAAGCTGACCCGGGGTAGATGCTCTCCACAGAGGGGGGCCTGTCCTGGCAGCCTTCGAGCCCTTGCCTCCAACCTCCGACCTCCATGCCGACGGTGTGAGGCTCTCTTCATTTAGCCACATTCCTTTGCTTATTTTCATGTGTTGTATTTTCTTTATAGAAATACAGATTTTCAAATTATTTTGACCATGACCTTTCATAAGAAAAGTAGCTTTTACATCGAAATGCAGTTCACTCACATAGAGCTGAAAGAAATATTCCCTCCAAAGACTTAATTCTTATGATGTCAGATGTACTCTGGCATTTTCTATTTTATTTTGTGTGTTTTTTAAATGTAGGTCATGACCTACTTAATTTCTTTACCGGTTTTCCAGAGTTGGAAAATCATTCCAGTTGGTTGTGCTTTTGCAGTTTTATTTTACTTCCTAAACTTTCAAATGCATGTTATTTTAAAAAGGAGTTTGTGTTGAGGAAATACCTGTGCTTGGTTCATGTGTAATGGCTGGAAAGGGTGCCTGCTCCTCTCCATGTTTCAGAGGGACCGCTGTCAGGCCTTGATAGACCCGCACAGGCCAGCAGTCACCGTTGGCGCTCCCCCTGCCTGTCCCTCCCTCACTGGCGCTGGGCCCCGGGCCGTGCCCCTCTCATGACTGCCTGGCGTTCCTCTCCATCAACGCACCTGTATTAAGTCTGTCTGTCCCCAACCCCCTGGCCAGTGAAGTTATGCCAGCCCTTTGCTGCCATATGTGTGAGGACAAAATCCTAAAAGAAGAATTGCTCAATGTGTGTGCGCCTTGGTAATTCTGAGAGAAGTTGCCATTTTATGTTGACTCACCAGTTTGGTTTCCCACCAGCAAGGTGTAAGCATGCCTGCTTTCCCACACTTTTGCAACACAGGTAGTATTTGATTTTTAAAAAACCCTTTTTTGCTGATGATGTATGTCGTTGTAATTTTAATTTGTATTTCTCATCATGAGACAGGTTAAGCATCTTTCATGTTTTAAGAGCCCTGTACTTCCCATTTTCCTATTAAGTTGTTGAGTTGATAGACTGTAATTTGAGGCCAGTTGTAAACATGAGCCCTGTTGCCTCCCACCCTCCTTATTCAGTCCCTCTTCAAATTCTCGTGGCTTCAGAGCAAACATCAACCAGACCATTTCTGTGGCCCTGCCCCTGTTGGTGTGAGCTTTTGTTAAGGGCCTGGGACTTCAAATGTTTGCAGCAGCTTTGCTGGTGAAGAAAAGGGCCGGTGGTGGTGTGCAACAGAGTGAGGAAGAGTGGCGGGGAGGGAGGTTGGAAAGGAACTCGGTGGAAGGAACATGGGAAGGGAGTTGGAGCAGAAGGTAGCCTGCAAGGTGGCATGTCCTGCACTGACCGAGAGGCTGCCTGGTAGGTCTGTTCCCCGGGCCTTGCATCCTCAAAGCAGGAAGCAGAGAGGGAGAAGGCCGCCTTCCTTCCCAGCATATGGGGAAGGTTTCTTTTTCTTACACGCTTTCGTGGAAATCTCTAAAGCGGTGCGTCTGAGGGACTTGAGTACTGCGAGACAAAGGTCTTTTCATTCTTAGACAATCAGATCAATGGGATTTAGGCCCCGACAGAATCCAGAGGTTTGTTTTGCCAAATTGATTATGACGTTTTAAGACGAGGGGATTTTTGTGAAAATGTTGGTCCTGAGATGGCTTTATGTTCCTATCATGACAGAGAGCCTCTTGTCTGAGAGGCAGCCGAGAACTTGAGGAGCAGAGTCTGCTTCCTCTGCACGTTGGTGTTGTCTTGTCAGGACGCATCCACCTTGTATCAGTAGCAGTGCTGGTCTGACCCTTGTGGAGGGAGAGGGTGCTCCTGAGTGGGTGAGGCACAGAGACGCCTTTTCTCTGAGCCAGCACTGTCCCCCGCATCCCATGCCGCCCTGTCTGCTCCAGGGGAGCTGCCCACTCTGAGCCTCTGGGCAGAGCCTGCTGGCCCTTGTTTGACTTGACCTTGGCAGTTCGACCCTGGAACCGTAGGTGAGCTGTAAGCTTCTTTTTTGTGCCGCTGTTGCAGGGCAGTGTTTTAGGTCCTCACTGCAGGTTGATAGATCTTACTCGGTGTGAGACCAGATGAGCTCTTCATAATGCTGAGCTGTGCTGCATGGGCCCCCACGGTGGACTGGGCCTGAGCTCAGCCTGTGCTGCTCTTCTGCTGGTGGCAGGAGGAGCCCCTTGTGGGAGCATGGATGCCTCACAAATCCTGCTGCTTCTCACTCTTCCTGGAGAAGGAGCCAGGAAAAGGCATTTGTTGGCTTGTATTTATGCAAAGCTACAGAAAGTAGATCTAAAAAATTTTCTTGAAACCTCATGATCCAATATGAAGAGAGACTTTTTTCTGTTACTGAAGCTTGTTGTGGTTTGGACATATGCTGAGCACGTCTTGGGATGTGTTGTGTGGGATAGGAGAGGATGGACCGAGGGCAGGGCATGGATGGGGATGCTGAGACTTCTGTTTTCTAATGAGCAGGGCGTGGGTCTAGGGCTGCAGCCGCCTCCCAGGCAGATGCTCGCCACCAGTGCAGATGGGCCTGTGCGCTCACCCCGAGACCCAGTCCTGTCACAGCATGGACCTCCTCCATGCAGGCTGTGTTCTGCTCTGGGCTCTCCCTCCTCCCCCTCCCAGGCCCCGGTCATGGGTGTGTGAGAGTTACCCCAGACTTCCTGTCTGACTGGACCATTGGAAGGTCAGCAGGAGTGAGAGGCCATTGTCTCTAATTTCAGCTTCCTGTCTGAGGCTTGCCTCCTCCCAGGACACTGACCCTGGGAGGCCTCATTCTCTAGACAAGACCCTACTTTCCTCCTAGATGGACTGCCTTCCCTTCAGGTTGCAGGAAGGTGTACATGGTTTCAAGAGACCATGTCCTTCTCTAACAGGGAATGTGATAACCAGGCAATTCCCTGTCTTCTGGGAGAGCAGGGCACTCTCCCGTCCCTTTAGGGAAAGGGGACATCCTGTAACTCAGTCTGAGCTACTAAACTTGACCTAGCCACATAGAGGAAGGAGAGCTGACCTCACGCAGTGAGGGAACAGGATGTGGATGTAGCTGGACTCTCCTGTCCTCCCTTCCTCCAAAGTCTGCTGAGGGAGGCCCGGTGATGATGCTCCTCTGCAGTACAGTGACCAGCCTGTGGCCTCCGTGGTGGTCTGTGTGACGACGCTCACTTCTCTGCAGCACAGTGACCAGCCCTTGGCCTCCGTGGTAGTTTGTGTGACGACGTTCACTTCTCTGCAGCGCAGTGACCAGTCTGTGGTCTCCATGGTGGCCTGTGTGACAATGCTCACTTCTCTGCAGTGCAGTGACCAGTCCGTGGCCTCTGTGGTACATTTCTAGTCTTGCCCACAGATGCTGAACAGAGCTGGTCAACCTTAGAAGTAAAAGAAGGGAGCAAGGCGCTCAAGAAGGCTGTCTGTCTCAGGCTGGGTTAGGACTGAACGTCAGAGAACAGGTTGTTAGGAGTTCAGGACCTTCGTGTAGCGCGCCCCCCCCCCCCGTTCCCCCCCGCAGCCCCTTCCCGGGTGAGTGGCAGTAAAGGCCCTGTGCTCCTTCAGAGTCTCGACAGTAGAGCCTGCGCCTGTTCCCAGCCGTGCTGAGGCGGAGGCTCCCGGAGTGAAGCCTGGGATGGCTGCCGGGTGGTGGCCCCGCAAGGGGAACACAGCAGCGTCATGTGCACGTAGGTCCTCATTTTCCTTTAGGAAGAACAGTGACATCATGACAGGTTACTTGAGGGCATCATTTTCATGTCTCCAAATAAATTAAACATTAGAATCTTAAGAAGTTTGACTAGTAATTATTTCAAAGAAAATATACCCAGGGTCCATATGCACATTCTGTTAGAAAGTCAGTGCAGATTCTCTAGCAACTCCGAAGATGTGCGCATTGAGGAATGCCGCCTGGCTTAGCACCCACAGGCCGCCGACAGCAGGCACTCCCTGGAGGTCTCTTCAGGTGGCGTTGGATTTGGCATGTTTACTTGCCATGCCGAGGGTCAGGGACGTGGTCCAGTGAACGCCTCAAGTGCTGGCCCGGTCCTCCAGGCCGTGCGATTGCAGGGGGAGGAGGGGAGAGTCTCTGGACAATGGTGGCTCACCTGTGTCAGAGGCTCTGTGGCTGGAGTGCCAGGGTAAGCTTGTACCCCTGGGGTGGCACTTAGCAAAAGTGGGGCCAGGCCTCAGCTGGGGAATTGTGGACCAGAGTGGGACTCCCCAAAGGACCAAGGAGCAGGGCTGAGGGCCACTGAGTGTCCTCGGGAAGACAGAGAAGTGACGTGGGCTCGCTCTTGATAACAGACCATAGTACAACTGCCCATATCATTGGGCTTCGCATCCATGGCTTTCACATCTGCAGAATTAATGAACTGAAGATTGAAAATATTCAGGGGGAAAAAGCCCAGCAAGTTCCCAAAAGCAGACCGTGAATTAGCCATGCACTGAACACCACCCTGATTCCACGCAAATGGAGTGAGTTGCGTGTGGGCACACCCCGCTATAGGCTTTATGCAAATACAGGTTATATGCAAATGCTACACTGTTTTATATAAGGGACTTGAGCATCTGTGGGCTTTGGTATCCATGGGGAGTCCTGGAATTAATCCCCCAGGTACCCAGGGACAACTGTACTATTTTCCTGTGGTTGCTTGGGATGTGTGGAGCAGTTGCTCACCCAGGTTGTCCTAAGGAGAGAAGCATGCATTTCCATGCAGGTGCACGGTGCTGTGAGGGCCTGGGAACTAGCAAGGCCCCAACAGAGGCTGGAGTGGGAGGCTGCAGGACCCTACCATGGTGGTTTGTATCCTCAGCTCAGCCACACTCCCTGTTGGTCTCTCTCCTTTTCTGTCTCCTACCACTGTGGTGTCTCCTCACCCTCCTAGATCTTTTTTCTCATTTGGGCTTATTCACGACCTTTCAGAGCCCCTGCTATCTCATGACCTCCTGCTACACGTTCTTTTAAATTTAAATTTTCTTTTTTTTTTTTTTTGAACTTTATTTTTTTTTTGAGTTTTTTTTTTAATTTAATTTTATTTTTATTGTTTTAAGTATTACAAATAGTAGTACATATGTCTCCTTTTTTTTTCCCCCTTTGATCTCCCCCCGACCTCCCCTACCCTCCAGGACATGCCTTCACCTGCCCACCCTCCCCCCGCCCCGCCCCAGTGTCTTATATCCATTGGTTGTGCTTATATGCATGCGTACAAGTCCTTCGGTTGGTCTCTTACAGCCCTCCTCGCCCAACCACCCCTGTCTTCCCAATGTAGTTTGACAGTCTGTTCAATGCTTCTTTGCCTCTGTATCTTTTTCCCACCATTTCTTTCCTTTAAAAAGTTTTGCCTTTGCAGACTGGAAATAAACATATAATAACAAAACAAGACAAAACAAAAAATGTTTGAGTCCCAATTTCAATGTCAAACAGTTCCTTATGTGTACATGTCAGCAGTGATATCTGGATGGTGGGCACATGGTGGCAATGCAGGTCCGACCCTCTCTGGTTTGGTCCTAGGTAACCTGCAGCGGTGCACAGCTGCTGACTGCTCCCATGGCAAGGTGTTGTCAGCGTCTTCCATCTCTGGACTGTTTTTTCCTCTTGTCTTCGTGGTTGGAGCACTCCTGTCAATTCCTCTCTGTTGCAGGAATCCATCTGGTCTTGGGGTTGTTTTCTGAAAATATACAAATAAATTCTCGACCATAAGTTAATAAAGGAATCTTTTCTATATAATTGATTTGGGATCCTTTTTATTTTTGTTCAAATGATTTTTCTTTGTCTTATTTAGACACCATGTGTGTTTTTAATGGCCGTCTTGCTGTTAGCATTGCAAATGAACCTTAATTTGGTAAAGTAAAAATTTTCTAGATGTAATTTACTTATAGGATATTTTTCCTTACATGATATTGCCCTACCATCCCCCGCCCCCTTTTTTTTTTTTAATGGAGGTTTTTGTAAATTTTATAATGCAGTCTTGATAACTTTAAATTAAAAAAAATTTTTTTTTCCCCCCACACATATGACTGCTTTAGGTTCATTGCATATTCAGGAATTTTACCATGAGATGAACTACCAATAGAAATTTTAGTTATTACTTTAAGAATAGCTTTTTGTCCAGTACTTGAATATTCACTTATTTCAATTAGCCTATTTAAATTAATCTGAAAACTCGATTACTATTTTACTGTCAAATTTAATACTCTACCAACAATCTTAGTTTACCCTGTAAATATTAGTGGGAAGGATTATTTGCATTCTTGAGTGGGCCCTGAGCATTCCAGATGCTAGGCTGAATTTAGATATAGGGCAACTGCTGTCGGCCAAGTCTCTTGTCTGTTACCTGGGTCCCGATCTGAGCTGGGCCAAGTCTCTGTCTGTCACCTGTATCTCGATGTGAGCTGGGCCGGGTCTCTTTCTGTTGCCTGGGTCCCGATCTGAGCTGGGTGTGGGAAGCGCGAAGCAGCCATGGGGGTAGGAGACCTCCTTTAGAAGGGGGTGAGGGTTCAAGCCCCTGCAATGTTGGGGGGGTGAGGGTCTGTGCCCCACTTCTGTTGCCCCCCCAAGTTCTCTCCTGATGGCCCCTCTGCGACTGTGCCTGTCTTAGGTTGTTCCTTCCTTGAGGAATCTTACCCGTCTCTGGCTAACCAGCCATCCTCCGGGGCCAAGCAGGGAGCTGTGAGGTTCAGTTCTGTCTCCTTGGTAGCCTATGACCCCGTGGCCTCCACACCCAGCACCTGCCTTGGGAACCCCTAGCCTGCTGGCAGGGTCCCGGTGCTGATCACATATCTCGGGGAACTCGGGTTTCTTCTCCAGTGAGGGCCCAGCTCACACAATTGGATGTGAGACAGATCCCTGGTACCAGCCCCCACGAGGCTTCAAGCTCAGCATGAACAGAAAGCTCAGGTAACAGCTGAGGGCAATTGGATTGTGAGAAGAGGGTCCCTCTTGGCACAAAGGGCAAGAGGGGCCAATATAGGATGCTCAAGTGCCTTCCCAGTGCCTTAATTCCTTCTGCAAGGGATTAAATCCTTTCATGTCCCTTTTTTTTTTTTTTAAATTGCTGCCCACCATTCAAAGAATTAGTTTGTAAGTTTGTTTGGGATAATTGTAAAGTATGCTGTTGTAAAATATCTAAGATTATAATGAGATTGTAGAATAATATCATGTAAGGATATTCTTTGCCCTAGGCCCTGGCAATTCCATTTCAAACTGGCTGTCAATTTCTTTTTGTAGCTTTATATAAACTTTGTCAGGGAGGCAAAAACACAAATTACTTACTTTAGTTCAAGCAGCCAAATATATTGACTTTCAATTACAATCTTTATGACTTTTGAAGGAAACTTCTCTTTGTTTCCTTCCAAAATAATTTTCAGTCTACAGAGAGTTTCATTTAAAAATTTTTGTCACATGAAACAATTTCTCTTAATGCCCCGCCCCCTTGTTGTCTGTGTCCATTGATTAGGTTCATATGCATGCATACAAGTCCCTTGGTTGATCTCTCCACCTTACCCCCACCCTCCCCTACCTTACCTGAGGTATGATGTTCTGATCGACGTTTCTCAGCCTCTGGATCTGTTCTTGTTCATCAGTCTATGTCATTCATTATATTCCACAAATGAGCGAGATCGTGTGATATTTATCTTTCTCTGCCTGGCTTATTTCACTTTTATTTGTTTTGATTAGAACTCTGGGGAGCATTCTGTGCTGGGCCACTGGCTGCGCTATGGATCTGTGGATCGGTGGCCCTGTAGTATCCCTTTGTATAAAGAGCTCTGGCTGGGCCGCACTTTTTGTGGCCCAACCTTGAAGTGGTGAGCAGGAGAGAGTGCCCACGCCTGCCAGCCTCAATCAGGGAAACCCAGGACTCGCTGGCGGGGAGCAGGTGCCCCATTGATACACATGCAGTTCTTTTGCTTTTGCCACACACCTTGTAGGACTTGGTTTCTTGACCTGTGTATGAACTAATTACACGCAGATGCTTAGGAAATAAACGACCATGAATCTTCGGATCCATGGTGCTGCTCCAGTCTCAGACATTGCCTGGCTACACTTTTACCCACATGCAAGACAAGAGTGTTATTTGATTTGTTCTGTCTCAGTTTGTGGGGCTCTAGTTCCTGTGACTCACTGAGCAGTAGGAACTGGCAGACATCTCCCATTCAGAAGAAGAGGTGTTCACGGTCCTCTTGATTCTCCCGGAAACTGACAGAGGTGTGTCATTGCAGGTCGGGGGTCCTCCGCCGGTGTCGGCTCCTGTGCCCGCCTTCTCTCGCTCTTCTGTCACACCTTCCAGTCAAGACATCTGCAGGTAACACCCTCTTCAGATGCTACAGTGGCTCATGTCACCCCAGAAGTACGCGATAGTGTCTGCAGTTCTCAGTGTTTTATTCGCTTGGTCAACACTGTGCTTTGCTCTGAACAGTCAGCCCAGTTCTGTGTGCTGTTTGCTCACCAAGTTACATTTCTTCACTTGTATGTCTGTTCTCTTTAAAAATTGTTTTCACTTCTGTGTTTTATCCCACTGTTCTCTGCATGCAGTTCCAGGGCAGTGTGTTCTGAGTGTTGTCACCACGGTCCCATGCAGGCTGCTGTTGTCCTGAAAGCGGCTCGGGGCCCAAGCTCTCTGGCGCCAGGGCTCACAGTGACCGTGCTCTGTGCAGACACACTGCAGGCGCCACCAAGGAACCCCGGTGGCTCTGAATGGGCCGCGGCCTTGAAGCCTGCTCCGAGCAGCAGAGCCAGAAGGACACTCAAGTTCTCCAAGTCCCTAAACGATGTGGGTGAGAAGGCCCAGGACACCATGGATAACTTTGGCTATGTGGAAAGAACTTGCTCTGAAGGGAAATTGATACTCTCTCAAGATCCGTGTCTCAGAATTAATAGGTTCCATCATAAACAAAAAAGGACTCTGAATTGCAAACCTCTTGGCCATTCCAAACATTCTTGTGTTCCATCCCTATTTACCAATCATCCAGCTGCCTCAGAGGTGGAAGGTGGCAAGGGGGGCATGCATGTCCCTCTTTTGGAAGAGAAAGCAGATGATGAGGCCATTTCCAGAAGCCAGCGGCTGCTCAGGTACCTGTTCTCCCTCTCGCGTGGCTCGAGTGCCAGCAGCCTGCACAGGTTCCACGAGCTGGAGAGCGGGGCGGCCCACCTGCGCAGTGCCAAGTCCTCCAGCGGGCTGGCCGGCAGCATGGGCTTCTGCTCTGATGACATGGGCGATGACGACGTCTTTGAGGACAACACATCTGCAAGATCGAAGAGCAAGGCCCTGCGGGCACCCCTCTGCTCAGTGGAGGACAGTGACCTGGATGGTTCCTCTCCCCTCTCTGAAAAATGCCCCCCCGTCTCTCCTGTGTCCACGTCAGGGGATGCCTGCAGGTTGGTTTGGCAAGAACCACCATTCTGCTCATCTCTGCTCCCCACACCTCTGTAGCCTCATCTTGCTTTTAATATGTGAAGTTTCAGGAAAACAAATTAGTAGGCAGTTGTAGACAATTGTGGATTAATAGTTTTCTCCAGATGAATGGAGTGTTGATATCATTTGGAAAACCAATTTCTATGACATGGGTCCCAAGATAGTTTCACAGATGATAAAAGAGGAAGAAGCTACACATATTAAAGGTCAAGCTGACTTTGCATAAGGAAATTGGAAGGAAGGAAGTTTTCCGGCTTGATGGTCTAGAGTTCCAGGGCTGGTTGCCCTCCCAGCTTCATTTTTACCCCTTGTTCCACCTACAGCATGATGTGCGTGGGGAGAGGCTGTCCTTCCTTCTTTTTAACTTGGAGGCAGCCACCTCTGTCCAGGTCCTAATTCCACTGCCCAACTCCATCTCCTCCCATGTCAGTAGCCTGGGAGGAGATAATGCCCCCCAAATCTTTCAGAATTCACTTTTTATCACCACTCTATGCCTTCTCCATCCTAATCTTCCCCAGTCACCCTCCTGAGGGCCAGCCATTATCAGTTCTAGCAATTGGATCAGAAACCTCTGTCCCAGAAACAAACAGCTGAGAGCCTGGCCAGGGCCAGCCACTCCTTCCAGGCTGGTGTCTCTGCTCCTCAGCGGCTGGGAGGACCCTGTTTCTCAGAGGTCTGTTTAGTTTCTCGAGGTTAGTAGCTCATCCTGTTGCATGTACACTGAAACTTTAGATATAATTTAAAATTTCCACTTATTGCTGTGAGTGGTCCTGCAAAAAGAAATGAAATTGCAGCCCCTCCTAATGTCCTGAGGTCCAGGAGAGGTGCTGAGATGTCCCTGCTCACCCCCTGACGGAACTGTGTGGTTTGGAGGTGAGGTCAGTGATTATAGTGAAAAAGCAAATCCCACCATCCTTTCAAATCACTGGTACTTTTGAAAGTCTGATTTTCTTTTACACAGAAGTTTTTTCCTAATTTTAACGTCGTAAGTTCTGGAAGGTACTTTCCAGTTTCCTTAAATGTGTCTTTCAGTGAAGTTCTTAAGTCTTACCCAAAGTGACTGCTGTGTCATTTCTTACACCATTTCCCCTCTCATGCCAAGTGCCATCCAGACTTCCCATGTCAGCACAGTCAGCTAGAAGTGTTTAGTTGCAGTATCGTCCTCGCTTTTTTCTGTCTGTGTCTGTGCTTGTAGTTGATCCTGTGATGTTTGTTTCTGATGTTCTCTTTGGGGTATGGACCTGGCACCCTGTCGTCAGCCCTGCTGGTAATGCCTGGCTCTCCTGCCGCCCTAGGATCTGCCACTGCGAGGGGGACGACGAGAGCCCTCTGATCACCCCCTGCCACTGCACGGGGAGCCTGCACTTCGTGCACCAGGCCTGCCTGCAGCAGTGGATCAAGAGCTCCGACACGCGCTGCTGCGAGCTCTGCAAGTACGAGTTCATCATGGAGACCAGGCTGAAGCCGCTGAGAAAAGTAAGTGGACGGGCCCCGGGGCGTGGCCTCACCCAGATGAGTGCCCGGTCGGCGTGTGTCCATTTCTGTGAGGAGGGGCGGTATGCACCCTCGGGCTGCAGGGACCACCATTTCTGGTGCTGATTTCCAAGTCCCTCCTCTCAGTTATAACATTTTCTTTTCCTTCCAGCCTAGGCTGCTTGCTCACCTGTGTCAGTCATTTGGTCCTTGACTGGCCTCGTGACACTTTAGTCAGCATTTAACTTTATGTATTGACTCTGTATGCCTTGCCTCTGATTAGAACTCTGTATCAGAGATTAGGATCTCCCCTGCACAAAGCACAGCATAACCCAGTAACTTGGTCCTATAAGAAGTGTTTTAGGTGGGAGGCAGGAACCAAGGGCGGTACAGGAAACGGCCCTTGTCTCGTGCCACGGCTCCTCTGCCAGGAGCCTTGTCCTGCACACGCGTCCTGTAGACATGACGTTCACCGTCTCTCCCCATGTCCAGAGCATGAGGTTCATCTGGAACAACACAAGACTTATTTGTATCTCAGATTTTATATGGAAATTGAGAAGGGAGCCACATCCTCAGCAGCACAGGTCAATGCCAGTTAAACGCTAACTCACGCCATGGTGGAGCATGCCAGGCACTCGGGGAGGAAGTGTGCGCTGGGAGCTGGGGCTCAGAGGGGAGTGGGAGCATCCCAGAATGTTGGGGTGTTGAAGCAGCTCTTGAGGGTCAGTAGGATTAGGAGGTGAAGTGAAAGGTGAGGCGAGCACTCAGGGACATGAGAGAGGCTTGAACTGAGTGTGTCTTAGGGAATAATAGGAAATCAGGGAGTAGGGCTCGGTTAGGAGAGAAGTCAAATGAAGATGTATCACACTGTCCCAGGAAGGTGTGGCTTTAGAAGGGGTCAGGCGCAGATTTAAAGTAATCTCAGGTGCCTCCAGTCCCCGGGCCTGCTCTGCTGGAGTCTCGGGAGTCAGGCACTCGACCAGGATTGAGAGCCTGCGGCTCTGCTCTGGCCTCTCCTGACAGCATCTGCAGAGGCTCTGAGGCTGGCGAGGGCACCCTGCCTACTCCCTGTTCCCTTTCTCTTAAGTGTTCTCTTCTCATTCGGAAACTGGTTCTCTTCTCATTCGGAAAAAGGAAATGTGGCTATTTGGAGTAAATGAATGAGTCCCTAGAGGAGATGAGACTTGCAGAGACTGCTTGTACTAGGAGCTCTTAGCATCGATTCATGCTGTTGCTGCCAGAGTAGCAGAGGAGCAGAGGGAGAGCCTTCTGCATCACCCTCCCGTGTGGTGTGACCCATCGCGGCTGTGTTGTGGAGTCATCAGCCTCTGCTTCCCTCGCCCATGCTGGTCAGCACACCAGGGAGACTTACAATGTGCCGCCTGGGTTTGGGCCAACAGGCTGTGTTGATCCGGACTGAAACCAGAGGATCCCTGACCAAGCACTGCTGTCTGGTCTACTGGCAGAATAAGCAGGCGGGCTGCGGGTTGTGGCTCCCAGCTCATCTTGACCCCCGCCTCTTGCCAGTGCACGGGAAGTTGTCTACTGACAGAACACCAGTACCGGGTGCCTGAGGAAAGCCAAGTAGTTTAAAGAGAATGACTCGGTATTGAGGGATATTCATGTAGTTGCGGGGGAGGGGCAGCGCACCCATCTCCAGTCTCTCACCCACCGCAGCCTGCACTGAGCCTGAACCCTGTCTGTGTGTTGTCTTTGCAGTGGGAGAAGCTGCAGATGACGGCCAGCGAGCGCAGGAAGATCATGTGCTCGGTGACGTTCCACATCATTGCCATCACCTGCGTGGTCTGGTCCTTGTATGTGCTCATTGACCGCACTACCGAGGAAATCAAGCAGGGGCAGGCAACAGGTATGTGCCGGGGACGAAGGGGCTCGGCACAGGGGCCTGGAGAGCCCACGGGTCTCGGACTGAGTGTGACTCCAGGTTTCATTCCTGGGTTTCTGGAAGGGCCACCAATTGGAAGACAAGAGGCATCCTGTTGTGATGCGCTCTTGCTGTGAGTGGTTTCTAAGGCCCAGTCAGAAGAGAGGTGGTCATGGGGGGAGAGATTCTCCACGAATGCCCAAGGAAGGGCAGGACGAAAAGGAGGGGCCCCTCCCAGCCCTCCTGCAGGGAGCAAGCTTGATGAGTTAAGAGTCCGTGGGTTATAAGAAGTTCCTGAGTTGTGTTTTATCTCTTCACATCTTAATTAACGTCAGCTGAGAGGCTAACCAGTGTTTCCCTTCCAGGAATCTTGGAGTGGCCCTTTTGGACTAAGTTGGTGGTAGTGGCCATCGGCTTCACGGGAGGACTTCTTTTTATGTACGTTCAGTGCAAAGTGTATGTACAATTGTGGAAGAGACTCAAGGCTTACAACAGAGTAATCTATGTTCAGAACTGTCCAGAAACAAGCAAAAAGAATATTTTTGAAAAACCTGCCCTCTCGGAGCCCAACTTGGAACATAAAGATGGGCGTGGAGTCTGCCATTCCGACACCAACTCTAGTTGTACAGAACCTGAGGACACTGGAGTGGAAATCGTCTCTGTCTGAGTGGGGAGGGGCGGCTTTCCTGCACGTCTACCCATGGCGAAGGGAACTGTTGCCTACCATCGCGTACCTTCTCCCGTGTGCTGCTAGCACAGACCAGCCCGGCGACTGTTGTTAATGCTCCTCTCTCCTCAGCCTCCTACCGAATCTCCTGGGAAGCTCACGGAGGCTGTGTGCCTGGACACCACCTCCGAAGCAGGTCTGGGGCGGGGGGGGAGGGTGGGGCGCGGAGCCTGTGACACCAGACAGGGAGCTGGCGTGGTCTTGAGCAGAATGAGAGGATAACATGTCAGGCCTGAGGGAGGCCCAGGAGCAGGGTGGCATCGGGCCCTGAGGGGCAGCTCGTCCAGTTGGCAGCAGGCCCAGCCTGGCTTGCAGCACTCAAGAGTGTCGTCACGGTGCGAAGACCCCTCTTCCCAGGAGAGCCCAGAGGTGGTCCCGCTGCCCACACTGTCTGCGTCCTCCCCAGCAGGTGGGCCATGGTGCTCTGTGCATGGTGGCAGGTAAGTCACTAAGCAAATAGCACTTTACTAAAAAAGAGAACCTTTATTTTATGTTTCCAGTAAGATTGACATTTAAAAGAATGTCTCCTTTAGAAACCTCTTCATGACCCTGACGATCACTTTCATGTTCTAACATATCTGAGACCCTTTCTGCCTTACGTGTTCTAAGAAACGCAACATCTCTTCTGTGTCCATTAAAGGGACTTGTGACCATAAAGCAAGACAACAGGTCTGACGCTGTCTCCTAGCATTTCAGGGAATGAATGGATTCTAAATGGCGACTTGAGCATAGTTCCTGTGGTTTCAAGCCTGTGTTATGACAAATCTTACAGACCTTTCTTTGTCAACACTGAAAAGAAAGGACTTATAGGGTCTAAATGAAAGGAAAAGTGAGTAATTAAAACAAAACTGAATATTTAAAAACCATTTTTTTCCAGACAAGCCTCTCTAGCTTGTTCTGGCTTCACACTGAAGAGCAGGCATGCCCGCCTGGCCTGGGGGTGCACACCACAGGTCTCCGGGGCCCCTGCACCTCGGCCAGCTCCTGCTCCAGAGGTGCTGCCCAGGGCAGAGGCAGGCAGGCTGGCTGGCTGGGGCCAGCCCCCAAGTGCCCGAGCGACCGAGCAGCGACTGCCATGGCCCACAGTGTCCCTGCCCTCAGCCACACCCCAGCTGCTGGTCGCCTTAACTGGACTGAACAGAGATGATCTTTCTGGGGCCCTGGCCTTGCGATCAGTCTGTTCTGTTTTCAGGGATGCTTTCCCATTTTTCATACAATGAACAAAACCAACTTCACTACCATCAAATGGCTTTTGTCCCTTAAAGAGTCTACTTAGAATTCTGTTTTTACAAATCAGTGTCATTGCCCCAGGGACAGAGTTAATTCCAGGAGGAGGCGAGGACCTCAGTGCAACGTGGGTTTGCCCAGGTGCTCACTTTCCCAGAGACTCTGCCTCCCGGTGCCCACCTCCTCGGGGGTGAGGTGCCCAGGGCCAGCCCTAGTGCTCTGAGCCTGACGCCTGGCCTGTGTGCTGAGAGGCTCATAGATGATTCCTCGCTTTCCAGAGGAAAGCCAGGAGGAGGCCACAGGGTGTCAGTCCTGAGGAGCGCGTGAAGCAGACTGCTCTCTGCCACCTCCTCTCCCCAGAATCCGACTCCAGGGTCTGGGGCTCTGATCTACAGAGCGGCTCTGCATGGCCTTCCTCGTCTGGGCAGCCAGGGCTGCCGCCAAGCCCTGCACATAGGTCAGCTCTCCCTCTCGCTGTCTCCCAGACCCCATCCAGCCCAGGCCCATGTTCACTGTGCCCCAAAGTGCAATTACCCACTCCCTCAGCCTGGGACCAGGCATACCATTCACTCAGGGTTGCTGAATCCTGGTCATCCCCGGCTGCCCCTTAGGAGTGGCCTCGCTAAGGACGCTCTTTCCCCCTGACAGCCGATGAGTGTCAGGTGAAGATGGGTAGGTTTTTAAGTGGGGTCATGCCCTCTCCCCTGATGGAACTGCTTATGCTGAACTTGAAAAGTATGGAGACTTCCCACTGAGGGGTACGTGTGCTTCAGCCCCAGCATCTCCTGGGCAGCCTCCCCACTGAGGCTGGCACCCGTTGTGACAGGGCAGGGAGGCACTCTGTGCCCCTGACTGGTATTGCTCTCACGCCCAACAGAGTTTTATGTGAAGCCTCCTGCTGCTTTTCAGGAAGGCCCGCCACCCTCTCATCACCTGCCACCAGGTACCCCAAGCCCTTCTGCCTGGGAATCTGTCCCATGTCCTTCTCTCCTCTCCCGAAGGTGCTCCCTCGCCTGTCTGCCTGCAGGTCTCTTTGAGCCTTTGCCCCTTCTCAGTCCCAGCTCTGCTCTTCCCCGCCAAAGGGAGGCACGCAGCCCTGGCAGCTTGTGCTGTGCTGCCATCTAGTGGGGACAGCGGAGCTGCCAGGTGTTCCCTTTAGTCTCTCACGTGCCCTCTACTGGTAAATACTTTGGGGGTTAATCCCTGGCTTCCCTTCATTTGCACCTGGCTTTACTGGGAGGGGGCATTTGGCTGAACCGCATAGAAATGAGGTGAGCTTGCAGGTCTGGGAGCCAGGAGGGCTGGGACCTGTGGGCCTGGCAAGGAGGAGATGGAACGGCCCTCGGGAGTCACCAGCCAGCCTTCCCTGATGTGGCCTTTATTCCCCCAAAGTTACAGCACAACTCAAGGGGTTCTGACTTTTTCGGCTGCCAGCAGTAATTTGGGTTTTGTGCCCGAGTTTAAGAATTTTCTAAAAACTGTAAATGTTCTCTTCCTTTTTCAGGCCTCTAGCATGCCCCTCTCCCACTTTTTTTTTTTTTTTTTGCTTCAATTCACTTTTTTCAACCGTATGGGTCTAATTTTCAAACGTCAGGTGCACCCTTCCTGGCTACAGATGTGCAGGCAGCAGGCAGTGGGCCACTTCGTGCCGCGGGCAATGCCTGACGGGGTTGGAGCTCCGGGGCCTGGTGGGCAGCTGCCTGCTGGGAGGCCTGGGCGCTGCAGGGCAGGCACCCATGATACTGGGGAGCTGGCCTGATGCAAACACTTTTGAAATAGTTACCCTTTGGGTCTGATTTGAAATAGGCAGCTTCCATTTCTAGCCCAGGGAAGATCTAAACAGCTCTCCACCTATTTAGATGCAATGTTTCTAGAACGTTGATAATAAAAACCAAATTTACACTGGCATGTGTGGCATCGTTTCTACAGGCACTTGGGGAGTTTCTAGTTCTCTGAATGTCGAGTTTTGTATCTTTTTGTGTGTGCTCGCTGTTTCTCAGTATTACCACTGGAATAATTCTCTGTGGGGCTCGTTTGTGCTATCCATGGGGGTGTCTAAATGCAGCAATAAAACATTTCTTTAAAAGTGTGGCCATGAAAGTGTTTTCCTGCAAGAGGCGGGGATCCTCTGGCTTGCACATCAGGGGCGGAAATCATGCCCCTCTGGGGGAATCCTCCTCACCTGTCCCAGCGAGGGTGGCCCCTTCCCCAGGTACTGGTGCTCAGCTGGGTGCGCTGGGTTCTGAGGGTGTGGGGGAGTGGGAATGCAGACAAGCAGTTCACACAGGGGTGCTTGTGTGAAACATACAGGCTGCACCTGAACTCACCACCCTGAGAAGCGGACTCCTTTTCACGGAGCCAGAGCTCCAGCGCCAGACTCTGAGCAAGATGTCCGTTGCATAGGAGGCCCCCATGCAGGAGCCCTACCCTATCTTCCCATAACCAACCTAGTTCCAAAGCTGGCAAACCTGCCGCCAGCACCTTCATATGCCTGCTTGTCCCCTAACCCTAAAAACTCAGCCCCGACTTTGGCAGGGAGCAGACTGGTTGAGCTTCGCTCTGGTCTGCGTGCTGGCTGCCTGACAAATGAGCCCTCTTCTCGGGGACAGCCTGGTGCTTCGGGCCTCGGCTTTCTGGGCCACCAGTGGCAAGCCCATGGGTCTTTGTTTGGCAGCATTGGCTGGTGGGAGGAGGATGACTCCTGAAACGAAAAATAGAGCTGACAGATGACAGGATGGCTGGCCTTTAAGAGGGAGGGCAAGTCATGTCAACACGATGAAACAGGAGATCAAACCCAATCCTTCTCCAGGGAAAGGCCCTCAGCAGGGCATGCTGGGAGGTGGGCAGGGCCCAGCAGGGGCTGAGACATAGGCAGTGGAGGTGTCACCTATTTTTAACAATCTGAAATTTATATAAAACTAGAGGCCCAATGCAAAAAATTCGTGCATGGGTAGGGTCCCTAGGCCTGGCCAGCAATCAGGGCCGATCTGTGGGACAATCAGCGGGGCAATTGGGAGGCCGCTGCTGGCACCGGCCTTGGTTGGCCTGGCGCCACCCTCTTGCCGGCCCCACCCCCTGCCGCTGCTACAGGTTGTCTCCCTCTGTGGGGCAACTGGTGGGGCAATCACGGGGGCGGGGGGGAGGGGCGCTGGCACCTGCCTTGGCTGGCCTGGGGCCTGTGGGCTGGAGGCAGCTCCTGCATTAAGCGTCTTCCCTCTGGTGGTCAGTGCACATCATAGCAACTGGTCGTTTTGTGAATAAGTGTCTTGATTTCTCTTGGGTAAATACCTAGGAATGGAATGCTGGTTCAGAAAGGGTAGGGATATGTTTAGTTTTATCAGAAACCAAACACGTGTTTTCTAAAACAGGTGGATCATTATAGCCTCACCAACAACCTCTGAAGGTTAATCCATATGCTTGCCAACATTTGGGTTGTCAGTCACCAACACGACACACAAGGACTTTAGCCCTTCCTGCAGTTGGGTTGTCGCATTGCATTGTGCTTTTAATGTGTCCTTTCCTAACAACTGTGTTGATCATCTGTTGTGCATCTTATCATGTGCTTACTTGCCACTCACAAACACTGCCTGTCTCTTTGTCCAAGGAGCTGTCAACACTGCAGCCACTGGCCACATCCAGCCTCGGCCTGATTTGGTAAGGCCCTTGAGCCAGCAATGTGTTTCGCATTTCTAAAGGGTTGCTTTAAAAAATGCAACAAATTGTAGATAGCCTGCCACACCTAAAATATGTATAGAAAAAATTTTGCTGACCCTGATGTATATTGAAAGTGGGTCTCTTGTATATAGCATGTGGCTGGGTATTGCTTTTAACGTTATTTATTTAGCTAGCAAGGTAAACAATTTATCTAAAATGTGGGGAAAATCTGTGTTTTAAATTCTGGACAAAGGCACTAGTATCATTGGTTTCAATCACATACGTGGAGCTGATTTAACTTGAAATGGATGAGGCATCACTACAGCCCTGGTGTTACCTACAGCTGAGCTTTGTCAGGGTGAACATAACAGGAGCCCCTTAAACTGGGCTATGAACCTTCTGGTGTTTCCTCAGTATTTCCAGTGCCACTTGGAACCTAGAAAATATATGGGTCCATACATCTTCCCTGGGCAACAATCTGTTTGGATGGGAAGTCCATGACTTGAATTTCTCTGTTCATGAGTGGAGAAAACACAAACCATCTCTTCGCTGAGGCAAGGATCCCCTTGGGTGGCCCCTCGGGTTCCCTCTTGTATCCACAGTGGAAAGCATGTGCTGATCTAAATGAGCACAGCACCTGTCTCCTTCATACAGGGACTCTGCGGCAAGTTGCAGCTTGGTTGTTACCCGGTGAAGCCAGATATGATGCCCTTCAGGAGGGCAAGGGGAGAAGTGGATTCTCAGAGTTGGGTTAAGGGAGCCCATCACTGGCTCATCGGTTACTTTGGAGATGGCATTTTCCATGGGGGAAACAGCTCCTAGGTGTACTGACGGTATACCGTCCTGCTTCCTGCCCTGAAAATGCTCTTAAATATGAGCCAGCCCCTTCATGGGCGTCAAGGTTAATGTAGAGAAGGCTGGTACTGCAGTGGGGTGCTGATTTTTAAAAATCTATTCCAATAATCTCTGCCTTTTTGTAGGAGTTTTTAGTCCATTAACATTGGATGTAATTATTGATATGGTTGATTCTATGTCTATAATTTTATAATTTGTTTGTCCCCTCTGTTTTCTTTCTTTATTCCTTTCTTCATGCTTTTTTTCATTATTTACATAGTTTAAAATACCACCTATTAGTTTTTAGTTATATATTATTTTTAGTGATCATAATATACCCACTTAAAATTTTGCCAATTACTTAGAATATTGGGCCAGTTGATATAAAATGTAGAAACCATGTCAATGAAAAAGTCCATTTAATACCCATTGTCTTTTATGCTATCTTTATATGTATAATGTAAATGCTATGTATTTGCTTTAAAATTTCATATATATTTTAAAGGAATTAGGAGTAGGAAAGTCTTTTAATTTAATAAATATTTACCATTTCTGATCCTCTCCCATCCTTCCTGAGGATCTGAGTTTCCATCAAGTGTCATTTCCCTTCAGCCTGTAGAATTTCCTTTAGCATTTGTTGTAGTAGAGATCTGCTGGCCACAGATTCTCTTAGTTTTATTTACCTGAAACTTTATTTTATTTTCATATTTGAAGGATATTTTTGCTGGTTACAGAATTCTGTGTGGGTGATTGTTTTCTTTTAATGCTTTAAAAATGCTGTTCCATTGTCTTCTGATGAAAAGTCCACCTATAATTAAGAATATTCCACTGCATGTTGTTTGTGTCACAGCTTTCAAGATTTTCTCTTTAACTCTGGTTTTGAAGAGTTTGATTCTTAAGTATGGCTTACTTTGTATTTATTCTGCTTGGGTTTGGTTGAGAGGGTTTGCCTAGATCGGGAGAGTGGGGAGCAGGGGGACATCCAGACCATGGAAGATCATTTGCTCTGGTCTTGCCAAGGCATTGGGGGTGGGTTAATTAAATGTTTCACCAAATATAGCAGGCTCATTTTTAAGTTGGTAACCATGTATGGCCTTCAAATAAAGTTATAAATATCCAAATGGCCCTTGGCAGAAAAAAGGTTCCCCACTCCTGGCCTAGAGGGAATCACAGTGATTATAGATTTTGTGTGTGTGTGGGGAGGGGGGCGGGGGAGGTGAGATGTCTGAGTTGGTTGGAATGTAGCATGTGGAAGCAAACCTGTTTTAAATGCATTTTATTTTTATGACAACCAATTCTTTACTTGGCCATGTATTACATGCAAGAAATAGAACTAAGCATAAATAGAACAGAAAATAGTCACTCCATGTCTCCAACAAGAAGCACCTATCAGTCATCCCAATTGGCTGGTGCAGAAATATGAGCAAGATGCAGGGCAGAAGGCCACACACACCATCCTACTCTGTGTAGGAGGGGACCTTGCAGTGTTGCCACTTCGATCAGAGTATGGGCTTCACTCAAGATGGAAGAATAAGAAAGGAATGTGCACTGAAGCTTAGCGATCCTGTGGCCCACCTGGGCAGCCTTTGGTGTGAAGCCAGTGAGCCTGGGGCCTGAGAGCAAAATTCCCAGGAATCCTGGTGGGCTTGGGAGCAATGCCGGGAGGCCTGCCCCTTGGCTGCCTCGTGAGCCTCTCCAGCTGAGCAGGCTGGAGTCTGGGTGCCGAACAACACCTGGAGCCAGCGGCCACCTGGAGTGAGATGCTCAGATGGCAACGCTGTTGGGAATCCGGTCTGGAGACAAGTAGTAATAGGGCAGCTTCTTGTTCTTGTTGCGCTCAGCGATCACGCTGACGATGGCGTCGAGGTTCTTACGGAATCGGGTCATGGCCTCCTTTACGGGTTTCTCAATGAAATGCTCCTCCGGGTACATGCCCAGGAACAGCTGAGAGCCCGGACAGACAAACAGACGGACAGGTTACGCTGCAATGCAGCAATGCTAATTGACAGACCTTGTCCCACGCATGTACAGCATCCCTTGGGAGTCATCCTCTGCCCGCTGCAGAGAATGCTGAGACTGCGAATGCCACCTCCCACCCGGCTTTCCCTGAGGAAGCCTCCGGGGAAGGGGTGGAGTTAGACAGAAGGCAGATATCACTGCCCTGCTCTGGGGTGGCTATAAGGACATGCGCTGGTGCAGGTATGTGTGGAGGCTGTTGGTCCCAGCATGGCCGTGGAGTCCTGCCTGCCTGCACTGCCTAGCACCCACCCCATCTGCCCATCTTGGCTCCAGTCAGCAGGAGCAGAGGGGCCAGTGCTGGCCCCCTCCCCTGCCAATGGTGTGCTCAACTCACACTCACACAGATGAGAACTGGACATAGTAAAAACACATGATTGGACTGTTAAAGCTAGAAAGTGGCGTGTTCAGGGCTGGCAAGGGTGGGAGAAGCATCTCAGGTGGTTGATGGGATTTTGGATTTAGTCTGTGGAGGGCAGCTCAGTCTCAATATTCTTTGACCAAGAAGTTCCCCTGCTAGGAGTGTCTCCTCTGATCCCATTGAAACGTGCAAAGACACATATCCATAGACATTAGCAAGGGACCAACACATAGCAAATGCCCTGAAGTAACCACCCAGGGGTCTGGGCCTGGCAGTCACCTGTGCAGTACCCAGCCAATGCCCGGGGTTGTGTCTGCTGAGTCCCCAGCTTTGGGTCTAGGCTAAGTGAGGTGTACGTACACGGACATGTCGGGGAGACCCAGGAAACTTAGTTGTTGCCTCTGGGCAGGAGAAACCCACACAAGAGAGCTTTGTCCGCAGCTGGGGGCAGGGGGGGTGGCTTGGCGGGGAAGGTCACCAGTGGCACAGAGTCCTCCAGGCTGTCTGCCCAGCCGCCCAGCTCCCGCATGCCTCAGGCCTGAGGACCTGATGGGCCACTTCCGCCTGGAAGGTGAGGATCCAGGAGAGCAGGGAGCCACCCTGAGGCTGAGTCACAAAGCCCCGCAGTTGAGGAGTGGGTGCACCCAGGGTAACCTGCCCACCAGGAGGGGTGCACGGTCTCACCTCATTTTCCTGGAACTGGCTCAGCGCCCACACGGCACCCAGGTGCCAGCAGGAGCGGCCTCGGTCTGGCAGTGTGTCCACGATCTGCTCAATGGTGACCACCCCCTTTGCCGTGGGTGGCGGGGCCCGCATGGTTGGGGGGGCATTGGGGATCCAGGAGCACCAGTCGTACTGCAGGGAGAGCCACAGATAGGCAATGCAGCTACTGCCACCCATGTTTCCCGCCTCTCACCTGTGCACCCACCCACTCCAACAGGGCCCGGCTAGCCAGGCTGTAGCCCTTTCACCGCGGCTGTGCCCGCTGGGGCCCTCCGCCAAGCGGGCAGAACCCTGAGTGGGAACACTGATTTGGCCCCGGGGCCACCTGAGGTCCACCTGGCTTCCTCTAGCTGACTGGCTGGCTGGCTGGTTGGGAGACTGCAGGTCAGTAGCAGTCAAGGTCAAAGTGACCTTGGCAATTTCCCTCCCAGAGGGCTGGCCCTGCCCTTGCGCACCTGGCCGAAGTTCACTGCTGCGTGCTGGGCAGAGGCTGTGAAGATCACCATCGTCAGGTATTCAGACAGCTTCTCCCTGGTCTTGATGGACTTGGGGAAACCTGAGGCAGAGCCACGGGCCCACTAAGGCCCCACCTCCCAGGAGGGACACCCAGCCAGCAGGTCCCCCTTGTCCCCCACTCCCCAGCCTTCCCTGGGGTCCCCCACACCAGGGCTGGAGGGATCGGCTTGTCTAGTGTCCCGATGTTTCTGACCCAGGCTATCAGGGCCACAGAAAGCCCCTGAAGTGTCCCCATGAGGCATTCTGGGGTTTTGGGGGCTGTGGCCTCAGCACCAGGTGCTAAGGTGAATGTCACGGCCAGTGTTGCCCAAGGACATGCGGAGGTGCAGGGAGGCACAGGGAGGAGGACTGGGGAGAGCTGGGAGAGTCCCTACCTGAGGCCTTCCTGCCCCGCATGCCATACATGTACACGTCCTTCACGAAGGCTTGTAGCTCCTGGTCCTCCGCCACCACCTGGTCACTCTCGTAGTAGATGCCCACCACCTCGGCCGTGAACCTGGCTCAGGGGAAGGGGCCCAGCTAGGAGGCTGCAGAGCTGGCCCGGCCCCCATGGCAGAACTCCATCATGACCCAGTCACTTACCCCTCTCTGTCCAGGACATTAGGGTCACCCAACTCCTGCATACCCCCCTTCCTCCATCAGTGACCTGACAGCAAAGCCAGTCCCTGGTCCCTGAGTCAGCGTGCAGGCCCTGGCTAGGTCCATCCTGCCCATGTCTACTCCTCTTCCAGGGCCCCCCTCCTCCAGGACCCCCTCCTCCTCCTGGGCCCCCTTCCTCCTCTAGGGTCCCCTCCTCCTCCTCCAGGGCACCCCTCCTCCTCTAAGGCCCCCTCCTCCTCCAGGACCTCTTTCCTCCTCCAGGAACTCCTTCCTCCTCCAAGGCCCCCTCAACTCCTCCAGACCCCCCTCCTCTTCCAAGATCCCCCTTCAGCCATACAGAGTGGTCCCACAGCCCAGCATGCACTCACGCCCTGATGGCTTCCCACACCAGAAGCCCGTCGTCCCGGTAGAAGTAGTAGGGAATGTCCTCCGTGCTGTCCATGCCCCGGGCCTTGATGGCCTCAGGAAAGCACAGGGAGGTGTAGGTCAGTTCCTGCATGGCCTTCTGCACCATCTGCACGTGCCCGCCGCCCCCTGTGGCATTGGCCTTGAGTGGGAGGAAGAGAGAGTGCTGTGAGCCGAAGCCGGCAACCCGTCTCCAGCTTCCAGCCCCAGAACACCAGGAGTAACTGTGCTCAGTGGAGCAGTGGCCAGGCAAGCAGAGGGCCAAAGACACAGCTTGTGAGACTGGGTGGGAGGCATGTTGAACTCAGAGAAGCCAGGGCAGCCAGTGAAGAGGCTGCAGGGAGGAGCCTCTGAGTGCAAGGGGTTGATGGACGGGTGTGTGGGGAGCCTGGGGGCAGCTGCAGAAGGAGGGGCCAGCTCCCACTCCAAGGAGGGCAGCAGGGACAGCTGGCAGATGGGGACATAGGCTGCCCAGAGTCTAAGGCGTGCTCTCGGTGACCAATCTGTGGCTGAGAGAAAGGGGCAGAAACCAACCCCCAGGACCTGCACAAGCTGTGAAGGGCTGTGCTGTGCTCAGGGGAGGGAGGGAGAGGCCTTCTGGGAGGGATTGCTCTCCTCCCAGCGGCTGAGATGGAGGCACATGTGTTCTCAGACATGCACACGTGCAGGTACACACACACACACACACACACACGGGGCTGGGCAAAGGGCCACAGAATCTCCCAAGGAGGGCTCGGGTGCCAGGTGCCAGACATGGGTCCCCAGGGGTGGTTTGACCCAAGTGGGACTGATCAGAGTTGTCCCCGTGCCATGTGGTCACTGCGTAGAAGCTTGAGCCTGGAGCTCACAGCGATGGTCCCGGCCCCTGCCATGGGCAGCCCTTGGGGGAGAGTGAGGCCAACACAGCTGGAAGAGATGGGGAGTGGAGCCAGTGTGCTTGGGCCTGAGGACTCTGAGCCCCTGTCTATTTCGGTTGGAGGCTCCCACACCCCTACATGTCCAGGTATATGAGGCAGTACCTCCCTTTTCCAGCTTCTGCTGGTTTGACTTGGATTTTGTCTTTTGCAACCCAAACAGTGGCTCAACCTTAGGGACCATCTGGTGGCTCACTAATGGGAGGTGGGAAGGAGGAAGGTCAAGGGTGACGCTGCAGGTGGAGGAGAGGGAGGAGATAATCTGCGCTTGGTAAGGCCTTGGGGTCAAAACAGAGTGAGGTGCTGTCTGGGAGAATGTAAGGGACCAATAGGGACCAAGATGCCACAGGGGAGGAAAATGGGCTGGAGCACTGATGGCTGGGAAGAGCAGAGGGTGGGAGGGGGATGCAGGTCCCTAGTGCATAAGAGGAGAGGAGTGGGTGCCGGGAGGCAGGGTCTGCACCCACTTGCCAGAGATGGGGAAGGGAGGGTGGAAGAGGGACAGGGAGACACATGGGAGGAAAACCTGGTGGTGCAGGCAATGCACTAGGAAAGGGAGAGCTCGCCCAGCCAGCTGGAAGGAGCTGAGACTGGCACAGAACCTGGGAGCCCGCTCTCTGCCCACCTCCAGCCTCCAACCTCCACCCCTGTGGGGCCTAGGGGCCTGCCTCCTGAGAGGAAATCTGTGCAGGTTTGGAGAAGTGGCTGCCCACCAGCCTGGGGTCTGCCCTATGTGGGGTGGGAGGGAAGCGCCCACCTTGTCAAAGAGGCCATACTCGCAGATGAGCTGCTCCCGGGCCTTGGTGTTGATGGCAATGGTGAACCGCACATGCGCCACCAGGAGCTGGTAGGGGAGCAGAGGAAACATTAGAGGAGGCCAGGCAATGCCCCTGGCCAGGCCTGCGCTGCTCTGGAGCCCCCAGGGACCCTCGGCACCTCCATCTAGTCCACTGTGGATGGTGGCAGGAGGGCTCGGGGAGGAAGTGCAGGTGGGCACCCTGGCCTTCACCACTGAGGAGCTGTGGCTGCCTGATGCAGTGGTGATGTTCAATGATGGGGATAATGATGAAGGTGGTGCTCAGTGATGGAAATAATGATGAAGGTGATGCTCAGTGATGGAGATAATGATGAAGGTGATGCTCATTGATGGAGATAATGATAAAGGTGGTGCTCAGTGATGGGGATCATGATGAAGGTGGTGCTCAGTGATGGGGATCATGATGAAGATGGTGCTCAGTGATGGAGATAATGATGAAGGTGGTGCTCAGTGATGGGGATCATGATGAAGGTGGTGCTCAGTGATGGGGATCATGATGAAGGTGGTGCTCAGTGATGGGGATCATGGTGAAGGTGGTGCTCAGTGATGGGGATCATGGTGAAGGTGGTGCTCAGTGATGGGGATCATGGTGAAGGTGGTGCTCAGTGATGGGGATCATGGTGAAGGTGGTGCTCAGTGATGGAGATAATGATGAAGGTGATGCTCAGTGATGGGGATCATGGTGAAGGTGGTGCTCAGTGATAGAGATAATGATGAAGGTGGTGCTCAGTGATGGGGATCATGATGAAGGTGATGCTCAGTGATGGGGATCATGGTGAAGGTGATGCTCAGTGATGGGGATCATGGTGAAGGTGGTGCTCAGTGATGGGGATCATGGTGAAGGTGGTGCTCAGTGATGGGGATAATGATGAAGGTGATGCTCAGTGATGGGGATCATGATGAAGGTGGTGCTCAGTGATGGAGATAATGATAAAGGTGGTGCTCAGTAATGGGGATCATGATGAAGGTGATGCTCAGTGATGGGGATCATGATGAAGGTGGTGCTCAGTGATGGAGATAATGATGAAGGTGATGCTCAGTGATGGGGATCATGGTGAAGGTGGTGCTCAGTGATGGGGATCATGGTGAAGGTGGTGCTCAGTGATGGAGATAATGATGAAGGTGATGCTCAGTGATGGGGATCATGATGAAGGTGATGCTCAGTGATGGGGATCATGGTGAAGGTGGTGCTCAGTGATGGGGATCATGGTGAAGGTGGTGCTCAGTGATGGAGATAATGATGAAGGTGATGCTCAGTGATGGGGATCATGGTGAAGGTGATGCTCAGTGATGGGGATCATGGTGAAGGTGGTGCTCAGTGATGGGGATCATGATGAAGGTGGTGCTCAGTGATGGGGATCATGATGAAGGTGATGCTCAGTGATGGGGATCATGGTGAAGGTGGTGCTCAGTGATGGGGATCATGGTGAAGGTGGTGCTCAGTGATGGGGATCATGATGAAGGTGGTGCTCAGTGATGGGGATCATGATGAAGGTGATGCTCAGTGATGGGGATCATGGTGAAGGTGGTGCTCAGTGATGGGGATCATGATGAAGGTGGTGCTCAGTGATGGAGATAATGATGAAGGTGGTGCTCAGTGATGGGGATCATGATGAAGGTGATGCTCAGTGATGGGGATCATGGTGAAGGTGGTGCTCAGTGATGGGGATCATGGTGAAGGTGGTGCTCAGTGATGGGGATCATGGTGAAGGTGGTGCTCAGTGATGGGGATCATGATGAAGGTGGTGCTCAGTGATGGGGATCATGATGAAGGTGATGCTCAGTGATGGGGATCATGGTGAAGGTGGTGCTCAGTGATGGGGATCATGGTGAAGGTGGTGCTCAGTGATGGGGATCATGATGAAGGTGGTGCTCAGTGATGGGGATCATGATGAAGGTGATGCTCAGTGATGGGGATCATGGTGAAGGTGGTGCTCAGTGATGGGGATCATGATGAAGGTGGTGCTCAGTGATGGAGATAATGATGAAGGTGGTGCTCAGTGATGGGGATCATGATGAAGGTGATGCTCAGTGATGGGGATCATGGTGAAGGTGGTGCTCAGTGATGGGGATCATGATGAAGGTGGTGCTCAGTGATGGGGATCATGATGAAGGTGATGCTCAGTGATGGGGATCATGATGAAGGTGGTGCTCAGTGATGGGGATCATGATGAAGGTGGTGCTCAGTGATGGAGATAATGATGAAGGTGATGCTCAGTGATGGGGATCATGGTGAAGGTGGTGCTCAGTGATGGGGATCATGATGAAGGTGGAAATGGCCGATGCGTGTGTAGAGTTTCTCTCTGTGTCAGGCTCTAAATGCGTTAACTACACAGAGTAGCCAGATTATTATTATCTCTGAACTGTGGAGGGTGGCAGGAGGGCATAATAATCTGGCCACTCAGTGAGAGTGAGAGTGAGTGTGTGTGTGTGTGTGTGTGTGTGTGTGTCTGTGTGTGTATGTTAGAGGCCCAGTGCATGAATTTGTGCATGGGTGGGGTCCGGACAGCCTGGCCAGGGGGAGGGGACATGGGTGGTTGGCCGGCCTGCCTGCTGGTCGAACTTCTGGTCGAGGGGACAATTTGCACATTAGCCTTTTATTATATAGGATATACACTGAGTGGCCAGGTTATTATGCGTTCAGAGATCATAATAATCTGGCCACTCAGTGTATTTTAATACGGACAGTGACCCTATGAGGCGGGTGCACTATTTGATCTTTGTTATACAGATGGGGAAACTGAGGCAGGTGGGAATATTCTTAGCCTGCAGCCAACTTAACAGTCAGTGCTGACAGGGACAGAGGGTCAGTGGTTGGGCTGCCATCTGGGCTCAGACTAGGGTCATGCTGATCTCATTTGTGTCTTCAAATGCTGCCTGGCTGCCGGGCCACCAGGGTGCCAGGCCCCAGGCCCCAGGCCCCAGGCCCGTGTCCTCAGGGACCAGCAGGCGCTCAGCACACATTACCGCCCCCAGAACACCTCTCCAGGATCCCTGTCTGCTGGCCTCCAAGCGAGGCCTGCGGGGAAGTCAGTGCCCATCCCTTCTTCCTGCCCATCCACATCCAGAAACTCCCCTTTCCCCCCACCCCCATAAGGCAGTAGCTTGCTATACCTTAAAAATAGGGTGCACGGCGGGCAGCTGGCGGTACATGGCGATGCCAAACACTTCGGACATCAGGTGTGTGCGCAGGAGGTGGGTGATGGTCTGGTGGATGTGGAAGTCACTGGAGCGCACCCAGATTTTGGCCAGAAGCCAGTCATATTTCGCATCCGAAGGAAGGAAAATGGGGTTTTCGTCTCCTGGAACTTGGTTCAGCTGGTGCATAGAAGAGAGAAAATACGCTTAATCTTTCATTCCAAACCATAGCTCCCGGAAAGCCCGGCCACTCAGGAAATTACAGAGGAATCTGGATTCCTTTTTTAAATTAAATCTTTATTGTTGAAAATATTCCATATTCCTTTTTATTCTCCATTGACCCCTTCTGGCTCGCTCCCTGCCCCCCTTCCTCCCCTTCCCCCCCGCAAGGCCTTCACCACCCTATTGTCTGTGTCTATGAGTTATACATACAGTATATGCATACACGTTCTTTGGTTGATCTCTTCCCACCCGCACCCCCACCCCCTGCCTTCCCTCTGAGATTCCACAGTCTGTTCTATGCTTCTATATCTCTGGGTCTATTTTGTTTATCAGTTTATTTTGTTCATTAGATTCTACATATGAGCGAGATCATGTAATACTTGTCTTTCTCTGACTGGCTTATTTCTCTTAGCATAATACTCTCCAGGTCCCTCCATGCTGTCTCAAAGGGTAAGAGATCCTTCTTCTTTACTGCTGCATAGTGTTCCATTGTGTAAATGTATCACAGCCTTTTTATCCACTCATCTTCTGATGGGCACCTGGGCTGTTTCCAGATCTTAGCTATTGTAAATTGTGCTGCTATGAACATAGGGCTGCATACATTCTTTCTGATTGGATTTCTTAAATAGGGACTTTTGAATCCTGGGAGGATCTTGGGGGAGAGCAAGTGGCTCAGGGGGCTTTGTTTCCCATCCCAGCTACATCGCTTACTACCTGTGGAACCCGGGGCAACTTCCAGAGCCTCCATGAGCCCCGGTGCCACCATCTGGAATAAGGGGACAGTATCTGCTCAGCTCACAGACTATGGGGGTTGTGAATAAGGGCGTGAAGGCACCAGCCTTCAGTGCTCAGGGCACATGCTGAGTCTTCCACCGGCCCCCACACCCCTCTTGCCTTTCCCATCAGCTTACTCCTTCCTGGTTCCCGCTGCCTTTGGGTCTCCTGCACCATCCCTTCCTCTGCTCTCCCCTTAAATGCTGCTGTCCCCAGGCTCTGCCTCAAGGCCTCTTCTGGCTCCCTGCTTGCCCCGACCTGCTCCGGTTCCCAGGGCTTGAGCCCCTCATGATGCAGTGTCCCAGGCCACTGTCGCTTTAGCCCAGACCTCCGGCCAGTGCTTCCCTAGTGGAGACCAGGCTGTCTTCCCCCTCCAGTTGCTACTCCACACTGGGGCAAGGTGATTTTTTTTCTAAAAAGGAAATCATGTTGAAACATAGGCCATCTTGTTCCAGTAACCTCTATTTTGTAAAAAGTGCTGTTGAAATTTTAACTCGGCTGTTCTTGGCTTCTATAAACATGCTTGCTTAAATAATAGGGAAAATAAGACTACTCCCATTTCAGAGAGGCCATAAACTATGCCCCAGACAGAGTTATCAATGCTGGCGCCAGGCCAAGCCTTGAGATATGGTCTCACGGCCTCATCCCAGCACATGGGCTTTTTGCAAAGCCTGTGAAAGATCCAGAAGTAGAATCCCATATTTGGGAGACAAAGGACAGGAAAAATATAAAGGGGGAAAAGCTCCTCCATGTTTTTGCTCAGGCTCTGGAAACAATATACCTCTGAGCCCGCCGGTGTAATAAAGACTCCTAATTACTAATTAATTTGGCTTATTAAGGTGTCTTATGTTCAGCTTGCTGATTTACAATATAGCAATGTTATGCCAATTTTTAAAAAAATATGCAGTCACTTCCTAATGCCTGAAAAGAAAGCCCCTAAACTCCATGGTCTGGCCGCTAACATCGGACCCTTCCCTTCGTCCCTTCCCTTCGCCAGGCCACTGGTTCTTAGCTGTGCCCATGCCAGTAGTCACAGCATTCATCACACTGCTCAGCTTCAGGACCCCTCGGCATGATATCATGTGAGTCTGCAAGGTAGGCACTCATCACTCCTCTTTCAGAAGAGGACAGGCGTCTTGGAGGGGGACATTTACCATGACAATGAAGACTGGGGAGTGGCATTCCAGCTGCCGAGCAGGTGAGGGTTGGGGTTGAGTGGGGCTCAGCTCGCTGGGCTGCAGTCCCTCCCAGCTCAGTGTGGCTACAGCCCAGTGACCCAGGAGAGCTGCCTGCCATGGGGGGGCAGCACCGAGTGGGTGCCTCAAGGTCATACTAAAGGTTTTGGAAGGCAGTTTCTCTGCTTCTCTCTCAAAAGCAGCAGTATCCAATAGAAAAATAATGCAAGTCACAAATAGAATTTTAAATTTTCAGGCAGCCACAGTAATAAAAGAAGAAACAGGTGAAATTTATGTTATAATAACATTTTATTTTACCTAATATATCTAAAATATTATCATTCAACATAAAAATAATATAAAATTACTAATGAGATATTTACATTCTTTATATGGGTAGTATATTTTATTATTGTTAGCATGGAGTAAAGCTAATGGTGTTTTTGAGGAGTACATTTATTGACACCTTGCTAAAGTAACTAATTCTAGTCGCTTTTTAAAAAATTAGAGTCTCTTAGGTTTTCTAAGTCCACCAAAATATAGTTAGTCTTCTCTGTGTTTTTTTTTTTACATGTTTATTATTTTACTAGAGGCCTGGTGTATGAAATTCGTGCACAGGGGGAGGGGTCCCTCAGCCCAGCCTGCACCCTCTCCAATCCAGAACCCCTTGGGGGGTTTTCAACTGCCTCTCACAATCTGGAACTGTTGGCTCCTAACCCCTCTGCCTGCCTGCCTGATTGCCCCTAACCACCTCTGCCTTGCCCTGCACCTGGGACCCAGGATTCCCTCCCTCTGGCCGGCCACAGGAACCCAGGACCAGGGCTGGCTTTGCTCGGGCTGGCCACAGCTGCAGGGGACCATGGGTGGACGGCTTTGCTTGGGCTGCAGCTGCAGGCGCCTGGGACCACAGGGCAGGCAGCTTGTCCCTCTCCTGGGCCCAGCCCCAACCACTGGTGCCTGGGACCATGGGGCGGGTGGCTTGTCCCTCTCCTGGCCGCAGCCTGGCTGGTCCCCATTCCTCTCTCGTGAGCTCATTTGTGCCTGGCTGGTCCCCATTCATCTGTTGCGAGCTCATTTGTGCCTGGCTGGTCCCCATTCCTCTCTCACAAGCTCATTTATGACTGGCTGGTCCCATTCCTCTCTCCCCAGTATTGAGTGTCTGAGCAGTTATGGCGTGAGGGCGTGATGATGTGAGGGTGTAATGACCATTTGCATATTAGCTCTTTATTATATAGGATTTTCTTATTTATCATATCCAGGACAATGTTAAATAACAATGGTGATATCAGCATTCTTGTGTTTTTGCTTTTTTTCATTTTTATTGAATTTATTGGTGACATTGGTTAATAAAATTATATAGGTTTCAGGTGTATAATTCTGCAATGCATCATCTGTATATTGTACTGTGTGTTCACCTCCCCAAGTCAAGTCTCCTTCTATCATCCTTTATCCCCTTTAACCTCCCCTACCTCCTTCACCCCCTTCCCTCTAGTAATCACCATGCTGTTGTCTGTGTCTATGAGTTGTTGGTTTTTGCTTAATCCCTTCACCTTTTTCACTCAACTCCCTCCCCTCTGGCAGCTGTAAGTCTGTCCTCTGTATCTATTTTCATTAGTTTAACTACTTTGTTCATTAAGCATTCTTGTTTCTGATTTTAATGGAAATGACCTTAGGATTACCATTTTTGAATGATATTTCTTGATTTCATCATATGGAGGTAATTTATTTCTATTATTTTAATTTTCACAAGTTGTGTTATTACATTTCCTTTAGGTTTCAGTTGGTACAACCTGAATATTTTCCGTATAGGCGTGGTGAATTAGGCTGATACAGAGGCATCTGGAATAAACTCGCTTGGTTGTGAAAAACTGCTGCGTTCGCTCTTCATTGTTAGTATGAAACACCTTTGTCAGTCTCTTAAACCTGCATCTGTCACTCTAGTCATGTAATCATTGCTACAGCCCTGCAAGGTAGGCGGACACTATTGCTAGGGACCGTTTACGTCAGAGAGAGAAACTGAGGCACAGGTGCGCACAGTCAGTAGCAAAGCTGGTGCCTGTGGCTCTTCTGGAGCCTGCCCGTTGCAGCAGGCCTTGCCAGCCTCGTAGCATGATGTGGGGGCCATGTGCCCTCGGGAACTCTGGCGACGTCTAACGGCGCCTGCAACTTCAGCCCTCATCACAGGGCCTCTCACCAGTCCAGACATCTAACCAGCTTTCTAGATGTTTAGCTGGAAATTGGCCTATTTTCTACAACTTGTTCTAGTAATTAGTGTTTTGCTTGGATTTATCCATTTCCTTCAGGTTTTCAAGTTTGTTGCCACATCATTACTCTTTTAAAAAATCTGTGATCGTCTTTCTCTTCTGTCCAATCTTGTATATTTTTGCTTTTTATTCTTTCATTAGCCTCATGAGGGGCTTTTTTCAGAACCAGGCTTTGAATGTATTACTCTCTGGCCTTCATTTGCATGGCTCTTTATAATTTGCAAAGTCTCCATTGTCGGGAGCAGGAAGAGATTCAGGAACAACCTGTGACTTGCTCAAGGTCCACGGCCTGTAAGCAAGTGGCAGAGCTGGGCCTCAAGCCGGGCCCCAACCCCAGGCCACCCCGAGGGCCCTGGAGCACCAGCTGTGTCAGGGGCACACCAGTGGGAGTGGCCCATCCTTGCTTTCCTCACTGCTGACTCCTCTTACATCACCTGGCCCTTACCCTGTGCACAGGGCTTCTCTCTGGTGATGGCTGGACCGCTCCTGCAGGAAACGTGCCCCGGGGCTGGGGACAGGGGAGCACTGACTTGAAGCCAGAGGCCTGGTGTGAGTCCCAGCTTTGCTACTGACTGTGCGCACCTGTGCCTCAGTTTTCCTCTCTGACATAAACGGTACCTAGCAATAGTGTCCGCCTACCTTGCAGGGCTGTAGTGATGATTACATGACTAGAGGCAGGTCCTTCCTGGAACCCCTGGTGACTGTTTCAGCACGCAGATTTTTAAGACTATCAGTGTGCATACTTCATTGTGTGACACCTCTTTCTCCCACCCAGGTCTTGGCAACATATAGTTTACAATCAAATATATTAGTACTAGAGGCCCAGTGCACAAAATTCATGCACAGGAGGGGGGCCCTAAACCGGCAGTCGAACATCCCTCTCACAATCTGGGACCGCTGGCTCTTAATCACTCATCTGCCTGCCTGTCTGATTGCCCCTAACTGCCTCTGCCTGCCAGCCTGATGCCCCTAACTGCTCCCCTGCCGACCTGATTGCCCCTAACTGCCCCCCCGCCGACCTGAATGCCCCTCTGCCGACCTGATTGCCCACAACTGCCCTCCCCCGCTGGCCTGATCGCCCCTAACTGCCTCTGCCTTAGCCCCTACCACCGTGGCTTTGTCTGGAGGATGTCCAGTCTAATTAGCATATTACCCTTTTATTAGTATAGATTCCTACAATGACATATGAATTTCACATTGAAAGGGACAAAACCTTTAATTGGTTCAGAGTGAGTTTTGCTACCAATGAATTTGCTGCCATTTTTTGAAAATCCTAGTAGTGTTAGAACTTTTTAGATTTCAGGATTGAGGATAAGGGATTGTAGACTGCATGGGTAACCCTTAGGGGCAGTTTTGGCATGTGGTTAGCACCAGGCAAAATCAGTGACTATGATGTCTCTAGCACCAATGTCTGGCTCAGGGTTGGCTAAAAGTGCTGTTTGCTGAATGCTTGTCGGCCTGTTCACCATGGGCCCCTGGGCAGCCCACTCCCAGGACCTCTGCCAGGTCCCACCTGGTGTTGCTTCCTGCTGTCTGGACACCAGCTTCCACAGTGTCGCAGATCCTGGTGCTGTGAGGAGGCAGATGGCAGCCAGGAACAGGAGAGATGAAACTCTGTCCCACCCACCTCTCCCCAAAAGGCACCAGGGCTCACATGTCTCCTGGCCCAGGCTCCAAGCTGCCTCTCAGGGCTCAGTGTCCTGCTCACGTCACAGCTTCCCCTGCCTGGCCCCTGTTGACATTATGATTTGGGGCTCCTGCCCAGGGTGGAGGTGAAGTGTGTTATCCCAGGGCAGGTCCTCTGCAGACAGCTCATCTTGCCAGGAATTTCTCAAGTGGGTCTTGGGGAGTGGAGCCCTCCCTGGGGACAGCGCTCCCCATGCCTGGCAGGAAGCCCTGGTTCTTGTTTCCTGCTTTCTGCCTCCTCCTTAGGAGACACAGGCAGAGCTGCCTTTCCTCCTGGAGGTTCGAGTGAGCCTCCCTTAGCCCTGTCTGCTGAGGGTGAAGCCCAGGAAAGGAGGAGGCAGAGCCTACCTGGATGGCGATGGGGACCATCTTGTTGACCAGGTTCTTGTACAGCAGGCAGATGGGAGCGGCCAGGAACTGCAGTGTGCAGGGGTCTGTTTTGTTGGCATCAATGCCGTCCAGCAGCTCAAAGTCCACGATGAAGATGTTCCCTTGCTACAGGAAGCAAGAGGAAATGTGTCCAACTCAGTGTCAGCCAGAGACGGGCCCTGGAAGGAGGCCCAGAGGGAGGGACGGCAGCTCCGGAGGCCCCTCGCTCAGCAGAGTGGAAATTTGTGGTTCTTTGTGCCCCAGCTTAGAGGCTGACTCAGCCAGGAGCTTCAGGTTGCAGAGGCTTCCTCACAGGATGAGGGAGGGGCAGTGCCCATCTGCATTTGCTGTACAAAGTCTCCTGCTCCTTAAGGAAGATGTGGAAAGGCCAACCAGGGGTACAGTGTAATAAGAATAAAGCAGATAGCGTTCAGATGAAATCGATGAGTCAAATAGCAGAGTGTCCCTGTAGGTTTCCAGATACATCAAGTTCAAAACCAGGCAAAGTCCACTGTCGGTCACCCTCAGGAGAGAGTAGGAAAGGGGGCGTGTCTTTGGGGGTGGGAGGTTCTGCAGGGGAGTCTACAGAGGCAGGCAGAGGTCTAGAGGGTCAAGACAGGGCCTTTGGCTGGGAGTGCTCTCCTGGGGCCCAGAGGAGCTGCAGGATCTGGGGATCTGCAAGAGTGGTGGGCTCAGTGACCCTGTTGGAGCTGGTGGCACGGTGGGAAGGGCCATGTGGCATGAGTTCACTGACTGGCTGGTGTGCCGCGCCGGCATGGCCAAGGGTAAACCTGAGTGGGGGTGGCTGAAAGGCTTAGAAAAGACAGACAAGAGAATGAAAGCTGGGTTTTAGTAGGACGCTGCTTCCTGAGAGACAGTGCCGCACCCCACAAACCGTGTCTTTATTTTATAGCAGATGCCACGAGGCAAAGTAAGGGCATGATCAAGATGTTTACAACATTCTCCTGGGTTTCAATCCTACTCAACTGCACGCACCTGAACTCTATCAAGCCCACATCACTCAGGCACGTGGGGCCACGTGTTCAGACCATAGGTTCAAGCTTACAACTACAGCTGTTGGCTATAATTGTGCTGGGAGGGCTCTGCCCTCCAAGCTGGGACTTGCACGTGGCCATGAGAGGACTGTGTCCTCTCATTAGTCCAAGGCTTGAACCTGTCCAAAACACTGTAGCCGTGCCCCACAGGCTGGCATTCCTAATGGGCACCCTTTCTGTAGTTACTCTGCTTCACTGCCGAACAAATGTGCCTGGGGCTGGGGGAAGCAGAACACTGCCCTTCCCAGGCTCCACTGAGTCCTCTAGAGCGCGCCCCCCACCGCCCTCGAGTGTCCCGGCTTCCTTAGCATGGGTGGGCCAGTCAGGCCAGAACTGGGGGTTTGTATAGGAGGCAAGCAGCTCTTAAGCTTTGCTTGTGTGTGCGTGCGTGCATATGTGCATGTGTGCATGTGTGCGTGTGTGTGTGCGTGCTTGTAAGTCTGCATGTGTGCGTGTGTGTGTGTTTCAGGTGTACAGCATAGTGGTTAGACATTGGTATAACTTACGAAGTGATCCTGGGATAAGTCTAGACCCGCCTGACACCATATTACTACAATAGTATTGGCGACATTCCCTGTGCAGCACCTCACACCCAGGACTGTCCTGTAATGGCTTTTCTAGTTTCCAGTGAGTGATGGAGTGGGCAGTGGGGGAAGGGGTCAGGTCGACAGGAGCTTAGGGGAGCTGCATGTGCATGACTCTGCCCACAGAGGTTGCAGTGGCCACTGCACCCTAGCTGAGGGGCACCCAGGACCCAAGAGCTCGGCTACCATCCTCCTGCTCTGTGAACATGAAGGGCCCCGCAGTCATGTGGCACCAGCGATGAGCTCTGAGCATCTGCTATGATGCATGCAGGGCAGGAGTGGGACAGGGTTGGGGGTCACATACTTGGCCAACCAGGGCAGATGGGTGTTCCAGGAGAGTGTGTGGCAGGACTCCTCGGGGCCCCTGGAGAAGGGAAACAGGGGGGCTGGTGGGTCACAGGGCTGTCAGAGCTCCTGTGATGGGCTGGACAAGGACTTTCAGAGCAGATGTGCCCATCAGTGAGCACTACACAGGACCCAGGTTAGTTAATGTGATGGGAGCCGGAGGCCTGGGAGCCAGAGGCCTGGACTTGGGCCTGCAATGGGGCATTTCTCTGTTATCCCGAGCCACCTCCTTTCTGGGCTGCGGTGGCATCCTTCTGGAAGGTGAGGGAGCAGCCCTGGCTCCCAGTTCTACATTCTAGGATTCCGCTGTGGACATGGGTGATCTTGCCTGTCCCATGCCCGGTCCTCTCCATTTGGTCAGCATCCTTGTTGGGGCCTTAGTGATTGCTTCAGGGGATTGAGAATTGTGCTGTGGGCGATGGGGTGGCTTGTGTGTATGACTCCAGTCAGTGGTGGCTATGAGACTACTGCTTCAGGACCAAACCACAGCTGAGTGTCCAGACCATCACTCAAAGGAAAGATGACCATGTGGCAAAGATGGGTACAACCCACCTGTCCCACAGATGGCCGGGACCCGGAGCAGAGGCTGTCTCCTGCCGGGGTGCCAGGTGCGCAGCAGGCTGCTCAGTGCCTCCCAGTTGTAGGATTCTCTGCCTTTTAAGGTCCTCATATTCCCTGATGTGACGTTTGAAACCTAAGCACTGGCTCAAGTTAACACGCCCAGCAATTGATCTACAGGGGGAGCTGCTTTGTGCTGCCTGCATGGGGCATGGGTTGTTGTTAGCCGCCCATGTGACCAGGTGGTATCTGGGGGCCGGACAGATCAGGGAAGCAGGGTGGCAGGGGCCTTTCCTGGGGTGCATCTGGGAAGGCAGCCCTCCAGAGGCAGGTGGGTAGGGTGGGGCTGGCAGATCTGTCCACAGGTGGCGCTAACCATCCCTCTTTGCCTGGGGCCCCAAGGTGAGCTAAGCAAGCAAGATGGGTGACTGGACACAGCAGAAGGCCATGAGTCACCTGGGGGACCAAGGGCCATTCCTGGGGCTCAGTCCCCAGCAAGAAAGGTGCTGACGCTGAGTCGCGCCTGACCCACCATGGAGGCCGAGACTAGGTTTGTCTTGGAACTGAAGAGGATGGACCCTCAGGTGAAGGCTGGAACAAGGGCTGGTGCGGGGGAGGATGGGGGGCGGCCAAGGGCAGAAGCAGATGACACCAACATTTCAAATTAGAAAGTCAAAAATTTCATGTTTTCTTCTTTGTTTTGTTCTGCTGCAGGTTGTTCCTTTTACCAGTTTTCTCACCTTTGCAAGGTGGATAACAATGTGATGCCTGGACCATTACAGGCTCAAGTCAGAGGGAGCTCTGAATTGTTGATATTGACATTGAAAATATTGACATTATGTTCCTAGACCCAAGCATCACGGAGCCACGTCCCGTCAGTTCCTCGTCCTGTGTTAGACAAGGCAGACCCATAGATGCCCAGGGGAAGGAAGCAGCTGCTCCTGGGGCAGCTGTCATCCTTAGCCCAGCAGAGGAACCTAAGGGTGATGGCCTCAGGCCATCAGCACTGGCCAACAGGAAGTGGTTTCTGTCAGACAGTGTGACCGGGGCATCTAAGCTGGGCCTCTGGCCTGGACACTGTCTCCAGCCAACTAGGTCCTACCTCGACCTCCTGCTCCAAGGTGAGCTGCCGCTCCAGGCTGCACTCCACCATCTCTGTGGTCACTGGGAGCTTCTCGGGCAACTTGGTGCAGCGCTGGATCAACACGGGATTGCAGCCGTTCAGGAATTGGTAGCCGAACATGAGGTCTTCCTGCCAGTGATTCATGACCCGCTCTGTGGAGGAGAGAAGCGAATCGTGGCACTGCCCAAGATCTCAGGGGGGCAGCCTGGGCCCTGCTGGGTCCCCTTTCCCAGGCACCAGAGAGCTGGCTGACCCCGGGCTCCGCCTGCCTGCCCCTTGCCCATCACTTGGTCAGGCCGTGGCACCTCCTGCCCTCCTTGAGGTTGGCCCTTAGAAGTTTCCTGGGGCACCCTTTTCTCAAGTACAAAAATAAAAATAGGCTAATGGGATTGCATTAACCTAAAAAACTGCACAGCAATGGAAACAGCAGTGTGTAAGGCAGGCTACAGAATGGGAGAAAGTGTTTGCAAAGCATATATATATCTGATGAGGGGTTAATGTACGAAATACATAAGGAACTCCTATAACTCAACAAAAGAAGACTAATACTCAATTTAAAAATGGGCAAAGGACTTGAACAGACATTTCTCCAAAGAAGACATACAAATGGCTAGCACGTGTATGAAGAAATGCTCAGTGACTCGACCCATCAGGGAATCAAAACAACCTCACACCTGTCAGGATGTCTTACACAAAATGAAGCTAAACAAAAGGCAATAGTGAGGATGTGGAGACTGGAACCCTTGCGCATTGTTGGTGGGAATACGGAATGTGCAGTGCTAGAGAACATAGCCCAGTGCAGGGTGGCAGCCTGGGCGAGGGGAGGCCTGGGCAGTCGGGCCTGGCAGGCCAGCCTTGCTGGAGCAGGGCAGGCGGCCCTTTCCACTGCCAGGCAGTCTCCCCAGCACCAGGAGAGCTCCACAGGCACACTCACCAGAAATAGTGTTGCTGATCTTGACGAAGATTTTTTCGAAGTCGGCGAAGTCACTCCAGGACGACTGGAACATGTGCATGAAGCGGTTGATGAAGAGGTTCTCCATCCTGCACACAGGGCACAGCATCACCCACAGCATCACTGTGAGGCCTGCCCTCCCCATACAGCCCTCACACCCTGGCCTACGGAGCCTCTAGATCCCTCCTGGGCAGCGGGGACTCGTTCCCAGGGCAGCTTCTGTGGGGAGCTCCTTGCAGGACAGAAACTGGCACCCCTTCCCGATGCTCTCCCTCCTGCACCTCCCTGTGAGAACTTGGCTGCCTGCCATGGAGGACTGTGTGTGGCGCCTCCAATCCTGTGTGTGCATGCTTCCATCCACACGTGCATGCTTCCGTCCACACGCTCATGCCTTCATTCATTCTCAGTGCAAGCTTCCAGGACAGGGGGACAAATTGCCTATGCAGCTGCTCTACTGAGTCTCCTGGATTTTGGAGGGATTAGCGGTTCAGTTGAATTTAACCCTTGTTTACTTTTTACTAACGCCTGGTTCTGTGCCTGGTGCTAAGGAGGACACAGTCTCCCAGTGCTCATGACACAGGATAGCAAAATAACCCAGGACCAGCACTTGATAAATTTAAAGTGCAGGCTGTAGGCAATAAAGAGGAAGCTCTGAGCCATCCCAGGGGCTCCTGGAGGAGGCAGGTATGGGATGGGCATGGGAAAGGTGGAGAGGAAGGGCGGAGTTTCCCAGGCTACCCTGCAAATTCCCAGCAAAGCACAGCAGAGGTGTGGGAGATCTGTCTGATGCTCACGGTGACACACTCTGCCTCAGTTTCTCTGGCACACACATGGCTGAGAGTAACAAGCCGGTACCCATTCCTTCCCCTCTGGCAGTGCTTGCTGCCTCCAGTGTTCAGGCCTCCTCACGTGCCCTGTCTTTTGTGTGTCCTGACTCAAGCAAGGGCCTTTGCACGTGTGGTTTGCTCTGCAACACCCTGCATCCCTCTTTCTGCTCCTGAGCATATGGGGTGAGTATACCCTGAAGGCTCCCCCAGCGTGCCCCAACTCCTCCTTCAATTGCACAGAAGCTGCCCCTTCTCCAAACCAGGTTGGCCCTGTGATGCTCTCGGCAGCACTGAAGGAGGTTACATGCACACACACCTGTGTGAGCACCTGCTGCCTTAGCTAAAAGGCGGGTCTGCATTGCTCAGCACCGAGCCCAGGCCCCTGGCACCAGAGGGGCCCAGGCAGCATTGAGCATGGTCTGAGGGGGTGGCAGAAGCTGGGGCCGTGGAACCATGCCAGAGGTGCTCCTCCAGTGGGCTCCCCTTCCCACTCCACCCCAGGAGAGCCAAGCAGAGCCAGTAACCTCCCCAAGGAAGCAGTCCTAGCTGGTTAGGGCTCAGCACTCCCCCAGGACTGTCTCCCAGGGAAGTGGGCTGTCTTTGTCTGAGCATCGTCAGGGGAAGGTGTGAGAGTCCGGAGGCCTCCTCAGTCTCTCCCTGACCAGCGGAAGGAAAGGACTGAAGTTTGGGTGTTTTGTCAGAGTGAACCTGGCTTGCAGACTCCCATTCTGGATCTGCCTCAGTTTAGCAAATGCCTTTGCTTTGGAATGATTGCCCTGGGACCCCTAAGAGCCACGCTGCTGAGGAGAGGGGCCTGAGGCCACAAAGCTGGTGACCTCTGTGAGCCTCCATCCCCCCCAAGCTGCCTGCAGGTCATTGTGACGCTGTGATGCCCAGAGGTGCTGGAGCACAACAGGGCAGCAGTGGCCACACAATAGGCTCAGCATCTTGAAACTGGAGAATAAGGCTGGCAGCATCCTTCAGTCCATGGCTGGAATCATTATCAGTTATCCCAGTCCCTCAAAGGGAAGGAAGAGCTCTGAACCCATGCTTGGCATACACCCATTCTGTTCTACACTCTTGCTTGTCCTACACCCATCCTTGTCCTACGCCCATCCTTGTCTTACGCCCATGCTTGTCCTACGCCCATGCTTGTCCTACACCCATGCTTGTCCTGCACCCATGCTTGTTCTGCACCCATGCTTGTTCTGCACTCATGCTTGTTCTGCACCCATGCTTATCCCGCACCCATGCTTGTCCTACAACCATGCTTGTCCCGCACCCATGCTTGTTCTACACCCATGCTTGTCCTGCACCCATGCTTGTCCTACGCCCATCCTTGTCTTACGCCCATGCTTGTCCTACGCCCATGCTTGTCCTACACCCATGCTTGTCCTGCACCCATGCTTGTTCTGCACTCATGCTTGTTCTGCACCCATGCTTGTCCTGCACCCATCCTTGCCCTGCACCCATGCTTGTCCTACACCCATGCTTGTCCTGCACCCATGTTTGTCCCGCACCCATGCTTGTCCTACAACCATGCTTGTCCCACACCCATGCTTGTCCCGCACCCATGCTTGTTCTACACCCATGCTTGTCCTGCACCCATGCTTGTCCTACACCCATGCTTGTCCTACACCCATGCTTGTTCTACACCCATGCTTGTCTTATACCCATACTTGTTCTACACCCATGCTTGTCCTACACCCATGCTTGTTTGACACCCATGCTTGTTGCGGCTTCCACTCCAGTAGGCAGCTGGTGAGGCCCAAGAATGCTATTTACCTCTTCCCTCACCATCTTCTTCTAGCTTCCTTTTTAGTAAATTTCTGGGTACAGAAGCCCTTGTTAAGCTAGAGGAAAAAAAATCTCACGTAGCATCTGAGTGTGGAAAGGACTTGTTTCTGAGGAGAGGCCTTTCCAAGTCCCTACAGTCCCCACAGCCCTGAGGTTGTTCTAGTGCCAGATGGTGCCCAGGAAAGAGGTCCTGGACACTGTACCATGTGGGGAACTGGGAGTGAGTCACAGTCCAGTCATTCCCCCTGGGAGTGGTCACAGTCTCTCCAGCTGGATCTCTGAAGTTGGAACAGGGTGGGTGCGGCAGTGCTCAGAGGAAGCTTTAGATCCAGGAAGAAGTGGAGTTAGGAGGAAAATATTTGCATGGCCCCATAGAGATAAATTTTTCTATGTATTTATAGACAACTTGGATACAAGGGACTTAAAGATCTGTTATTGTAAAAAGAGGAAGCTGCGCCAAGAGAAGGCACCCAGCTTGTTCGAGGTCACACAGCCAGGTAATAACATGGCCAGGTAATGGCACAGCCAGGTGGATACCTACACCGAGCTGCTGGCCTGGCCTGGGAGAGGCAGGAGCTCTTGTTTCCTCTACTTCCCCTGCTTCTTTCCTCCTAACAGCTTCTTCATTTCCCATTTCAGTTTTGCCGTTTGGGGGCGGGGCAGGGCGCAAAGCTTACTGAGGAAGGCTGGCCTTGATCTAGGCAGAACAGGTGGCTCGGAGGAAATGGGTCATTACAGTTACTCAGAGTGCTGTGGAAACCAACTGCCCAGAGGCAGAGGCCCAGTGTGGAAAGCCTTTTTGGTGACTTTGGCCATGAATTCCAATTCTGCATAGGCAGGACTGAGCTTAGCCATGGGCAAAATGACACTGCTATGACATAAGCCTCAGGGACACAGAGCAGGCCCTGGGTTTGTGGATAATATAAAAAACCTTCAGTGCAGAGTAGGCTGCCAGGCACAGGTTTGGTGGTCTTTCCCCATCAGACCATTAGGGGGTTTAACCAAATGGTCTTGGGATCTCCAACCCATGTGCTGGGGTCTGGACAAAAGAACCCTGGATGGAACCCCAAGCTGTGCTCCCCATCCCAGAGCACCAGAACTGAGAAAGGTGCCCACATAACATCTGGTTATGAAAAGCAGCAGGCTTGCTGTCTGCTAGAGAGAGATAGCTGGAAATTCAGATATACTCTTAAAGGGACAACACACAAAATTTTGTGCGCAGCCACTCATCTTGGGCTCCATCAGAGGGAGGGCAGAATGGATTGGAGGGAGTTGTGTGAGCAGAAGCCAGTTTGGGGGTTCTGGGATTGGAGCTCAGAGGGCAGCCACCCGGTTTCCTGTGCTGAGTCATTCCCTCACACTACAGAGGACATCCCACCCCTTGCTTCTTGACACTAACATGCAGAATGCTGAGCCCTTGGACCTGTCCCTGCTTCAGACCCCCATGGTCCTGACCTCCACCACACTCCCCTGCTAAAGGTTGGGCTCCTGGCCCACCCCCCTTGCAGCTCTAGCCCCTCAGGCCCCAGTCCGGCCCTCCTGAGTCCCCCGAGTTCTCCCTGCGCAGAATGCACCCCCTCTTCCCCTCCAGCGGATTGGCAAACTCCTGTGAATCTTCAAACGCAGGCTGGGCTTCTCTCTCAGGAAGTGTTTTCGGATGCTGTCCTGGTGGACTGCCTCCCTGCCCGCGTTTCTCCATAGCCCTTTCCTTTATTGGGTTTGTCTCAAGGAGACAATCAGCACACCCACCACCTGATGCTGTGAGAGGTCTCTATGGCCCCTGCCCACCAGGCTGAGAGCTTCTTGGTTTGGGACCCAGGGGCCGTTTTGATTCATCTTGACCCTTCCCCCCCTACCCCCCCCCTCCCGCCCCCAGGAGCTCAATAAGCAGGTATCAAAGGCAGAGTAGCAGGTGCTCCACCTGCTCCACCTGCTCCACCTGCTCCCTGGGTGGGGGAGGCCCAGAAGAGCTGGCAAACAGGCAGTGGAGACACAGGACAGAGGAAAATGTCCCCTAAGTGCTCAGAATGGAGAGATAGAGGAAGCTCACCTACAGGGTGCCAGACGTCACCATGGGGACACTGCATACATGAGTTCACGCAAGGCTCCTAACACCTTTAGCAGCTACGCAAGATAGGGCTCATATTATAGAAAGGAAACTTTGGTCCGAAAAATGTCACTCTCTCAAGATGGCGCAGCTGGAGTCTGAATCAACCCCAGCTGGCCAGGTTTTAAATAAGCAGCCTTTTGCTTTTAAAGGGTAGAGATGAGTTGATACTTGTTGCTAATTTTAATAAATTAATAGATGACCCTCTTGCACCCCCCTCCGCCCTCCCCCCGGAAAGCAACAATAACCTGGTACTGCATGTGTGGTCCATGGGCCAGCAGCATTGGCATGACCTGGGGCATACTGGGAATTCAGACTCTCTTAGCTCATCTATCAGCATCTGTGGAGGGCTCCACGGTGGCCCACGCCACAGGGTTGTCTGAAGGACGGCATCTGGACCTATGTTGTCCTGGCCGCCCAGTGACCAGGAGAAGCCCAGTTGTCCTAAAATGAGCCTCACAAAACCCAGCCACAGTTAAGTCAAACCTGCACCCTCCTTTACTGAGTTTGTTTCAAGGTGAGAATCAGCATTTTCTTTTTCTAATTCTAGGGCAGGCTTAAGGAAGGAATGGTACGCTATGCTGAGGAGCACAGGAGGAAGAGAGGAAAATGAAGAGGGGGGAAGGTAAATGCACCTTAACCCCGGTTCCCCCACCTGAGCCCCTGGAGGAGTCTGGAGAGCATTGGGACAACAACATCGAGCAGGTGTCATGGCAGGGCTTCTCAGGGCCTTAAAATCTAGAGCAGGGGTTCTCAGTGTGGTCCCCAGGCCAGCCACCTCTGCACCCCAGACCTTGTTAGAAATGCAGGTTGTAGGCCCATGCCTGGAATCTGAATTGGACACCTGGGGGCAGGTTCAGAAATCCAGGGCTTAACAAGCCTCCAGGGGATTCCGATGCAAGCTGCAGCTTGTAACACCATGGAAAGGGTCGTGATATTTTCAAATTAAACTGACTGTAGAGCAAACCCCCTCTCAGGGAAATGCTACTTGAGGCTTTGTGTTAACTCTTGTTCTTATCCTATGACCCATTTTAAATAAGAAAAAAATGCTACTTTAGCAAATATAATTTAAAAAATTTTAGCTTTAACTTCTAGATTCTCTGACCTCCCCTCCCCCCACCTACATTTTCCCAACTAATTTCTTTTTTCAATGGGACAGAGCTCCTATTTCATAACAAGATGCAATAGAGGTACAGAGGATTGGTATACAGGCATCAGTTAGAAGGTGGAGATGACTTCTAAAGTTTGCAAGAAGACGAGGGCTTAACATCTGTGAAGTGAAGGGGAAGAAGCCCATTTTCTATCAGTGCTTTGGTGGCATGGAGCCCACTTGTTTCTGAGCTGGGAGAGAGATGGAGGTGGGGTCTTCTTCCTATAAAAACTCATGGCTTATATGCATAGCCCATGGACACAGGCATAGGGTAATGAAGACCCGGGGAGGGGGAAGGGGCTGAAAAGGAGGGGGAAATTGGAGATATCTGTAATACTATCAACAATAAAATATATATAAATATATCCTATAAAACAAAAGGCTAATATGCAAATTGACCGAACGGCAGAACGACGGGTGGCTATGGTGTGCACTGACCACCAGGGGGGTGGACACTCAATGCAGGAGCTTCCCCTTGATGGTCAGGGTGCTCCCACAGGGGGAGCGCCGCTCAGCTAGAAGCCTGGCTCACAGCTGGCAAGTGCAGCAGCAGTGGTGGGAGCCTCTCACCTCAGCAGCAGCGCTAAGGACCCCTCGGGGGATGTCCCCAAGGGGTCTCAGACTGTGAGAGGGTGCAGGCTGGGCTGAGCAACCCCCCCTGCCCCATGCACAAATGTCATGCACCAGGCCTCTAGTATCCTATATAATAAAAGCCTAATATGCTAAGTGTCCAGTCATCCGGTAGGCTGTTCACCAATCAAAGCGTAATATGCTAATGATATGCTAAGGCCACTCAACCGCTCGCTATAGCATGCACTGACCACCAGGGGGCAGACACTCAACACAGGAGCTACCCCCTGGTGGTCAGTGCACTCCCACAGGAAGAGCGCCGCTCAGCCAGAAGCCAGGCACATGGCTGGCAAGCACAGCGGTGGTGGCAGGAGCCTCTCCTGCCTCTGCAGCAGCACTAGGGATGTCTGACTGACAGCTTAGGCATAGACTGCGAGAGGGTGCAGATCGTGCTGAGGGACCTTTGAGTGCACAAATTTTGTTTGTGCACGAACAAACCAAAAAACACATGGCTTTGGCTTCCAAAGCAAGAGAATGAGCTCTCTCGAGGCCCCTGTTCTCCATCCCTTCATCTTACCCTCTCTTGCTCCCTCTGAGCTTTGGAGAGCCCCACCCCCAGACCTCACCAGCCTGCTCCCATCTCTTTCTTCCCTCCCCAGAACTCTGTCCCATCCATGTCCTCTCTCTAGGCCCCTGCTCGTCACCTCAGGGGCCAGCTCTCCCCACACACACCAGCTTTTTTTAAGGAGCTGTAATTTATGTAATAATGTTGTCTCTCTTCAAACAAGCACTGGGTGACTGGTGTAGGGTTGGAACAGGGGTGGACATAAATTATTGCTGTCAGCCTCACTCACAGTCCTTTTCCTGCCTCCCATCTACTGTCCCTCGCAGGGCTCCCAACCTTGCTTCGCCTCAATGCTTTCAGAAGCCTTTCTGCATAGCCCTGAGCCTGCCTGTCCCACTGCCCACCCGACCCACCAGCAGAGGCTGCACGTGCCTCTCCAGCTCAACATGCCCCCACAATAGACTCATCTTCTCCTCCAAACCTCTTCTTCCTCAGCTTCCCTTTTAAAGAATCATCTGCGGGAGAGAATCCAAGATGGCATAGGTAAACACCTAAACTGCTGCCTCCCACAACAATTTAAACTGCAACTAAAAGACAAAACGTCTATCACCCAGAACCACGGGAAAGCTGGCTGAGTGGAAGTTCTACAACTAGAAGGAAAGAGAAAAGAGCATTGAGACGTGCACGAGCGCTGAAAAGCTGAGGTACGGAGGCGCGTGATCCGGGCTGGCTGCGGGCGACTGGGTGCGTTGCTTTTTCCAACCCAAAGGGAGACAAGCCCCGGATTACTCTGAAATCCAGTCTCTGGGGAGACGCGGGGGACCCAAACTCCTACGGGGAGAAGCTGGACTGTCTGCCAGTGAGAGTGGCTTGCTTGCAAAGCTGCGCGCAGGAATAATTGTTTACAGCACTGGGGCACAGGACTCCAAGACGCGGTGGGGGACACAGAGCCGGCTAACTAGCAGCCATTGCTGTTTGTCATGCCCTAACCTAGTGACGCCCTGAGACCCCGCCCCACACAACCTACAAACCCACCCAAGCTCCAAGCAGCTCAATTAGCATAAGAAAGCCTGCTCTATCACAGCTTAACCTAGAAAACTTGCAGCCCGGGTCAGACAGCTCCAAAACCTCCAAACCCCAAGCAAAGAGGAGAAAACTGCAGCTCTCACTGTAGCTCCTGCTGAGTGGCCTCAGACAGTAGCTGACCTGCACCCCATTGGAGATCCAGAAGCCAGTGTACCTAGTGGTCAGTGTGAGACACCAGATTTCAACTCCTCACATCCATAAGTGACACATTCAAGAGGCAGACTCAGTGAGCACCAAAGCCCCACTGAAACAAGTCCTGCACCATAAGCGTGTCTTCAGCGCAGCACTTCTTCCATTATAGACACAGGGAGTGCTCACAGCTAATTGGTCTGGAGGTTAATTCCTCCCAGCGTACCAACAGCAATTCAGGCTTAACTACACCAAGACTTTGCACTCAGCCCACAAAGGGGTGTACCAAGAGCATCCACATCAGGTGATTGGGGAGGCTGAGCTACTGCCCCCTATAGGTCACCTACCACACAAAGCCACTCCATCAACACAGGGAAGCAGCCAAAATGCAGAAACAAAGAAACATGTCACGAATGAAAGAAACGGAGGAAAGCAAACTACTGGATGACATAGAGTTCAGAATCACATTTATAAGGTTACTCAAGAATCTTCTTAAAACCGCCGAGAAACTTGATGACACTTCTGAGGAGCCTAGTGAGACCTTCAAGGACTTTAATGAGAATGCCAAAAAAAATGGAAAAGGATCAGTCAGAAATGAAGCATAAACTGTCTGAAATAAAGAATATACAGAAACTCAACTGTAGATCAACATACCCCAAGAATCAAACCAAAGATCTGAAATATGTGGAAACAAAAAACATCCAACCAGAAAAACAAAAAGAAAAAAGAATCCAAAAATATGAAGATAATGTAAGGAGCCTCTGGGACAACTTTAAGCGAAACAACATCCGAATTTTTGGGGTGCCAGAAGAAGGGAGAGAGCAAAATATTGAAAACCTATTAGAAGAAATAATGACAGAAAACTTTCCCTACCTGGTGAAAGAAATAGACTTACAAGTTCAGGAAGCACACAGAACCCCATACAAGAGGAACCCAAAGAGGACCACACCAAGACACATCATAATTAAAATGCCAAGGGCAAAAGACAAAGAGAGAATATTAAAAGCAGCAAGAGAAAAACAGTTAATTACCTACAAGGGAGTACCCATACGACTGTCAGCTGATTTCTCAACAGAAACTATGCAGGCCAGAAGGGAGTGGCAAGAAATATTCAAAGTGATGAACAGCAAGAACCTACAACCAAGATTACTCTACCCAGCAAAGCTATCATTCAGAGTTGAAGGTCAGATAAAGAGCTTCACAAACAAGAAAAAGCTAAAGGAGTTCATCGCCACCAAACCAGGATTACATGAAATGCTGAAGGGTATTCTTTAAGAAGAAGAAGAAGAAGAAGAAGAAGAAGAAGAAGAAGAAGAAGAAGAAGAAGAAGAAGAAGAAGAAGAAGAAGAAGAAGAAGGAGAAGAAGAAGAAGAAGAAGAAGAAGAAGAAGAAGAAGAAGAAGAAGAAGAAGAAGAAGAAGAAGAAGAAGAAGAAGAAGGAGAAGGAGAAGAAGAAGAAGAAGAAGAAGAAGAAGAAGAAGAAGAAGAAGAAGAAGAAGAAGAAGAAGAAAAAGGTAAAGATAAAAATTATGAACAACAAAATGACATCAAATACATACCTACCAACAAGTGAATCTAAAAATCAAGTGAATAAAAAATCTGAAGAACAGAATGGACTGGTGAATATAATAGAATCAGGGACATAGAAAGGGAGTGGACTGACGATTCTCAGGGGAAGCAGGTGGGAGGGGTGCGGGAAGAGATTGGACAAAAATCTTACTCCTATGGATGAAGACAGTGGCGGGGTGTAAGGGCCTGGGGTGGGGTGGGGAATCAGGTGGAGGGGAGCTATGGGGAAAAAAAAAGTGGAACACCTGTAATAATCTGAACAATAAAGATTTAATTAAGAAAAAAAAAAGAATCATCTGCAGTCCCTACAAACCAGATGCCCACCAGTCTGGGTTCTCCCCTCAGCCTGTCCCCACTGTGATCTAAATTCCAACTGGATCCCAGGTTGGTTCATACCGCATCCCTACTCTCCTGTTCTCTGCCTTCATCCCAGTCTTCATTCAGCTTTCCCGCCTCTGGGCTCTCTCATGTGACCCTCCAAGGCTGTCAGTACAGCTTTTGCACTATAGCTCTAATTCCCTTTACAAGTTGCAAATCCCATAGTGGCCAACCGTGGCTCCTGGCAGCATTTCTGGTGCTGCCTTTCCAGGAAGGTGCCTGGGGTCTGGGTGAGAGAGAAGGTGTCCCTCCAAGGAGCTACCCATCCAATCTCATCAGGTGGAAAATGCACAGTGGGTGAGGGTCTGAACACCCTGGTCCTGGCACGAGGCTGGTCAATGCTCCCAAACTCAGTCACATTTCTGCACTGTCCTGCTCTGCTGGGAAGGAAGCTCTCTTTCTCAATTTCCCTTAAAGAGGACATTCCCTTATTAGCCTGCTAACCTCCTGAAATCAAGCTTCATATTGCAAATAGTGAGTAGTGAGTAAACACATAAGGTGCTCCTCCTTTGATGCCATCAGGAAATTTCAAACTCATCTGTTTCTGTGAGCAAGCCCAGCCACGTCTGGACTTTACACATGGTACTCTCTTTGCCCCAGCATCCTTGCCCCATTTCTCTGTGTCTCCTTGGCCAGGAGCAAGGCCAGGCCAGTTGCCCTGCTGTGAAGCCTTCCTGGGCCCCATAGTGAGATAACACCAGAGAGGGTGAGGACAAAGGACCTAAACAGACACTTCTCCAAAGGAGACATACAGACGGCCAAGAGACATATGAGAAAATGCTCAAAGTCACTGATCATCAGACAGATGCAAGTTAAAATGACAATGAGGTATCACCTCACACCTGTCAGAATGGCTACCATCAACAAATCAACTAATGACAAGTGCTGGTGAGGCTGTGGAGAAAAGGGAACCCTAGTACACTGCTGGTGGGAATGAAGACTGGTGCAGCCATTATGGAAAACAGAATGGAGTTTCCTCAAAAAATTAAATATAGAACTTCCGTTTGATCCAGTGATCCCACTTCTAGGAATATATCCTAAGACACCCGAAGCACCAATCAGAAGGATATATGCACTTCTATGTGCATAGCAGCACAATTTACAATAGCTAAGATCTGGAAACAGCCCAAGTGCCCACCAGTAGATGAGTGAGTAAGAAAGTTGTGGTCCATTTACACCACAGAATACTATGCAGCTATAAAAAAGAAGAATCTCTTATCCTTTGAGACAGCATGGAGGGACCTGGAGAGTATTATGCTAAGGGAAATAAGCCAGTCAGAGAAAGACAAGTATCACATGTGGAATCTAATGAACAAAATAAACTGATGAACAAAATAGATCCAGAGACATAGAAGCATGGAACAGACTGTCGAATCTCAGAGGGAAAGCAGGGTGGATGGGTGGGTGGGTGGGAAGAGATCAACCAAAGAACTTGTATGCATTTATGCATAACCCATGGGCACAGACAACACTGTGGTGAAGGCCTGGGGTGGGGAGTAGGAGTGAATTATAAGGGGTCACTGGGAGAAAAATGAGAACATATGTAATACTTTCAACAATAAAGATTTAAAAAAATAAAAAAGAAATGTAGAAACTATATTATTTGCTGCAATAAAATAAAATATTTAATAAAGTGTGAACAAAAACAAAAGTAAATCCAGGGAGCGCTGGCATGGTGGCCCCTCTTATGGCAGAGGCCTGCCCCCTAGGAGACAACTTGCATACTGTTTCCCCTGGAGCTGGCTGTGGAGAGGATAAGACTTGGGTGGGGGCTGGGCATTCCAATCAAAGAACTCCACTTTGGGCTGAAACAGCCTTGTCCGGTGTTAGGGTGTTAGGAGTCTTCAGGTTGTAACTGTTCATACAGGATACCCTGTGACTGGGTTGTGAACCCACTCTATGACCAAGATTCCATCAGAAGCATTGGGAAGAGAAGCCTGGCTGAGCTGCTCCCCAACCCCCTTGCAGCCCTCGTCAGCAGAGGAGCTGCCCAGTGTCCTGAAGCCCACCTGGACTTACGCTTTCGAGTAGTTCAGAACAAAGTCCACGCCCTTCTCACTATCGAACTGGATGTCACGAGGCAAATCCCTGTGGCACTTGGCATCGATGCTCAAGGGGAATCCAGGGTTCCATTCCATCCACCTGACAGGTAAAAGGAGGAGAACGTTGAGTTAAGCGAGTTAAGCGCCTCAGCACAAAGACTGCCCCTGTGCCTGAGGACATGCCCTCCCCCAGGTCAACATATTGCAGCTGATGTGCGTCCGGCAAGGAACTGCACCCCTCCCCAGGTCCCTGGCAGCCACTGTGCTGAGCATCACCCGGGAGGCCTGAGGCCCTGAACCGGAGACTGCACTGACAGCCAAGGGGCAGCGAATGGTAGGCCTGCACACTGTGTAAGGGGTTGACAGAAAACATCAGAAGAGGGAGCACTGAGCAGCGAGGCCTCCCAGGGCACTCCCAGGCACAGAGCTGCCTTGGTAGGCACCTGTGGCTGCCCTGCCAGGCCTGACCTGGGCATCCAAGGTCCCACCAGCTGCTCAGTGCACCCTGAACTGCGTGCGATGGTCACAGTGGCGATGCCTGCGTGGTAGGTCTGTGGGTGGCAGGTGGCTGAGCCTACCGCTCCCACGGCACAGAGAGCTGCCATAGGAGGTGCAGGGATTTTATAATCAAAGCAGGTCCCCTAAAACAGGCCATGCACCTTCCTGCCAAAGTTCTCAGATCCGGTTCCTGGAAACTTCCCCCGCAGGCCTGGACATTCGTGTGGTCTTTTGAAATTTTACGTTTCTTCTGGTTTATAGAGAAAAACAAAACCTAACAAACAAACCCCATCAGTTTCCTCAGAGCAGGGAGCACCATCTCTACATTCTGAGATTTCAGCTTTTCCATTGATATCCCTGATTCTCCTTCCATTTACATCTCTCTTATGAGAGGAAAGTAAAACTTGAGATTTTGGTTATTAAAAGTCTTGAGTCCCTTTTACCATCACAAAAACCTCTCCTGTTTCCCGTGGTGGTGCTGGCCCCAGAAGCCTCTCAGAGTCACAGGTACAGAAAGGGCCTGTGTTTGCCCCATATCCACCTGTGGTCCCTCTTAGAGCAAACACATCACAGAGCATGTTCTGTTTTCTGAGTAAGTTTTGGCAGAAAAAAGGCTACCTAGATATATACTGATTATTTTTTAAAGTGCTAGAGAAAAGAATGTGTGTGTGTAATACTTTCAACAATAAAGTATTGTGTGTGTGTGTGTGTGTGTGTGTGTGTGTGAGAGAGAGAGAGAGAGAGAGAGAGAGAGAGAGAGAGAGATGGAGGTTGAGAAGGGAGGAAGGGGGGGATGAAGGGAGAGAGACAGAGAGAGATGCTCCCACAAGCTCACAAGCTTCTGGAAGATGAAAGATAACCAAACTATCATTAGTTTCCTTACTTGCCATACTAAAAATGGAAGACAGTGTAAAGTGTTTACAGACTTTTTTTTTAGATCATCATCTAAGCCTCTCATATCAAGTCCAATAACTGGTGAGGGCAGGAGAGTAGGTGGGTGTGGGGCAAGTACATAGCCTTTCAGAGGAAATTCATTGAACAAGTTCAGGCAGACAAAATGAAATTAGAATGAACCAAGAAGTTCCTAAATATAGTACAGAGTGTTCATCTGAAAACAAGAACAAGTCTAATTTTAAACAAACAAGCAAATAAATAAATAAAAATATCAAAGGTATTTTCTCAAAAATCAAGACCAAGAGAGAATGTTCATCATTACTACTATTACTTGTTTTGGGAAGTTTCAGCCACACGATGAGAACAATGTATCAGTGGTATAAATCATTCTCTATAGTAAAAGGCTAATATGCAAATAGACAGAATGGTGGAACGACCAGTCGCTATGATGCGCACTGACCACCAGGGGGCAGACACTCAACCCAGGAGCTACCCCCCAGTGGTCAGTGCGCTCCCACAGTGGGAAGCTGGGCTCATGGCTGGTGAGTGTAGCGACAGTGGCAGGAGCCTCTCCTCCCTCCGCGGCAGTGCTAAAGATGTCCAACTGCCAGCTTAGGCCTGCTCCCCATGTCAGCCAGACATACCCTGAGGGCTCTCAGACTGCAAGAGGGTGCAGGCCGGGCTGAGGGGACTCCCCCCCCCAACCCCCATGAGTGCATGAATTTCATGCACCAGGCCTCTAGTGGAAAATAAAAGACAAAATTATCATCATTTGAGTAATATGATCAAATAACTAGGTAACTGTAGAGACTTATTAAAATGATGACTGCCAATAGAAGAGTTTAGTGAGGTGTCAATACAAGGTAAATATTTAAAAACAAGTAATTTGTCTTCATGCAGCAATACTTACTTACAAACAGAAAAACTCAGAACTGTGCAAGCTATAGTTTCCCAGCTACAAAGTAACTTGAAAGGAGAAAGAACCGCATGACAAAAACTGGAAATTCTGTTGAAGGACATCACAGGAGATCTCGGCAGGTGGAAGGACACACTGCGTCCTAGGCGGACAGATGGACTGTCACTAAATGCCGTCACATGACAATCTATATGTAACCCAGAGAGTTCCCATCATGAAAACCTTTTAAAAAATGGTGAAATAACACAGCAGCTAGTAATATATATTAGAAAGATATGAGAATAAGAAAATGGTGCTGGGCTGTGGCATAAAAAAAATAAACACATAAGTCCAAAAGCAGACCCAAGAAAATAGGTGACTCTAATACCAACGTAGTTAATACTTATTGTGTGCTTTCTATGTGCCAAATACCATTTCTATGTGTTTTCATGGTTTAACCTATTTAATTCTTTCAAAAACCCTATGAGGCAGGACTGTTATTTCATCCATTTCACTGACTGTGGGTACTGAGGCACAGAGAGATTCAACAACTTTCACAGACCACGAGGTCAGTGGCTACAAGTGGGGCTGAGCCCAGGAACTGGCTACTGTGGGTGTGGCCCAGGGCAGTAGGGAGGGATGTATTAGGTAATAAATGATACTGGAGACCTTTCGCCCCTACTTCACACCATATGTAAAAAATACATGGCAGATGAAATAGAGGCCCCTACAGTGGAAAAAAAAACAAACAAAAAAACACCACAATATTGTAAAAGTATTGGACAAAAATCTAGTATTATGTTACTTTGGGGTGGGAGGGCCTTCTTAAGCAAAACATGAAACCCAACAGTTATAAAGCAGAAACAATATGAATAGTTTAGAAAATGAAGAACTAAAATCCCCTGAGAGAAAAGCCATGGAAGACGAATGATAACACTGTGCACAGGCCAGAGGGAAGCCACGCTCCATTCCCTAGGCAGAGCCTGGTGGAGGTGACGACGAGGAGAGCCTCAGCTCCCTGTACAGGGGAGGCAGTGGGTCTCAGGGAGTTGCAGTTTGTCAAAATGTAAAAGACCAATGTCACCAGGTATTGGCAAAAGTATTGTAAAAATTGGTAAAAGCATAGTTTCACAGATAATTGGTGGGACTAAAAATTATTATAAAATGTTGGGAAAGGATTTTTGTCAGTATTTCTTTTTTTAAAAGGTTTTAAAATTAATTTTTAGAGAGAGAAGAAGGGAGAAGGAGAGGGAGACATTGATGTGAGAGGGAAACATCAATTGGCTGCCTCCTGCAGACCCCTCACCAGGGCCAAGTCCACAACCCTGACATGTGCAACCTTTCAGTGCAAGGGAGACACTCAACCAACTGGGGCATACTGGCCAGGGCTGTCAGTATTTCTTAAATGAAAAATGCTTTGGGTAGTGGACACACATGCAATCATGTATCATAAACATGTACATGTGAAACCTATATGATCCTGCTAACCAATGCCACCCAATGAGTTTAATAAAAATAAATGTTAAGATGAAAGTGCTGATTTGAGCAGCTGCGTGAGTTCTGGCTACTCCTGATGGCAGTGACAGCACCAGCACACCAGGACATTGGCACAAGTCTGTTTCTTACAGCACCATTTGTGACACCAAAACAAGAGCAGATGTACACAGGGAAACAGGCTGGGTGTCCACCAACAGGGAGTGGCTGAGGGAGTTATGATATATTCATATGAAGCCAGACACATGTAGCATTTAAGGAGGAAGAAAGCAATGAGACAACATCTCACACATTAGATGGACAAGAATGAAAATGTCTCAAGGTGCAAAGTGTGTCCAAGATATAGGGCAATGGTAACCCTCAGAAACAGCTGCTGTGGTGAAAATTGGCAGGAACCTTTTAGAAAACAATTGGCAATATCTAGAGAACTTAAAATGTGGTCTACAACTCTGCAAGTCTACCTCTAGGAATGCTTCCTAGAGTAACTCTTCCATGAGAGCACTGGGAGATCATGAGGAAGCTCTTTGAAGCATGGCTTAAACTGGTGTTTAAGTAACAGCCAGAAATTAAGAGAGCCCACAAGTTGACAGCAGGAGACGGGGAGCATGGTGGTGTATTCATAACATGGTATACAGAAGCTAAAATAATGGGTGACGCTGTCTGTGTCAACTGGTTGCTCTTTAAAATAGAATGATGAGTGAAAAAAGGTAAGGCCCAGCATGATTAGATTAACTGGTGCCGATTAAAAGCCTGCACTGTACATTGCTGTGAATGTGTGTGGGTGCCGTCCAGGTACATAAAGTCACAGTGAGAGCAGGTGGTAAGGAATGGCCTGTGCTGGCTCCTCCACCTCCCTGCCTGGCTGGCTGAACGATGAGGGCCAGCTGGGGTCACTGGCTTTCTCTCATGGTAGAGACTCTTCCTAGTTGTTACTTTACTTCCAAACCCCAATAACACGGATGCTTAAATTCGTGTGAAAGAGGAACTCCAAGATTGTGCAGACAGCTCAAAGTTGTGTTTCTTAAACGGAAACAGAGGTGGGGAGGGGAGGGTATGGAAAGGACAAATTAGTGGAAGGAGGAAGAAAAAAAGAGAATTATATCCATGAAAGGGCAAACTATCTCACAAAGCCCCATTGCTGTGAGAGCCCCACTGGACCACCTCACTGGCGAAGAGGTGATCCCCAAAGGGTGCTCCATACAGCACTCCTGCAAGATGGTAACTCACAGGTCCAATACTCTTGGGAAAAACTAGATTAAAAAGCAATTAACCCTGGCCCATTATCACAGAACTTCTCAGCATGCTCCATGCCTGTGCAAATTGTGAACCTCCAAGAGGGCCGTGTGATAAACAGTTTCCCAAACGTGTTTTACCGTGCTACCAATGCTCCAGGGCACACTGGAAAATATTGGGCTAAGCAAATGCCTGTAAGCTTAGGGTATCAAGTCATGACTGTCTTAGTCTGAATTAGTGTGGAGCTGACAAGACTGGCTGCCCATTCACCTAACAGGATGCAAACCAGCCTGATTCTCTGGAAGCTGTTTAACAGCGTCACAATCTAGAACTCCTTCCTTCCACAAGGCCAGAAGCAGGTGGAATGTTCACGGAAGGGGCTTTGCCACAGGTGGTGGAAGGGAGGAAAGCAAGGAAAGCTCTTTGTTCCACGGCTATACAACTTTCCCTAGACAGTGTAACTCCAGACCTTATGGATTGGCCAGACTTGTTGTGTGCTTCTCTTTACTCTCCGACACTGCAGCTGGGAGTTCTGCCCACGCTGCTCTGCACGGCAGCAGGTGGCTGACTCTCCTTGCGGGTAGAATGATCACTGTTTATCTCTTCTGCTGTTGATGGACATTGGTGGCTCCCATTTGCCGGCTCTCAGGAGTAATGCTGCTGTGGACAGCTGCGTGCATGTACCCAGGAGCACAGGCATACCGATGTGGATCCAGGAACAGAATGTCTGAGTCATAGCTTATAACGTAGGTTCAATTTTATTAGATATTGTAAGATTATTTTTCAAAAAGGATTTTTCCCCCCACATAAGCATTGAGGATCCTGAGAAGTTCTGTGATAATAGACCAGGGTTAATTGCTTTTTAACTCAGTTTTTCTGAAGAGAATTGGACCTATGAGTTACCATCTTGCAGCAATGTCTTCCCATCCAACCACTTCGTTAACATCCGGGTATTGTCAAGTTTCAGTTTTGCCCATCTGGTGCGTGGTGTGTGTGTACGTGTTGTGGTAGTCATAGTAGGAATAGTGGTACTAGGGATTTAATTAATAGATCTTCATTGCTGTCTTATTTTTGGTTCCCTTGGTTCCGAATGAGGCTGAGCACTGTTTTTTGTATATTTGCTCCTCATATTTTGTATGGTGAGTATGCAAATCGCTTGCCTATTTTTCTACTGAATTGACAACCCTCTTCTTATAGATTTGTAGGGGTCATTGGCATATTATAAATCATAATTCTTGTCCACCACTCTGTGAATTGTCTTCTCACTTTTCATGGTGTCTTTCAGTGAACAGAAGTTTCTCCTCATGAGCGAGGTGATATTAATCTTTTCCTTTATGGTTAATGCATTTTGAGTCTTTTTTGAAAAATCTTTTTAACTGGAGGCCAGGAAGAATAACCTCCTGTAGTCTAAAAATGTTATAGTTTTGCCTTTAACATTTAAGCCTGTTCAACCCAAAACTGAATTTTCTGAATGATGTGAAGTAGATTCCAATGTCTTCTTTTCCTCCTTCTCCTCTCTCTCTCCCTTCTGTGGCTGCCCAGTAGCCTGGCACTGCTCCTGCCCGTGCCCTCTGTACACATCACATATCCATGTGTGTATGGCCCCGTTGCTTTTTTTTTTTTTTTTCATTATGTTTCATGGAAATGTAAGTTTTCATGGATCTGGGCAACCAGGGGGACTTCTGAACCACATGACAGCACCACTGCTGGGTCCCTGGGAGCGGGGAGGACAGGAGCTAAGAGATGAGAGACACCTCTACAAATTAGAACAGTTAAAAAAGAGGCTGCCCAGCTTGGCCAGAATTGGTGAAATTGGATGCCCGTCCTCTGCTTGTGAAAACTGGTCAAAGAGTTTTGAAGAGGAATTTGTCAACATATACTAATAACTTACACTACTTGCTTAGTGACTTTATTTCTGGGCATCTATCCTGAGGAAAATACTTTAAAATGCACCAAAGTTCCACACAAAGGTTTTCACATTGTTTAGAAGTAAAACATCAGACTCTTCCAAAGTGTCCAGTTAGACTGGTGTTTAAATAGATTATGGTGCATCCAACAATGGGATATTATATAAAACCTAGAATAATGTTTGTGATAAGGTTTTTAAAATGTGGAGGAAATGTTCCTGCTATATCTTTAAGAGGACAAAAGGAGGCTGAGGCTGCCGATTATGTATATAGTACAATCCCAAAGAAGTCAGAGTAAAAACGGATGAATTACAGTTATTTTCCTGCTTTCGTGTTATTCCCCTTCCTTGGCTTTATTGAATTAAAAAACCTTAAAATACTACATGTTCCTGGTGAGAAGCTAAACGATGGAGGAACATGTAGTAAAGTGTAACAGCCGTTGCCCCACCAAGGCTGCTCCACAGCCAGTAACCATGCTGACCCTCAGCACGCTGCCTCCCACTCTCTCTTGGAAGGAGTCTCACACTCAAAAGTCTCCAGGGGCTGAAGCAAGAAACTAAGTGCAAAAAGCCTTAATATAGACATTAGCAGGTGTGGACTGAGGAAACCTGTGGAATAAACACCTGTTTGCTCAAAACTCCACAATGACCCATCAAACATATGGAGGGGCTGGATACTGCCCATACCACCAGTTTCCATGTGAGCACTCTAAAACATGTATTATTATTACTATTTTAAAGCAGGATTATTGAGAAATAATTTACATACCATAAAATTCATGCCTTAAAATTATCCAATTAAGAAGATTTTAGTAAATCTACAGAGTTGTGGATCCATCACCAGAATCTAATTTTGGAATATTTTCATCTCAAATAGAAACCTTGTACCCATTGATAGTCACTCCCATCTCCAACTTCCAGACCTAGGAAACCACTAACCTATTAATCTGTGTCCATAAATTTGGCGATTTGGACATTTCATATAGGTAGATTCATGCAATATGTGGTCTTTTGTAAATGACTTTTTCATTTAGAAGAATGTTACTGAGGTTCATACATGGTTAAATATATAACCATAATACATTACTTTTTAATGCTAAATAATATTCCATTGCATGAATGGACCACATGTTGTTTATCCATTCATCAGCTAATGGGACTTAGGTTGTTTCCACTTTGGAGTAATTATGAATATACTAGAGGCCCAGTGCACAAAATTTGTGCATGGGGGGGGGGGTGTCCCTCAGCCCGGCCTGCACCCTCTCCAATCTGAGACCCCTTGGGGGACTGCCAGTTTAGTCCCGATCCCCAGAGGATCGGGCCTAAACCGACAGTCGGACATCCCTCTCATAATCCAGAACCACTGACTCCTAACCACTTGCCTGCCTGCCTGCCTGATTGCCCCTAACTGCTTCTGTCTGCCAGCCTGATCACCCCCTAACTGCTCCCCTGCCAACCTGATCTCCCACAACTGCCTTCCCCTGCTGGCCTGATGGCCCACAACTGCCCTCCTCTGCCACGACCCACCTCCTCTACAGGGACCCACATCCTCCCCCTGAGGTGGTGGAGACGCTGGCATCGGCCTCCACTCCGCGTGGAGTCGCAGGATCCCCAGGCCTCACTGCATGGAGCAGCTTCCACTGTGCGTGCAGCCATCTTGTGACGGCCATCTTGTGATGACATGAGGGTGTGACGACCACCTAGGCTATTATTAGTATAGATTGCTATGAATACCTTGTACAATTTTTATGTGTAGAAATATGTTTTCATTACTCTGTTTAGTTACCTAGGAATGGTACCTCTGTTTCAGATTTGGGGGAACTGCTAAAGTAGTTTCCAAAGTGGCTGCATCATTTTACATTCTACCAGCAATGTATGAGTTTCTCCACACCTTGGCAGCACTTGCCATTATCTGCTTTTTTTGTTCTAGCCATCCTTGTGCAGGTGAAGTGCTTTTCATGGTGCTACCATGATAACCAACAGTGTTGAACATCCTCCCATGTGCTTATTGACCACTCACACATTTTCTTTGGAGAGTGGTCAATATATTCATTCCTTTTTATGGCTGAAATAGATTCCATTACATAGATATACTACTGATATTCATCAGTTAGTGAACATTTGGGTTGAACTCACCTTTTGGCTATTATGGACAATGCTGCTATAAACATTCACATACAAGTTTTTCTGACGACATATGTTTTCACTTTTCTTGGGTATGTGCTTAGGTGTGGAATTGTACCATTTTACATCCCCAACAGTAGTATATGAGGCTCTTATTTTCCCACATCCTTGCTAACAAAGGTTACTTTATCCCATTCTGTGGGTTATCTTTTCATTTTCTTGAGGGTATCCTTTGAAGCATAAGAGTTTTAAAATTTGAGGACACCAATTTATCTTTTTTCTTTTGTAGCTTATGCTTTTGTTACATCTAAAACCCCTTTGCCATATGGTATTCTTATTTTTAATTTTTTGAGGAGTCTCCCAGGAATTCCACTGCTGGGTAATTATCCAAAACAATAATTTGAAAAGATATATGCACCCCTATGTTCATTGCAGTATTATTTACAATAGCCAACATTTGGAAGCAACCTAAGTGCCTATGAGTAGACAACTAGATAAAGAAGATGTGGTACCTATATACAATGAATATTACGTGGCTATAAAAAAGAATGACATCTTACCATTTACAACGATATGAATGGATCTAGAGGGTATTGTGCTAAGTGAAATAAGTCAGACACAGAGAGAAAAATATCATATTATTTCACTTATATGTGGAATCTAAAGAACAAAATAAACAAACCAGTAAAACAGAAACAGACTAATAGCTATAGAGAACAAATTGATGGTTGTTAAATGAGAGGGGCTGGGGGGCTGGGTGAAAAAGAGAAAGGGATTAAGAAGTACAAATTGGTGGGTACAAAATAGTCACGAGGATATAAAGTACAGCACAGGCAATATGGTCAATAATGTAATAGCTATGCATGGTGCCTGGTTGGTACTAGACTTATTGGGAGAATTACTTCATAAATTATATAAATGTCTACCCACTATGCTATACCTCTGAAACTAACATAAAATAATATTGAATGTCAACTATAATTAAAAATTCTTTGTGAAATCTAAGGTTATGAGGGTTTACCCATGTTTTCTTCAAACTTTTATAGTTTTAGCTCTTACATTTAGGTATTTGATCCATTTAAGTTAATTTATGTATGGAGTATGAGGTAAGATCCAAGTTCATTCTTTTACATGTGGTTATTCACTTGTTTAATTTATTAAAAAGAGCATTCTTCCTCCACTGAGTTGTCTTGCTACCTCTGCTCAAAATTAATTGACATAAATGTAAGGGTTTGTTCCTGAACTCCCAATTCTATTTCATTGACCAACTGTCTTATTACAGCAGCAGTGTAGCAATTTTGATATTGAGAAGTATGAGTCCTTCAACTTTGTTTTCTTTTTTTTAAGATTGTTTAGACTATTCTGGGTTCCTTGCACTTCAATATGAATTTTAAGATCTGCTTGTAAATATCTGCAAAAAGTCAGCTGGGATTGTGATAGGGATTGTGTTATATCACTTTAGGGAGTACTGACATTTAAGCAATATTAAGTCCTCTGATCCATGAGCATGAGAATTCTTTCACCTTATTTAGATCTTCTTTTTGATACATGAATCATTTTATTCATAACAAAATTTAGGCCTTTCACTGTTACTCATTAATCCTTTTTTTAAAATTATCTTTATTGTTGAAAGTATTACACATGTTCCCTTTCTTCCCTCATTGACACCCTTCACCTTGTCCCCCTGCCCCAGGTCTTCACCACACTATTGTCTGTGTCTTTAAACTTCAACACTATTTTGTAGTTTTCTTGATTTTCGTTAAATTTAGTTATAAATATTTTATTCCTTTTGATGCTATTGAAACTGAATTGTTTTCTTATTTTTATTTTCAGATTGTTGGTTGCTAGCATATAGATAAACAATTGAATTTTGTATATAATCTTGTATCCTGCTTTCTTGTTTGAATATTGAGATGATCATGTTTTTTAGTTGTTTACTCTATTTGGATGTTTAAACCAACCTTGCATGTTTGGGATAAATCCTACCTGGCCATATAATGCCTTTTATGTGCTACAGGGATTTGTTTGCTAGTGTTTATTGAAAGCCTTTGCATCTGTATTCATAAGAGATCTTGGTGTATAGTTTTCTTTTTTTGCAATGTCTTTGGTTTTAGCATAATGCTTGCTTCATACAGTGAGTTAAGACTTGTTCCCTCTTCTATTTTCTGTAAGAGTTTATATAAGATTGGTACTAATTTTTTAAATGCTTGGTAGAGAATTCACCAGTGAAGCCATGTGGGCCTGAGTTTTTCTTTGTGGGAAATTTTAAATTTAATATTTCAATCTCTTTGCTTATAATTGTTCTATTAAGATTATTTCATATTGAGTCAGTTTGGCAGTTTCTGTCTTTCTGTGAATTTGTCCATTTCATCTCAGTTATCTGATGGGTTGGTATACAGTTGTTCATAGTATTCCCTTGTATTCATTTTAATTTCTATGAGTTGGTATTGATATTCCCTCTCTTCTAATTTTAATAATTTGTGGCCTCTCTTTTTTTCGTAATCTTTAGCTAGAGATTTGCCAATGTTCTTTTGGATTATGTACCACTTTTATAATCAAACTAGAGGCCGCTGCATGAAAATTCATGCACTGCAGGGGGGGGGGGTCCCTCAGCCTGGCCTGCCCCCTCTCACAGTCTGGGAGCTCTCAGGGGTGGGAGGTGACCTGGTGATCAGGGGAAGGTGACGCCCCCATCACACCTCTGCTGCTGCTACTACCCACTGCCAGCAGCGCAAGCCTTGGTCGGCCCTGGTTACCTGAGCCTTGGGCAGCCACCATCTGAGGCTTGCCTGTGCCTCGGGCAGCCCTGGGCGGCTGGGGGACTGAGGGGCCTGGGGACTCTGGAGGCCGAGCACCTGGCACCCCAGCAGGGCTGAGGGGACTGGGTACCGCCATATTTGAGGGCGTGGCAGTCAATTAGCATATTCCCTCCTTATTGACTGTTGGCGCCGCCATCTTTGTGTCAGCATGAGGGTCAATTAGCATATTCCCTCTTTATTATATAGAATTATTATCAGAAGACATAAAAAGTGAGGGGTAATCCTTACAACTGGAGGTGAGGGAACATCAAGATAAATTCAAGCTTTTGCTGCCCATTCCTCCTAAATGCCAGTATGGTCGAATCCAAGATTTTTTTAATTTATTATTGATTAAAGTATTAAATATATTTCCCTTTTCCCACAATTCTCTTCACCACCTCTGCTTGGAGTGGTGGTTGGGAGGAACTTGGGGAGCACAGGCGGCTGGTGCCTTGGTCATTACTCACCAGCAGTGCTAGGCCATAAGCTGTGGGCAGAGATCATCTCATACCCCGGCCCCGAGACAGAGGAAACCGGGTCCCTTGCCATTCAGCCTGATGGCATCACTTACCTGTACTGTTTCTGCCGTGTTTCCAGTTCTTTGTGTCTGTGCTGCTTGAGAATGTGAATTTGGTCATCGCGGGGCAGCTTTGCTGTGAGGAAAGGGCACATGTGAGAAGAGCCTAAAGATGAATGACATTAGGGCCGACACCAGGGTTTCCCTCAGACTCCCTGCCCCTGCTTCACATGGACCCTCTTACTGAAGCCTTAGAACACTCTTTTTTACTAAATGGGACTCAGGCAGGTTAAAGTTTACTCAAGGTCACCCACCTAATTAGTAGGTTTGCAACACAAGACTCAAATCCCATGCTCCTAGTCACGCCTTTTCCAAAAGACAACTCCAGTTTCTCCTGCTGCTCCCTCAGCAGCTGACAGCCTGCATCGGGCCTTTAGATCCCTCCTGGTGCATGAGCCAGGCCTGTTTCCCAGGAGGCTTTTTGGGCACAGGCAGTGACTCTCTCTCCCACAGGACTGTGTGTGCCCAACTCTGGCCACCTGTGGATTTCCACCTGGAGGCTCTATCTTCCGCTTGCCTGCAGAACATTGCTCTGCAGGAGTCCTGGCTCTGGGGCAGAGCCGGCTGCCTCTCTAGGTGTCCCTTGCTGGGTTTCTTTAAACCGCTCAGAACCATCCACTCCCATTCCCTGCAGTTCCCGTGCAGAGTAGCCAGGACAGCTGCCTGCGGCCCCCCTGCGGATCTATAGCAGCAGCTGCCCGTGGCTCTCGTGTTTCGAAGCCCAACTGGCTGCCTCCTGGAGAAACGTGTGACTTAAGATCCAACATACAACTGCTGACACTACCCATTCCCCGTGTTGCCTGCTCAGAGGACTGAGAATGGAGCCTAACTCTGAAGCAGGACGTGGTGTCCTAGAGTGTGGGCTTTAGAAGGGACACACCTGGCACCCATTGCCTTGGCTTCCTTACAGGGGAAATGAAGGTAAAGTGCCTATTTCAGGTCATGGTGGGAGGTAGTGAGAGAGTGTAGCAAAGCTCCCACGCAGTGCTCGGCACCCAGGAACTGCCCAAGAAATGGGAACAATGGCCATCGTCCTTATAACCCCAATGGACCTGGGCCTCCTCTTCCTCCCTCTGAGCCTGGCTGCTAAGTTTCTCATCTCTCATTCAGGAGTGGGCAGGCGCTGGGGATGGGGGTGGGGGGCAGGTGGGGAGAGGATGGGAGGGGGCAGAGGGGCAGAGGCTGGATGGCGAGTACCCTGTTACTGTTATTTCAGGTGACGGCAGTGGGCACAGTCATGGTGTTCCTGAGTGTCAGGGGTTCCAGACTTTCAAAACTTCCATTCCATCACAGACTGATATTTTTGTAAAACACAATATAAATTAACTACTAGAAATGAAAATAAAAAATAAGCCAAAGACATTCAACAGGCATGCCCTGATTTTATTACCAGATGCAGTAGCCACAGAATTTTCTTGGCTAGCTGCACTGAAAGCTGGGCCTGCTCCCAGTCTCCGGCTCCCGCAGGCAACGGCCCCACAGTGCTACGCACGCTCATGCCACATGGCCACCCCCAGAGCAAAGCTTGTGATCTCTTCCTGAGGTCAGGGGACAAAACTCCTCTAGCTCCAGTCCTTCAGTTCAGACATTTTCTTGGAATTTGGCTTCGTAAGTTAAACCCATGTCAGAAACAACAGGGTGTGCCTGATCGTTTAAGAACATTGGGTAGAGAGGGGCCTTTCCCGCCTTCCTCTTGGTTTTCTTAGCTAAGAAGGGGCCGGTAATCACTCTGTTTTATCTACTCAAGGGACTTCTGTGAAGAGCAAATGAGCCAGCGAGAGGAAGCCATTGTACTAGGAATGCTAAAGGGCGCCAGGGACAGAGGTTGTGGGCCCCTCCTCATTCTGGGGGTTGCATGGCACCTGAAGACTTATTTTTCCAGGTTTAGAGTGTGAGCAAACTGAAGGGCCAGGACTTGAAGTCAGGTAGGAACCTGCTGAGGCCCAGATGGCGCTCTCGCAGACTAAGCTGTGCAGAAAGCTGGCAGCGTGGCTGACCTCTGCCCCGTGCTTCGCAAGCCTCCTCTGCAGAATGGCCTGCTGAGGCAGCTCCAGGCTGGGCATGCATAAGTGAGGCACCTGTTTCAGAGGACAGATTTTAGGTTCTTTTCTCTTTCAGCAAAAAGTGGGACTTCGCCTTTAACAACTGGTGACTGCAGACCCAGCCTGCCCACAGCCTCTGGGTGGGGCCCTGCTGTGACGTCACACAGGGCAGTGTGGGGCTGGGTGTCTGAGATCTGCAAAGTGATGCATCTGGAGAACTGCCCAGTTAGGGGTACCCCCAGGGGCACTTGTTACTGGGGAGCCTAATTACCCATTGGAGAACTATAGCTCAGGGACCCCATGGCTGGCCTGTGCCTGGGGCCGCGGGCTCCACCATGGTAGCTGGGTCTGTTAGTAGGGGGGAAGTTCATGCCTCCTGCAGGTGCTTTGAGGCACAGAGCAGTGCGCGCCCGGGGCCGGTGATTATTATTCCCGTGGATACAGTTTGCTGGGAAGGGGTCTGCAAGCCCCATCCTTGGGAAGCTCGGGGAGCCGGCCTAGCTGCTCACCTCGCCCATCTCTGAGCACCACCTCGCCCTCCCCAGTGAGCCAGCGGTAGCAGGGGAACTCAATGTAGTCCCCGGAGGGCGTCTTCAGTGTAATGTACTTCAGGTACCAGTCGTCATGCAGCCAGTACTTGCGCTTCTCGATTTTGATCAGCTGGATGTCGCCCAGCTCTTCATCCACCGTCACATCATAAGAATCCACCTGTGAAGGAGAAAAAGCAGGTGAGACCTCTGAGGTCGTGGAGCCTGGATGTCACCCTGTGGCCCCGCGCCCAGGTGTCTGTAGGTGCCTGCCCTCTGGCTGTGCCCTGACCTGCGCGGGGCTGTGGGACCACCTGCGGTCTGCCGCGCTGGAGGCAGGGGCTGTGGGAAGCTGGGACTCAGGCCTTTCTCGGGCACTTGCTAAACCAGATTCCACCAACCCTGAGCTTTCCCTTGGCACAGAGCCTAGAGCTCTCAGCATGCCAGTCAGGCCAGTGGAGGGCACGCTGCTCATGGTGTGTGTGCCCCTAGGTGCGTTACTCTTCTGCCAGTAGCACCCTGAGGGACTTTGTCAGTAAAATGAGAAGTTGGGTGTCGTCAGAGACCTCTGGGCTGGCAAGCTGTGGCAGCCGCAGGCGCCAGACACTGTGGTTAGAAATCAGAAGCCTCCTTCCTGTGCCCTGCGGTCTCGGCCTGGGCCCTGAGGACAAGGAGCCAGGTGTGTGTGAGATGACACTTCCGTACAGTGAGGCCTGGGTCTGGGCAGGGTGGCGGTTCCAGGGGAAGTGGCTTTTCTGTGGCTCTGAGGGGCTGGAGCGGCTGAAGTGTCCTGGGGTTAATGCAGGAAGGCTGGGGCTCAGGGGAGAACACAGGCATTCCCAAGGAGCAGGTGCAGGAGCATCCTGGTGGACACTCTCCTGGGAGGGAGGAGCCTGGCGCCTGGGACTGTGAAGGACAGTGGGGGCTCGTGGCCTCTGGGACTGGGTGGCTCTCAGAAGCAAGGCCAACTGTCCAGATGTGGTGGTGACCGACAAGGAGAGGAGGGACAGCTTCCCCGAGGGCGGGAAGAGCAGGGTCACCTTCAACAGGAGGAGGGCCCCAGGTTTCCCACCCACCCCTGTAGGCCTGGCAGGGGGCTTGGAGTTTCACCCAGGAGAGACAGATGGAGCAAACGGCAGGGCTCCCATATGCCGTCTGACAGGGTCTTGGCGGGGCTAGAGGAATACACCTGCCAGTCTGGCGGGTCGCTGACTGGCCCCAGCTTCAAACTCAGTGCTCAGGAGGCGAGCAAGCATCTGAGTTCAGTCCTTGCAACCCAGCAAGTCTTTTAGGCATGAAGTCTGGCTACTGTGGCATTGGCACCCACGGGAGCCACTAATGGACAGTCACAAAGAACAGAGGCTCCCGGAAGACCACTGGGTCCCAAGCATCAAATCGCAAGTCAAGTCTTAGGAAGGTCCCACATTACTCCTTCCTCTGTGGGGCCAGAGCCAGGTGGCTGCTCTGCTGTCTGTTTGCCTTGACACGTTGAATTCTCATGTCCATTCAGCACAGTGGACACTGTCAACAGTGGCTGGCCCCTACCCAGCCCTCAGCAAATGCAAAGCGTGTGCTTGACTGCATGAATGGTTCCCATTTTACAGAAAGAAACAGGCTCACAGAAGTCAGGCAGCTGCCAGCCTTGGTGTAATTGTGGCCCCATGATTGCAGTCCGCACCTGTCTGGTGGCCAGTCCAGTCCTCCACTGTCCCTGTAGCTATGTGGTGGGAAAAGCCTGGACAGGGAGCCAGTAACCTGGCTCTGAGTCCTGGTTCACTGCTCGATGGAGTATGAAGAGGCAGCATGGGTGGGGTGGAGGGCATGGAATAGCTTCCTAAAAGATGGCATTTGAGGCAGCTCTTGGGACTTAGTAAAATTTCAGAGGTGAGGTGAGTGGGAGGAGCAGGATGGACAGGGCATTTCCATTACAGGAAAGGAGAAAGCAAGATCCTCGAGGCAGGAGGCGGCTGGAGCATGGAGCTTCCTGAGCAGAGGTGGCAGGAGCTGCGGGCAGACACTGGAGAGAGACATGGAGCCAGGAAGCATGCCGTTCACCAGTCTCAGTTTGTGGAGGGACCACTTGGCTGATTTCACTTGTTCTCAACTCTTTTTTGAATATTTCAACAAAGTGTTGGCTGGCCATTTTCATCTGATTTTTATATCAGCATTTTAAGGAGGGTTTCATTTTCTCTGCCCAGATCCCTGCTGTTGCTGTGACAGGGATCTCTGCTGGAGCAAGGACAGGGCCATGGCACAGCCAACCTGGGGTGCCCATCTTGGGGGGCAGTGGGGGCTGATGGGGGCTAGTGGGGGCTGGGAGGGGAGAGGAGGAGGCTGTAGAGCAGAGAGAGAGAGGAGATTAAGGGGTGGACAAGGGAGAGACTGGGGTAGAGAGAAGGAGAAAGGGGGCCGTGGTTAGGGAGATGGGGGGGGGGAGAATGGGTGAGCAGGCGGAAAATGGGAGCCAGAATGGAAGGAGAAATTGGAGCAGAGAAATTGGGGGTTTGAGGGATGGTGGGGAATAAGGAGTAGAGGAATAAATGGAGCAAGAAGGGGAGGCAGATGTAGGGAAGAGAGGGGACAGAGAAGAAAGACTGGGGGATAGAGATTGAGGAGCAAAAAGAAATATTTATTCTTCATTAATATATCCTGAAAATGAGGTGTTCTAGAATGTATTCTTCATGAATATATTATAAGAATATTCACAGAAAATATTCGAGAAGTATATATAATTGTAAGAATTGCTTATACTCCCTGAATTTTTCTAGGATAATTTATTGAGCTTAGCTTTCCTAAAAATGCTGCCACAGAATGAAAATGGGTCAAGTAAGATTTCCCAGAAATGTTCTATCTGTACAGTCATGCCATTTTACCTGAATTATTTCAATCAACAGAGTGAAAGAAACACACCAGTTGACTGAATTGGCCCAGACTTGGGCTAGTCTCTGGGCTCTCAGGTCCGAAGTCAGGCTGTCCTCTGTAGACACTGAGGGGCCAATGGAGGGGGGCTGTTTCCAGGAGAATCTGACCTGCAAAGGACTCCAGCTCCCAGTCCTGCCTAAACCACTCTGCAGGCTGCTAGGGAGAACAGCCAGGGATCTGTGATTCAATTTATCTAGAAAAAAAATCAGTCCTCTCCGCTATCTGACTGAATTGTGCAAGGGCAGGTTGGGGTGTTGACCTGCCGATGACCTGGAAATGACTGACTGGTTGCCCGGAAATAGTCGTTACTGCCAGTGTTATTAACCATCACGATTGTAACACTTTTCGAGTAAAATGGGTACCTTTATCTTCTCAGCAAGTATTTCCTCTAATTTTTTCTTTCACCTTTACCCAAAAGGGACAGATTGTCCTTAAAGAGACATTGGCAGGAGAATGGGGAAGTCGCTCTCGGCTGTGCAAGAAAGTGTGGAGTAACTTTGCATCAACAGGAACTTTCTCAAAAGCTGATGTTTTTTTCAGAGAGCCTTTCAGAGCCAGCTGGTTCCCCTGCATGGAGCAGCCACCCTGACTCGCCCTCTCTCACCCCGATGGAAATGTGAATGCAAATTGCTCCTGAAATTTGCTTCTGAGACACTCGCTGAGGTATTGAATCACAAGGGCATTTAAATGAATTCTCAGGGGTCGGAAGACAGAAGAGAGGGAGAGGGATAAGGAACAGAACAGTGTTTTCAGCCCTCTGCCAACAACCTGTTTGGGTTCACACCACTGTCTTCCAGGGAGAAGCCACACTGGGAGAAGCTGCACAGTGAGGACCCTACTGTGTGCCGTGTGTGGGAGGACAGGGTCCACGGTGGCCCCCTGATAAAGAGGAAGCAGTCTGCATGCTGTTCTCCTCCCCGGGGTGTGGGGGCATTCATAAGTAATAGAAGTAAATGAAGGTGCTTCAGAAAGGACAGAGGGGGCATCGTCTCACACGGATGACTAACTAGCCCTCCTGTTCGCAGGGCCAGGTCCCTGGCAGGGCAGCTAGCACCAGGAGGTGGTCCTCACATGCAACACCTATCTCTCCGTGAATGGAGCTCGACTCTGGCTAATCCAGGGTGGGGCAAAAGTAGGTTGACAGTTGTTCATATGGGAAATAATACAGCCCAGGCTGGTATCCCAGTGGTTAGAGCATCAGCCTGCTCATGGAAGGGTTCTGGATTTGATTCCCAGTCAAGGGTATATACCTGGGTTGCAGGTTCGATCCATGGCCCCAGGCAGGGTGGGTTCAAGAGGCAACCATTCCATGTGTCTCTCTCTCATGGATGTTTCTCTCCTCATCCCCCACCCCCCATCCCCACCCCTCCTTTCTACTTGATGGGAAAAATATCCTCGGGTGGGGATTAACAAAATAAACAAACAATAAAAGGAAATAATACAAGAATAAATAATGATATAAGAGTAAACTGTTTTGCATACTCACAACTGTAAACTTACATTTGCCCACCCTGTATGCTGAACTTGGCTAAGTGCCCAGTCAGCCTACAGCGAGGATCTAAGGCTCCAGAGCAGCAAACTAGCCCATCTGAATTTGGGACTGGGGAAGAGGGGACTATGATGTACAGGCTCTAGGTTCTGCAGCCCTACAGCACACTTCACAGATGAATCCATAAGTATTTGGCCGAGCCATATGAAATTGCCGTTTTGTCTGTCAAACGTAATGGACTCTGAGCAATTTTATATGGTTTGATCTTATAATCCACGAGGTGGAGAGAAGACGCTTTGTGAGGTCAATATGTGTTGGTCCAGTTCAGGAGCTGGGGTGGAGGAGGGAACAGTATTCCGTGGGCCTCGCAGCCTCCTGGGGCGGCTACAGCAGTCCGTCGCTGAGCACTGCCTATACTCGATCCCCTGGCTGGGCACTGCTGGAGGCACCGCGGGACCTGGCCGCATGCTCACTGACTGGAGCTCATGCGGGAGCCTCAGGAGCCCGCTTCCGAGTGAGGACACCTGTGCACTGTCAGCCTGGGGTGCAGTGAACACCAGTTCCCTTCGCTTCCTGCACTCCTCCAGCTCCGGGGTCTCCAGGGAAGAGCGGGGAGGAGAGTCCTCTCTCCCCCCACCCACAGCCCTCACTCTGGGTGGACGCTCCCTGGTGCACACCCTGCTGCCTTGCAAGCCTTCTCCTCCTCGGGTTCTCTTGTTCCTCCTAAATACCTCTGGGACCCGTCCTGAAACGGCAGCTGCTCAGTTGTGGAGACATCTGCTAGTACATTTGGGGAAACGGAGGCCCGGGGGGGGGGGACAGTGAGCTAGTGGTCAGGCCCGGATGGAACTCAGGTCCCTGGACCCCCGACCTGCAATTTCTCACAGCTGGCGGCTGCTCCAGGTGCCCTCTGCGCTCCACAGCAGGGCGAGGACTCACGGGGTCCCTGTCCAGGCCCCTCTCCCCCCACCCCTGGAAGGAGCTCAGTGAACGGGCCTCTCAGAGCCTCGGCCTCCGGTGTGAATGGAGAGCAAACCTTGACCCTCCCGCGCCCTGGGGAGCAGAGCCTCACCCTAGACCAGACCCTGGCCATGGTCCCCAACGATGGTCCTGACGCGCTTCCACGGGTCCAGGTCTCCCAGAGGGGCTGCTGGAGCGCCCCAGCCGGCAGGCTGCTCCGATGGATGGTCCCGGGGTCCTTCTGCCTGGCCCCCTCCCTCCCCACGGCCCCAGACGCCCCCGCCCCGCCGCCCGCCCTCACCGCGCCGCGCTCGAAGTCGTTGTAGAAAGCCTTGTCCAGTAGGTGCTTCTCGCTGCAGCCCGCGGTGCCCACGAGGCTGAGGTAGATGTAGTCGTCGGTGCCAGCGAACCACTGGCTGCCGGTGGCCACGGTGACTGTGTAGGAGGGCATGGCCGTGCGCAGAGGGCTCAGCGAGCGCTGGAGCCTCCGTGCGCTGGTCCCCGAGCGCAACTCCTCTGGATCCCAGACACCGCCCGCCAGTCGGCCTCGCCCCGCCCCCATCTCGCCCCACCCTCCTGCGGCTCCAACCTGGAGGGGACGCCTGGACGCACCCCTTCCTCCGTTCCCCTGCTGGGCTTGGCCTCTGTTTTAGTATCGAGGGGCCCAGGGCAACTTCAGCTGCCATCCCTCATCCATCCATCCCCTTATCCATCCTCCCACTCACCCAGTCTCATCTCTGTTACACTCTGCGCTCTCTCTCATGCCTCAGTTTCTCCTCAGGGAGCGGATAGGGCTGGGCTCCCGGGACCCCCAGAAAACCTGCTCTCTCCAAGTTCCCAGGGCGCGTGGGCGCGTGGGAACAGTCTCCCATGCTGTGTGTTTCCCGGTCCATAGCAGGAGGAGGAAACCACCTGGGGAATCGGGGAGGCCACGCCCCTGAGCCCACACAGCGTAAGCTGAGACTACTGTCAGCACTGGCTCCTTCCACGGGCTGGGCTGAATGCCACTCCAGGCAGGTGCAGGTGGAAATCAGGTGAGACAGATGCCAGCCACGCCCAGGCCGTGAGATGGGCAGGATATAGTGGGAGGCAGAGGAGACAGAGAGGGGGAGGCCCGGATGAGAAAACCCAAATCTAGACGCTTAGGGGTTGTCTGCGGGAAGTCGGGGACTTCCTGAGAGGAAGGCTGCGGAGCGTGGGGCTGGTGGCTGCGCTGCGGGGAAGGAGTCAGGCTTGTTTGAGACACTCATGGGAGTGGACCCATGGCTGGAGGTCCCGGGAAGAAGATGTGGACCACAGGGGGTGCTCCCACAGTTAGAGCTGGTACGGGGGAACCCACTGTCCCCCTTCCTCCCCCCAATCTGTTGCCTTTCTAGGTGAGGGGCGGGAGCCTGGGAAGGGCGTTAGTTAGTGGAAGGCTTTGTACACTGGAAGGCAGCTTCCCAACTACTATGACCTGGTTTCAACAATTCTGTCTATTCGCCTACATGCCTTCATCCCCTCCTCCCACTTCAGAACTGTTCTGACTGTGCTACACATTCAGTAAAGAGCTGGACTATATTAAAACCAGCTTAATTCCATGCGAGGTGGAGGCTATGTCAAGTCACCTGCTTTCGGATGGAGGCTGTAAGATGCTGTACAAATATGCAGGCCAAAGGCAGGCTCCCCGTTTCTGGGAGCCTGGGCTGTACCTGGTGGCAAACCCTGCCTCCATGGCAGGACCAAGACTCTGGGCAGAAAGAGGGCACCATTCCACCTCTACACCTGGGGGATGAGGTCAGATTTCAGTGCGTCTTGCTTTACTCATCGAAAGACAGGCACCAAAGGGATTATTTTTTTTATTACTAGAATGTAATTTATTTTCCTGTTGCACATTCATACTGATCGAAGTTTTTTTTAAAAAAATAATTCTTTATTGTTGAAAGTATTACATAGGTCCCCTTTTCCCCCCATTAACCACTCTCCAGCCCATCCTTGCCCTCCTCCCCAGGCCCTCTGTGTCCATGGGCCATGCATTTACTAATAGGCATACAAGGTCCTTGGTTAATTGCTTCCCATCCACCCACCCGCCCCCACCTTCCCTCCAAGATTCCACACTCTGTCCCATGTCTCTGGATCCACTTCTTTCATCAGTTTATTTTGTTACTTAGATGCCACATATGCATGAGATCATGTTGATACTTGTCTTTCTCTGCCTGACTTATTTCATGTAGCATGATACTCTCCAGGTCCCACCATACTGTCTCAAAAGGTAAGAGATTCTTCTTTTTTACAGGTGTATAGTATTCCATGGTGTAAATGTACCACAGCTTTTTTATCCACTCATCTGCTGATGGGCACTTAGGCTGTTTTCAGATCTTAGCTATTGTAAATTGTGGTGCTACGAACATAGGGGTGCATACATTCTTTCTGATTAGCATTTTGGGTTTCTTAGGATATCTTCCTAGAAGTGGGATCACTGGGTCAAATGGCAGTTCCATATTTAATGTTTTGAGGAAACGCCATACTGTTTTCCATAATGGCTGCTCCTGTGAAGCATTCTGGACCAGGGCATTTGTTTGCTGGAAGTTTTTTTTATTACTGTTTCTATGTCATCAGTATTGGCCTATTCGGGTTTTCTGATTCCTCCTGATTCAATTTTGGGAGATTGTATTTATCTAGGAACTAGAGGCCTGGTGCACAAAATTTGTGCACGGGAGGGTGTGTCCCTCAGCCCAGCCTGCACCCTCTTCAATCTGGGACCCCTTGAGGGATGTCCAACTGCCCGTTTAGGCCCGATCCTAGGAGCAGTAGGACATCCCTCTCACAATCCAGGACTGCTGGCTCCCAGCTGCTTGCCTGCCTGCCTTCCTGATTGCCCCTAACCACTTCTGCCTGCCAGCCTGATCACCCCCTAACCACTCCCCTGCCAGCCTAATTGATGCCTAACTGCTCCCCTGCCAGCCTGTTTGCCCCTAACTACCCTCCCCTGCAGGCCTGGCGACCCCTAACTGCCCTCCCCTGCAGGCCTGGCTCCCTCCAACTGCTCTCTCCTGCAGGGCTGGGTCCCCCCCAACTGCCTTCCCTGCAGGCCCAGTCGCCCCCAACTTCCCTCCTCTGCCAGCCTGGTCACCCCTAACTGCCCTCCCCTGCAGGCTTGATTGCCCCCAACTGCCCTCCCTTGAAGGCCTGGTCCCTCCCAACTGCCCGCCCCTGCTGGCCATCTTGTGGTGGCCATTTTGTGTCCACATGGGAGCAGTCATATTTGACCACATGGGGGCAGCCATCTTGTGTGTTGGAGTGATGGTAAATTTGCATATTATTCTTTTAATAGAGAGGATTAAATAGGCCTGGTGCACGGGTGGAGGCCAGCTGGTTTGCTCTGAAGGGTGTCCTGGATCAGGGTGGGGGTTCCCTTGGGGCGTGGGGCGGCCTGGGTTAGGGGCCTGTGGTGGTTTGCAGGCTGGCCATACCCCCTGGCGATCCAAGCGGAGACCCTGGTATCTGGGATTTATTTATCTTCTATAATGAAATTTTGTAGCCTTCAGTGGAGCCAAGCCTCCTGATTGCTCAGTGGCCACAGCCAGTTTTGTTGGGATTTACTTATCTTCTATAATTGAAACTTTGTAGCCTTAAGCAGAGGCCAAGGCAGGCCAGGACAGGCAGAAAGCTTGGCTTCCTCCATTGCCAGGGAAACCCAAGCCTCCTGTTTGCTGCAGCTCCATGGCTGCAGCCATCTTGGTTGGGTTAATTTGCATATTCACTCCTGATTGGCTGGTGGGCGTGGTTTGTGGGTATAGCAGGGGTACCGTCAATTTGCATATTACTCTTTTATTAGATAGGATTGTTCCATTTCATTCACATTGTCCAGCTTATTGGCATATAGTTGTTCATTGTATTTTCTTACAATCCTTTGTATTTCTGTGGTATTAGTGATTCTTCATTTTCGTTTCTGATTTTATTTATTTGGGTTCTCTCTCTTTGTTCTTTGTTTCTTGATGAGTCTGGCTAACAGTTTTTATCAATTTTGTTTATCTTTTCAAAGAACCAGCTCTTGGCTTCATTGATTTTTTTCTATTGCTTTTTTTTTTTTTTTTTTTTGGCGTGTCTCTATGTTATTTATTTCTGCTCTAATCTTTTTTCAAAATTTAAATTCTTTATTGTTTAAAGTATTACATAAGTCTTGTATTCCCCCCCATTGATCTCTCCCAGCTGCTCCCACCCCCCAGCACATGCCCTAACCCCCTACTGTCTGAGTCCATTCGTTATGCTCATATGCATGTCCTTTGGTTGATCTCTTATCGCCTCTGTGACTCTGGCTCTATTTTTGTTCATCGCTTTATGTTGTTCATTATATCCCACAAATGAATGAGATCATGTGATATTTACCTTTCTCCAGCTGGCTTATTTCACTTAGCATAATGCTTTCCAGGTTCATCCATGCTGTTGCAAATGGTAAGAGTTTCTTCTTTTTCAGAGCAGCATAGTATTCCATTGTGTAGATGTACCACAGTTTTTTCATCCACTCGTCTGCTGATGGGTACTTAGGCTGTTTCTAAATCTTAGCAATTGTAAATTGTGCTGTTATGAACATCAGGTGCATATGTCCTTTCTAATTGGTGTTCTGATTTCTTGGTATATAGTCCTAAAAGTGGGATTACTGGGTCAAATGGGAGTTCCATTTTTAGTTTTTTGAGGAAACTACATACTGTTCTGCACAATGGCTGCACCAGTCTGCATTCCCACCAGCAGTGTACGAGATTCCTTTTTCTCCACACCCTCTCCAGCACTTGTCATTTGTTGTTGATGATAGCCATTCTGACAGGTGTGAGGTGGCACCTCATTGAAGTTTTGATTTGCACCTCTCAGATGGTTAGTGACTTCGACCATGTTTTCATATGTCTCTTGGCCTTCTGTATGTCCTCTTTCAAAAAGTGTCTATTTAAGTCCTTTGTCAGTTTTTTGATTGGATTGTTTATCTTCCATTTGTTAAGTTGTATGAGTTCCCTGAAAAAATGTTGGAGATTAAACCCTTATCTGAAATAGCATTGGTAAATATGTTCTCCCATGCAGTGGGCTTTCCTGTTGTTTTCTTGGTGGTTTCTTTTGCTGTGCACAAGCTTTTAATTTTGATGTAATCCCATTTGTTTATTTATTTTCTCCTTAGTTTCCATTGCCCTAAGAGCTGTATCAGTAAAGATATTGCTACAACACATCTGCTATTTTGCTGCCTATGGATTCTTCTAAGATTTTTATGGTTTCCCATCTTACATTTAAGTTCCCTATCCAATTTGAGTTTATTTTTGTATATGGTGTAAGTTTGTGGTCTAGTTTTATTTTTTTGCATGTATCTGTCCAATTTTCCCAACACCATTTATTGAAGAGACTGTCTTGACTCCATTGTATGTTCTTGCCTCCTTTGTCAAATATCAATTGAGCATAATGTCTTGGATCGATTTCTGGGTTCTCTGTTCTGTTCCATTGGTCTATATGTCTGTTCTTGTGCCAGTACCAGGCAGTTTTGAGAACAGTGGCTTTGTAATATAGCTTGATATCTGGTATTGTGATCCTTCCAACTTTGTTCTTCTTTCTCAGGATTGCTGTGGCTATTTGGGGTCTTTTTTTATTCTATATGAAGTTTTGGAGAGTTTGTTCTAGGTCTGTGAAATAGGTTGTTGGCATTTTAATGGGGATTGCATTAAATCTATAGATTGCTTTGGGTAGTATGGACATTTTAATGATGTTGATTCTACCAATCCATGAACACGGTATATTCTTCCATTTGTTTATGCCTTCCTCTAGCTCTTTTTTCAACATCCTATAGTTTTCTGAGTACAGATCTTTTACTTCCTTTGTTAAGTTTATTCCTAGGTATCTTAATTTTTTTGTTGTTGTTGTTGCAACGGTAAATGGGATTGCTTTTTTAGTTTCTATTACTGTGAGTTCATTATTGGTGTATAAAAAGCCATAGCTTTCTGGGTGTTAATTTTTTATCCTGCTACATTGACGAATACATTTATTAAGTCTCATAGTTTTTGTGGAGTCTTTAGGGTTCTCTATGTACAATATCATGTAATCTGGGAATAATACAGTTTTACTTCTTCTTTTCCAATTTGGATGCCTTTTATTTCTTCTTCTTGTCTGATCACTATAGCTAGCAATTCCAGTACTATGTTGAACAGGAGTGGAGAAAGTGGGTATCCCTGTCTTGTTCCTGTACTTAGAGGAAATGGTTTTAGTTTTGCTCATTGAGTATGACTTTGTCATATAAGGCTTTTATTATCTTGAGGTATGATCCCTCTATTTCCACTTTGCTGAGAGTTTTTATCAGGAGAGGGTGTTGGATTTTTGTCAAGTGCTTTTTCTGCATCAATTGATATGATTATGTGATTTTTGTCTCTCAATTTATTAGTTTATATGATGTATAATGTTTAATGATTTGCAGATATTGTACCAGCCTTTCATCCCTGGAATAAATCCCACTTGGTCATTGTGTATGATCTTTCTAATGTAATGCTGTATCTGATTTGCTAGAATTTTGTTGAGGATTTTAGCATCTATGTTCATCAGGGATATTGGCCTGTAATTCTCTTTCTTTGTAGTGTCTTTATCTGGTTTTCAGATTAGGGTAATGTGGGCTTCATAGAAAGAGTTTGGAAGTGTGCTTTCCTCTTAAGTTTTTTGAAATAGTCTGAGAAGGATAGGTTTTAGTTATTCTTTGAATGTTTGATAAAACTCTCCTATGAAGCTGCCTGGTCCAGGCAGCTTCATAGGAGAGTTTTTTGATTACTGTTTCAGAGTTTTTTGATTACTGTTACTTCATAGGAGAGTTTTTTGATTACTGTTTCAATTTCATCAGTAGTTATCAGCCTATTCAGATTTTTTTATTCTTCCTGTTTGAGTTTTGGAAGCTTGTATTTTTCTGGGGATATGTCCATTTCATCCAGTTTGTTGGAGTAGAGTTGTTTGTAGTATTTTTTAAAATAATCCTTTGTATTTCTGTGTGGCCAGTTGTTACTTCACATATTTCATTTTTGATTTTGTTTATTTGGGTCTTCTCTCTTTGCTTCTTGGTGAGGCTGGCTAGTGGTTCATAAATCTTGTTTATTCTTTCAAAGAACTAGCTCTTGGTTTTATTGATCTTTTGTATTATTTTTTTTGTGTTGTTTTGTATTGGTCTCTATGTCATTACTCCACTCTGAACTTTATTATTTCCTTCCTTCTGCTTACTCTGGGCTTTTATTGTTGCTTTCATTCTAATTCTTTAAGTTGTAGGGTTAGATAATTTATTACCATTTTTTCTTGTTTTTTTGAGGTAGGCCTGTAGACTATGAACTTCCCTCTCAGGACTGCTTTCACTGTGTCCCATAGATTTTGGATTGTTGTTTTCATTATCATTTGTTTTCAGGATGCCTTTTATTTCTTCTTTGATTTCTTTGATAACCCAAATCATTGTTTAATAGCATGCTATTTAGCCTCCAAGTGTTTGATTTTTTTCATTGCTTTTATTGTAGATGATTTCTAATCTTATGCCACTGTGATCTGAGATGTTTTGTATGATTTTGATATTTTTGAATTTGAAGAGACTGTTCCTGTGTCCTGATATGTGGTCTATATTTGAAAATGTGCTGTGTGCACTTGAGAAGAATGTATATTCTGTAGTTTTGGGGTGAAATGTTCTGAAGATGTCAATTAGTTCTATTTGACCTAGTGAGGCATTTAGGATTGATGTTTCTTTGCTGATTATTCTTTAGAGGATTTATACAGTGGGGTCAATGGGGTATTAAAGTCCTCTACTATGAATGTCTTGCTGTCTATCTCTTTCTTGATATCTTCCAGAATTCTTTTTATGTATTTGGGTGCTCCTGCATTGGGTGCATATATGTTTTCCAGAGTTACATCCTCTTGTTGAAATGCTCCCTTTAGTATTATGAAGTGGCCCTCTCTATCTCTTCTTATGGCCTTCACTTTGAGGTCCATTTTGTTAGATATAAGTGTTGCTATCCCAGATTTTTTCTCATTTCCATTTGCCTGAATTTTTTTTCCATCCCTTCACTATCAGTCTGTGTGAGTCCTTTGTTCTGAGATGAGTCTCTTGTAGACAGCAAATATATGGGTCATACTTTCTTAGCCATTCAGCTACCTTATGTCTTTTGATTATTAGAATATTTAATCCATTTATGTTTAAAGTTATTATTGTTAGGGACTTGTTTGTTGCATTTTTACTCTTCATGCCTATGTTCCTTCTTCCCATTCTATTTCTTCTTTTTACAGCAGTCCCTTTAGTATTTCTTGCACTGCTGGTTTGGTGATAATATATTCCCTTAGCCCCCCTTTTTTTGGTCTGTGAAGCTCCTGATTTCACTTACAATTTTGAATGATCACCTTGCTGGATATATTATTCTTGGATTCAGTCCCTTGCTTTGCATCACTATTTCATTCGATGTGTTTCTGTTGAGAAATCAGTTGATAGTCTAATGGGAGATCCCTTGTAGGTAACTTTCTGTCTCTCTCTGGCAGCCTTTAAGATTCTTACTTTGTCACTGATGTTTGCCAATTTAATTATGATGTATCTTGGTGGCAGTCTTTTTGAGTTTACCTTGTTTGGGACTCTGTGCTTCTTGGACTTGTGTGGCTCCCCCCACCCCCAACATCAGCGAAGTTTTCTGTCATTATTTATTCAAACAGATTTTCTATTCCTTGCTCAGCTTCCTCTCCTTGTGGCACCCCTTTTATGCAGATGTTGATTTGTTTCGTATTGTCCCAAAGCTCCCTTAGGCTCTCCTCCTGCTTTTTAATTTTTCCTTCTAGTTGCTGCTGTGCTTGGGTGATTTTCCTATCTTGTCTTCTATCTTTCACTGATGCGGTCCTCAGCTTCTTCTAGTCTACTGTTGAAACTTTCCATTGTGTTCTTTATTGTAGCTATGTGATTCTTTATTTCCTCTTGATTCTTCTTCATATCCTCATGATTCTTACACATGTTGAATTTGTCTTCCATCCTTTTCAGAACTTATAACCATTGCTTTAAATTTTTTTCTCTGACAAATTTCTTGCCTACATTTAATTTATTTCCTTTTCTGGTGATGCCTCCTTTTCGTTTGAAGGAGGGGTTGTTTCTTTGTCTCCCCATTTTTGTTGTTCCTTTGTGATTGTTTCTATGTATTAAATCAAACTCCTATGCCATCCAGAATTTTTGAGTTTGTCTTACATAGTAGATGTTTTGTGGCACCCAAACCCTTTGGTCGTCTGGGCTGGGTAATCTAGGAATGCCCCATACTGGTATATTTGTGTTTCTTGGTATAGTTGGGTCTTGAGTATTATTGTCCTATTTGTGGATCAAGTCTTCTATCAGGGTGTCTTGTTTTGTGGCTCGCACTCTACCACAATGACCAAACAGCACAAAATACAACTTAAAAAGACACAATACAAAGGGAACAAAGGGGAGAATCCAAGATGGCGGCGTAGGTAAACACCTAAACTGCTGCCTCCCACAACAATTTAAACTGCAACTAAAAGACAAAACGTCTATCACCCAGAACCACGGAAAGGCTGGCTGAGTGGAAGTTCTACAACTAGAAGGAAAGAGAAAAGAGCATTGAGATGTGCACGAGCGCTGAAAAGCTGAGGTACGGAGGCGCGTGATCCGGGCTGGTGGCAGGCATTGCTTTTTTCAACCCGAACGGAGGGAGACAAGCCCCCGATTGCTCTGAAATCCAGTCTCTGGGGAGACGCGGGGGACCCAAACTCCTACGGGGAGAAGCTGGACTGTCTGCCAGTGAGAGTGGCTTGCTTGCAGAGCTGCACGCAGGAATAATTGTTTACGGCACTGGGGCGCGGGACTCCAGGACGCCTTCGGGGACACAGAGCCAGCTAACTAGCAGCCATTGCTGTTTGCCACGCCCTAACCTAGTGACGCCCTGAGACCCTGCCCCACACAACCTACAAACCCACCCAAGCCCCAAGCAGCCGAGTTAGCATAAGAAAAGCCTGCCCTATCGCAGCTTAACCTAGAAAACTTGCAGCCCGGGTCAGACAGCTCCAAAACCTCCAAACCCCAAGCAAAGAGGAGAAAACTGCAGCTCTCACTGTAGCTCCTGCTGAGTGGCCTCAGACAGTAGCTGACCTGCACCCCATTGGAGATCCAGAAGCCAGTGTACCTAGTGGTCAGTGTGAGACACCAGATTTCAACTCCTCACATCCATAAGTGACACATTCAAGAGGCAGACTCAGTGAGCACCAAAGCCCCACTGAAACAAGTCCTGCACCATAAGCGTGTCTTCAGCGCAGCACTTCTTCCATTATAGACACAGGGAGTGCTCACAGCTAATTGGCCTGGAGGTCAATTCCTCCCAGTATACCAACAGCAATTCAGGCTTAACTACACCAAGACTTTGCACTCAGCCCACAAAGGGGTGTACCAAGAGCATCCACATCAGGTGATTGGGGAGGCTGAGCTACTGCCCCCTATAGGTCACCTACCACACAAAGCCACTCCATCAACACAGGGAAGTAGCCAAAATGCAGAAACAAAGAAACATGTCACGAATGAAAGAAACGGAGGAAAGCAAACTACTGGATGACATAGAGTTCAGAACCACATTTATAAGGTTACTCAAGAATCTTCTTAAAACCCCTGAGAAACTTGATGAGACCTTCAAGGAGCTTAATGAGAATGCCAAAAAAATGGAAAAGGATCAGTCAGAAATGAAGCATACACTGTCTGAAATAAAGAATATACAGAAACTCAACTGTAGATCAACATACCCCAAGAATCAAACCAAAGATCTGAAATATGTGGAAACAAAAAACATCCAACCAGAAAAACAAAAAGAAAAAAGAATCCAAAAATATGAAGATAGTGTAAGGAGCCTCTGGGACAACTTCAAGCGAACCAACATCCGAATTTTTGGGGTGCCAGAAGAAGGGAGAGAGCAAAATATTGAAAACCTATTGGAAGAAATAATGACAGAAAACTTTCCCTACCTGGTGAAGGAAATAGACTTACAAGTTCAGGAAGCGCACAGAACCCCATACAAGAGGAACCCAAAGAGGACCACACCAAGACACATCATAATTAAAATGCCAAGGGCAAAAGACAAAGAGAGAATATTGGAAGCAGCAAGAGAAAAACAGTTAATTACCTACAAGGGAGTACCCATACGACTGTCAGCTGATTTCTCAACAGAAACTATGCAGGCCAGAAGGGAGTGGCAAGAAATATTCAAAGTGATGAACAGCAAGAACCTACAACCAAGATTACTCTACCCAGCAAAGCTATCATTCAGAGTCGAAGGTCAGATAAAGAGCTTCACAGATAAGAAAAAGCTAAAGGAGTTCATCACCACCAAACCAGGATTACACGAAATGCTGAAGGATATCCTTTAAGAAGAGGAAGAAGAAGAAAAAGGTGAATATAAAAATTATGAACAACAAAATGACATCAAATACATACCTACCAACAAGTGAATCTAAAAATCAAGTGAATGAAAAATCTGAAGAACAGAATGGACTGGTGAATATAATAGAATCAGGGACATAGAAAGGGAGTGGACTGACGATTCTCAGGGGAAGCAGGTGGGAGGGGTGCGGGAAGAGATTGGACAAAAATCTTACTCCTATGGATGAAGACAGTGGCGGGGTGTAAGGGCCTGGGGTGGGGTGGGGAATCAGGTGGAGGGGAGCTATGGGGAAAAATAAAAGAGGAACACCTGTAATAATCTGAACAATAAAGATTTATTTAAAAAAAAAAAAAGAATGACAAAGAGCCCTGACTGGTTTGGCTCAGTGGATGGAGCATCGGCCTGCGGACTGAAGAGTCCCAGGTTTGATTCCGGTCAAGGGCATGTACCTTGGTTGCGGGCACATCCCCAGTAGGAGGTGTGCAAGAGGCAGGTGATCGATGTTTCTCTCTCATAGATGTTTCTAACTCTATTCCTCTCTCTTCCTCTCTGTAAAAAAAAATCAATAAAATATATTTTATAAAAAAAAACAAAAACAAAAAAACAAAGGGAACAAAGCACAAATGTACTCATGACACCAATAGCTCCAATATAAGTGACCCCCAAAGAAAAGAGAATTAGGAGAGAGAAAAGAGAATTAGGAGAGAGAAAAGAGAGCAAAAATGATACCAAGAAAATAAAAAAGGTAAGAGAGAAAAGAAAAGGAAGAAGGAAAAAATATATATGGGCAGAAAACACCACAGAACAACTAGATAAACCAAAAAATGCAAACAACAAACATCTAGAAAAAAATAGGCGAGGGGGGGGGGGAGAGACAGAATCTGTAGAGGCAGAGCTTATATACAGATAGTAAGTTTAAGACGTTGAATGAATAGAAGGAGGACCTTGGGTAAAAAGAGAATGAGTGGATAAGAACAAAAGAAAGAAAACAATAAAATAAAATTACAATAAAAATAGAATGAAGAAAAAATAATGTGAAAAAATAAAATAAACAAAGAAAATAAAGGGAAAATATTTTCAAATAAAATATTAAATTAAAAAGTGAAGTGTCATTTGTTTCAGCTGAGTTTTAATGTCCCATGGGGAGCTGGTTTAAGATCCTACTCTTCTGTTCTGTCTGCCACTTCTCAGTTTCCTGTTAGGTAGTCAGCACTGTGTTGAAGTCCCAAGTGATCCACCATTCCTCTGTTTGTGTCTATCTCCACAGCCTTAACTGCAAATAGGTGGGACCAATCAGCACACTTAGCCTGTTTGTCTGCTGTCAATCTTAATCTCTCCAGCAGCTGTCTCTGACAGGGCTATACATAGGGAGGGTGCTTTTTGCTTTCTGGGACTGAAAGCAAACACTGGATCAGATGGATTTAATTGACATTTATAAAACATTTCACCCAAAAGCTGCAGAATATACATTCTTCTTAAGTGCACCTGGATCATTCACAAGGATAGATAACATGTTAGGACACAAAACAAGTTTCTAGAAGTTCAAGAAGATTGAAATCATATCAAGTATCTTCTCAGATAGAATGAAATTAGAAATTACCTACAGTAAGAAGACCCCAAAACCCAGTTCCTGAGGGCTTTTGGGGGCTATTCAGATGTTTTGTGTCTTTTGTACCACTCAGGGTGTAGTTTGGATGTAGCTGTATTAGCTCCCTTGAGGTTGCTGGGAGGGGCTGGCTCTTCAGGAGAAAAAATGGCTGCTTAGGTCTGGAGGGTCAGGGATGTCCCAGTGCTGGACTCATGGTCATCTCTGCTTGACCCGCTCTCCTCCACAGCCTCTCCCAAGACTCCACAAGTCTGCACCTCCACCTGTGCCTCAGCCACAGGCAAGTGTTTGTATTTGAAAGGGTCTATGAACTGGGTTTAGCAAATAAAAGCAAAGAACAAATAGAGGCAAAACAACCATGTGACTGCTAATTTATTCTCCCCCATCCCCTGGCACCATGTTTCTTGGGCAATTCTTCGGCCCTTCTGGGCTTAGCTTCTCATGGCTGTGGACTTAGATCTATAATCCCTTGCAGTCAGCATCCCTGTGAACTTCCTTTCCACAGGCTGATGTTACGCTGTCCCCAAGGGACATGGACTTTGTGCCATGACACTTTTTTTGACCTTCTCAAGCTTGGTGGTTTCATGACTCTCTCCAGCCCAGATCCCTGATCCTACCGTTCTCCAGGCATCCTCTGCCCTTTCCAGCTGCAAATTGTCTCACCAGCTGTGTCTCCTTCGCTAATTATTTGATTTAGATGCTCCTTTTATCTGCTCTGGGATAAGGCTCAGGACACATCTGCCTATTCAGCCGCCATTTTTCCTCATATCAGCTCTAATCTTTATTATTTCCTTCCTTCTACTTATGCTGGGCTTTTTTTGTTGTTCTCTTTGTAATTCTTTAAGTTGTAGAGTTAAATGGTTTATTGTTGATTTTTCTTGTGTTTTGAGGTAGGCCTGTAGTTCTATGAATTTACCTCTCAGAACTGCTTTTGCTCTGTCCCAAAGATTTTGGGTTGTGTTTGTTCATTTTCATTTGTTTCCAGAAAGTTTTTTTTATTATTGATCTCCTTGGTAACCCATTCATTGTTTAATAGCATTCTATTTAGCCTCCATGTGTTTGAATGTTTTTGGGTTTTCTTACTGTAGGTGATTTCTAATTTCATTCTATCTGAGAAGATATTTGATATGATTTCAATCTTCTTGAACTTCTAGAGACTTGTTTTGTGTCCTAACATGTTATCTATCCTTGTGAATGATCCATGTGCACTTGAGAAGAATGTATATTCTGCAGCTTTTGGGTAAAATGTTTTATAAATGTCAATTAAATCCATCTGATCCAGTGTTTCCTTTAGAGTCACTGCTTCCTTGTTAGGTTTTTGTCTGGAAGATCTATCCAGTGAAGTCAGTGGAGTATTAAAGTCCACTAGTATGACTGTATTGTTGTCAGTCTCTGCCTTAAAGTCCTCTAAATGTTGTATTTTGGTTTTGTTTTGTTTTATTTTGTTTTATGTATTTAGGTGCTCCTATAGTGGGTACATATATGTTTACCAGGTTTATATACTTTTGTTGGATGGATCCCTTTAGAATTATGTAATGACCTTTGATGTCTCTCATGATGGCCTCCACTTTGAAATCTATTTTGTTGGATATGAGTATTGCTACTTGAGCCTTTTTTTTCTTTTCCATTTGCATGGACAATTTTTTCCATCCCTTCACTCTCATCCTGTGTGAGCATTTTGTTCTGATGTGTATCTCTTGTAGACAGCATATAGTTGGGTCATGTTTTTGTATCCATTCAGCTACCCTATGTCTTTTGATTGGAGCATTTAATCCATTTACATTTAGGGTTATTATTGACAGGTACTTATTTATTACTACTTTAATTCTGTATGCCCAGGTTTTTCTATTTCTTCTTATTATTACAGCAGTCTCTTCAGCATTTCTGGTAATGCTGGCTTTGTGGTGATGTACTCCTTTAGTTGTTTCTTTCTTTATTATTTTGTCCAGGAAGGTCTTTATTTCACTGTCAATTTGAATGATAATCTTGTTGGATATAGTAATCTTGGTTTCAAATCCTTGATTTCCATATACCTTGAGTACTTCATGCCATTCTCTTCTGGCCTATAGAGTTTCTGACTAGAAATCAGATGATGGCCTTATGGGAGCTCCTTTGTAGGTAACAGTTTGCTTTTCTATTGCTGCCTTTAAGATTCTCTCTTTGTCTTTAATTTTTGCCATTTTAATTATGATGTGTCTGGGCATGAGCCTATTTGGGATCTTCTTGCTTGGGGTTCTCTGTGCCTCCTGAACTTGTGTGACTTTTTCCTTTACCAGGTTAGAGTTGTTTTCTGCCATTATTTATTTAAAGATGTTCTCTATTCTTTTCTCCCTTTCTGCCTCTTCTGTAACACCTTCTATGTGAATATTGTTATATTTCACATTGTCCCACAGCTCCCTAAGTGGTTTGTCTGTTCTTTAATTGTTCTTTTTATTTTCTTTTTGGTTCTTTGTTTGAGTGATTTTTTCAACTCTGTCTTCTAATTCACTGGTTCGATCCTCAGCTTTCCCTAATCTGCTTGTATTCCTTCCAATGTGTTCTTTATTTGTGCTATGTCATTCTTTATTTCTGTGTTCATAGTTACTATATCTTTTCTCATGCTGTTGAGCATCTTCACCATCATTATTCTGAACTCTATATCAGATAAATTGCTTATCTCCATTTCATTTATCGCTTCTTCTGGAGAATTCTCTTGTTCTTTCATTTGGGGATTGTTTCTTTGTCTCCTCATTTTGGCTGCCTCATTTGGGTTTGTGACTATGTATTGGGTAGATCTGCTATGCCTCTCAATCTCTAGTGCAGGACAGTGTCAAACGCTGTTTCTGACTAATTAAGTCTGGCAAAGACTCAAAGCCTCCAGAGACCATCTCTGTCTCCAGACTGATAGGATTCCATCTTGAATTGCCCTCAGGCAATTGTCCATAGGTGTGGCAAGAGTTTTTTCAATAGGGTGGGGCAATTTCTTCTGACTGGAGGCTAATTGTTATTCTCAGTCTCTTAATGGGCCTCAGTTAATTCCATACCATAGGGCAAGTGTTTCCAATAGGGTGGGTCAACTGTCTTCCCCCCAGGCAAGGCCACCTGTATAGAAAATGTCTGCATGAGAAAGATGACCTCTGCAGCATGAGGGAATGACTCAAATCAGGAAACTGGGTGTCTGCCTTCTGAACTCTGACCCCAGAGCCCTTGATCTTGGCTTCTGCCCACACAGCTCCAAGCTTCTCGGCCCTCCCCCTGCCAGAGCAGAAGGTGAATGGTTCCACAGGGAATTTTGAGCATTTTACCTTTAACACAGTCCCTGAATTTCAAGCTGTCTCTCCCTGTCAGACAGCAACCCTGCTGCTTTTCTCAGCCAGATGTTATGTGGGTATCCTTTTCAGTTCTGGTGCTCTCTTCTGGGGAGCCCAGTTTGAAAATTAGACCCCAGAATTCTCAGTGGCAACCCCCCACAGCTAAGATACCTCTTAGGAACTTCAGTTGCTGTCTGTGGGAGCTCAGCCAGCCCTTTTGTGCCTCTAACTCTCCTAACCAGTCTCTATATGGTCTCCATTTTCAGGCTTCTATCCAGTGAGTCTTCTGTTGATTATTCAGGAAGTTTTTCTGTATTTTAGTTGTAATTCCAGTTTGGTCTTGGGAGTGTGACGATGCAGCATCCACTTACTCTGCCACCATTTAAAAAAATATATATTTTATTGAGTTTTTTACAGAGAGGAAGGGAGAGGGATAGAGAATTAGAAACATCAATGAGAGAGAAACATTGATTATCTGCCTCCTGCACACTCTCCACTAAGGATGTGCCTGCAACCAAGGTACATGCCCTTGACCAGAATCAAACCTAGGACCCTTCAGTCCGCAGGCTGATGCTCTATCCAGTGAGCCAAACTGATTAGGCCTCTGCCACCATTTTTAATATCCAAAGGGATTTTCTGGGAACCCAATTCAAGGACAAGAGAGGCTCTGAGTACACTTTTTATGATAGCACAAAGATGGGACTCAGCATCTGCCATGCAAGAGGCATGCTCCAGGACATATGTCCTCATGAACAAAGGCTCCGAATTACCTTCAAACCTAAAAACAAAATGGCTTTTTTTCTTTAAAAAAGAAATTATACCCAGGCAACAGAAAGAGACCTGGCCCAGCTCACATCGAGATACAGGTGACAGACAGAGACTTGGCCCAGCTCAGATCGGGACCCAGGTAACAGACAGGAGACTTGGCCGACAGCAGTTGCCCTATATCTAAATTCAGCTGAGCATTTGGAATGCTCAGGGCCCACTCAAGAATGCAAATAATCCTTCCCACTAATATTTACAGGGTAAACTAAGATTGTTGGTAGAGTATTAAATTTGTCAGTAAAATAGTAATCGAGTTTTCAGATTAATTTAAATAGGCTAATTGAAATAAGTGAATATTCAAGTACTGGACAAAAAGCTATTCTTAAAGTAATAACTAAAATTTCTATTGGTAGTTCATCTCATGGTAAAATTCCTGAATATGCAATGAACCTAAAGCAGTCATATGTGTGGGGGAAAAAAAATTTTTTTAATTTAAAGTTATCAAGACTGCATTATAAAATTTACAAAAACCTCCATTAAAAAAAAGGGGGGGGGGGATAGTAGGGCAATATCATGTAAGGAAAAATATCCTATAAGTAAATTACATCTAGAAAATTTTTACTTTACCAAATTAAGGTTCATTTGCAATGCTAACAGCAAGACGGCCATTAAAAACACACATGGTGTCTAAATAAGACAAAGGAAAATCGTTTGAACAAAAATAAAAAGGATCCCAAATCAATTATATAGAAAAGATTCCTTTATTAACTTGTGGTCGAGAATATATTTGTATATTTTCAGAAAACAACCCCAAGACCAGATGGATTCCTGCAACAGAGAGGAATTGACAAGAGTGCTCCAACCACGAAGACAAGAGGAAAAAACAGTCCAGAGATGGAAGACGCTGACAACACCTTGCCATGGGAGCAGTCAGCAGCTGTGCACCGCTGCAGGTTACCTAGGACCAAACCAGAGAGGGTCGGACCTGCATTGCCACCATGTGCCCACCATCCAGATATCACTGCTGACATGTACACATAAGGAACTGTTTGACATTGAAATTGGGACTCAAACATTTTTTTGTTTTGTCTTGTTTTGTTATTATATGTTTATTTCCAGTCTGCAAAGGCAAAACTTTTTAAAGGAAAGAAATGGTGGGAAAAAGATACAGAGGCAAAGAAGCATTGAACAGACTGTCAAACTACATTGGGAAGACAGGGGTGGTTGGGCGAGGAGGGCTGTAAGAGACCAACCGAAGGACTTGTACGCATGCATATAAGCACAACCAATGGATATAAGACACTGGGGCGGGGGGGCAGGGTGGGCAGGTGAAGGCATGTCCTGGGGGGTAGGGGAGGTCGGGGGGAGATCAAAGGGGAAAAAAAAAAGGAGACATATGTACTACTATTTGTAATACTTAAAACAATAAAAATAAAATAAAATTAAAAAAAAAGAAATTATATATATATTTGACAAACATAATGAACCACCCTTGTAGAAAATATTAAAAATATAGAAAAGTTTGATACAGAAACAAAATTCATAACAACATGCAGAAAAAGCAATTATAAACATTAATTATATTACATATTTTAAAGCATTTAAGAACACATTGTATGTTTAATTTCATACAATTTTCCACTTTTCTTAATATGATAGCATATTCTCTTATGGAATTTTACTTTTTAAGTACTTTAAAGACTGTATATATTCAATTATATGGATATGCCACCATTTCCTTAATTAATCCACTATTATTGGACATTTAGGTTGCTTTCAACCATAAATATTGTGATGATACCTATTTTGTGCTTAAAATATTTTAATTTTATGATAGGGATTTAGAAACCACTCAAAATGTATGAACATTTTGAGACCTTTGTTACATGATATTAATCTACTTTCCCAAGGACTGCAGTAATTGACATATATGCCATTTACTCTCATGCAGAACATGGAATGTTTGTTTCATAGAAACTTTGCCATAATGGGATAGTTTCCAAAATATCTCTATCTTTTTCTCACTGTCATTGCCCTGGTTCAGACTTTCAGCATCGCCTGTATGAATGATAACAACAGCTGCTACCTAATAATCCCTCTATCTCTAGTCTAACTGCCTCCTTGAGTTCTCTAGCCAGAGTCAGTTGTACATGAATGAGTGAATTGTATGGCATACATCTCAATAAAGTTGTAAAAATGTTAAAATAAAGAAAGCAAAGATACCTACCAAGAAGGACTCCTGGTAACTAATTAGGCTCAAGTGAAAAACAAAACTGTGACATAGATGGCATCCTCTCATTGTCTTACTTAACATCCATCATTGCCTGGGGGGGGAGAAAACAGTTGACAAATAAAAATTGTATATATTTAATATAAACAGTGTGAGAGTTTGATATACAGACACATTGTGGCATGATTACCACAATCAAGCCAATGACCTCATTCATCACTTCATACAGTTACCATTATTTTGGTACAATGAGAACACTTCAGTTCTACTCTATTAGCACATTCAAGTATACAGGACAGTATTATTACTTACTAGGGGCCCAGGCATGAATTCATGCATCTTGAAAGGAACTGTGTGCCTCAAGGCTACAGTGGGCCCTGGGGCGGGTCTTGGCCCATCCTTCATGGCCCCACCAAGCCCTTCCTGCCACAGCACCCGGTCCCTTGTCTGTTGGCAGCCCCGCTCCCACCACTGCTGTTCCCATGCGCTGAGGGTGCTGGCCCTGCTTGCACCCACTGACGGCATGGAGCAACTGGGGCCAGCACCAGCACTGGTGGTGGTTCTATTTTTAATTTTTGAGGACATTTATGCTGTTTTCTATAGTTGCTGCACCAATTTACATTCCCACTTGCAGTGTACAAGGGTTCCCTTTTCTCCACATCCTAGTCAGCACTTCGAATTTTTTTCCTTCTTGATAATAGCATCCTGACAGGTGTGAGGTTATATATCATTGTAGTTTTGATTTGCATTTTTATAATGATTAGTGTTGTTGACTATCTTTTTATGTACCTGTTGCCCATTTGTATATTTTCTTTGGGAAAATGTCTATTCAGACCTTTGTCTATTTTATAATTGGGGTGTTCAGTTTTTTTTTTTACTTGAATTGAATTAGTTATTTACATATTTTGAAGATTAAACCCTTAAATATTTCGTTTGCAAATATTTCTCCCATTCAGTAGGTTGCATTTTCATTTTGGTGATGATTTCTTTTGCTGTGCAGAAGCATTTTAGTTTGATGTAGTCCCACTTGTTTATTTTTGCTTCTGTTTCCCTGTGCTTTTGATGTCATATTCACAAATTATTGCCACGACGTAGCTCAAGAAGCCTTCTTCCTACATTTTCTTTGGAAAGTTTTAGGGTTTTAAGGTGTTATGCTTAAGTCTTTTGTTGTTGTTGTTAACCTGCAGCCAAGGATATTTTTTCTATTGATTTTTAGAGAGAGTAGAAGGGAGGGAGAGAGGGAAGGGGGAAAAGAGAGAGAGGGAGAAACAACAATGTGAGAGAGATACATTGATTGGTTGTCTTCAGCACGTAATCAGACCCAGGCAGGGGATCAAACCTGCAAGCCAGGCCATTGATTCAGAATGGAACCTGCAATCTTCAGTGTGCAGGCTGATGCTCCAACAATGGAGCCTTGCTGGCCAGGGAATTAGGCTTAAGTCTTTAACCTGTTTTCAGTTGATTTTGTATATGTGTTAGATAAGGGTCCAATTTCATTCTTTGGCTTAGGATATTCAGTTTTCACAAATAACTTAGTGATGTAACTAAACTATTTTCCCCCATTGTGTATTGTTGGCACCCTTGTCATAGATTAGTTGATGGTATATATATATATATGGATTTATTTCCGGACTTTTAATTTTGTTCTATTCGTCCATGTATCTGTTTTTATGCCAGTACTATACTGTTTTAATTATGATAGCTTTGTAATACAATTTGACACCAGAAGTGTAATGCCTCCATCTTTGTTCTTCTTTTTCAAGATTGCTTTGAATATTTGTGATTCCATATGAATTTTAGGATTTTTAAAATATTTCTCTGAAAAATGCTATTGTCATTTTAATAGGGATGACATCGAATCCATAGATCACTTTGTGTAGTATAAATATTTTAACAATATTATTCTAATCCAAGAGTATGAGATCTTTCCATTAAAATTTTTTTCAAATTGATTTTTAGAGAAAGGAAGGGAAAGGTAGAAAGAGCAGCATCACTGTGAGAGTGAATTACACTGATTGGCTGCCTCCTGCATGCCCTCCCCTTACCCCCACCAGGGATCAAGCCCCCAACTGGCACGTGCCCTGACTGGGAACCGAACCAGGAACCTCTTGGTGCATGGGATGATGTCCAACCAACTGAGTCACACCAACCAGGGCATACTTCCCATTTTTTGGATGTCATTTATTTCTTTCATCATTAAGTTTTCAGTGTACAGATATTTCAGCTCCTTGGTTAAATTTATTCCTAATCATTTTACTTTTTGATACTACTGTAAATAAAGTTGTTTTCTTATTATTTTCAGATTGTTCATTACTAGTGTATAAAAGACATTTAATTTTTGTATAATAATTTTATATCCTGCCAGCTTATTGAACTCGTTTACTAATTCTAATGGTTTTGATTGTGTGTGTGTGTGTGTGTGTGTGTTTCTTTTGTGTCACATGAGAATAGAGATAGATTTATTTATTATTTATCTATTGGGATGCCTTTTATTTTGTTTTCTTTCCTAATTGCCTTGGCCAGAACTTCTAGAAAAAAGTTAAATAGAAGTTGCAAAATCAGGCATCCTTGTCTTGTTCCTGATTTAAGGGGTGAGCATCTAGTCTTTCATCATTAAGTATGATATTAGTTGTAGGTTTTATATAGTTTCCCTTTATCAAATTGAGAAAGCTTCTTTTATTCCCAGTGTTTTGTAGTGTTTTTATCATGAAAGGGCCTATCTCTTCCCTTTGATCCTTCTTATCCTTTTCTCTCTGTCTCCCAATCTCCTCTTCTAAGAACCCGCACAGTGTTGCTTCTTCCACGGAGCCTTCCTTGGATCCCTCAGGCAGAATTAGTTGCACGTCTTCTGAGCTCCACACTTCATTCATGCCCATGTTTTGGAACATTGCCACCCTGTCTCCATCTCTCCCAGCATATTCTGGAAGTCTGAGAACAGGGAGCGGACCTTACTTGACACTCCGTCTGCAGCATGATGCCAGGCACAGAGAAGCTGTAAATAGATCCTAGGTATGTTGAGTTAATGGAGAGCTTGCGACTTGCTAAGAAGATATGGTTTTTGAGGTTGGCAAGGCAGACAGGCAGCATGGGCCTAAGCTCAAGAGAGCAGTTCTAACTTCCCCAGCAACTGGTCGCATGATCCCTGACTCACAGAGTGGAACTTGTGGCTTGTCTACAGAAAGCCCTACAGCCATTGCTTTCGTAACTGCAGCAGGACTAGTGTGGCTCTCCTGCAGGACAGCACGTCCCTGATGCCCTGGCTGACCAAGGACGTGACTAGGGACGGGTCTGTCTGATTAGTCATTTTCCTCTGGTTTTGTAGGACCACACCTTCTTTTGGTCAGTTTCTAACATTTATAGCTCTTTGCAGTTTCTCATGCATAATTAAACACTGACTACTACTGAATATTAAAAAGAAAACATTCATCAGAGATTTAGAGAAAGAAAAACAAATCAATTGTCCAGAAGCCCTATCTCCCCACCCTGCCCTATGATAGAGGACCTCATAGTTTTGGCTGACTTCCCCTCAGGGTGGATGTTACCAGCTCCTCCCAGCCCATTGCTTGTTTAGCTGCCATTTGTCTTGTTCCAGTAAGAATAAGAAGATAAAGACTAGTAAGTCTTAAGGAGCTCCTGTATATCCCAAAGTGTCCTGCTGGAAGGATAATAAGGAAAGCCTAGGGCAGCTTCTTCAGTCTGTGACCAGCCTGTGGTGAGGACCTTGTTCTCACCCTCTCCCTTTGTGTGCTTCCGGTTGTCTCTCCCCGCAAGGCTGTAACATGAGAGTGGGGTGAGGCACCCAGCACCACTTTACCTAGGTTTATGCTCTCCTAAAGCCTGCACAGGTTACCCTCTGGGGCTCAACCTAGCTGACATGTTTCATCCCAAGATTAGTTAATCACCAGAGATGATCTCTATGAGCCCTGACTGAACACACACAAGACAAACAATTCACTCCAAGGGGTCTGAGCATCATCATCTTCCTCAGGAAGTCCTGTCCTCAGACCCATCTGTAAGGGTCCCTGGTCACCCCTCTCCCTTCACTCCACATGAGCTTTCTTCAAGGCACTTACCACCATCTGGCATTGACTTCTGTCTTGCCTTCTTCCTTGTTTATTGTCTGTGTCTCCCACTGCAGGTAGTGCATTGCAAGATTTTGCCAGTTTTGTTCACTTTCACATGTGTGATTCCCACAACAAGGATTTGTGGATAAGATGGAGAGAGAGGAAACTAATAATTTTTAGGTACTCTGTGCTAAGAAATTTTACATATTCTACCTTATTTATTCTTACAAGAGCCCCAAGGAAATATATATTGTTGCTAAATTTTACAGAGAAGAAAGCCCAAGTTCAAACATCTCCTGCATGGAATTGTGTGTTTCTCTCTCTCTCTCTGTGTGTGTGTGTGTGTGTGTGTGTGTGTTAAAATGTATGTGAGAACTGCATTCAGTATTCCAGAAAGGCCTCTAAGAGTTAAAAGATCTTAACCAAGGAAAATGCACCGGTATAATGGAAACCCAATACCAGAAAATGTTAATTAATTTTGCATGTGATGTTAGCTCACATTTATTGGGGGCTTCATGCTGCCAGGTACTATGCTGGGTGTCTCATTTGGGCAGGTACTATTCTCACCCTCATTTCACAAAGGGGAAAACTGAGGTAAAGAGGGACCATGTAATATTCTACATAGCTAGCAAGTAGTGGAGTTGGGATTTGAATCTTGGCAATCTAACTATAGGGCCCCAAATTTTAACCAGAGATGGGGGGCGGGGGAGATGGAGAAGTGATTTGTAAAATGAATGAAAACAAAACAAAACCAATACATTTTTCCTCCCCGCAAGGCTTAGATTTAGAGTGTAAGCCTCTTTGTTCCATGAGAATCGTGATAACAGTATCAACTAACCTTTGCATAGCACTTTGCACATCACAAAGCATCTCCTCTGACTTCCTTGTGCTTCCCACAATGACTCTGAGAGGCAGGCGAGGTGTGTGTTAGCTGTTACTCTCAGCTGACAGCTGCGAGGAGGAGCTCAGGAGGTGACATGACTTGCTCAGTGAGTCTATTCCATGAGGCAGCCATGCTGGCTCTCATTTAGCTTCTTGCCGCTGCAGGACTGGAGGCTGGTGGGATTTGACACCAGATGCCAGCTTCCTGGGTGGGAGGCAAGTCTGGAACTAAAGATCCTGCTTGGGAGGAGGGAAGCTGGAGGTGGGAGGAGGTGCATAAGGAAGGGTGAACGCTTTCCCCACCCAGCTTTGTGGTCAAGCACTTTACATCTTTGGTCTTTGAGGGCTGGTGTGGCCATGAACTGCTCCAGAGTGAGTAGGGAGGATAAGGAGGAACATAATTTAAGATACTAATACTCCTGGTTTTTATCTCAATAATAGACTCCCAAGTGGTGGTAGCAAAAGGGCCTGAGGATGAATTTATGGTGTCATGGGCCACAAGGTTTCCTCACCAAGCCAGGTCCTTCTTGAAGGTTTTAGAAATGTCTGAGGCTTTCTGTCTTTGAGAAGAGGCTTACTCCGTCACCAACCACTTGGTGCTCAGCACTGGGATTTGCACTTAGTAGGTGCTTAATAAATGTTGAGTCAACGTGTTTGCTTCTCCTTTAAATCCTGATTTTTGTAACCAGGCAAACCACTCTGTGCTTTGATTATTTTGCACTTTGTCACATCCCATTTAATCTTGTCTCATAAGCCCTGATATTTTACTTATGGGCTTGTGAGCTGACAACAGTACATGCTCAGTCACTGTTACAGTCTTGTGATTCAGTTTGTAGATGGTCAATGCACCATCCAGGTATGAGCTGTCTGATCCAGATTTTTTAATGTGAAGGACACCTTTTCTCACTAAAAGGCCACAGAGGTCTTTGGAAAAATGGTTAATTTCATGCCCAGGCCAGGGAATCTTCAAGATAAACCTGGAACAGTTGTGGGGTCAGAATGAAAGAAAGCTATCTGGCCACTGGGATTGTATCAGAGACCCCTAGCCCAACTTCAAGACAGTCATTCAGGGTCATTTGGAAATCAAAAAATAACTGAATGATACAAAATAAAAGCAACTGGTTGCTAGGGCACCTAGTTATTATTCTGAAAACAAGTGATTAAGGAAAAATAATAAAGTGAGCTACACCAGTTTTTATAGTGATTTAAAATAAAACCTAACTGCCTACATATACTACACCAGCCCAGAACTATCTCCATCACCTGCAACCAGTAGCAGGAATTCGAGGTCCTAGGACAGAAGGAACTGTAAGAATCATTTAATTTCACCATCTTCACCAAATTCAATGTCTTCTATAAAATCTCCAATAAAAGTCTGCCTACAACATGCTTGAACACTTCTGGGAATTTGAAATCCAGACAGCCCTTTTCATCTTAGATACACAGTGAGTATTTGAAAGCCCAATCTGGTGGGTGTTAAATGGTATCACGGTTTAGTCTTAATTTTTATTTCACCAGTTACTAATGAAATTGAGTAATTTCATGTGTTTAGTAGTAATTTTTATTTCCTTCTTGAAGATATATCTTTTCAACTTTTTGCCCATTTTTTTAAACTGAATTTTTTTAAAAATTAAATTCCAGGATTGTCTTAGTCTGTTTGCCCTGTTATAACAAAAATACCAATTGACTGAGTGGCTTATAAACCACAGATGTTCATTTCTCACAGTTCTAGAGGCTGGGAAGTCCAAGATCCTGGCACCACTTCCTGGTTCATAGATGGCCATCTTTTAACTGTGAGTTCACAGGAGAAAGGGGTAAGAGAGCTCTCTAGGTATCTTTTATAAGGGTACTAATCCCACCCATGAGCACACCCATAACCTAATTATCTCCCAAGACCCTACCTCCAAATACCATCACATTTGGGATTCGGTTTCAACATAAGAATTGTGAGGGGACATAGTCTATAGTTAAAGATCATCAGTTATATTATACCAGAGGCCTGGTGCATGAAATTTGTGCACAGGGAGGGGGGGCTGTCCCTCAGCCCAGCCTGCACCCTCTCCAATCTGGGACCCCTAGGGGATCGGGCCTAAACCGGCAGTCGGACATCTTCGACTGCTGGCTCCCAACCTCTCACCTGCCTGCCAGCCTGATCACTCCCTAACCACTCCCCTACCAGCCTGATCAACACCTAACTGCTCCCCTACCTGCCTGAATGTCCCATCTGCCCTCCCCTGCAGGCCTGGTCCAACCTAACGGCCCTCTGCTGCAGGCCTGTTTGCCCCCAACTGCCCTCCCCTGCAGGCCTGGTCCCCCCAACTACCCTCTGCTGCAGGCCTGGTCCACCCCAACTGCCCTCCCCTGCAGGCCTGGTTTCCCCCCAACTGCCCTCCCCTGCTGGCCTGATCTCGCCCTCAACGGCTCTCCTCTGCTGACCAATTTGGTTCTGATTGGTCAGTTTCAATGCCAATCAGCGTCCAAAGCTTCACCTCCTAGGCAGCCATTGGCTCCCCACAGCACCCAGATTTGGTTCTAATTGGTTGGTTTCTATGCCATCAGCATCAAAAGCTCTGCCTTCTAGGTAGTCATTGGCTCCCCACAGCACCCACATTTGGTTCTGATTGGTTGGTGTCTATGCCAGTCAGCGTCCAAAGCTCCACCTCCTAGGCAGCCATTGGCTCCACACAGCACCCAGATTTGGTTCTGACTGGTTGGTTTCTATGCCAGTCAGCGTCTCTGGGCCTATCAATGGGGCCTGATCACAAAGGCGGGGCTGGTCAGCAGCCCTGGTGGAGGTGCAGCTGCTGGCCAGACTGGGAGAGAAAGAGAGAGGCAAGTGCTGATCAAAAGCTGCCTCAGAGGCTATGGATAAGTCCCTGCTTCTCTCCTCAGGAGTCTCTCTGGCCCTGATTCGTCAGTGCTGGGGCACCACAGCTCTGAGTTACCATGGCAACCCAGAGCTGACTGCAGGACTGACTTCCGGTTGGTGGAGCCTCAGTCGTTACTGGTCATTATGACCCAGGGTTTTTATATATTAGGATTATCCTATAAATTTATTATCTTACAAATTTATTAGCTTATAAAAAGTTATAATTCGATTATTTAAATTTTTAAAATGAAAATTGACTTTAGCATATCATGTGAGATAGGAATACAATTCATTTCTATCCATATTGGTGCCAATTGTCACAGAACAAGATGTGTAATAGTCTTCCTTTCCCACTGATATGTACATCACACCAGATCTTTAGTTACATAGTCTCTTTTTGCAAAAAAAAAAAAAAAATTCTTGGTGACTCTTGGTTAGGCAAAAAAAATTTTTAGCTGTAATACCAAAAGCACAGCCCATAAAAGAATAAAATTTGTATATATTGTACTTCACCAAAATGAAAAACATCTGCTCATTACAGAAAGCATCCTATCTAATATGCAAATTAGCCATCACTCTGCTAAACCCACAAGCCACACCCACCAGCCAATCAGGAGTGAGTATGCAAATTAACCCAACCAAGATGGATGTGGCCACAGAGAGCAGGAGGGAGGCTTGGGTTTCCCCAGCAATGGAGGAAAACAAGCTTTCCACACACCCTGGCTGGCCCACTCCAGGCTACAAAGTTTCAATTATAGAAGGTAAATAAATCCCAACAAAAATGGCAGCAGCCTCGCAGCTGGAGAGAGCAGGAGGCTAGGGTTGCCCCCGGCGATGGAGGAAGCCAAGCTTCTGAAGCCCTGTCCTGCCTTGGCCTCTGCTACAAAGTTTCAATTATAGAAGATAAATAAATCCCAACAGAAATGATTGTTGCCATGGAGCGAGCAGAAGGCTTGGCTCTGCTCCAGGCTACAAAGTTTCAATTGTAGGAGATAAATAAATCCCAGATACCAGGGCATCTGCTTGGGCTGCTGGGGGGCGTGGCTGGCCTGCAAACCACCACAGGCCCCATGCCCCATGCCCCAAGGGAACTCCCACCCTGATCTGGGACACCCTTCAGGGCAGACCAGCTGGCCCCCACCCATGCACCAGGCCTCTATCCTAGCTAATAAAAGAGTAATATACAGATTGAGCATCACTCCAACACACAAGATGGCTGCCCCCTGTGGTCAAAGATCCTGCCCCCATGTGGACACAAAATGGCCAGCAGGGGAGGGCAGTTGGGAGGGACCAGGCCTGCAAGGGAGGGCAGTTGGAGGCAATCAAGCCTGCAGGGGAGGGCAGTTAGGGGTGACCAGGCGTACAGGGGAGGGCAGTTAGGGGTGACCAGGCCTGCAGGGGTGGGCAGTTAGAGGCAATCAGGCTGGCAGGGGAGCAGTTAGGCATCAATAAGGCTGGCAGGGGAGTGGTTAGGGGTGATCAGGCAGGCAGGCAAGCAGTTGGGAGCCAGCAGTCGTGGATTGTGAGAGGGATGTCCGACTGCCCGTTTAGGCCCGATTCCACTGCACGTGGAAGGGGATGGTGACTGTGGGGGTTAGGGGGGCGGAGCAGGTGTGCCCGGCATGGATCAGGGAGACCCATCCAGGTGCAGGAGGAGGGCGGTGGTGGCCATTGGCGGGGAGGTGCCCACAGTCCAGGACGAAGTGGAGAACAGTCCGAGGCCTTCTGGGCGGAGGCACTCCTGCTTTGTGGCCGCAGTGCCTGGGCCACATGAGCCTTGGCCACCCTTGCTGGGCTGGGCATTCCAGGCAGGGAATGGGAGCAGAATATCAGTGGGGAGGCCAGGGAAGGGGGGGGGGACAGTGACCAGCTGGCTGGGGCTGAGCCCTGGGCTGGGGGTTAATGCCCCCGCCCCAATGGAAGCTTTAAGAAGGGAAGGAGGGAGAGAAGAACTTTATAAAGGAGTCAGTAGAGAGCAGAGTTAAAGAAGGAAAGAGGATGAGTGAGTGAACTGTAGGAGCTATAATAAAAATCAAGTATAGTTGTGTACTGGGGACATATTTTAAAAGTGGGAGTCAGAAAAGAAAAAAGATAAATGATAATGAAAAATTAGGCAGGTAGATAGATATTAAAACAGTGGAAGTAAGTAGAGAAGGATGTGGATGAGAGGGAGGGAAGAAAAGTTCTAAAGGGGAGCCAGTAGAGCTTAAAAGGAGAATGGGAAGAAGGAAGAAATGGGGGAGGGAGCAAAGCAGGTCCAAGGAACACTTAACCCACTTAGTTTTGTTGAAGAAAAAAAACTAAGGTGGGAAGGAAGGAAAAGGGGAGGGAGAGCAGGGATAAAGATAAAGGAAAGAAGGAATATGGTGAGGGAGGGAGGGTAGGAGAAAGATGGGAGAAGGATGATGGAACAGAAGTAGAAAATAAGGAGGAAAAGAAAGCTTATAAATGATGAGTCAGTAGGAAAAAAGAAGTTACATGAAGAAGAGAGAAAAATTGTGTGAGAGGGAGAAGCCAATAAGGAAGTCAAATACAATTGTGTGTGAAGGGGATAAGATCACAAAAGAAAGTTAATAGGGGTGACTAGGCCAGCAAGGGAGGGCAGTTAGGGGGATCAGGCCAGCAGGGGAGGGCAGTTAGGGGGATCAGGCAGGCAGGCAGGCAGAGTGATTAGGGCAGGCAGGTAGATGAGCGGTTAGGAGCCAGAGGTTCCAGATTAGGAGAGAGGTGTCCAACTGCCAGTTGGACAACCCCCGAGGGTTCCCAGTTGGAGAGGATGTAGGTCGGGCTGAGGGACCCCCCTCCACCGTGCATGAATTTTGTGCACCGGGCCTCTAGTCCTATCTAATAAAAGAGTAATATCCAAATTGACCATCACTCCAACACACAAGATGGCTGCCCCCATGTGGACACAAGATGGCTGCCACAAGATGGCCAGCAGGGGAGGGCAGTTGGGAGGGACCAGGCTTGCAAGGCAGGGCAGTTGTGGGTGATCAGGCCAGCAGAGGAGGGAAGTTGGGAGCAATCGGGCCTGCAGGGAAGGGCAGTTGGGGGGGACCCAGCCCTGCAGGGGAGAGCAGTTGAGGGGGACCAGGCCTGAAGGGGAGGGCAGTTAGGGGTGACCAGGCCTGCAGGGGAGGGCAGTTAGGGGCAATCAGGCTGGCAGGGGAACAATTAGGCATCAATCAGGCTGGCAGGGTAGTGGTTAGGGGGTGATCAGGCTGGCAGGCAGAAGTGGTTATGGGCAATCAGGAAGGCAGGCAGGCGTGCAGTTGGTAGCCAGCAGTCCTGGATTGTGAGAGGATCAGGTCTAAACGGGCAGTCGAGCATCCCTCGAGGGGTCCCAGATTGGAGAGGGTGCAGGCTGGGCTGAGGGACACACACCCCTGTGCACAAATTTCGTGCACCAGGCCTCTAGTTTCTTAATAAGAAAACAAACAACCAAATTTTAATAATGGGCAAAAGCTTGAGCAGATACATCACCCAACACAGTATATGGATATAAAATAAGCACATGAAATAATAATCAATATAATAACTTAATAGGGAAATTCATTTAAAAACTACAGTGAGGTACCATTACAGGACAGGTTAAGTGTTGCCTATCAGTTTTAAAACTTGCTTGCAATCCTGTAAAAAACAAAATCACTTTTATTTGCTAATTTTATTGAGGGTTTGCATTCACATTAATTAATGGGTTTTGTCTGTGGTGTGTGTGTGTGTGTGTGTGTGTGTGTGTGTGTGTGTGTGTGTGACATCTTTGTCATTTTTACCTGGATGCTTCTCAGGCATCTCAAATTCTATGTTTTAAAATTATACTCATGATCTTCATTGCAAAGTCAACTCTGTTTTCCTCTATCTCAATACAAGACATCAACACTTACACAGGTGCACAAATTCTACTTGTCCCATCCCACGCCCCTACATTAAATCAATCACCAATGATGATTCTACTTTCTAAATAGTGCTCCAAATTGGTCATCTCCTGTAACCCTACAGGTAAAACTCCACCGTTTTTAACATGATCACTCTGCTTCTATTTAATCCCTTCCAATCCCTCCTCCAACTGCAACCAGATTATCTTCTAAACACAAAAATTTCATTATATAACCTTATCATCACCATCACCAATTCTGCCTGACTAAAATGTTTCAAAGTTTTCACCATTCATTTGTATAAAGTTCAAAATCACTGTCTTTGTCTGCTAGTTTAATGTAATTCTTTAAATCATAAAGCATTTGCCAAGAATTATTACAATTGCAATTTGAATTACATTTAAATGTAAGTTCATATCTAAATGAATTCATGCTCATGGCTATTTATGACATTTTAACATTTATTTATATTTAGTCTGTTATGTATGCAATCATACATTTTGTGGAATGTACTGCTTCTTAATGGAGACTGTTTTTATGTTGCCTTTATATTTGGACAATAACTTGGCCATGTATTAAATAATGGGGTCAAATATCTTCTACTTTAAAATTCTGTGGACATTGCTCCACTATCTTCTAGCATCTGAAGTGTTTGGGGAAATGCCTACCACCAACTTTGAACACAATGAATGTTTTTATCCTAAAAATTTGGGTGTTCATTTGGTTACTGAAAGTTTTCTTCAATAATATTTTTATTTATTTTTTATTCCACTTCTTGGTTCATTTTTTCAGAAACACCAATTATTTATATACTAGAGGCCTGGTAAACAGATTCATGAACCAGTGGGGTTCCTTGGCCCGGCCTGTGGGGATCAGGCTGAAACCGACTCTCTAACATCCAGTCAGCTGGTCGCTTAGGCTTTTATATATAGAGATCGGGTCTTTATTGTTTCTTCCCTGAGATGATTACTTTTCTACTAATTTAATTTCTCTGATAATCTCCACCACATTCTCAAGATTGTTCTCCATGTCACTCATACAATTTCCTGTCATGCCATTTCTGCTCCTTACTGCTTCTTAAGAACTGCATGATTGTTATTTTTCTTTAAATAAAATTTCCTTATTTTTTCAGTTCCTTTTTTTCTCTTGTAACATTGTTTTATTATTCCTTCTTTGATTTCTTGAATATATTCTCTGATGTGTGGTTTCATAGAATTCATTTCCTTTGATTTTTTTTTTTTGGTCAAAATTTTTCTTTTTGCCTAGAATGAGACTTCTTTCAAAATATATTAAATATGTCTTTTGTACACTATGTTCTTTTTTAGTCCTTATTATTCCAAGTGGAATGTTTGCATTGGTCTTACACTGCTTTTCCTGGAAAATTTATTGATTTGAATTTGTTATTTTTACTTTACAGCAATTATTGTATTTAATTCTAATAATAGCAGTACTATTATTATTTCCATATAGAAAATTTTAAAAACACGAGAGAAACATAAAATTGGAATATTATGACATTTGGATGATAAGGAGTACAATCAGCAATGGAGATCTAACTTTTTTCATTATGATGTATGCAATGGACTGAAATGTATCCCCCTTAAACTTCTTTGTTGAAGCCCTAACTCACAATGTGGAGTGTATGGAGACACAGTCTTCAGGAGCTAATTAAAGTTAAGTATTATAATAACTATGTACAATGAGAGTGGGTACTTGAAAGATTGGTGGGGGGGGGGGGTCACTTTGAAATGTATATGATTGTCTAACCACTAAGCTGTGCACCTGAAAATTATCCTATATAATAAAGAGGTAATATTCAAATTGACCATCTCTCCAACACACAAGATGGCTGCCCCCATGTGGACACATGATGGCTGCCACAAGATGGCCAGTGGAGGAGGGCAGCTGGGAGGGACCAGGCCTGCAAGGGAGGGCAGTTGTGGGCAATCAGGCCTGCAGGGGAGGGCAGTTGGGGGCGACCAGGCTGGCAGGGGAGGGCAGTTGGGGGCAACCAGGCTGGCAGGGGAGGGCAGTTAGGGGTGACCAGGCTGGCAAGGGAGGGCAGTTAGGGGTGACTGGGCCAGCAGGGGAGGGTAGTTGGGGACAATCAGACCTGCAGGGGATGACAGTTAGGGGTGACCAGGCGGGCCAGGGAGGGAGTTATGGGTGACTGGGCCAGAAGGGATGGGCAGTTGGGGGCACCCTGGCCTGCAGGGGTGGGCAGTTAGGGGTGACCAGGCTGGCAGGGGAGGGCAATTAGGGTCAATCAGTTGGGGTAGACCAGACCTGCAGGGGAGGGCAATTAGGGTCAATCAGGCCAGCAGGGGAGCAGTTAGGAATTGATCAGGCTGGCAGGGAAGTGGTTAGGGAGTGATCAGACTGGCAGGCAGAAGCGGTTAGGGGCAATCAGACAGGCAGGCAGGCAGGCAGGTGAGCAGTTGGGAGCCAGCAGTCCTGGATTGTGAGAGGGATGTCTGACTGCCCTCAAGAGGTCCCAGATTGGAGAAGGTGCAGGCTTGGCTGTGGGACACACACACACACACTCTGCCCCATGCACGAATTTTGTGCACTGGGCCTCTAGTATAAAATAATATTAGATGTCAACTCTAATTGGAAAATAAAATTTAAGAAAAGGTTAAGTAGGTTACAATAGTAGGACCCTAATCTGTTATGATTGCAAGCTTATAAAAAGAGAAATCTCTTTCCCTTTCCTGCCTGGTGAGAACACAGTGAGAAGGTGGCCATATACAAGCTAGGAAGAGAGTCCTCACTAGATACAGAGAGAACTGGCACCTTGACCTTGGACTTCCCAGCCTCCTGAACTATGAGAAAATAAGTTTTGGTTGTTAAGCCACCAATCTATGGCATTTTCTATGGCAGCCCTACCTGATTAATAAAATGTACTAATACACAACAAATTTCACAAGGCAAAAATTACAAGAAACATAAGATAAATAGATAAATTTAACTCATTTATTAGAAATTATATAGGAATTAATAAGTGTAATATTTACAAAATTAAATAAGGATGGTGGTAGAGGAAAGATCTATTTTAGCAGTCACACACACACAAAAAATAACTAGAAATGTACCTGGTAATATATATGTAAGATTTATATGTAAAGCAACCTTTATTCTTTTACTAAGAAATATAAAACAAGACACTAAATTGCAAAGCCAGCTCATCCTTAGAGAGGAGGATAAATGTTGTAAAGATGTCTAATGATCCTAAATTAATCCATAAGCCAATAAAATATCAATTTTATATTTTGGAATATATCAAGAGTAATTTTGGAATTGTACAAGCTGATTTTAAAATTTGCCTGGGAGCCCTGACCGGTTTGGCTCAGTGGATAGTGTTGGCCTGTGTACTGAAGGGTCCCGGTTCGATTCCAGTCAAGGGCATGTACCTTGGTTGCAGGCACATCCCCAGTAGGGGGTGTGCAGGAGGCAGCTGATCGATGTTTCTCTCCCATCGATGTTTCTAGCTCTCTATCCCTCTCCTTTACTCTCTGTAAAAAATCAATAAAAAATATATTAAAAAAATAAAATTCGCCTGGGATAAAGTTTAGGTAATAATAAAAACATTTTGGAAACTAGAATAAAACATGTTATTATGCTACAATAATTGGAAGCTTGATAATGAAGCAGAGATAAGCAGACATGAATTAAAAGTGTAAATATAGACCCAAATAACTGGCAATTTGAAGTAAGATAAATACTGCCTACAGTATGTTCCCATACTTAGGCACTGTGATATAATTCAGCTTTTGGAAGTAGCAAAAAGCAAAACACCTGGAGGAGGACTAGAGGAATAAGTACCAGAGGAGACAGCAAGGTTATGAAATGCAGCGCTACCAAGGACTTCTCACCGACAGGAAAGGGGACCGAGCACCGGTCATTGCGGTGCGGCCCCGTCTCCTGTTTCCCAGCCTGTCCCCAGTCTCTGTCTTGCTAAGGAATAAAACTGGCCTTAAATTTATATTTTAATTATAAATATAACACATACACATGATAAAAGTTCAAACTATGGAAAGCAAACGGTTCTCATAACTGCTTCTCTCTTTTTTTCATATTTAAATATTTATTCACAGACCCATTGCATTAAGTGTTTATTTATGAACTGTCCAGAGACAGTTTTGGTCTCCCTCAGACTCTGAAAATTTTAAATGATCCGGGCAACTCCTGTGAAGATCAAGTTTTCAAATTCTTCACCAAGGACATCCTTAGGTCACGTGTGCTCGCAGGTAGCAGCAGTCTATGCTTCAAGCATCCATCTTCCCCCCCCCTCCCCCTCCCGCCCAGTAGGCGATACTCATTCGGTTTCCGCCGGGTTCTGCACCTGGACACGGCGGTCAGGATCTAAACCTTAACTTGCACTTCTATGTGGACTGATTTTACGCGTGACATGGGTGGACTTACGTGAGGCCGTTCCCTTTCACAACCCCTCCCCCCCCCCCCCCCCCCCCCAAGACAGAAGCCACGCGGCCAGCCGCACCCTCCGAGGCCCTGCCACACAGGGGCTGCAGGCCAGCCTAGCAGCACCCCAGCGCGGAGGCCAGAAAGCTCCATGCTGCTTCTTTGCCTCACCCCTGCGCCTTCCTCTCAATGGCCATGCCACACTGTGTGCACACATGTTCCCTGGAACCCTGGGAAAGAGTGTTTCTGAGCAGAGGGGTGGATTAAACCTCGATGGGAATGGACTGAGGGGACAGCGCCAGGGAAGGAAAGAAATCTTTCAAGGAGTTGGCTATAGAGGAGAGCAAACTAAGAGAGAAAATAACTAGTTTGTTTTTAAATAAAAAATTGATTTATTTTCGTTTTCTAGCAGGAAGGGACTAAGTGGCAGAAAAAAGACTTATCTTCCTGTGCCTTGTAAGTTGTTAATATCTTAAGTTACAGTGGAACTGTAAAGAATATGCAGGTAATTTGACTAAATGTGCTCACTTTAAAAAATTATGCTTGCTCCCCAAAGACATTTTACTGAGTCCCATCTGACTGTAGAGGGTGACCTCAAATTCTCCACCTTTTGAGTATATTTTCAAAGGAAGATACAAGCTGAATGCACAAAATAGGCATGTTTCCATTATATCTCCTTTGCTGCCACCTAGTGACAGTTCTAAGCAATGTAAAGAAGTTTAAGAAGTCCAGGGTCCAGAACAAGACTTGTATGACTGAGGCCTTTGTCTATGCAGTACCCTCAGTAAGCTGGGGTGTTTCCAACTGAGCCTAGAGAAACACCCCAGATATTTACTTCTTCAACAAAATGAAACTACTTTGTCACCCTAACATGGGGAATATAACGGCCATGTACTTCTACTTAGAAGAGGTACTCCTACTACCTGTTAAAAAATTCATATAGGTTTATTTATTACCTGTTAAAAAATTCATATAGGTTTATTTATTTATATTGGTTTTAGAGAGGAAGGGAAAGATTAATGTGAGAGAAATATCGATCTGTTGCCTCCCACACACAACCCTGATGGGGATCAAACCCGCAACCTGGGTATATACCCTGATCAGGAATAAAACCTGCCACCTTTGGTGTATGGAACAACACTCCAATCAACTGAGCCACACCGGCCAGGGCCGTACAGCTTCTTAAATTTCCCTTAGGAACTTATTAGATGGTTCTGGGGGAAAATTAGAACTCACCTTTAAATTTATGGAAAGTATTATTTTTGCCACTGACAGTTTTACATTTGGTTCAATAGCTTCTCTGCCTCTCATGACCTAAGTCAGAGTAAATTCTAAACAATGTCCCAGACTCTATGCTAAGCTCTCTGCCTGCATAATTTCATATAATTCCCCCCACAACTCAACCACAAGTATCTTTTCCAACTTAAGAACAAAATTCAAATTGACCAGTTGCTAGGTGACCAAGATGCAAACCCAAGTATGTTGCCCTAGGGCCCAAAGTCTTCATCATTAAATCCTGCCTATCCTTATCAAAGATTAGTATTATGTAAGCATCTTAGACACCATCTCACATAGCACACACTGCCCCCAGTAAATAGGTTATAGCAGTGGTCCTGCAAGGGGGTTCTGGACCAGCATATCACCATCGCCTGGGAGCTGGTTAGAAATAGAAATTATTTGGCTACAGCCCAGACCTACTGGAAAGCCATTCTGGGAATGTTTTAACAAGCCTTCCAGGTGATTTTGAATGCATGCTGAAATTGAGAACCACTGGGTCTCTCACAGTATCGTTTGCTTTCAAATTCCTCTACTTGACTATCCACTTAACCTTAGTTCCTTCAAGCTAAGGCTGTCTTACCCATTTTATTTCTACTGCACTTAGATTGAATAAATTAATAAAGAATGTGTAAGCCAAAGGTTTTAAACAACGTATCTTATTCATTGGTATAGGACAGAAATTTCAACAGTATTAAAAAAAAAAAAAGACTTGGAGCTCCCCTTTCCCTAATCAGTGGTCAGCAAACTCATTAGTCAACAGAGCCAAATATCAACAGTACAACGATTGAAATTTCTTTTGAGAGCCAGATTTTTTTAAACTTAAACTTCTTCTAACACCACTTCTTCAAAATAGACTCGCCCAGGCCATGGTATTTTGTGGAAGAGCCACACTCAAGGGGCCAAAGAGCCGCATGTGGCTCGCGAGCCGCAGTTTGCCGACCACAGATAAGGTGCTCCTTTTTAAAAGGAGGAAAAGGCTGCAGTGCCACATGTTGGTTACCACATGCTACCAAATGTACTGACCCATTTGCTCCCGGTTTTATGGCTCTACGAAATGCAAACCACAAACTGAGAATACATCACACTCTCGAGTATTTGCTTTATTTTTATAGAGAACAGAGAAGTTTATTCAGGATAAAAATGTAAACTATGAAATTTAACAACATACAAAGGTTATTCTGTTGCAGGACCCTGTGGTTGCTGTCAAAATTGCAAAACTCATTACATTTAAGAAAGTGGTGTTGGTCCAGTCAGAAGTTACTTCAGACACAAAACTGCTACACACCAATGGTAGATCCTCAAAATAGCCCTGCTTCCAAGTGACTTGGCCAGTTAACAGTACACTTGTTAAGCAAAGATCAAGTCTTTTGTGAAAGATAACTACAATCACCTCGGAATCACACAACACTCTGTGGATATCCGCTGGATGAAACTATTGCCAGCAAGGCCATCTTCTAAGACTCTACACTAAGTTCAAGGCCAGGAAGAAGAGTAAGTTCAAGTTTGAGGAAATAAAAACAGGCAAAACAAATGATTCTTCCAAAGCTGTGCTTTTAGATTTTGCTTAAATCCTGAAAATAATCTTCCAGGAAAAAAATAAACAAAAGGTGGTAGTAGGCAAAATATTCCATTTTTTAATTTTTATGAATAATTGTCATTAATACACCAGAAATGGACATGATTATAAAAGAAACAAAAAAAATCAGAATGTTAATATTTAATAGAATTAAAATTTCAGCTGAAGGCTGCTGAACAGAATGTGGGACACAGCACTGTTTTGATGGTAGCTGTTTGCTAGACTGTAAATAATTAATTTCACTCAGAAAAGTTTAACTTAGATTTCAAAATCTACATTGAGCTACATTTGGAGTAAGTAATTTTTGCTTTAGGTAATTTGCTATTACTTAAAGTTCTCCAAGGGGAAGGCAGGGAGGTGTGTGCATTGTGGATTTTTAATTAGCAAGTTGAGATTGTTTTGGTTACATATGGTTTAATTATTTATTCATGTAGGTCTAAAAAGGGATTTTAGTTTGTCAGAGCACAAGAGAACTTTGAAAGAAGTCAAAGGCATAGAGATAGATAAATCCATTCTAACTTCTGGAAAACAACTGACACAGTGTAACACCATCACAAAGAACTTGTGGTTTAATTCAGTTTTCACTTTGACTTTTAGAGTATCTTTTACTAAGAACTTGGTGAAAAACAGGAAAATTCTACTGATTTAACAGCTGTCCATAAGAAGGAAAGAAACAAAAGAAAGTTAATAGTGATGGGCCTTAAGAATCGGTGAACAATCAATATATTTTAATATAGTGAATCTTGAGTCATACTTACAAACTGATGATTAATATACTACAAGGCTTTACAAACATAAAACTTCATGTTACAGAACTCCAAAATCAATGGAATTAACTTCTTTTCCTTTTTAATTATTCCTTCAACAGAAAGTCTTAAAACTGGTTACTGAAATTCCTACATTTTTATACATCATTAAAACATGATTGTCCTTGTCAAAATTATGCAGAAAATACTTTCAAATAAGGTCAAGAAGTTTATATCTCGCAAAAAATGTTTTCAGTTCTCTGTACTCCAGGTTACATAAGAGAGAAACGAGAACAGTGGGACTCAGGTCATTTCTTTCCACCCGCCTGATGGCATTAAACCCCCGTGTTTCAATGTCTCCATGCCAGGAAAGGACACAGTGTTTACCTGCTCTATTTAAAGTATCTCTAGTTCTAAGAGAGCTTTTCCTTTTTCTTTTGCCCTTAGCGGAGGCGAGCCACCGACTTCCTTTTTGTGCCAGTTTTCCAAGATACTAAGTGAGTTTTTGCCCTCATGTTTTTGCCTGGAGTTTTGCGCGACTTCTCTTTGTGCACCTTCACATGCTGCCTGAGGTGAGAGCTCTGGCTGAAGCATTTGCCACATTCACTGCACTGGTAGGGCTTTTCCCCCGTGTGGGTTCTCTGGTGCTGAATAAGGTGGGAGCTCTGGCTGAAACATCGGCCGCATTGATCGCACTGATAGGGTTTTTCTCCAGTATGAATTCTCTGGTGCTGAATGAGATTTGAGCTCTGTTTAAACCTTTCTCCACACTCATCACATGTATACGGCTTTTCCCCAGTATGGATACGTCGATGCTGAATGAGATTAGAACTCTGAAAGAAACTTTTCCCACAATCAGCACATTTATGGGATTTCTTTCCAGTATGGATCTTCTGGTGTTGAAAAAGGGTTGAGCTCTGACTAAAACTTTTTTCACATTCTTTACATTTATAGGGCTTCTCATCCAAGCCTCTTCTCTGTCTACTCAAGCTTGAGTCAAACCGAATAGTCATTCCCCATTTCTGCCGCTGCCAGCCTCTTTTGCGCTGGTTCTCAGAGGTCTTTCCTTGGCTTGCACTCCGAGAAATACCTCCCTTCAGTTTTCCTAACCGCATTGTGAGAATCAAATGTATTCTTAACAGAGTCCACTTGCTTCTTCTGAACTAATGCTTCTCTTCCTACAGCTACAGAGCTCAGAATTTTCTGGATGTAGAAGAAAAAACAAACATAAATTACAGATGACTTGTTAATTATTCAACTTTATATCTCTTAAGATCCATCAAAATTGCTTCCATTTTTAAATTTAAAAAGTATTCAATACATATGAAAACAAAAACAATTCTGCAGAAAATACTTGTAAAGTAATCCTAATAATTCCAGAATTTAAGCTTAATAAATATTAGCAAATAAATATCGTTTTAATATTTACTCCCATGTTAAACTTCTCACTGGTAACTATCTAATTAAGGAGTCCAAATTAGAAAAACATCACAAATCATGCTTTTATTAACTACAGAGTACCTCAAAAAATGTATACACATTTTAACAGCTGATAGCTCAATTTTGAAAATGAAGTGTATTTTAATAAACACTGCCTTTATATTTATTGAAAGTCTGTGCATACACTTTTTGGGACACCTATATTTGTCCTTATTCATTTAGCCATTCTACTTTCACAGCTGTAGATAACAACTTTGCTCTAGCTTTTAGCATAAACTGTTTTGAAAGTAGGAACTACTCTGTAAGGAGCAGTAAGTTTCTGTGAGTTAATTTAATAAATGCTGGATGAGAAAAATGCCCATAAAGAGATGCTTTATTTTTTTCTAGATTTGAATGATCAAAGAGGACAATTCTTTGAAAATTTGAGGATTGTGTTTTGAAAGAGAAATATTTTTAAAGAACTTTTACAGGATAGCAAAAGAAACAGTAGGAAAAAGGGTGCAGAGGAGAAAGTTTACATATAAAAATAGGATTGGAATTTTAAAAATACCCAAATGCCAAATAAACTCAAAATTTCAAATAAATCAATTTATTTACATATAAAGTCATTTTTTAAAAAGGGCATTAACAAGCCACAAACTCCAAATAGGTGAAAATGTACCAGAAGATAGGCTTCAAAAATAAAACAATTATTTGAACTATTTTTCACATCAGATGTCAGGAAGTAGACGTTAAAAAATTACACTGGGTCTCTGCAAACAGGTTTCTAAAGCAAATAATGAAAATACAAATGACATAATTGTTCTGCTGTTCCTTCATCTTACTGTATAACTGAGAGTTCAGGCTTGATAGCGCTGGGGAATTTATCTGGATATTCAATAATTATATCTGCTGCAATTATGGTATCAGAAAGAGCAAACTGCATTCAAAACAAAATTACAGCGATACCGCTACTCAGTCTTTAGCTGTAGTAAATATTTATAGAACATCGTACAAGGAGACATTTGTTAGGTCCATGGTACTGGAGTTCAAAAAATAGCTTTAATAGTAATTATACACTGAAAAAACACACATTTACTTTTTAATACTATAGAAGTGAGACCTGGCAGGAAACTCAAGACTACCTAATCCACCTAAAACACTGGAGATGAGGAAATCATACTATAGGCAGCCTGTATGCCAGACACGTGCCATCTTATTCAATTCACATAGCAGCTCTAGGCATCACCTCCGCCCGCCAGCCTGGCCCCAGCCTGTACTGCTGTGGCGGAACTGATGTACGTGCAGCCACAGCTTTTAGCCTCGGGCAAGTTGGCATCACGGCGCTCAGGTGCGGGCATCAGTGTGGGCCTGGGTGGCAGTGGCAGTGTCCGCTGGTCTGGGAACACGCGTAACAGGAACGTGCCTGTTTTCATACATAAAACTGGGAGAACAATAAAGCAGCTACACCAACAGCGGCTAGGTTTACAGAGTGAATGTCGCTAAGTCCCTCAGAACAGCCCTGTGCTACCGGGACATCAGCTCCCAACACGCGGCGCGTCTGAGGCACAGGAAGCAGCCCAGCCGCCCGCCTACGGCCCCACTGCAGGCCCCTTAGGGCCTCCGCCGGCCGTTCCGCACACGCCGCCCGCCGCCTCCTCCGCCCCCAGCCCGGAGTCCGCCAGCGGCGCGGGGAGAGGAGGCCGAGGCCGAGGCCGAGGCCGCGGCCGCTATCCCCGGCCTGCCCAGGCCCACGCACCGCCCCCTCCAGCCTACCGCCCGTTCCCCGCGTCTCTCGGGCCCTCATTGCCCGCGCCCCACCCCCCACCCCTGGGCCCTCATTGCCCGCGCCCCACCCCCCACCCCTGGGCCCTCATTGCCCGCGCCCCACCCCCCACCCCTGGGCCCTCATTCCCCGCGTCCACCCACCCCCGCCGGGCCCCGCTTCCCGCACCCTCGGGGCCCCACTCACCGCGCCTCCCGGACCCCGGCCGACCCCCTGCCGCCCCGCTCACCGATCCCGCCACCCCGCTAACTGCGCCTCTCGGGCCCTGGACGACCCCCCGCCGCCCCGCTCACCAAGCCCACAGCCGCGACTCCCCAGCTCGGCGCCCTCCAGGTACCGGAAGTACAGGCCCCACAGCCGCTGCCACTCTAGGAACGCGGTGGAGCGACTCTATGGTTGCGGCCCCCTGCTCCCACTGGGTTCCTCCTCCGGTTCCTCCTCCCGCTCCTCCGAAGGCGTCCCGCCCGCGCCCCTTGTGGCGGAGGAGCGACCTGCAGCCCGGTGCTTCCCATCAGGGCTTAGGGGCCATAACCCAGCCCCCCAGCTCTAGATTTTTTTCTGCACATCTCGCGCATTGACTCATTGTAAGGGGTGCTTTCGGGGAGCCCAACTGTCCTCGATCTTTTTCACGAGTCACCTTGTTTCATTCTCACCAAAACGCCCCCGTAGGGCCGGAATGGTCATACTCATTTTACCCGTAAGGAAACCAAGGCGTAGAAGTTTGCTCCAGTGTGCACCGTGAAAGTGGACGATCAAGGATTGGGGCGGGTTTTTCCCATGGAAGTCTCCCGATTTTCAACACTCCCTTATTTCTCCTTAGTAATGGTCTCTCCTGGTTCTCCTCTCCTGCCGATCCTCCTCCTCAGCCAAGCCGGCCTGCGCTGGGCCATCCGACCTCTCTTCTGGGTACCCTCTTTCCTCTGCCAACTCCTCTGGTCCAGTGGCTTCAGATACCATCCATAGGTGCTGAAGACTCCAGGCCCACCTGAGATGCAAATATTACTGAACTCCAGACTTGTCTACCCTCTTGAGTACTCAGCACTACTTGCTTGCTTGTGTGACGGACATTGCAAATTTGACTGAGTGAATTTATGATATTCACCTAACCTATTCCTTCAAAAGTCGTCATCCCAGCAACTCATGGCAACTCCATCTTTCCAGATGCTAAGGTCCAAACTCTTGATGTCATTGTTGACTTTTTTTCATGAAAAACCCAAATCCAATCCATTGAAATTATATTAGCTTTATCCTCAGAATATATCCGGAAATGAACCTCTTTTACCCCCACTGGTATAACCTCTAGCAGGCCACTCTCATCTCCTGTCTGGATATATTAATTATTGCTTTGGCTTCCTCACTGGTCTCCCCAAAGTCTACTCACAGCGCCAGAAAGATCCTCTTAGAATCCAAGTTAGACCATGACATTGCTTTTGTTCAAAACCTCCATAGGTTTCCAATGTCATTAGAAAAAGCCCATGGCCTCACAGTGGCGCACACAGCTGTCCTGGTCTGTTTCTTGCTCTTTGTTGTGTCTGCATTGCTAAGAACAGGGCTCAGCAGGTACAGGCACTCAGCAAGTATTTGTTGAATGAATGAATTTGTAAGATACCTCATTGTTTACAAGTGCATTTACATCTATTCTCAGGTCATTCATCTTTACTACAGCCTCATGATGCAGGGTTAGTTATGTCTGTCTTACAGATCAGTAAAATAAGGCTGAGGGAGGGAGACTTTCCTGAGGTAACACAGTGCATTGATGGTAGAGGCCAGAGTAGCTCCAGGTGGGCTAAGGCCTGGACAAGGAATGCCAACTCAGTAATCTGGATAGTAGCTAGACTGTTGTTAAGATTAAATGAGGTAAATGTAAGGAATTTAGTACAGTGTATAATACAAAAATACGAGGTGTTGCTATTACTTTTACTAGTATTATTAAATCATTATTAGAAGTTGATGCTGGTAGTTGAAGGGGGTGGTGGTAGGGAGCAATGGCCAGAGATAGTATAGGAAAAGTTGTGTGGACCTTGAGAAAGAAGTTACCTACCAAGAAGGGCCCAGTTGGCTAACTGGATTCAAATTTAAAAGGAGAGCCTAGCAGCCCTTTCTAAATAGGGGCCTTTCATACAAGCCACATGGCAGGGAGAAGCCTGCCCTGAACTACCTGCCTGCACCATTGCTGTGTTCCTGATCTCCCTTATAAAGGAATTCTTGGAATTTCAGCCAATAGGACTGAGGCTCTCCCCATCCAGTCAGAGCTGAGCAGCTATATCACCAACATCTTCACCAATCAATCAGAGCAGCTCCATTTTGACCACTCAGGACAGTGCCTTTTGGACCAATCAAACTGTAAGTTTTGGAGTCCTCATTTGCAGGAGGATGACCAATCAGGGACCAGGCTGTGTATATAAACCAGCTCCCCTCTGGCTGAGACAGTACCCTGCCCCTTTCCACTAATGGCTGAAGGTTGTGTTCCCTCTGCTGGTGCTGAAACACTGAAGAAGTCTCGCTGGAGCAGCAGAGTGGTGTAGAGCAGAGCTGTCCACCCTGGGGCTGCCTCACTCCAGGGCTGCCTTACAGCCATGCTGCTTCATAATTGAGCTGTAACAACACAGCTGTTTCATAGCCGTACTCCGCTTGACAGTTTCAAGAGCAAAAATGACCTGTTGGGACTGTTTGCTCTATGTACATTAAAATAAGATAACATTTATTTAAAAACATGTTATTAGTAAGACAGTCATTAATTAAGACTAACTACTTCCATGTCCCACATAAAGGTGAATCACCTCTTTTAGCTTACCTGAAAACAATTTGGCCAACTACAGAAGGCCCAGAGATGTGTAGATTAGAGAAGTAGAGATTTAGATAAAGACAAATGAATTTAAAAAAGGAGCGAGAGATAAGTCATGAAACAAAGGTGTGTAGGTAGCCAAGAATGGACAGAGTAGGAGATAATGATGGAGAGGGGCAAGAAACAGAAAAGGATATGGGGTGGGGAGGAGGCGGAAGATTAAAAGAAAAAGGAGAAAGAGAGGGAGAGAAAACAAGCAGGGTTTTATGCCTTCTACTTATCAGTATAATTATAGTAAATTCTTACTGAACGCTTACCATGTGCCAGGCACTGTTTGAAGCATCTCATTCTATATTCCTGTGATATGATTGTTTTCAAGCACTTACTGGCCCTTTTTGTCTTTTACATCCCTGCCTATTGCTGTGTGACTTTCAGTGCCACCTAGAGAATGATGCCCCATCCTACTAATGTTGATTTTATGTGTGAATAGCATTGGCCAACTGCATGTGAGTGAGTGGACATGAAGTATATCATGTCCCAGAAGAGGCTTTAAAGCATTGTTTCTGCCTCCACTCTGTTCTTGCCTCTGCCTGGAGAATACTGTGTGCCAAATGGGGGCTGCTCCTTCAGTAGGACCTGTGAGAAGACATGTGGAGCAGAGATACATATGCCCACCTGCAGCCACCTATAGTCCCATGTAACGACAAATAAATGCTCTGGTTGTAGTCACTGAGATTTTTGGTGTTATTTGTTTCTATAACAAAGTTGACTAAAAAAACCTCCCACAACTTTAAGGAACTGTTATTATCCTTATTTTACAAATGAGAAAATGGGCACAAGTAACTGGCTTTGTTTTTGTTTTTGTAAAAAAAGTTATCTTTATTGTTGAAAGTATTAGAGATGTCCCCCCTTTTTTCCCCATTGACCCGCTCCACCCCATAGCAGCCACTCCCCCACTCCCGGCCTTCACCATACTACTAAAAGTGTCCATGGGTTATGCATATGCATATAAGTTCTTTGGTTAATCTCTCAGCACCCAAACCAGCAATGCCACATTCCTTCTGAGACTCATCAGTATGTTCCATGTTTCAATGTCTCTGGATCTGTTTTGTTCATCAGTTTATTTTGTTCATTAGATTCCACATATGAGTGAGATCATGTGATACTTGTCTTTCTCTGACTGGCTTATTTCCCTTAGCATAATACTCTCCAGGTCCCTCCATGCTGTCTCAAAGGGTAAGAGATTCTTCTTTTTTACTGCTGCATAGTATTCCATGGTGTAAATGTACCACAGCTTTTTATCCACATCTACCGATGGGCGCTTGGGCTGTTTCCAGATCTTAGCTATTGTAAATTGTGCTGCTATGAACATAGGGGTGCATATATTCTTTCTGACTGGTATTTCAAGTTTCTTAGGATATATTCCTAGAAGTGGAATCACTGGATCTAATGGCAGTTCCATATTTAATTTTTTGAGGAAACTCCATACTGTTTTCCACAATGGCTGCACCAGTCTGCATTCCCACCAGCAGTGCACAAAGGTTCCCTTACTCCACATTCTCACTAACACTTGTCATTTGTTGATGGTAGCCATTCTGACAGGTATGAGGTGATACCTTATTGTTGTTTTAATTTGCATCTCTCTGATGATCAGTTACTTCGAGCATTTTTTCATTATGTCTCTTGGCCATCTGCATGTCCACTTTGGAGAAGTGTCTATTTAGGTCCTTTGACCATTTTTTAATTGGATTGTTTGTCTGCAGAAATATTGCTATGAGAGATATCTGAGATTTTGCTGACTATGGTTTCTCTGAGGATTTTTGTGGTTTCACATCTTACATTTAAGTCTTTTATCCATTTTGAGTTTATTTTTGTGTAAAATGTAAGCTGGTGGTCTAGTTTCATTTGTTTGCATGTACCTGTCCAATTGTTCCAACACCGCTTATTGAGGAGACTGTCTTTACTCCATTGTATGCTATTGCCTCCTTTGTCAAATATTAATTGAGTGTAATGGCTTGGATCAATTTCTGGGATCTCCGTTCTGTTTCATTGATCTAATGCCTGTTCTTGTGCCAGTACCAGGCTGTTTTTATTAGAGTGGCTTTGTAGATACCTGGTATTGTTATCCCTCCAACTTTTTTCTTCTTTCTCAAGATTGCTGCAACTATTTGGGGTCTTTTTTTGGTTCCATATAAACTTTCGAGTATTTGTTCTAGATCTGTGAAATATGCTGTTAGCATTTCAATAGGGAATGTATTGACTTTATAGATTGCTTTGCGTAGTATGGACACTTTAATGATGTTAATTCTACCAATCTATGATCATGATACAATCTTCCACTTGTTTATATCTTGTCAACATCCTGTAGTTTTTCAAGTACAAGTCTTTTACCTTCTTGGTTAAGTTTATTCCTAAGTATCTTAATTTTTTTGTTGTTGCTGTTGCAGTGGTAAATGGTCTTCATTTTTTTTTTTTAGTTTTTTTTTTCTGAGAGTTCATTATTGGTGTATAAAAATGCCATCAATTTCTGGATGTTAATTTTGTATCCTGCTATGTTATCAAATTCATTTATTAAACCTAGTAGCTTTTGGTGGAGTCTTTAGGGTTTTCTATGAACAACATGATGTCATCTATGAATAATGACAGTTTTACTTCCTTCTTTCCAAATATGGATACCGTTTATGTTTTCTTCTTGTCTGATGGATGGGGCTAGGACTTCCAATACTATGTTGAATAAGAGTGGTGAAAGTGGACATCCCTGTCTTGTTCCTGTTTGTAGGGGAAATGGTTTTAGTTTTTGCCCATTGAGTACAATGTTGGCTGTAGGTTTGTTGGCTTTATTTTGTTGAAGTGTGATCCCTCTATTCCCACTTTGCTGAGAGGCTTTTTAAAAAATAAAAAAATAGGTGTTGGATTTTGTCAAATGCTTTTTCTGCATCTCTTGATATGATCATGTGATTTTTATCTTTTAACTTGTTTATGTGATGTATCACGTTTATTGATTTGCAAATATTGTACCAGCTTTGCATCCCTGGAATAAATCCCACTTGGTCATGGTGTATGATCTTTTTAATATATTTCTAAATCTAATTTGCTAATATTTAGTGAGGATTGTAGCATCCTTGTTCATCAGGGATTCTGACCTGTATAATTCTCTTTCTTTGTAGTGGTTTTATCTGGCTTTGGAATTAGGATAGTGCTGGCCTCATAAAAAGAGTTTGGGAATGTCCCTTCCTCTTGGATATTTTGGAATAGTTTGAGGAGGTTACGTGTTAGTTCTTCTCTGACTGTTTGGTAAAACTCCCCTGTAGAGCTCTTTGTATCTCACCTTTTGTTTGCTGGGAGTGTTCTTTTTTTTATTTTTTATTACTGCTTCAATTTCATCAGTTGTTATCAGCCTATTCAGGTTTTCTGATTCTTTCTGATTCAGTTTTGGAAGATTGTATTTTTCTAGAAACTTGCCCATTTCACCCACATTGTCCAGCTTGTTGGCATGTGGCTATTCATAGTATTTTCTTATAACCCTTGCATTGCTATAGTGTTAGCTGTTACTTCACCTCTTTCACTTCTGATTTTATTTATTTGGGTCCTCTCTCTTTGTTGCTTGATGAGTCTGGCTAATGGTTCATCAATCTTGTTTATCTTTTCAAAGAACTAGATCTTGGTTTTATTAATCTTTTGTATTTTTTTTAGTCTCTATGTCATTTATTCTGCTGTGAACTTTATTATTTCCTTCCTTCTCTCACTCTGGGATTTTCTTGTTGTTTTCATTATTATCATTATCATTATCATTATTATTTGTTGTTGTTGTTAATGCTCACCCGAGGATATTTTTCTATTAATTTTTAGGGAGAGTGGAAGAGAGAGGGAAAGACAGAGAGAAACATTGATGTGAGAGAAACACATCGATTGGTTGCCTCCTGCATGAGCCCTTACCAAGGCTCAGGCTGGAGAGGAGCCTGCAACCAAGGTACATGCGTTGACTGGAATTGAACCCAGGACCCTTTAGTCCACAGGCTGACGCTCTATTCACTGAGCCAAACAGGCTAGGGCCTTGTTGTTCTCTTTCTATTTTTTTTTTAAGTTGTAGTGTTTATAGTTTATTAAAATGTGTCCTTGATTTTTTGAGGTAGGCTGTAATGCTGTTAACTTCCCTCTCAGAACTGCTTTTGCTGTGTCCCATAGATTTTGGGTTCTTGTGTGTTCATTTTCACTTGTTTCTAGGAAGTTTTGATTTCTTCCTTCATCTTATTGGTAACCCATTCATTATTTAATATGCTATTGAGCCTCCATGTGTTTGCATGTTTTTGAGTGTTTTTGTTGTAGTTGATTTTTAATTTCATGCCATTGTGATCTGAGAAGATACTTGATATAATTTCAATCTTCTTCAATTGTAGAGACTTATTTGTGTCCTAACATGTGGTCTATCTTTGAGAATGTCTCATGGGTACTTGAGAAGAATGCATATTCTACAGCTCCAGTGATATCAGTGAGGTATTAAAGTCCCCTACTATGACTGTATTTCTGTCAATCTCTCTCTTAAAGTCCTCCAGAAGTTTTTTTAAAGTATATTTAGTGCTCCTATATTGGGTACATATATGTGTACTAGGGTTATATCCTCTTGTTGTATGATCCCTTTAGTATTATGTAGTTACCTTTATTGTCTCTTTTATGGCCTTCTATTTTGTCAGATATGAGTATTGCTACCTCAGCTTTTTCTTTGTTGTCATTTGCATGAAAAATTATTTTACCCATCCCTTCACTCTCATCCTGTGTGAGTCTTTTGTTTTGAGGTGGGTCTCTTATAGACAGCATATATATAGGTCATGTTTTCTAATCCATTCAGCTACCCTATGTCTTTTGATTGGAACATTCAATACATTTACATTTAAGATTATTATTAATAGGTGCTATTTATTGCCATTTTAATTCTTTATGCCTATGTTTCTCTCTATATTTCTTATTACTCCAGCAATCTTTTAAAAAATTACACACACACACACACACACACACACACACACACACACACATACATAATTGATTTCAGAGAGGAAGGGAGAGGGAGAGATAGAAACATTACTGATGAGAATCATTGATTAGCTGCCTCCTACATGCCCCCTTCTGGCGACCATGCCACCACCCAGGCATGTGCCTTGATGGGGAATTGAATCATGACCTCCTTGTTCATGGGTCGAATCTCAACCACTGTGTCATACAGGCTGGGCTTATTACAGCAGTCTTTAACATGCCTTGCAATGCTGGTTTGGTGGTGATAATCACCTTTAGTCTTTTTTTTTTTTTTGTCTGAGATGCTCTTTATTTTATCATCTATTTTGAATGATAGTCTTGTTAGTTAGAGTATTCTTGGTTTCAGGTCCTTGTTTTTCTTTACTTTGAATTCCCATCTGGCCTGTAGAGTTTCTGATGATTAATCAACTGATAGCCTTATGAAGCTCCTTAGTATGTAACAAATTGCTTCTTTCTTACTGCCTTTAAGATTCTCTCTTTGTGTTTAATTTTTGGCATTTTAATTATGATGTGTTTTTTTTTTCTCATGCTGTTGAGCATCCTTGTAATCTTTGTTTTTTTCTTGCTTGGGATTCTCTGTGCCTCCTGAACTTGTGTGGCTTTTTCCTTCACCAGGTTAGGAAAGTTTTCTGCCATTATTTCTTCAAACAGGTTCTCTATCCCTTGCTCACTTTCTTCTTCTTTTAGTACTCCTATAATATGGATATCGTTATATTTCATGTTGTCCTATTACTCCCTTAAACTGTCCTCCTGATTTTTAATTGCTGCTTCTTTTTGATTCTCTGATGGAGTGATTTTTTTCTACCCTGTCTTATAATTCGCTAACCCAATCCTGGGCATCTTCTAATCTTCTGTTTATTCCTTCCATTTTGTTTTTTATTTCTGCTATGTCACTCTTCATTTCCAACTGGTCATTTTTCATAGTTTCTATCTTTTCTCATGCTGTTGAGCATTCTTATAATTTTTAATCTGAACTCTCTAGCTGATAAATTGCTAATCTCCATTTCATTTAGCTGTTCTTCTGGAGAATTCTCTAGTTCTTTCATTTGGGGAATTTTTTTTGTCTCCCCCTTTTGGCTGCTGGTTTGGGTTTGTTTCTATGTATTAGGTATATCTGCTATGGCTCCCAGTCTTTTTGGAGGCTCTCTGATGCAGGACAACATCAGATGTTGTTTGTGACTGGCCCTGAGTACCTTGTTCAGAGCTATCAGTGATCCACAGCTTGTGACTCCCTCTGCTGGGGCTGATGCATTTAGAAAGGACCAAGATGTGCAGCAAGGCCTGTGTTTCCTTGCCTGGGCCCAGAAGCAGATCAGTCAAAGACTCAGTGCACCCAGAGATCTGCCTCTGCCTTTAGACTGTTATTCTCAGTCTCTTTTTAAAAATTATTATTTATTTATTTTTAACCCTCACCCAAGGATATTTTTCCATTGTTTTATAGAGAAAGTGGAAGGGAGGGGGAGAGACATAGAGAGAAACATCGCTGTGAAAGAGACACATTGATTGGTTGCCTCCTGCATGCACCCTGACCAGGGCCAGGATGGAGCTTGCAACCAAGGTATGTGCCCTTGACTGGAATCAAACCAGGTACCCTTCAATCTGAGAGCCAACATTCTATTCACTGAGCCAAACCAGCTAGGGCTATTCTCAGTCTCTTAATGAGCCTCAGGCTGAGACCATAGCAAGGGATAAACTCCACAGGGTGGGCAAGAGGTTTCCCAACAGGTAGGGAAATTGCTCCCTGCCCCCTACCTAGGCAAAAGCTGCCTGGCTAGTAAAGCATGTGCTGGAGAAATATGTGCTCTGCATTATGGGGGAATGACTCAGCACAGGAATCCAGGTGGCTGCCCTCCAAGCTCTATGCTCAGAGCCCCCACCTCACATAGCCCTGGTCCACTTTGTCTTCCCTCTGCCAGAGCCCAAGGTGAGTGGCTGCACATGAAAATTTTTGTGTTGGCTCTTTAAGAGGATGCCTGCATTTCTAGCCATCTCTCCCTAGCAGGCAGCAACCCCACTGCTTTTCACAGCCAGATGTTATGAGGGCATCTTTCTTAGTTCTGGTACTCTCTGCTAGGGGGCCAAGCTTGGGGTTAAGACCCCAGAGTTCTCAGTGGGAACCCCCACAGTTGAGATTTCTTTCCATAACTTCAGCTGCTGTATGTTGGAGTCCCACCAGCCCTCTTGTGCCTCTGCCCTTCCTACCACTCTCTATGAGGTCTCCACTTTCCATCCTTGGTTATCAAGGTTCTCTCCAGCTAGTCCTCAGTTGGTTATTCAGGATAGTTTGTCTATATTTTAGTTGTATTTCCAGTTCGGTCCTGGGAGCATGTCTGTGCAGCATCCACCTACTCTGCTGCCCCCTTGGAATCCATTCCGGCTGTGCTTGTAACCTCTACATGATAGCATCTCTCAAATGGGGTTCCAGGTTATTTTTAAATAAATTAAACTATTGAAAATGGGACACATATTTACAAAACAAAAAGGACAAAGTGGGAGAGATTGGGAGGGATAGACAGGGCAGCAAAGACATGCTATGCCACCACCTCCTCCCAACAGCACATCTTTCTAGGGAAACTGGGCTGAGACCAGACCTCTTAATGTCTGGGGTTTCTCTGGATAGAGTGCCCAGTAGTGTGTCCCTGGGCTCTGTGGCATTTGAAAGTCTCCTTCTAAGAAGAACAGTCTTCTGGGCTGAGAAAAGTCCTGGCAAGACAGCTTCCTTTTACAATGGTTTTGTTCCCTGCATCTGAAAGAGAGAGAAAGAGAGAGAGAGAGAGAGAGAGAGAGAGAGAGAGAGAGAGAGAGAGAGAGAGAGAGAGAGAAGAGAGAGAAGAGGGAGGAAGGGAGGGAGGGAGGGAGTGCTGCATTTGGAAATAATGCAAGGGATGCTGGTCACATGTGTGGCTCAAGTACGGTAACATGTGAGCCACCTCCCATGAAAGCACCCTGAACAATGGTCTGTGCATCAAGCCTGAGACTTGGCTTTCTGTTTCCTTTGAGTTCTCTGGGAAAAGAAACTCTGGGAATTCCCATTCCTAAGTTTGCAGAAAAACATCTCATTTAAAAGTACAGCCAGGAGGGAGCAGAGCCCCACCCTGCAAGCTGTGAGTCCAGGAGCAGGTCAGCAGCTGACTTTCTCCCAATTACAACTTGTGGCATCTAAATACAGTGTGTGCATTGAGCTGTTTTTACACTGGGAACGGGTTGGCTCTGATTGCACCTCCTGGCTGATTGTGGCTGCGGGACTGAGGCGGCAGCTGCTGCCCACCAAGACACCTGCTAAGGACAACCTGCTCCTGTTCTGCAGCTGCAGGGCACCTCTGTGCCGCCCACACGGACACGGTGTGCATTGCCAGGGCCTCCACCATTCACCTGCCCTGTCCTGTGCTTTGTTTCCCTGGGACTAAGGGACCAGATGTTCCTGAGTGAAAGGCCCCATTTTATTTTGACAGTGGGAAGGTCTTTAATCCATTTTCTGGTAAACATCCCAAGCATGTAGCATATGGTTGTTACCAGGGGGAAAACAAGCTGTTTTTCAATGCCTATTTGTTCTGGCCAAACCACCCTGTTTTTCCTGAGTCCACTTGCTATGTTGCAATCATGTTGATTTCATCCTGTTTATTATTTCCTCTGGTTCCTGAGTCCGGGCCCCAGAAGACAGTCCTTCTGTAGGAGAGGACATGCTCTCACCAGCATCTTCACTTAATCTTTGGTTACACTTATTGCCTGAGACACTAGTTAGTGAAGGGGCATCTGAGAAATACCATAAGGTCGGTGGAGAGAGGAACATGGAGCTTCCACACAAACCAGCAGGAAACCACAGAGCCTGAAACGGAGGTGCCACAGAGAGCTGAATTAAGCAGGTTTTCAAATGGCCTCAAGAGTAAAGGTGGCATTGATGAAAAGGTTTGTGAAGCCCTCAGATGATTACAGAAGTGCCCATTTCCCCTTTCCTGTGCTCGTGGCTTTTGTTAGCCATGGTATTCAGAAGTTAGTTTTGATGTCTATTTTAAAAGTGACACTTATCTAGACAAGCATTAAATTAAATAATACTGTAAGAAGTGCAAAAAAACACCCTCAGTCTCTTGTCGGTGGAATGGGGTTCTTTCACAGACTCGCAAGGAAAGCATTCTGGAAACCGAGTATGGGAGGTTGTGACATGCAAGATTTAGTGTGGTGCCAGATGCAAAATCAAAGAACTGCCCCTGGGTTCCCAATGTCTCATCCGTCTGTCCCGCCATAAAAAAAATCCAACCTTGCTCTTCAGGCCCAGAAATAGGGCCAACGTCCAGAGACTTTATGCCATCCTGCTACTGCAGTGCACCAGGCCAGAGTGGCAGCTAGGGCTGCATGGTAACTATGGAGAGAGAACGCAGGAACCAACATGCCAGCACTGTTACCCAGCAAGAGAGCTTTGTGAAGTTTGGATTATATTATTTTGGCCTTGGGGAAGGACCATGCATCCTTTCAAACTAACCAATCAACTTCCAAATCTTTGCTGGGCTTGTATTGGATCCTCCCCCTAACCAACCCATTTCTTAGCTCTTATCCAATCCGATCTTTTTCCCAGGCTAGACTGACAGGCCTCTGATTGTCATCTTGGCTCCTGCGCATGCCTCACAGTAGAAGCACCTCTCCTGAGTCATCCATCCTCATCTTGGCTTCTACTGCGCATGTGCCCAGCAGGGGAATTTCTCCTGCTGCTTTTATTCCTCCCTTGGTAATGACCAGTAACAACCTTCCTGCTTCCTTTGGGAATTAGAGGTCCGCTGAGGGAGTGTGAAGCTGTAGCTACCTAGTGGAGCAAGCAGGCTCAGTGTCTGATTCAGCTTCCCAGTTTATTATGCTTAATAACATCTGATTCCCTTTGCTCCCTTCCTTTATTAATATCTAGCTATGGCCCTGGCCAGCTGGCTCAGTTGGTTAGAGCATTTGCACATACACTGAAAAAGGTTATGGGTTCGATTCCTTGTCAGAGCACTTATGAGGTGACCGGTCGATGTTTCTCTCTCACATCGATGTTTCTCTCTCTTTGTCTCCCTTCCTCTCTTTAAAAATCAATAAAGCATATCCTCTGGTAAGGCTATATATATATATATATCTCTATATATATCTAGGTGCCTACACTAACAAACCCACAAACAGGTGAATATTTACAGAGGGCTCCTGATCCTATGGCTCCCTGCGTGCCAGGCCTGGCCTGCCTTGGGCTGGAATGCCACACACAGTTGTAACCACTCAGGCTCAGCTTGGGCCTCGTCCCAGGGCCCTTCACTGGCTCTCTGCTCTCAGGGTGTCTCCCGATGAGGGAGCCCTGAACTGTGGGGGACTGGGGCTCTGACTTTGTCCCTCCAGGGCTGAGCAGAGGCCTTTCACAAGAAGTCACTCAATTACTGCTGAACACTGGATGGCAGCTGTGCTAGACCTGAGGTTGTAAATAGGGGCTGGGGAGTAAATGACCTGTTTGATTTCTTTTCTACCCTTGCCTCAGTCTTGCTGCCATCCCACCTGAGCCCGTACCTGGAAGATTCCTGATGCTGAGAATCTGTGACTCGGAATGACACTATGTTCACCGGCCAGGCTACCCACAGACCCCCACAATGATGACTCTTCCATGTCCTGCAGCCACCTCTGTCCTCAGGCCCCACACTGATCCCCAGGATATGCACAACAATGAAGGAGTTATGTCTGTGCAAGGGCAGCGATGGGGCTCAGCTCTGGCTCATCTGCCAAATTTAGCCACACTCTCTCCAGAGTAAGAGTCTCAGAAATATAGCTGGGGGGCAGGTGACACACATAAGCAAAAAGAAGGCATGGTCCTGACTCCTCCAGCTCAGGGGAGCACACCTTTATTGAGCACCTCGGAAACTGTGCCGCCATGGGAAGCAGACAGCAAACTGCGTAGCCTGGCTGCTCCCCAGCTCTGCTCCTGTGGGCGCTGCTGAGGAGCCGCTGCCGAGGTGGAGGCGGAATCCCGCCGCCTGCATTTGGAGGCCTCACTGGTTCTTCCCTTGAAGTCTGCCACCCACCAGCAGTTGGAAGAAATTTGGTCTTTAACTTGCTGACAAATACCACGACTGACATCAACTGTTGCATAGTTTTGCAAAGGACTTCTTATTCCTTCCAGAAACTTTCCATCAGCTGACAGACCAAAATGGTTCAGTGTCTGGCTCCAATGAATTCAAAGCCATTTCTCTTCAGGCTGACATTTCTCCTCATTGCACACCTTTGAGGGAAGTACTTCGCATGGAGGCTGCAGCCCAGAGAGGGACAATGTGGTGGGGCCTGGGCACTGCCTTCTCGAGCCGTTGACAGCAGCCCCTGGACCCAGGACTCTCCCACAAGGTGTCGTACACCCAATGCCATGTGAACCACCTACTCCACTTGACCAAATTGGCATATTTTTGCAGTGAGTTCCTCATAAGAATTCCTTCAGGTCTTGCTGAGGAAGGTTAGAGTTAGTGCTGCAGAGAGAAGGCGAGGTGCTCGTGGTCTTATTCCTGTCTGGCCTCTGCTTCTGGCGTGCTGGGCTATGTGAGGCTCACGAAGTGACATCAGATGTTTGGAGGCCAGGAGCCAGGGACACCATGGTGAAGTGATGCTGTGAGTAGGCACATTCCACCCCTGAAGGCAGCCCCCACCTTCCCAGCAGAGCTCCTGAGTGCAGTACAAGGTGGCTCATGTGGACGCAGAGGACGGGGCTGGGCCAGTTCCAGGGGCTCGGGTAGGAACTGCTCTCCTAAGCAGGAGGTGTGGCGTGAACAGGACTAGCCACACCATCCAGCCACCAGGTGTCAGCGCCAGGACTGTTCAATGCCTAGAGCACCCTTTCACGCAGCTCCCACTAAACCAGCAGGAAACCCCACCAGCAAGTTCCTGCTACTCAGGCCAGTGCCTGGGTCCTGCAAGTGCTCACCTTGGAGATAAGAAGCAGGGATATGGGATTCGTGGTACTTAGGCAGGTAGATAGGTGGTGATTCCTCAGGTGGGGCCGCCAGTCAGGGCCCACTTGCAGGCACTGGGTGTGCATTGGCTGCTGGTGGCTTCAGAAGAGGTGGGCTCTGGCTGGCTACTTGGCCTCCACCAGCTGCTCCAGGCGCTGCAGCATCGTCAGACGAAGGGCTTGGAACCTGGAGGGAGACACAGCCAAGCAGACTCACCGACACTGCAAGGGATGGGGTGGGGGAGTGGAGCTGCAGATGCTTGGGCCAGGAGACACAGGGTTCCTGACTGGCTGATTAGTGCCACCGCCTGCCTCCTGCCAAGGAGGGAAGAGCCAGGCGTACACCCTGTGGGACCACAGGCTGCCAGAAGCAGGCAAACAGGGCTGCACACACTGCCAAGCCTCACAGCTACGTGCTGCCATTTCCATGCCAAAGACTGTCCAGTATGGACAGGCGCGTGCTGGAGTAGACAGAGCACAGAGCCAGGATCAGAGCCCTGGGTTCAAGCCTGGGCTCTGAAGTCACCTGTGCTGCAAGCTTCCTCGCCTTAGGCCTGTTTCCTCTCTGTACCCTGAAAAGACTGACCAGGTGGCCCCACATCCTTTTCAGGTCCCAAATCCTACAGTGACCCTGCTGACTTGCCCACATGGGGCTCAGCTGCACAGATGGAAGTGTGGGGGAGAAGGGCAGAGGGGGTGTGGCTTCCACGGGTCATTCAGCCAGAATCCTAGCCAGTCCTCAATTTCAGGCCCTAGCAGGGAACAGCCCCCCCAACCCCTACTTCCCTTTCTAAGAGGGACTCTGACCCCGGCCCTGGCATGGCACCTTGCATGTGTCCTCTTCATGCTTGGCTCTGCAGAGGGACATGTAACCTGGCTAACCTCACACAGCTGGGCCCAGTGTAGCTTCCCCAGGAGCTGCCAGGTGACACCTGCTCACCTTTCCACTGAACTGGTTCCCTGCACCCGAGTTATAACAACCACCCTTTTTGGCAGGCTCAGACTCCTGCTGGCACGAAAGCCCCGAGCAGGCTGACTGTGAGCAGAGCAGGCCCTCTCCGCGGCTCCTCCAGAGCTGGATCAGCAGCAGAACTCCCAGCCCTGGTCCAGGGTCCACCCATGCTCCTGCCTGACTCTGCTGCCCAGTTTTCAGCAGCTTGCATCCCTCTCTTCTGGTGAGGTGCTGGATGGGGGTCTGGGCTGCCTCCTGCTATTTTGGCACGTTGCCACCCAACTTGCTATCAATGGCAAGCAGGGGGCCAGAGGGCTGGGCTGGAAAACCAGGGTTGGCAGGCTTCCCTGAGCCATGCAAGGGCTCCTGGCATGTCTGGAGGAGAGAGCTCTCCCAGCCCTGCTCCTGCTGTTCTACCCTGCAGGCTTGCCTGATGGACAGGGCCCAGGACTGGCCCTTTAAGCACTGGCCCTGGATGCTCTACCCTGCAGGCTTTTATGATGATTAGGACCCACGACTGGCCCTAGATGCTCTACCCTGCAGGCTTGCCTGATGGACAGGACCCACGACTGGCCCTTTAAGCACTGGCCCTGGATGCTCTACCCTGCAGGCTTGCCTGATGGACAGGACCCACGACTGGCCCTTTAAGCACTGGCCCTGGATGCTCTACCCTGCAGGCTTGCCTGATGGACAGGACCCACGACTGGCCCTTTAAGCACTGGCCCTGGATGCTCTACCCTGCAGGCTTTTATGATGATTAGGACCCACGACTGGCCCTAGATGCTCTACCCTGCAGGCTTGCCTGATGGACAGGACCCACGACTGGCCCTTTAAGCACTGGCCCTGGATGCTCTACCCTGCAGGCTTGCCTGATGGTCAGGACCCACGACTGGCCCTTTAAGTGCTGCTTACTTCATGGTCAGTTTGATTATTTCTCTTTGCTCCTCTTCTTTTAATTTTTCAATAAAACTGTCCAGCACCGGCATTTCAAACTTAATGTACTGAGCAACCTAGAAAATCCAAGAACATTTTATTGTGCTTTAAATTAGAAGCCAAACACGTTTTCTTTTCCTCATGATTTTCATAGGTCCAACTCAGCAACGTCTTATGCCCATGGAGGTGGCTGCCCTCTTCCCACCCCCAACACTGTTCTGTGTGCTCCAGGGTGGGCTAAGTATTAGGAAAAGCATTAGACAATGATCAGAGGCACACGGGGTGCGGTCTGGGGTGCAGGTGGGACACACTGTTTCTAACGGTGGCAGGACACTGTACCGGCCTGTGGACTTAGATGCCTGTCCACAGGCCCAGCCAGGCCCTCGCTCAGAAACCCTTGTGTGGACCTTTAGTGCAATGACAACAGACACTGCAATGAAGGAAAAGGCTCCACCTGCAGGAGGGAAAGCCCAGGCAGTGGCTTCCTAGAACCAACTTCTTCTCCCTCTGAGCCAGCCCATGGAGCTGGTGGTGGCACAGAGGGGTGGGGGTGGGGCTAGAGTCATCACCGCCCTTGCTTGGGGCCCTTCGGGACAGCCATGCGGTCCCTGGAGACCACGCCATGCGGTCCCTGGAGACCACGTCTGAGAGGGCTGCGGCCAAGGACACCTTTGGAGCCCTGAGAGTCCCCACACTGTCCGCCAGCCCTCCCTCAGGAGCAGACCTCCCAAACTTCGGCCCCACTCACATCATGGGGAATCTCCTCGCCCAGGTCGGCTTCCATCAGGAATATCCTGGCAATTTTCTCACTGGGCCCGTGCAGGATCCTGGAAATCAGCGGGTACTCACAGTCTTTTAATTTTGTCCGCTCTGAAAACAAAGGTGGTTTACAAAATTCAGGGGGCACAAGGATCGCCTTGTTCCTGGACAGTGCCAGGATGGATGACAGCTGTTAGGGGCTGCATGGGTCTGGCTGAGACGATGGCCCTGAGTGGTGTGTGACCATGTCATTAACGAAGACCCACTTGGACAGGGACCCTCCTGGGGAGTGGGGAGGAAAGCGGACCCGGGAGGCTGAGCCCACAGTCGCCTTCCGGTGCCAGGCAGGGGCTGCCAAGAGGACGCAGGCTCGGCTACTGCACTGCTCAGGGCTGAGGGCTTCATTCCAGCTCACAGACCCCAGTAACCTCCTCAGCCCTCCCAGTAAGTGAGCTAGGATGGTAGCTTCCCATGGGGAGGAGGGAGATGGTGGTTCTCAAAGGGACAGGTGTGCCCTGGTCAGGACTGGGAGAGGCATTCGGGGTGCAGGCACAGTGGGTCCCAAGGTCAGGAGGGCACTGTACAAGCCAGCACAGCCCTCGGAGAAGAAACATGGTGGGCGAGCCCGCCTTTTGTTTTTATGATCTGGGGCAAAGGTCCACACTCACCCCCTGACTCGTGAACAACGTAGAGTGCGAACTCACTGGGTCCGTTCTCCACCTGCAGCGGCAGAGACAGAAGTCAGACCCAGCTTCCAAGACCAGAGACAGAGGGACTCCTGGCAGCACCCACACACCCGGTGCCACACACACAAATCTCCGGACCACCCGCCACCCGTCTCTGCTTCAAACCCAGAGCCCAGCTCAGCAGAGAGAACCTTGCTAGGCCTTCTACCAGGGGCCATAGACAACTCCCTGCCGTCACCCACCCCTGATGCAGCAACAGCTGGAAGGCCACCGGCTCGGGGACAAGGCGCTGGCGCCAGACTTACTCGGAACTTGCTGAGCAGCAGGCTGAGCACATGCAGGGTGGTCATGGTGCTGTTGACCCTCACGTTGGTCACGGACCCGTACGCAGGCGTAAACACGGAGGTCTGCACAGGGAGGGGGAGGTCAAGGCAGGCTAGGGACAGGGATGGCACGCTCAGGGCCAGGGCACACTGTCAGCTACGTGCTGCAAAGGCAGAGTAGCAGGCAAATGGGGCTCTGGGAACACCGGCGCCTGATCTTACACACAGACCCACGTACAGGCTGTGCCCAGACCTGGGCACACGCGGGGAGGCTGTGACAATTCACGTCTCATTGAGAAAGGTGCCTGCAGAGCTACCAGGGCAGCCTCTGCTCCTAGGACTCAGTGGGCCAAGGAAACTCACAAGGGACAGGGGATGGTCTCTCCCTCCTCTTTCTATCCATCAATGCACCAGGTATTTGTTGATTCCAAGGCAGGGTTCTTGAGTCTGTCCACGCCTCTCCACTCTCCCAGTGGTGCGCCAGCTTCCCACTTTCCCCTTCCAGGCTCGGCCCTTTCCACATACCGGTGCCCAGGAATAACCTTCCAAAAACCCTGGGCCACAAAGCGTGCTCTGAACTAGTCCCCTGCTTCACCCACTTCGCACCAGGGCCCCTCGTGCACCCCACTCCTGGGTGCCCCACTCCCCACATTCAGATTCGCACATCCTTCAGTCTGCCCTTGCTCAGCTTTCCTTGGTGGGTAACTGGGACTTACAGTGTGTTCCCAGCTGGTCCCCAGTCCCAGGACCAGACTCGGCCTGGACTTGCCTTCTCCACGGAGAAGACATGGCATGACTCTGGGTGACACAGAAGCCAGCCTTGGCCGTCAGTTCCCAATAAGCATGGAATGAATAGAGGAGCCAGGCCATGTCAAGGAGAAGAAAGACTTAAAGAACACCAAATCCTTAGAAGGATTTACTACATGTAGGGTTCTTGGTAACTAAACCATTCTTAATCTCCCCATAAGTTCAGTCCTGGGTCCCCTTCACTCCTTCAGGAAACTGTCCTCTCAAGCAGTCCTGGGTTTTCCTGGGTGGAGCAAAGATACTGGTAGCTGCTGTCACTCAACACTCACTGTGATCCTAGAGGGAGGGTGGCGGGGGGCGGGGGGCACTGGGAGGTACGTGACCTGAATGGCTCCGGGCAGGCCTCGCCTGGGCTGCTGCTCTGCAGATCTGACCCCGGGACCTCCTCCCACTCCCACTGGCTCCTGGGCTGCTGCTTGAACTGGAAGCCCCTGCTCCATTCCCAGGGCTCTAGGATGTGCCTGGTACAGGGCACTCCATCCAGGCCGCACCCAAACTGCCACTCGTGCTCTTTGCAGCAACAACCAGCTTCTCCTCTTGCCATTCAGTGTGTTTACGGAATGATGTCACTTCCTGAGCTTGGTACAATACATGCTGGGACAAAGGCTGCGTGCTGGGAACCAGGGGCAGTGCGTGTTCTCTGACACAGCCACATGTGCCTGGCACACCTCGGCCTCGCTGACTCACTCATCCAGCAAAGTGACAGCAAGGTGCATGGTCCCCAGGAAACTGAGCCCAGATGAACCTCAGAGAATACTGCCTAAGACCTGCACAGACCAAAGACAGACTTGCCCCACATTCACGCAGCTTGTGAGAATGGATGGACAGTGAGTCTTTGGTGAAGAAAATATAGGCTTTGGGATAGTGAACTGGGATATTAATTTGATGGAACTCTGGGCTTGCCCTGATCCTGTTTCTCCACACCGCACGGCCACCTGCACACAGGGAGGTGGTAAGGGTAACTCTGACATGGCCACCCTGGCCTGGCGTGTGGCAGGCCCAGGGGTTTTGTGGGTGCTTGGGGCTGGTTCCGTGGTTAGCGTCAGGGCCCTGGGGAGAGGTGAGGCCGGGACGTCACCTTGTGGTTGTAAAAGTGCCCATTGATGGAGAAGCGGTGTCGCCGGGTCCTCTGGGTCTCACCGGGTGCACGGCACCGGGGCCTCCGCTGGATCACACAGGCTGCGTCGCTCTTGGTACGCATCAGTTGTGGGGTCTCCTCGCCCTCCTCCAGGGGCCCTGCGGTGGGAAGGGATGCCGGGGTCAGGCCCAGGTGGAACACTGGTGACAGGGCACTGCGGTCGCACGGTATGTGTGGCAGATCTGCTTGACGCTGTCCCTGTGTGGAGGCGAGTGCTGGCAGGAAAGGTGACCCCTAGATAGGACCACCTGTGTGACCACATCACACGCCGCAGCTGCGGGCCTCATCTCCGGGCACCCAGGGCAGGTCTTTGGCAGCTCAGCCCCTGCTCTGAACAGGCCCCTCAGTGGGTATTGGGGGGGGCAGTTATGGACCCCAAGTGTGAGGACGAGGCCCCGGGCCTGCATGGCCAGGAGGGCTCTAGGCCCTCTGCGAACTGTTCCCTCTTCCTACAACACTGCCCGGCGAGGGGGCCGGTCACTAAGGAACCATGTCACCCCTGCTCCCTTCTGTTGAGTGAGGAGTCAACGAGGACCCTGTATTGGTCCTGAGGACAAGTGGGTCGCCTCACTACTCCTGGGAGCTGCTCTCAGAGTCGGGGGCCATGGACCAAGCCCTCTCCCACCAGGCTGAGCGCAGGGCCCCGGGAGCTGGGCCGGCTTACCTGAGCTGTTGCTGGCACTCTTAGGCCTGTGCTCGGAGGGCTGAAGGCCTGGCTGCGGGGCAGTGCCCCCCTGCAGAAGCGGCTCCTTTCTGGAAAGACATGAGTGCAATGCGGTACAGAAGAGTAGCCACGAGGGGCTGCCTGCGTGGACGGCACAGAGTCCAGATGCCAGACAGGCCGAGTGAAGGCTGGGATTTCACACCAGAGTCAGCGTAAATACTGAAAGAAAAGCACAATATGGCCAAGTGTCTGCTGGGTCAAGGGTGTCTGTTCTGAGGGCCCGTGGCTCTGCTTTGCCACCCTGCAGGACAAGGGACACCACGGTGCTCATGTGCACCAGGCCACTGGGCTGAGGCGGGCCAAGTCCGCAGTCACGTGACACGTGGGCTCGGGCATCCCTCAGGCCTGGAGGAGAGCTGGGCAGGGCAACCTTCAGGGGGCCGATTCCTGGCCTCTGGGCTGGAGAGGAATAGGCATGATGGGAAATGGCCCCTAACTGCGCGCGTGAATGAGCTTCGTGCGGTAAGCCTGAGCTGCTCAGAATTTGTTACGCGTGACTGGACCCCCTCGCGGGTGCGCTGGTGGGTCAATGTACTGAGGGTCCTCGCAGTAGCACCTTGATTTGAATATTTGAGGGGGAAATGATATTAAATGTTGATAAATTTATAAACATAAATTCTGACATTAAAATAAAAGCAGAGCAGTAGGAGGCGAAATCTGTGTGCACCTTTAAGATAGAACCAGAGCTGTTGAGAATGCCTGTCTTGCAGAGGGCCCTCCCATCTACAACCCTCCCTGCAGACCAGGTGGCTCATGTGGGTGTGAGAAGCACAACTGGAGGGGTGGACGCTGGGACATTCTACAGGAGGACAGCGCCTCAGCTGCCACCTAGAGAGACCCCCTGGGGTGAGGCTGCCCACGGGCAGGGGAGGCTGTGGGCTGACGCCGTCGGGAGGGGACAGGGCTGAGCCCGCACTGTTGTGCCCCTACAGGAGCAGGGCTTTGCCCTGAGGCCCAGGACTCCCCACCAACACCCCAAACAGTAAGCTCAGGTTGACCAGGTGCCACGGAGGCCACCCAGCCACCCGAGCCCAGCACTCACAGGCGGCAGCTGGGCTGCCCAGCATCCAGGCGGCTGAGGAGAGGCGCCGGCTCCCGGTCGTCCTGCATCTGGAGGCGGATGGGCCGCCTCAGCCCCCAGGCGATGTTGAGGAGCCCCTCGATGACCAGAGCCCCTTCCTCCTGTGGGACCTGCACAGTCAGCCTCTGCCCTGGGGCCGGCCCTCGGAGTCACCGCCCACCTCCCCCAGTCCCCCAGGACCCAGCCCTTCGGACATAGGACTCCCTGGGCACTCAAACCCCCAAACACGCACCCTCCTCCTTGGGGACCACCCTGGGGAAAACCTAGGTGCAAGGCCAGGCCAGCCAGATGAGGCCTGCTTGGCCCACACCTGGCAGGGGCACAGTGGGGGACAGAGTGGCTGAGACAGGTGTCCCCCGGGAACCCAGCCGCTGTCCACACAGCAGCCAGGAAACTGGGTCTGGGAGCCGCGGCCGCACCATCAGCGCAGTATAGGGCGCCTCTCCACTCACACCATGCCTGGGTCGCAGACCCATGTCACCATTGGAAAGTACTACATCTGGGAAGTAGTAAAACCAGGATCCTGGGCACTGCCCTTGGTCCCAGACCAGGGTGGGCACTGTCACCTTGGCGCAGGCTTAAGTAGCAGGCCTCCACCGCCTCCAGGGCAGGGCCTCCTGGAGGGATGGGATGGGCAGGCTCCTGCTCCGCCACACCGGCTCTAGGCTGGAGTGTCTGGGGCTCAGGGGGCTGGTGTAACCCACAGTGGGGATGCTTCTAGGTGGTGGTAGCAGCCCCAAGGGCAGCCTCTCCCATGGCCTGGGCTGAGGTGACAGCAGTGGTGCCTGCCCCGTCCCGCCCCTTCCCTGCAGAGTAAACACTTCCAGTGCCTCCCACAGGCACAAACACTTGCTCCTGGTCGGCACTGGGCCAGGCCCCGCGCCCCCCCCCCCCCCCCAGCTGTTTTCCTGAGGGCCTTCCTGAATGGCTTTTTGGCCCTCGTGACAGTAGCTGATTAGTAGGAAAGGTATAAAAGCTGCTGCAGGGCCTCTGGGTTTGCTAGACCGTCAGGGAGGGTTCTGCTCTGGACACTGTCCTTACCCTCATCCCAACTGTCTGTCACCGGACACGGGGCTCCGACCGCTGGACCCGCATCGGCTGCCCCAAACTTCGTGGGGCTTCCCGAGCCTGGCCTTGCTCCTCCGGTGTCCCTGCTACCCCCAGGGCCCCTCAACCACAGGTAAGAGAGAGCCACTGTTCCCTGGTTTGAGATAAAACAAAATGGCTTTGTGTATCTTCCTGGGTAGTCCTCAGCCGGGGACCTGCATAGCCTCAGGGTGGGTGAGAGACCGGGTGCAGCCAGTGGCAGTGACAGTGGCTGTAGAGGGCTTTATACCACAAAGGGTTTCACATGAGATGCCATTCATGTGATTCTCACACCACACACCCCTGTGAAGCAGGTATCTACAGCCCCGTTTTATGGATGAGTAGGTAGAGGCTTGGAGAGGTGACACTGCCAAAGGTCCCCGAGTCAGGAAGTGGCAGAGTCTGGTTGTAAACCCAGTTCCTTCTGACTGCAGTCACAGGCTGGGTTCTCTTATTTGCTTGGGCTTTTAATGTTAGCAGAGAGGAGGGCCTCTGCACACTGTTCTCAGGCCCATGACTCACACAGGCAGCCTCAGCTGGGGTGGGGCGGGGCGGAGTGGGGGGCAGGAGGGGCATGGCAGACCCTGACCCCTAGTTCTCTGTCAACCAACAGGTGGCTGCTTCTCAGCCGTTGGCAGCCATGAGGTCCCGGCTTCTGCTTTCTGTGGCCCGTCTGCCCACAATCCGGGAGAGCTGGGAGGAGGTGCTGCCTGGGGGGTTCAGGCAGGACCCCCTGGCTTCCCCGAGCCTGGATGACTACAGGAGGTCCTTTTGTCACCCGGGGCAGCCCACCTCAGCGCTGACTGAGGCTGCAGCCAGGGCCCGACCCAGCAGACGTCCCTGGCAAGCCCAGGCTGGCAAGAAGAGCAGCCCCCCTGGGTCCCTCCAGGACATCACCACTCACTTCAGTGGCCAGCAGCCCCCAAACACTGCTGACCCCCTGGGCTGGCTCTTTGGGCAGTCTCAGGAAAAGCAGCCACGATGCAGGGACCTGCCAAGGAGGACTGGTCCCTCTGCGGACCCCTGGGGTCCTCACAGAGAGATAGAGAGCAGCAAGCCCAGGGGGTGGCCCAGAGGGAAGCTCTATGATGCCAGGGAACCAGGGCACTATTCGGTGGGACCATTAAGGGACTGGCACCAGGGTTCCCAGGCTTCCCGGCAACCCATCCGGGCCACAGCCTCCCCGCCAAGCTCGCGTCCCAGCAGTGTTCTCAGAACTCTCTATTTGCACCTCCCGGTGATCCATGAACTCTGATACCTCCCCAATAAAGGCTTCTGTACAGAGCAAGCTGGCCGAGTCACCTCTCCACTTTGCCTCCCCCACTGTGGGCACTGCCCCTGGCAGGCCTTGTAGGGAATGAGTTTCTGCAGGGGCTGCCTGCTCTGGGACCCCTACCCTGAACAGTAACAGGCTCCCTCCCGGAGTGTCCCACGCACATTGCTCCTCCCTTGCTGACCACTTGGGCACGTTACTGAATAGTTTCTTGGTTTTCTCATGGCAGAAGAGGACAATCCATGGGACCTGCCTCCTGGCTGCTCCGATGAGCAAATGAGATAAAAGTCACACATGTCATGGGGCACATGTTGGGAGCCCATACACGATGTAGCTGCTGCCTGTGTGGGAAACGAGGTTGTGGGGGAGGAGAAGTGAGATCTCCCCACTCTTCCAGTGGTTTCCGAGCAAGGTCCTGGGCGCTCCCAAGTCAGCTCCTTGGCCCCACTTTCAGAGCTCAGGTTCCATGCACCTCAGGGGAAAACATGGTCTCAGCAAGTAGCACCACTGTTTCAGGGGCGCTGTAACAGCAGCATCAGGGGTACCTCAGTGGCTCCAGCTCACAAGTCTGTTGTATTATCAGGAGAGTTTTCCCCAGGCTGAGTGCCAGGACAGAACCTGCACCAGCTCAGCTTGCAGGATGCCAAGTGACTGCACCTGCCCCACCCACCCCTACCCCTGCCTGCCTTCACCCAGGGGACCTCAGCTGTGGGGGGTGAAGTGCAGGGTACTGTCTGGCTACCCTGTTAGCAGACAAGTCCAGGGGTCAAGGCCTTACTCCACATATCCTCAGGCCCAGGTCAGCCTGGGCCATTCCTGGGTCCCCCAGAGACTGGCAAAACCCCGTTTCCTCGAGACATCTGGCAAGCAAGGAGGTGAGGGTGAAGATTAGGGGAGAGGGAGGGTTTCCCTCTCAGAGAGACAGGTGAAGTGTCAGAGAGCCTAAAGGATCAGGCCTGAGAACCTGCCACCTGCTCCCTGGGCTGGCAGCTCTGGCTGGCCGGGCAGGGGAAGGGGACAGAGAAGAGAGAAGGACTGGGCAGGGCTGCAACCGAGCCCACAGCCTGCTTTACCTCCTTGCTCTGTAGACCATCCAACGTTTCTTTCTTTCCTTCTTTCTTTCTTTCTTTCTTTCTTTCTTTCTTTCTTTCTTTCTTTCTTTCTTTCTTTCTTTCTTTCTCTCTCTCTCTCTCTCTCTCTCTCTCTCTCTCTCTCTCTCTCTCTCTCTCTCTCTCTCTCTCTCCCCCGCCCTCTCTCCTCCCTCCCTCCCTCTCTCCCTCCCTCCCTTCCTTCCTTCCTTTCCAGAAATTGTTGTTGTTGTTAATCCTCACCAGGATATTTTTTTTCCATTGATTTTTAGGGAGAGTGGAAAAGAGAGGAAAAGACAGAGAGAAACATCGATGTGTGAGAAACACATTGATTGGTTGCTTCCTGCACGAGCCCTGACCAGGCCCAGACCAGGGAGGAGCCTGCAACGAGGTTCATGCCCTTGGCTGGAATTGAACCCCAGACCCTTCGGTCGCAGGCTGAGGCTCTATCCACGGAGTAAAGCCGGCTAGGGCTCTTCCCTTTTTTAAAGCTCTTTTAAAATTGGTTTGGACTTTTACATTTTTATGTCTTCTTTTATGCCTTCTGTGGGGAGGCAGAATCTAAACTATACATTCAAAAGAGAAAATTTCAGACCAGCAATTTCTCAGTTTCCCCATCTTTTCAGCGGGGACACTAACACCTACCCTTACTCTGGAGAGGAGAGGGAACTGGAGAGCCACTTTGAGATGGAGTCACAAGTGCTGTGTACATTGTCTGCATCTGTCACACTGTGTGGCTCCAACTTGTGGGTTCCTGACTTGTCCGGCAAGAACGTGTGGGAGGGCCTTAGCCAGAGGACCCTTGGGAGGTGGCAGGGGGGCTGCCCTGCCCAGGGGTTGCCCGGAGGCACACTGGGCTCAGCCTCACTCAGCCCCTTCACAGAGCGGCAGGAATGTGGGTCAGAGGGAGGTACAAGGATGACCTGGCCAGTCCCCCCAGCTCAGGAGCCACGCTGCTGTGTGGGGTCAGGCAGCAGTGAGGGGACCTAGGGCTCTGGTCTCCTCTGCTAACATCTCTCAATGTGAAAGAAATTAATGGCACTTTCAGAAGGTGCCAGAATAACAACCAGAGTGAAGGGCTGGGCAGGAGCTCTGGCAGGCAGTGTCCCACCCTCCTGCACAGACAGCCTCAGGGGAAGGGGAAGGTCCTGAGGGGGGAGGGCCTGTACAGTGGCTCACTCTCCTCCCATTTACAGTAGGAGCTGGGAGGACACACTGTCCCACCCAGGGTGGCGACAGGCGGGAACATGCCCAGGCGCTCACCCGCCCAAGGGCCAGTGTTCTGTCAAAAGCCCCTCGATACCTTTCTCAGGCCGAGCAGGCAGCTTGGGGTTGAAGATGGGGACTGGGCTCACTGCCTGGCCAGGGCCACCAGGGGGAGCCTTGAGCCCATGAGAGCTGAGCTCAAGGTTGGGAGGCCAGGTCTTGGAGGGGCCACAATGCACCCACCAGGACATGGGGGTCCTGCTGCCTCTTGCTAACACAATGAGTAATTAGTGAAAATGTACCCACAGGTTGCCCATTTTTCTCTTGAGACGCCAACAAATGCTCTGCTGTCTTTAAAAGGCAGATTGCTCCCAGTTGCTTCCGTTTTTCACTGTAGCACAAGCAAAATTATCCTGAAGGCAAGGTTCACAACAGAGGAAGCTCATGCCTTGGCCTCCTCAGTGGGGAGTCCCTCGCACCTAGCTCTCCAAATATGTGCCCCAGTCATGGCCCCTGGCCCCTGACCACTGACACCTTCATCTCTCCAAGTTCTATGTGCCTGGTGGGACGGTGGAGGAGAAGGTGCCCCCAACAGTAGTGCTGGGGCCACAAGAGCTCCAGGGGAGGCCAGGTGACAAAAGGGGAGGGGTCTCTTCAGGGCCCCTATGGCTCTGTGAGGCACACCAGGTGCTGAGCCCCTTGGCGGCCAGAGGGCAGCTCAGGTGGGTGTCCTTGCTCGATGCTGGCAAAGGTGTAGCTATAGTAACACCTGTGCTCGGGCCTCGAAGCCACACCAGCACCTTGCACTGTGCAGGGTCCCCTGGCTTAGAGGCTTATGCATGAGAGCCTCCATCTCTTTGTCTGGAAAATGGTGGCTCCTTTCTTGTGTTACAAAAAATAAAAAGAGGCAAAGTGCCTGGCGCCTGGCTGCCTGACCTCAGGCAGCCCTGTAGCAAGTGCCTGGAACCACGAGTCCCCAGAACCCAGGCGCCCTGTCTCACGCTGAGAAACTGCAGAGGCCCGGCCACTGGGTGGTGGGGGGGCGTAGTGTCCCAGGAACCAGCCACACATTCCAGTCAGAACCCCAGGCCTCCCACGCCTGCAGCCGAACTTTTTGGTGGCTGTCACCTCCCAAAGAGGCACACTCCCTCGGTCTGGTACCCCTTGGTTTGGGCTGCAGGAGGTTCCTGAAAAATACGTTCTGGCTCCAGAGAGATCAAGTCAGACCCTCACACATGTTTTAGGGTTGGAACATGAAAACCCCCACTCTGGGATATAAACTTCCTACCGCTGGGGGCTGTCACCATTGTGAGGTCTCCCACATCTCCACGTGGACTGTCCGGTCACATACAAGCACAGGGCACAGGTTCCTGGCTCCCCAGTTCCCCAGCCCTGCTCCCCACACAGCTGTTCCTATAGAGGGGTTTGTCCTGGAGAATCCCAAGTGCCAACACCAAGCGCTCAGACCAGTGGTCTCAGAATGGCCTTCCTCAGGAGACCCGGGGCCCTGTCACACGCAAGGGGGGATGCAGAGCTTCTACGCAGCGGGCCTGGGGGAGGACGGAGGCAAGAACTTTAGTCCTAAATTCCCAGGTGAGGCTGCAGGCGTGGGAACCACCAGGACCTTAGATCAATGCCTGCCTGAATGCCCATAGCTGAGGAACAGGGCTCAGCCAGAGACTGTGCCCCGGGCCGCCAGCACCAGAACTAAAGGGGGCCCACTCCTCACTTAGCAGCGTGGGTCAAAACTGCCCAGCACACGGGGCTCAGCCCCACTCACCCAGCTTGCTGGCTGCTCATCCAACCCCTGTGCCCAGGACCACACTGCCTGGCCCAGGGGCTACAGAACCAGGCAGGCATCGGGGCTCCCACTAGAGTAAGGACAAGACAGTGAAGCCAGACTTCGCAGGGCCGTAGGATCAGAGCCCCTTGCAGTAAGGAGCTGGGACAGGTGGGCTGGTGGGACAGGTGCTAGAGGCCACTCGGCAGAGGGAGAACGTGAGGGAAGGAGCACTCGGTACAGCAGGGTGGGGAACAAGGTGTCGCCTGGCCCACGCCTGGCCCAAGCCCCGAGAGTGTGTGACATCACAGCAGCCCAGCACGGCCTGACCGGTATCCAGATGGCCCAGCAATTTGGTCTGGCAGGTGGGTTTTAGTTGGCCCTCCTTCATGCCACTGACAGACGACCCCCAGTTGCCGACAGGACCCCCAGCAGCCCACAGCTGCCTGGACACTGGGCTCACCCTCTGGTCTGGGGACTGCAGGAGGATGCATGGCTGTTTGAATAGCTAAAGGGAATGAAGATTGATGAGCAGTGGCCTGCCTCCACCAGGAGAAGTGGTCTGTGGGTGGATGGGGTGTGAACTGCCCATTCTTGTGCTCAGCAACAGAAGAGGACTCAGAGGCTACGGCTCTTACAGACGCTGACAGGCCCAAGGGAGTCCAGGAGTCACCCCATCTCAACCGTGGGAACCCCCCAAATAAAACCTTACACAACAAGTCTCCCCAGTGGGCTTTACAAGTGAATTGAATGAGACTGAGGTGGGGCCAGTGCCCCAGCCTGGGTCCCAGGTAAGTGATCGGAGGGTTTCAGATGGTGGGAGGGCCAGGCCTCTGCTTGATCTGCTCAGAGAGTAGCCCACCCCCCCCGCCGAGCCTGGGCCCTGCTGGCCATTCCCCAGTGTCCAGCTGGTGCCACAGCCTCTGGATGGCCTACAGACATGCTTTGTTTAGCTCACATGGGCTTTTGAGATTCCACATGAAATCCCAGGTGTCTAGCTTCTATTGAAATACCAGGAAGGATCCGTATGGGCCAGTCCACACTCCTGCACAGCACATGGCCTGACGGGTGGGCAGCAGAGGCCTGTAGGTGGGACGGTGCTCTGTCCTTCATGCCCTCCGCCAGCCCTGCCTTTCACTTTCGGGCCTGCCTGGCCCTGGGAGCACCTCTGGGGAGCTCTTCTCTCTTTTAAGCCCTTCCCTCTGTTTATTCTAATTGACAAAGTAATCTCCTTTCACTCCTCGATTGCCCTGCACCAGAGCCTGTGCTGAGCCCATTTGTGCTGTGGGATGGGTGGTCTCACAGATTTCATACTCCAAAGTCCTGGCAATTCACTGGGACAAAAGTCCAAACTGGAAAGAGAAAGCCCACGGGAGGACTCCCGCTGGCTCTGAATTCTCATGGGGATAGTCTGACCCTCTGCACCCCTGACAGGGGCCTCAAGAAGAGATCCTGGCTGCTGTCACCTGGTGCCCCACTCAGAGGATGGGTGACCTTATAATTTATTACCCAATGGGGACACTTCCGAGAGTGAGGGACATGGACTTAATAATTACCCTGGAGCCCTACCCAGTTTGGCTCAGTGGACAGAGCGTAGGCCTGAGGACTGAAAGGTCCCAGGTTTGATTCCGGTCAAGGGCATGTACCTTGGTTGCGGGCACATCCCCAGTAGGGGGTGTGCAGGAGGCAGCTGATCGATGTTTCTCTCTCATCGATGTTTCTAACTCTCTATATCCCTTCCTCTCTGTAAAAAAATCAATAAAATATATTTTAAAAAATAATAATTACCCTGGAAAATAGGTGTAAACTGGACTGTCTGCTGCAAGTGGCAGATAAATGGTGACTCTGCATAAAGAAGAGAACAGGCCTTACCTCTCGGTGTCTCAGCTGAAAGCTCCTGCCCTCGTGGTAGCAGTTGTAGGTTTTCAGCAGGTTTAAGAGCTCCGACCTGAAAAGGGAAGGACACGTGCATCCTCTCTGAGTGCGGCAGACCTCGGACAAGGTGTTTGTCCTCCTTGGCCTCAGTTTCCTCATCTGCAGAATGGGCATAACAGCACACATCTTTCTGGCCACGCACAATTGGTTAAGAGACCAGACTGCCATTGGACACGCACCCTTCAGTCTTCTTGAGGGTTCCACATATCAGCCCTCATGGGAGGCGTTGGGGTGGGACTTGGAGAGAAGTGAAAACTCACAGATGGACCCCATCATTGTACAGTGAGGGTGTTTGCACACGTTCACTATTGTGGATAAAAGTTCCTGATGGCCTCCCTATACTGCTGAGTCACTTCCTCAAATAAATCCCAGGGGCTCAGATTATTGGCATTTTGAAAACTCCTGCTTTCCCCCCACATTACTTCCTACCAGTGCCTGGCAAGGCTGCTGTGTGGGCACCATCCTGCTTCTTTCCCATCCTGACCTCCTGAAGGCATGACCAGGGAATGAAGGTGACAGCGGTGAGTAAGATCCCGAAGGCCCAAATGTTTTCTCCCCAGAATAAAAGGGAAACACACTGTGCTTGGCTGGTGTAGCAGAGAGAAGACAGTGACAGCTGCCTGTGCCCAAGTGGGGCTCTGCAGGGCAGCTCCATCCAACAGATACAAAATGCGAGTCACATTTATGCAAGAGGAAAATAAAACAGGTGAAATTAATCTTAATAACACTCTTCATTGAACCCAGTATATCTAAAATATTATCATGTCAGCATGTAATATGATACCTTGCTCATTATTTAATTTTGTAAGAAGTGTTTGACACCTGGAGCATCTTTATATTAACTTCGCCTACCCAGCCACAGGGCTCATGCTGGGAGCCACACTTGCTGGCAGCTCCCTGCTGGACAGGGCTGCCCTGTTTCTTCTTCAGGCAGTGCCAGCACTGGCATTGCATCAACCCCAGGCTGTGGGTGAGCAGCACCCACTCTGCAACGTGGGGATGACGGTAACTGACAGGGGAAGTGATTTACAACTTCATGGCATTGACAAAGCAGCATTCAATGTTGCATGTTCACAGGGCTTATAAGTGTGTAAATGCTAAACACAAAATTATTAGGATACACACACATATATATATGAAATTATATATTATATGTTATGGTGACTTTTCAAAAATGATATCTAATATTGTTCTTATTATAAAATGTAAATAAGAACATGATGGTATGGGTAGCACTGAGAACGATACAAGGGAATGCCGTCTGCTCTCAGGGTCTCTTGCAGGAGGACCCAGGGTGCCGCCTCTACAAAAGCTAGCCCACCCCACAGGACTGTCTTGTCTTTGGATAGCAGGTAGGAGCTGCCCAAAGTAGACAGTGTTTAGACTCAGAACTCAAAGAGCAAGACAAAATCACAACTATACTTTCCTTTAGTTCAGAAAATAAATTTTAAAAAGTATCCTAAACATTTAAAAAGTATCCTAAAATAAACATTTAGAGTATCCTAAAGGAAAAATTAGCAAAGCTAAAAATCATATGTCAATAAAATATACTTTTTCAGTAAAAACTCAAAACCAGTGTTAAGGGTTTTCTTCTTAACTGTTTAACACAACAGTAAGAATGTTAGTATTGCTCTAGTTATTTTTGTTCATTTGTTTCTTTTTCAGTATTGCTCTAGCTTTAAATAAATACCATTTCTGCAGAGTCACATGGGCACTGTGGGGTTTTCCTGCTTTTGTGGGCTAGAGGGGGCAGAGGTCAAACCCACACCCTGAGGAGATCCTCCATCTCCAAAGAGACAGGCTCCAAAGACAACCAAGACCATGACAGGCCCCCATCACTGTCCCTGGGGCAGGCACACCTCCCATCTAGGAAAAGTGCCCGGAACCTTCCACCCAAAGGCTGCCCATGGAGGAGACTTCAGACATGCAGCCCTCCCAGCACACACAGGCTTACTTCAGAATGGATTTGCTGTCGCTGATGGGCACGTGAGAACTGGGTGCACAATCTTCCTTCATCTTCTCCTCCTGTCTGCAGACCCAGAAGCTACCTGCCAGCAAGACCAAGAAGTGCGCACAGGCAGGTAAGCGGGAGGAGCTGGCCAGTGTGGCACCCAGAGCCGGCTGCCTGGCCTCACCTCCCACCTCCATTCTCCCAATCCTGCATCCCCAATCCCCTCCTCACTCCCACTCCCTGGCACAGGACGGCCAGGGGAAGGTCAGGACCAGAGGACTTAAGGGGTTCCACACCTACAGGTGTCAGCCAAGCGCCCCCTGGTGGGCCAAGGCCAGAACTGCTGAGTCAGCAGTTGCCAGACCCACTCCCAGAGCCTCTCCACAATCCCTAGGAGTTAGGCTCAATCTCCTACATGTTTCAGGGCAGGTGCTTCCTTCCCTCCGCTGGGACACCCTGAATAATGTTTCTGTCCCGATTACTTCTCCAAACTTCCGAAGTAGACTGGCCCTGTCTCCTCCATTCCCACTGAGCCCAGGGCGGGACTGGGCTGCCCCTTGAGTCTGCACCCCTGGCCAGCTCACTGAGGGACGGCCTGACAGGTACCATGCTCACTACGTGCCACAGATTGTGTTGAGCATTTTCTATGGTTACAGCTGTTTTGTTACCATGGTGATGAGATGCAATAGGAACTCCCGCATATTATTTAGTCTATTGTAAACCGGTTTCTTTAGATGTCATTTCACTTAAAGTCACAGAACCCATTGCCAACATTGGGAGGGCTCACTGTATTTCATTTACTCCTCACAACATTATGAGGTAAATGCCATCCTGTTCCCATTTTGGGGGTGAGAAAACAGGGACAGAAGGTAGGCACTTTGCCCAAGATTCCCAGCAAAGAAGTGGCAAAGCCCCTGTGAACACCAGCACTTAGTGCCCAGATACTATCTTTTAGCCCTTTCTGCATTGACCTTGAACAGTGGCTCACACCACTGAGGAAAGAGTGAAGAAAAGACTATACAAGCCACTAAAATTGCTTGCATTATGACAGCTGGGTCACAGGAAGGACCATCCTCTTTCTAGCTCGTCTGGGAACTAAAACTCTGAACTTTCCAGCCTTGTGTCAGTGCCTGGATAGACATCTGGGCCTGGGTAAGCCTCTAATTACCCCCTGAGGACTCAGATGCGTCCATCTGAGAGCTGCTATCCAGACCCCTGGGACGTGACCAGACCTCCTGGCACCCCTGTTCTGGATCACCTGACATACCTCCAACTGGTGACCCTCCTGGAGCGATCCTGGGGCAAGAATGCAGGGCTGATACTGGTCAAGAATGCACTTGTTGCTACAAGAACTTTTAACTTTTCTTTCTTCTTTGAAACACTCCTGGGTTTTTGCCTCGCTGTGTTTCCAGTTTGCAATCTCCAAGGCCCTGGAATGAGTCTCTGCCTTTTGCCTAGCACAGCCTCCAGGCTCCCGGAGTTGTTAGGTGCCTCTGGACCATCCTTTCTCATCAGCACAGTGGGGTACCCACCCTCCAGAGGATAGTGGGTTCACACAGGAAACTGCCAGTATCTCTTCCCACTCAGCCCGAAGGTCTGTGCAGCTTCTCACAGTCCCGGCCTCTGACTGACGGTAACTCCACTGGGGCGCTCCCTATGGCACAGGCATCTCCTACATGGTTCCTACTTCTAAATCCCTCCACCCCACCCTGGGGAGGACTCTCCTACCAAGGCCTTTGGTCACACTTTAAAATTCACTCTCCACCCTTGACCCCACCTCCTCCTCCTTTCTCCCAAGTTGCAGCCAGCAGTCCAAGGGGTTAAGTTACACTGGGAGGTGGCACAGACAGGGTGCACGGCCTTCTTTCACCCACTGTGGCGGCTCCTTCACAAATCCCAAAGTCGGTTCACACAAACCTGGCTCAGTCACACCTTCTTGCCCCGTGTGTTTGTGTGTGTGTGTGTGTGTGTGTGTGCACAGATGGGGCCCCTGCTGTTCTGTTAATCCTGGGAGCAGAGTACTCTGTCCCTTGGGCACGGCTGCCTGTTCATGCACTCCCTCCCTGCTTGCTGGACACCACTCACAGAGGAGCGGGGCCTCTGTACTGGCAGGAGCACTTGATTCAGGAGGCAGGGACACATGGTAGGTATGGAGAAGGGGAATTATTTGAAGGAGGGAGGTGGGCCTTCCAGCGACCCCAGAATTGTCCTATAAATAGCTCCTTCTGCCTTTGCATGAGGTAATCTCAGCTGGGAGAGGTCAGGCTCCCTGAGGCAGGCCCCCATAGCCAGCACAGGCCCTACCCATGGGCACAGGGCGGGCACCTTGGGCTTGGGGAGGGACCTCCTGCTGCACTCTAGGCCCATTTCAAAAGAGGGTTTCAGTTCCTCAGCACCTCAACTCCTGCGGAAAAGTGACCGCCAGGCTCTGCCTCAGGCCCTTCCTCAAATCCTGCCCACACAGAAGCTGGCTCAACGGAGCCGGGTAAGGCTGGTGGCTGGCTCCCCCTCACACTGTCCTGTGGCTCAGGGCACAGGGATGCCTTGCAGCCAATTACAGGAAAGGCTGCATTTATCCAGAACTAATAGGATGGCTCTTCTCCTGCTTTCCTCTTTTCTGCTCTCTCCCACTCCCTGCTCGGACTCCAGCCTCCTGACTGCCCACAGCCCCCTCAAGGGCTTGGTGCCCTTTCCTCCATTTGGGCTTTAACAGCAGTGCTGTCCTCTACTCAGAGCGTGGACTTCTCCCTGTCCTGTACCCCAATGTTGGCTTAGGCGGCACTCACCAGAGCAGCTCCCCTGGGCCTGCTCCTGTTCCAGGCTCCCGCTCTGCTACCCCTCTGATACCCCGCAGGAGCCCCCTCTGACAACCCCCACCCCCACCAAGAGGAGGAGCGCACTGCCTCAGGGACTCTGTGGTGCTGCCTCACCACCCGTTTCCCTGCACAGAACACAAGCCTGGCGCACTGCAGTATGACAAGAAGCCACATGGGGTGGGTGGTGGGGAGCCCCATCCAGGGCCAGGCTCCATGCTGCGTAGCACGTGAGATCTTCCCACATTGGCCTTCAGGAGTGTTTTGCCCCCAAGAGCCTAATTCAAAGGATGTAACTAAGGTGCTGAGGGTCTCTGGGTGGTGGCAGGAGCATCAGCAGGGGAGCTGCGAGAGGAGGGAGTCTGAAGGAGAGAGAAGGAGGGCCCTGGATTGCAGTGGGGAAGAGAAGGAAGAAAGGGGCAAAGGGTACATCACTGAGCTTGGCGGGACAGAATGAGGTATGCCATCTCAGGTGAGGGTGGGAGGTGAGCGAGGCTGGGGAGGCATGAAGGGCCAACTTCAGCAAAGGGGGCTCTTCCAACGTGCCAGGCTGGGTCTCCAGCCTTATGGGTGGGAACCGTGGCCCCACAGAGAAGCAGCCCCTCCTTTGAGAGAACACCTACTTCTGTGTCCTCTGGTGCTCACCCGCTGTGGGGCCTAAGCAAATCACATGGTCTCTCTGGTTCTCACCTGTCCCAACCCTTCACCCCAAGTAGGCCACATCTCTGCTTCTGGAGTTCCAGCCCTGAGCTCTGGGGTCACTCCCAATTTCCACTTGGAATCTGTGCACTGTGCGTTTGTGTCGCGTACCAGACTGAAGGGTGGGAGCTTTTCATTCATCTTAATAATCCCAGTGTTCTGAGCTGTACACATACCTCAGGGGTGTCCTAGAGATACCTGAATGAGAGCTTCAAGGGAGAGAGAGCGTACACACCACCCAGCCAGAAAGTGAAGGGGGATTTTCCTCCCTGTGGACATGTTCTGGAAACTGCCCCTTAAACTCTGCCTCTCCTGGCGCATTTGGCCGGCCCTAGAGAATCTCTATGGAGTGTTTTTCAATATTTTATAAAAAAGCACAATTGTATCTTTAAATAAAACCAAGGCAGAAGCCCAGTATACAAATGGATCAAGCATGTCAAACTCACAGCCGGCGGGCCACATGCTTCACCTGCCAGCCACGAGTTTGACATGCTTGAATGGATTGAAGTGCCTTGGTTGAAGCAGGACTGGGGCGATGCACTGGGGCTGGCCTGCCTTTCAGGCACAGCCTGGAAACTGCAGTGACAGATGCAGCTGGGAAGGCCAACCCCCAGCTCTGGGAGTCCAGCCTTCTTTGTCTGGGTCTGCTCCCCTCCCCCAGCCCCAGGGCATGTAGGCCTCTGGGCTGGCTTCCCAGTTAGCGGCTCCCATCCTCAACCAAAGGCTCAGCTTCAGCCAGTGTTCCCTGCCGGCCCAGGAGGGGCGGGAGCGTGCCAGCCTGGGTCACTTGCGCAGTGCACAGGCAGTGAATTGTTTTAGCTTTCCACTTCAGTGGCTGTGCAGGGCCCTGAGCAGGGGCTGCTGGCGGCAGCAGCACCACAGCTGCCCTTGTTATTGTCCCTGGCCTGTGATTTGGGACAAAGGGCACTGAAGCCTTTACCACTGCAAGGCATGGCCCATCTTTCCTCTTCCGGGGTCACAAGCTCTGTGGCTCTTCAGGTCACCATGGCAGCCTGATGGCAGAGGAGCAAAAGAAAGCTAATGCCAGGGCAATATCATAAAGCCAACTGAATGCACTGGAAAGCCTTTACTCCAGGCTGTGAGCTGCCTGCTCTTTGGTCTCACAATGCCCCCTCTTGTAAAATAATGGCACAAAAGCTGGCTACTGCGATCCTTACTCGACCAAATAGAAAATGTGTCAGTATCCACATTAAAATGCCCTGAGGATGTCTGGGCAATCTGAAAGCTTGGTAACCTCTGTTCTAACATTTGAAAAAGTTATGATTCTTATTTTCTTATTTAGGCCTGATTAAAGTCAAATGCGCAACAGAAGTGGCAGGGGAATAGCAGAAAGGACAGAGCACATGGGACCCGGGCTCTCTCACTAAGAGGGACAGAGGTTCCGAGGGAGGGCAGGTGCAGGGACACTGCTGGGCATTCCTGGGAGCCGTGTCCTGGGCCACAGCTTCAGCTGTCAGGCAGGGCCAGCAGGAGGCATGGAAAACAATGCCCTGTCAATGGGCCTCCCTGGCACCTGCTGGCCAGCAAGTGGCAGGAGCTAGGCCAGGAACGTGCTGGCACCAGCTGCCTCCAGAGAGGTCTGGCTGGACAGGGGCTGCTCCTCAGTGACACATTTTGGCCAAGCAAGCCAGCTCTTGGGATGTGGATGGCAGGCAACAGCTCAGCAGCTGCAGATCCCACATGCTTCCAAGCTGCTCTCCTCCCTCGTCCCCCCTCTCTCCAATGGTACCACCTCCCCCATCCCGGTGGCTCAGCCACAGACCTCCCTGTCCCAGTGCTGATGGCTAGGAAGGCCTGGGAGAACATTGCCCAGCAGGAGAGGTGGCTGCAGAGCCACCAGCACCTCCATCCCCACTTCCCGGGGCTGGTCTTTGCTACACCCTCCCCACTGTGCGGTTCGGGTCCCACTGACAGGTCTCCCTGAGCCCATTCTGGCCTTGCTTCCAAGGCACGGCAGGCTGGGCCACAAAACTGCCCACAGTCCTGCTCTTCCTCACATCTGCACACCCCTGGCCCCGCGGGACCCTCCCCCCAAACTGGGCTCCCCTTTCCTATGAAGGGGGATAGGGAAACAGGAATCCTCTCAGCTGTGCTTTTTGGGCCAAAGAAAAGCTCAGAATGACCACTGAGGCCTGGAGCAGGAGCGCAGCCTCAGTGCCCACTGCTGCCAGTCTGCACTGGGTGCTATCCACAGCTGCCTCTACCATGCCACCCACTGTGCCAGGCCTGAGGGCCACTGCAGCTCCGGGCTGGTTCCCTGTGAGACATGGTGTGCCTTAATACTTCTGGGCCACGAAACCCTTTGGAGTCTTGAGAGTTTAACATATGATCCCCAGAAAGATGCGTGTGTGTGCATGTGTGTGTGCACAATGGGCTGTGCACACACTGAATTTGCACACCACTGCAGGGGGTCAAGAAGCTCCTCAGATCCCAGTTAAGAACTTCTGCTGAAACATGTTGCAGCAAAAGACAGGAAGCAGGGGTGTCGTGGACAGAAGTCTGGGTGTGAATTTTGCTGGAGAATCAGCTTAGTGCATGACTTCAGCATGTTGGACCATCTCTTGGGCCTTGGTTTAGCCGGGATTGTATTGGCAGCTGGTCTAGAGTGTCCTCAGGGCTCTTTCCACTCTGGGGGCCACAGGCCTCATGACACTCCACCTACTCCCAAGGTCAGGCAGGGCAAAGAGAGGGGCTGTTAATCTCTCTCAGCAGTACATCCTGGGAAGGAGGTCAGATGGCTAGGAGACTGAGCAATCTGCAAGTTCCCCTTTAACCAGAGTGAAAACACTGCAGAGGCTTTGGGAAGTGCAGCCACTTCCTATTTGATTTTAGTTTACAATAAAGCAATTTCAAAGTATTTTCTTCCAAGCACTATCCAACGGGATAACCCCCAGCCTTCCCAAGGATCTGGGTTTCAAGCTCTGCTCCGTGATTCTTGAGCTGCGTGACCTTAGGCGAGTCCCTTCCCTCTCTCAGCCTTAGGTTCCTCATTAGTTGAATCACTGACTGAAAGTGAGTGAAGAGACATGTGAGCTGGGCCTCACATGAGCGCACATGTGATAAAGAAAAGCTCCAGTTATAGGTCATAAAGGGTCAGGGGCTCTGAAGAGACCACAGGGCTCTGGAGATGGGAATGTGGGACCGAAAGAGGATGGCAGTCCTCCTGGGAGGAGCAGCTGTGAGTGAGGACATATGACCAAGTTTACTCTCAAAACCTGGCCCTGGCCCCCAGAGGTACACTTCAGAGGGCTTTCTGGTCAACCCCATAGCCAGGGTCTCCCCTTTGAGGCTTTGCCTTTAACAGGATCGGAGTGCTGTTCCGTTCATGTTCTTTGTTATGAGTCGTTGTCTAGCTGCCTGACCCAGGAGGACTCTGGCCCTTCACTGTCCTTGACTTCCAGGCTATCCACTGGAGTCTCAGGGTGGAACTACAACCCCACCTCCCACCTTTCACACGGACACTGTCATCTGTGGCGTCTACCTCATTTTCACTGTCAGGTCGAACCATCAACACTACACACGGAGAGAATCACGGGGAGAACTAATGAAACAGACTTAAACACTGACAAAGTACAGAGACACACCCATTACTACTTCCAGCAGGCAGGATTTTGACTTCAGTTTAACATGTTCCCTTTTCTCTTCTCTCCCTTTCCCTTCTTTCCTTCCCCCCAGCTCCCTCCTTCCTCCCTCCTTCTCCCTAGTATCTCCCACCCTGGTGCCAGCAGCGACTCAGGAATGACACAGGGGAGTAGGAGGCAGACAGACCTGCAGGTACCTGGTAGTTTTACCAATTCATTTATCTCTCTCTCTCTCTCTTTTTTTTTTTTTTTTTTTTTAAAAAAAAACACACATGGCTTCTGGCAGCATATCTTGATTGTGCTGTAGACAGTTAAGCTATAAGTAGCCAGTGAGGGTCTCTTCTGCAAGCACAAGTGCCTGGCTTTGTAGTCTAACCTGCCTGGATTCAAATGACAGAATTGCAGTCTTTATTTGCTGTGACCTGATTTAACTCTTTTGTGAGGCTCTTCTTACAGTGTTTTAAGATAGCACTGGCCCTGGCCTAGTATTCATGCCCAATGGGATAAGTAAACAGGGCTGTGCAGAGTGAAAACACGGAGGCATCTCACAGTCCGAAGCATAGGACTGAGAGTCGGGAGCTCGGGGGAGAGCAGAGTGAGCTCTGACATTAGTGGGCGAAATGAATGGGCCCTGGGTTCGAATCCTGATTCCACTACTGACTCATCTGGGTAGAAATGGATAATTCCACAAGTCTTTGAACATCAGTTTTCTCATCTGAAAATGGGTTTAATAAGGACATACTATGCTAAACCCCAACTGGCTAAGAAGAGCGCCACCTGTCGTGCTCAGGCTTTAGCCCCTACAGTACCCTCCCCGTGGAGGAGGTGCCTGGCGCAATGCCTACTCCCAACTCAGCTCTGGGCCACGGGCTCTGGAGGAGCCAGGCTGGCAGAGGGAGGGGACCCTGCTGCGGCAGCCGCGGGCAATCAGTGCCCAGGCGCCAGCGCTCACGGCTGGGGCAGGCTCGGGGGCGGAGGTGTCAGTGCGAGCCGGACGCCCCGAACTCTCCTGTCCACGTGTCACTCACCGTCCTCCCGAGGCGCAGACCGGAGATCACTGTCAGAGCTGTGCCCTCGCCGGCACCGGCACCGCGCAGCGTCCTGGTCGCCCACTGCCCCGGGCCTCCCGGGTTCCGTGAGTCGGGCCGCCTCTCCCCACCCCTCGCCGCTCTGGCCAATGGTGAGGCCCGCCCGCCCCGCCCCGCCCTGCGCGGGCCAATGGCACCAGCTCGTCCCGCCCGCCGCGCCCGGGCGCACAGGGAAGGGTCGGCTTTAGGTGGCACCCCAGGTGCAGCCGAGCAGGTTGGGGCGTGGGGCTGCGGGGTGTCCTCGGGCCACCACCAGGGCTCACGGAGGAAGCAGCCCTGCGAGTTATTGACTGGGAGGGTCCAAATTCCTTGGTTTTCCAACCGAGGCCGCTGCGTGGTCGCCGCGGTCACTAGTGCGCTGGGGAAGGGGAATTGGGGGGGCGGGGGGGGGGATCTGTAAGGCCCGAACATTGTTAATTTTCGCTCCAGGGGCACCCGTTGTATTCGGCTGTGTGCTTGAGGTGGCCTCTCAGGGCTCCACTGGGTTTAAGAAATCGGATCCGATGATAAAGAGGGAAAGATAAACTTCTCGTCACCGCCTGTGCGGAGTATTATTTGCCTGCGTGGAGGTAGAGGGGACAGAGACCACAGGCCTTTGGGGGAACTCGGAACAGCTCGGTCTTTCCGGGTCCTGTGAGTGGCAGGGAGGGGAAGGGGCTAATGGAAACATTTGCGATTTCTGTTTTATCTCCCAATTCCCAATCCTGACTTCGGGATGGACCTCCTCTTTCCTATCCCCAATATAAATCACTTCAGTTTCATTCAATCTGTGGCTCTTGATCTTTTTAGCGTCATATGCCATTTTAGAATCTGGACCTTCTAGAAAAATGCAGGCACCCACATAGGCAAAAATCAGGTCAGTGAAGTCTCTGGGCCTGCACCCCACTTCAGAGGGGCTGAGCTAATCATTGCTAAGACTGCTGGGTTTGGGGTAAAGAGACTGGGCTCTGTCATCTACTTCCTGTATGCCCTTGCCATGATGCAGCTCCTTTGGGCTTCAGTTTCCCCACCTGCAAAAATGAGGGGGTAAAGATGACCAGCCTCGGGGTCCTTCAGCTCTACCTTTGTGTGAATTCATGGAGAATGGCCTAGCTCGGCGTCCCTGTGGTTCGGGACCTCCTCTTGCATAGGCCAAAGATCTGGTCATCAAGGCTGAGGTCAATAATTGGGTGCCTCTAAAAGGGCTTTTAAAACAGTGGGCAAATACAACCCAACCCTCCACCTGTGAGCATTTACCCCCACTAGTAGGGTAATTAAACAGCACCAAGGTAACATACAATTCCCTGGGGCTTTCCAGCTCTTGAAAGTGAATTAGTCTTTCATCTAGTTGGTGCTGCCCCACAGCCAGGCCTAGTCTGGAGTGAGGAATGGATTTGAGGAAGTGACCCAATATGTCCTGCAAGCCCGGTGTGTCCGCACTGTGCTAAGTGCCTTCCATCAGGGACACCAAGCAAACTCCTCTTCAGTCCTGGGGAGGGGGTGCATCTACCTGAGTTTTACATGGAACACAGTGCCCATCACCAGGGTCCTCATTCCTTCAGAAAGAGGATCACCCTTTCCTTCAATTTCCATGGAACTCTAAGTGGCCCCAGCTCATTTGTGGTGGGTGTTGTGGATACTGTTGGTTGCAAACCCAATATCTATTTCCTTCTTTGGGAAAAAGGAAGAGAGGGAGGAAAGAAGAAAGGGAAAGGAAAGGAAAAGAAGAGATAGAAAAGGAGAGAGAGAAAAGAGAAGGGGGAGAGAGAGGAGAGAGAGAAGCTTGTTGGAGCAGCAATGTGCAGGCCCCTCCTGACAGATGATCATTTGTATTTTTCATGCTGTGCTCAGAGCTCAATAGTGAGTCAGGAAATTAAGTTAGTATTAGGCTGTGATAGAAAATGTGTTTCTCACTGCAGGCCACAGTCAGAAATGTTGGAAGGCCATTCTCTAAATCGATCTTGACAATTCTTTTCATGCTTTCCCAGCTTCCTTTGACTCTAGAAGTGGCTGTATGACCCACTTCTGGGCAAAGAAATAGGGAAGAATATGGAGGCTGAGGGGAGACTTGAGGGAGAGAACACAACTTCTGCTTTCCTGGTAGGAGGAACAGTTGCTCCTTTCTCTTGCCTTCTGTCTCAAAGGTGGATACAACGTGTAATGGCTGATGCACTGGCAGTCATGTGAGAGCACAGGCTGGGAGCATACAGATATTAACACCATGGGCTGCTGCACCCTGGCTGTGTACCCTAGACTTTTTGCCACAGAGAAAAGCCCATATTGTTTAAACCAGAGGTTGATAAGTCTTTTCTACTTAGCTTGTTGCTGTGATTTGGAAGCTTCCATAGACAACGTGTAAACCAAAGCCATGGCTGTGGTGCCACATGTAAGCCATGGGCTGTTTGCTGGCTCTTTCCCTGGGTGATCTTGCTGCCTTTATTGCCTCTCTCCCATCATCTCCTCTCTGTTCTGGCCACACTCTTCTTCCCACACATCAGGCCCTCTCCCTCCTGAGGGCCTTTGCACTTGCTGTTCCCTCAGCCTGAAGGCTCTTCCCCCAAATGTCCACAGGACTTGCTCCTTCACCTCCTTCCCATCTTGACTCACAGATTACCTCTCTTCAAGGCCTTCCCTGGTTCCCTAACTAAAGTGCCCCCTGCTGGCCCACAGGCACTATTCTGTGGCGTGCTTGTATATTTCACTTCTTTACTGTGAGGTTTTTGAAGGAGGGAAACTGTGTCTGCCTGCAATGTCATAGTGTTTGAGCAATATTTGGTATATAATTGATTTTTTTCCCTTTCTGCCAGATTCAGGTAAGAAAACAGACTCAGGGAGGCTCATTATCCCATCCACAGGGGAACAGTGGATAAAGCAGTGGAATCTGGGTTTGCACCCTAGGGGCCCTGGGCAGTCGTGTTTGTGGCACCAGGGAGAGAGGAAGAACAGCCACTTCCATTGGGTGATTAGGCGATTAGGCAATTAGGCGTTAGGGGCCTGAAGCCACATAGAGATTCCTGCATGACTCCTCGCCCTGGGGCATTGCCCAGTAAAGGAGGCCTCTGGGAGTCCATTAAGGGAACCAGGCATTATCCAGCTCATCTAGGGCAGGCTCACTGTTACAGCATTCCCACCTCAGAGAGTCTTTAGTCAAGTCATTATTTGGTGAACAGTCCAGACTGACTTGCAAGATCATAAAAAGCCAAATGGAAACACTTATGATTCAACATTTTTAGTCAAGAAAACACACAAAGAGTGAATTTATATTTGATTTACAAGTGGGGGAACCTAAAGGAGCCTAATAGTGCATAAACACACTGACATATTGGGTCAGGAAACCAGGCGAGGTGTTCTGATGGCTTTTGCTCGAGGCTTCTCGGCACCAGGCGCTGCTCCAAAGAGCCCGAGAAATTACCTTCTTCCTCTGCTGCTTTGAGGGGCGAGCCCTGAAAATGCCGAGGTATAATCATATGGTGAGGTGCAATTTGGATTTCACTGTGTCTTCAAAAATAAGGCTATGTATTTTAACATAAATAATATTATTTATGAGGGTAATTTTCAAGGCCATTTCTTTACACAGCAAAGGAGAGTTTGAGTTAAAATTACTGGTTACTTGCCTAAGGCCTTTAATGGATAACTTTGTAAGATTTTTTTCCTTCACTATCTGACATCAGATTTAGAACAAATGACTTTTTAAAGCAATTTTTTCAAAAAAGTCTGCATGATTCCAAATGAATTTTTTTAGAAAACAATTGAATGATTGAATTTGATTGCAATCTGTAAGATCCAGTTTAAACCAAACAGCGTGTCTTTGCTTTTAATGGGCTCTGTTGTAGGAAACTGACCAACAGGAAGAGGCCACTTACAGAAGCTTCTTGCACCAGTTCTTTGGTGGAATCCTTGAGGAGTGAGGTCACCCCAATGCGTGATCTTAGCATGTAGAAATATTTGCCATCGGTTTTCAGATGCTTTCTCAAATAATCTGCATACCATTGATTCTTCTTTCCTATGTGAAATGGTTTGCATTAACTCCATTTGTTAGCATATAAATAATAACTTGTTAATATATGGAACTCTTTAACCCACACCAGAGGAGAATTTATCTCCAAATGGACATAAATTCCAATGATGTATGCCTCTCAGGGTGCTTTTTTATTACACACACACACACACACACACACACACACACACACACTCTCTATATGTGATTTGTTTTTTATGGCTGTGCTTTGGAAAAGCTTTTGTATCCTACCTTGTAGAATGAATACGTGTTTAGGCACAGGGTTTCCTAGGGGGGAGAGAGCTTGCTTTAAAAGGTGACATAGCACCTGGTCAGTGTGACTCAGTGGTTGAGCATCAACCTATGAACCAGGAAGGCACTGTTTGATTCCTGGTCAAGGCTCATGCCAAGAACTTTTTGGCTCATCCCCAGTAGGGGCCATGCAGAAGGCAGCTGATCAATAGTTCTCTCTCTCCCTGTCTCCCTTCCACTCTCTGAAATCAATAAATACATTTTTAAAATAAGTGATATCGCTAAAAATTGCTGCTGAACCTTCCTTTGGGGGAAAAATAACTGCTTAGCTCAAGGGCTTCCTTCCCCCACTCGTTACTGAGAAAAGGGTGTGACTGTCCTGAGGTCTGCTCAGAAAGCATGAGTGAGGATGCGGATGGCATGGGCAGCTACAGGCAGAGAGCAGAAACAGGCCTGGTTGGCTGACGAGTCCCAGGCCTTTCTCTTCACCCATTCCTCTTCTTCCTGGCACTGGACATAGGTAATTTTTTTGGAGGTTTTTTTTCCCAACAAACAGATCAAAACGCTAGGGGAAGGACATCTTCCACTTTCTCAGGCGTTCCTGCCTTCTCAAGCCTCCCCCAGACCTGAGTCCCCATCCAGCCACGCTTCATGCATCCTTCCATCTTCTATGTGGTCGTGCTCCCAGAGGATGAAAGTCCATTATTATGAATTGACTTAAAAATAATATGAAAATAATTATGGCAATAAAAGATTCCTGAACAAACTGTTTTTTTCAATGTAACTACAATTTTAATAATAGAAAATTATGTTTAATATCTTGATTAACTTAACAAATAGCAGGATTGTTTACTGGGTATAGGGAGCTAAGCATGAAACAGTACAAGGGCAGGAGAATTTAAGGTATGGTGCTTCTCAAAGGAGAATGTTTTAAGTAAGGATTTATCTGTACAAAGAGTCTGGTTTGGCCGGGCAGCCAGAATTTCTACGAATAGTGAGATACTGAGATTCAAGGCTGAGAACTCATAAGTGATTAGGACCTTCCCTCCAGCTAGATGTTAAATACCCAAAGGAAGTGGAAACCTTCCAGATGGAAAATAGAGGAACTTTGAGAATGCACAGAGCATTTGCAAAACAAGGGCCATTTGTCCAGCTTCTGGGCTGTGTATTTCAAAACAGGTCAGCCTCCGAGAATGTGGTTGCTCTGCGTCCTGGAGGGAAGAGCAGTCTCTCCACCTCTTCTTCCACAGGCAGCTTCCAGAGGAATGCAAGACATGCCCAGCGGGAAAGGACAAACTGCCAGACTTGACCTGTTAACCCTGTGTTTAAAACGATGTTTCAGCTGAGTCAACCTCACCTCTGAACCTGACATCAAAGCTGCCTTTTATTCAGCCCCTGGTGGGACAGGGGCTGCCACCCCCACGTTGCCTTCCAACCTTTGTAACTATGAACTAAGGGCCTGTGTGTTTAAGGAAGGAGAGTCTCATATAATTGCTAAACTTAAATTTTGTGTCCATTTAGGAAACAGTGTTCAAATGACGCTGGGACAGAATTAGAATAACCAGTGTATTAGGGTTCTCCAGCTAAACAGAATCAATAGGCTATCTCCTATTGAGAGAGATTGAGAGAGATTAAGAAACTGGCTCATGTGACTGTGGGGGCTGACAGGTCCAGATTCTTTTGGGCTACGCAGCAGTCTGAAGATTCAGGTAGCAGTGGATGTTGCAATCGTGTCTGGAATCTGCAAGCCAGTTTCGCTGGAAATAGGCAGGGTTCTCTGTTGAATATTGGGGCAGAATTGCTTCTTCTTTGGGAAATCTCAGTCTACTCTTTTAAGGCCTCCAACTGATTGGAGGAGGCCCACCCACCGCATTATGGAGGGTAACTTGCTTTACTCAAAGCCTACTGAAACTCGGGGATCTGGGTACAGACTTCTCATGGGTTCTTGTCCGACAAAGATCACGAATAAATTCGTAGACTAAAAATTTCTTTAATAAAAATATAGAAGTTTATTGGAAGCAGATACAAACTTAATCTGGGCTGAGGTGTCCCCAAAGGGAACCCCCTGGAAAGAGGTCCCTAAGTGGGAAAAGCCTTCTCTCTCTCTCTCTCCCTCTCTCTCTCTCTCTCTCTCTCTCTCTCTCTCTTATGGGGAAAAAAAAATCCTCCTCATGTCCCTTTGTCTCCAGTTTATAGATGCTGCAGTTCTTTAAACCTGACCCTTTCTAATTGGACCTTTCATTAATTTAGGGCCCCCATACTCTCCTCATTGGTTATTTGTTACGTAGTATCAGTTTCAAAGGCCAAAGCCCATGTGGTACCCTCTTCTTTCTCTCCCCTTATCTTAAAATATTCTTCTGTTTTCTGTAAAAAATGTCTCCTTTTCCCATAATTCTGTGATTTTTCTTTATCCTCTGTGAATATATGTCTTCCTCCCCCCTTATCCTGTGGCCTTTTCCATCCTTTGTAATTGCTCAGGCCAGAGATACCCCGTTCTTCATATATGCATTCCTCTGGCAGGATGAGCGATCAGCACAGGCGTGGATGGAGCCTGGGCGGGAGAGCTGGCAGTGTTGTGGGGTCTAACCCTGGAGTCAGAATAAGACCACCAGAGGCAGATGCTCCGGCTAAGGTCCCCGAAAGGAGGGAGAGCCTCCAGCCCCTTCTGGGAGGTCCCTCTCTCCTCCCTCGGGAGGGAGAGCCTCCAGCCCCTTCTGGGGGGTCCCTCTCTCCTGCCTCTTGGGTACCTCGCCGGGGCCCCAAATATTGTGGGGCGACCCGTGAATGAAGACCACCAGGCAGCCAAATTGAAATTTAAGAAGCCTTTATTACGAACTCGAGCCCGGGCCTGCGTCTCCACTGACACAGCAGGGAGCAGCGCGAGCGCCGAACACTCGGAGCAAGCAAGTTTTATCCCAAAGCAGGGGGAGTTGGCAGAACTTGATTTATTAAACTTGGGTCAAAAAGTCAGTTACATTACTCACAATAATGGAAGATTTTCAGTTGAACAAGCAATTACAAAAGTTACAAAGCATGGGAGAATGTAGTTACAGCGTAAGCTGCCTGTTTGATCAGCCTTGCGATTTCCTTTATTCTAAACTCTAAATTACAAAGGCTGGGCGCAGCCTGCAGGGTCGCTCCCAGCCACATCCTGCTGGACATAGGATTGGAATGTAGATCTATCTTACGAAAGCAGATTGTACAGAAGCAGAATTGAGCAAAGTTAATAATCTCCAAAAGTTATTTACAGTTTCTACTCCTGGAGCTACTGAGTCAGTGGGAATTGATATCCTGTAGTTCTGGTCCACAGGCACAGAAAAATTACCTTTGTGATGTGGGATGGATTTACTTTAAAACAAAGGGCAGGAGTCATGCCTGGCTGGAGCATGATGAACCACATGCTTCTGAGCGTGGGTCACCTGCCAAACCTTAATATACAGTTGGGGTCTCTGTCCTGACTTGGGGTCACTTACGCCAGAACAGCAGCACACCTGGGCTGTGTGTGTTGGGGCAGGTAGGGGTGCCTGGTGATCAGGATAGAAACTAACCCTGGGCATTTGAGCACAAGAGTGAAAAATGAGGCAAACATATTCACAACCAAAGTGGGGGGCTGGTCTTCCGCCTTGTTCCACCTAAGCTAGCTTTCCCCATGCTCTTATCTCCTTTATCCCTCCCTGTCTTCCTCTCCATTTACTCCTGAGAAAAATTAGAATCTCAGATGCTTTTGTTGGGAGGGTCCTTAGGGTCAATGGTCAACACCCTTCTCATTCAAAAGATGAGGAAAGAGAAGCCCAGAGGAAGCGATGTGGCCAAGGTCATGGGCTGGTGAGGTATGTGGCCCGTATCAGATCTTGGATTGATGGTGTTAAGAACCCCAGGAGCCTGCATTAAATACTGGCCCTCCTGCTCTTTAGCTGTGTACAGTGTTCAAGTTACTAACTTCTCCATTCTATGGCTTCTCATCTATAAATGTGGTCATAATAGCCCCCGACTCATAGGCTGGAAGACTAGAAACGCCAGAACCCGCACAGCACTGCATGCCGGGCACATTACAATTTTATTGTAACGCTTATCCCTGCCTCATGTCAGCCATACTTAACTGCCCATCTATCCTATGGGATCAGACAGCATGCCTGATTCACCCTCCAGCCAGCTCCTGTTCCCCCTGTAGGTGATTAATGAATATTTGTTGAGTTAAATGGACCTTGTTCCTGGCAACCTGTTCTCTGAGTTTGCACTGGTGCTCCTTGTGTGAAAGAAAAGGAAGGTGTTCTACTCTGGAAAGAGGAACCCAAGACTTGGGGCCTGTAAACATTTTACTGAGTTTCCTGGAAACTGACAACTGAAGCTGGTGGCGCCCTCACCCCATCCTGGGCCACGTGCAGCTCAGGCAGAAGCAGCTGTGTAGGGACAAATGAATCAGCACAGGCACTGCCCATTTGCGTTACTTAGGGAAATTTGATTTGAGACTCACAGAGGCTTTTCATATACATTAGGTGGTACACAACACATTGGCTGGGCTTTTGCACCTGCCCCAGGATATTTCTCCAGCTGTAATGCTCCCTGCTTTCCCAGATCAGTGTCCCAAGAAACTATGCAAGTTTCCCAGGAGCTCATGCTATAAAAAAACATGCAGCCTATTTTTAACTCAGTATTGTGTTTTCCCTGGGCCTGCTCTGAAGTCTGGGCAAACGCTCCCTGTTGGTGTGCACAGCTGGACATCTGTCTCTGAGCCTTAGAGTTGGCAGGTCCTATAGAGGTGACCTCATTCCCTCAGGTTGCATTTGAGGAATGATCTGTGACCTGAAGCTCAGCAGAGCCAGGGAGACCATATAGTTGGGCTCTTGGAAGCTCTCTCTGTGAAGTTGTTTTTACTCGTCATAATGTGAAAGAGACTCAGAACATAATGTTACACTCAAAAGAAACTCAGCCTCTGGGAATTCCACATTTCCCCTGTGCAAAGGTCTCGGCTTATCAGTTCTTCCTTCTTCTTGGGACAATGGTAAGATAACCAACCAGGCAGACTCTATGGAAGCAGCCCATATCCAGTCAATGGGGACAGTCCCTCCTTGTCTCTCAAGACATTTCTTCCCCTTCCAGCTGGCTATTAACTGGCTGGCCAGCAGCTATTGACTCCAGATGGGCCCAGGACTCTAAGGGGAAAATGCAGCCTGGATGACTGACTAATTTAAAGAGAAAGCTAGAAATTTTGGACAGGCAGAGGAGGGGGCTTTCCCATTTTGACACACAAAATGCTAGTTTCCTTTGCGAGATCAGTGAAGTGTGGGATGGGTAGAATTCTAGGAAAAGAGGCTCAAGTATATTCCTGGGACAAACATGCTGTCTGCAAGGAATTGGCTCCAGGCTGAGCGAAGGAGCGGGTGGGACTTGACAGAGAGATCTGCATCCCAGGAGAACTGACCAAGGAGAAAGGAAAGATTCCAGACTGGCTATAGGCCCTCATGTCCAGGAAGTAGCGTTCAGGGGCCAGGTGGACCAGGGGGCTGGTGTTTACTGAGTCCCTGCCAGCAACCAGGTGCTGTCCTTTACTTGTATCATCATTTTTTAACCCTCAGTTAATTCTTATTATACTCTCCTTACAAATGGGGAAGTGACAGGCTCTGGGGTGCTACATGAGCTCTGACCACCCAGCTGGTGAAGAATAGAACTATAGCTTAAGTCTAGGTCTTGTGCATTTGATGGCCAGAATTATCCCTAAATGGACTCCATTTCTTCATGTTAATGGCAAAAAAAAAAAAAAAAAAAAAAAGTAGGAATAAGACTTCCAGACTGGCAGGCCAAGAAGCTTGGGGGCTGTTTCCAACAAAACAGCTTTTTTAGAGAACATTTAAATACCAATTATTCTGTCAATTGTCCTAAGGGCATATAGCAAATGGAGACATATTCATTTAAGAAAATCTACTAAATCTTGTCTAAGAACAGGGAAGTTGTGGCATTTGAACTATCATCCATTTCCTTATTCCTCCTTAGCTCTGTCTCTTGGAAATTACTCCAGGCACTCTATGCTGGGCTGATGTGGCCAATAACACGGGGGCTCTCTCTCCCTACAGCTGCAAGAGGGGCAAGATGCTAGTATTTCTCATCCCCTGAGTCCCTGTGTTGAGGAAATTCTATTCTTGGGGGACCTAACCAAGATGACTGAGACCCCCTTCTTACTGCACCCACACTCATGCAGCAGAAGCTCTGGTCCACGTGCAGCCAGCTGAGAATGCTGGGAGTTTCAAGCTGGGAGGAACCAGCTGAGAATAGCAAGGCTATCCCACACCCCAGTACCCACTAGTACAGCAGGGGTGTCACTCCAGGAAAGCAGATGTCTGTCCCTATCTCTGGCTCCTGTGCAGTGCTGCAAAGGTTCTGCCCGAGGGAAATGCAGACAGTAAGGATAAAGAGCCCACAGTCTGGCCTGAGGGGGCTAATTTTATCTAGAACGGAATGTGGAGAATTCTATATATCAGGAAGTTGCTGAAAACAATGGAAATCTTTGTGGAGAGCAAGTAAAAGGATGCTCATAACTCCCTGGTGCTGGTAACAAGCAAAGGGTAGAATAGCAGAAATTTACTAGAGAACTGGGTAAAGTGACAGCCAGGAAGAGTCCTCTTGAGATCAACTCTGGGGATCAGGAAGGTTGTGTGCAAGGGCCAGGATGCATCCACCAGGAGCAACAGGAACAGTCAGCACATGTGGGACAGACTTAAAAACATCCAGTCCACACACAGGTTCATCAGTAAAGGGTAACCCCTAACTCACAAAGGGCTTAATCACACTCTGGCCAAATACTGGGCCAGGGCAACTCTCAGAAATCCAGGTTAAAAATTAAATCACAAATTTCATGTGCCCAAGGCTGGGCCTTCTCTGGAATTATTTTAGAGAAGAAAATCCAAGTTACTAGTTCCTGGCTGAAGGTAGAGGGAAATATAAATTCTTGGAATCATGGTAGAAGAGTCCAAGCTCTCTCTCTCTCTCTCTCTCTCTCTCACACACACACACACACACACACACACACACACACACACACACACACACACGTTGCAATGGTAAGGGGTAAATACATTAACTTGTCAAAGGCCTTAATCACAATTTTGGACAAATAAATGGCTATGCTGATGCTGGGGAAAAACCTAGGTAACCAGGCTAAAATATTAAACACAAGTCTGAGCAAAGATACTGGAGGCTGAACACTGGGGCAAATGGATTGACATCAGAGAGTTGGCCCAGCCAAGTCAGTAAGCAAACAAATGAATAAACAAACAACAAGAGACCCAGGCAGGGATGAGGGGAAAACTAGTATTTAGAGTAGCTATCATATATCATCTAAAATATCCAGTTTAGAGATATACAGAAAAAGAACGTGATACACAGTGGAAAGAAGCAGGCAGTAGACACAGAGTTTGAGGTGGCCCAGAAATGAGGCTTAGTTGACAAAAACTTCAAGGCAGTTTTTTTTTTTTCTTTCTTTCTTTTTTTTTTTTAGTTCAAAGAACTAAAGGAAACCATATTTAAAGAATGAAAGTAAAATATAATGATATCTTACCAAATAGAGAATAAGAATAAATATAAAAAATAAAGCAAAGCAAGATAAATTATTTTTAAAAAGAACCAAATGGAAATTCTAGAGTTGAAAAGTACAATAAGCAAAAAAAATTAACTAGACTCAATAGGAGATTTAAAATAGAGGATGAAAGAATAAGCAAATTTGAAGATTAATAAAGATTATGCAATCTGAAGAAAGGAGAAGAAAAAGGATTAAAGAAAAATTAACAGAACCCCATACTAATGTGGACAACCGTTATGCACACCAACATATGTATAATGAGACTACCAGATGGGGAGAAGAGAGAAAAGGGGGAGGAAGAAATATTCTAAGAAATAATGGCTAAGATATTCACAAGTTTGGTGAAAAACATCAATGTGCACATGCAAGAAAATCAATCAATTCCAAGTAAAATAATTCAAATAACTTATATTCAGGCAGATCATAGCCAAAATGTTTAAAGATAAAAATGAAGAGAAAATCTTGAAAGCTATTAGAGAAGCTCAATAAAAATAACAGCTTACTTTCCATCAGAGACAATGGAGGCCAGAGGCAGTGTGAGGATACACACACACACACACACACACACACACACACACACACATATATTCTCACCCGAGGATATTTTTCCATTGCTTTTAGATAGAGTAGAATGGGGGGAGAAGGGGAGAGGAAGAGAGAGAAATATTGATGTGAGACACATCATTTGGTTGCCTCCCACATGTGCCCCTACTAGGCCAGGGATTAAGACTGAAAGTGAGGTACATGCCCTTGAATGGGACTAGAATCCAACAGCCTTTGGCTGACATTTTAATTACTGAGAAAAACTGGCCAGGGCATTGTGAGGACATATTTAAAATTGACCCAAAATGTAAAAATATTAAACTATCAACCAAAAACATTATATCCAGCAAAACTATCTTTCTAAACTAAATTAAAAAAAGACACTCCCAGACAAACAAAATCTGAGAGAATTAATTACCAGATCTGCCTAACAAGAAATACTAAAGAAAGTTCTTCAGGCACTGACAATAAAAGCACAAGAGAGGCAGTTGGAAACAAAGCTCTTTTGAAGTAAAGACATGACACCAGATGGTAACTTGAACCTAAAGGGAAAATGAAATGGCAGATAAAAAGGTTAATACAGCAAATGATAAATATATACTTGAGTAGAGGCCCAGTGCATGAAATTCTACTCAGCCCAGCCTGCACCCTCTCCAATCTTGGACCCCTTGGGGGATGTCCGGCTGCAGGTTTAGGCCTGATCCTATAGGGATAGAGCCTAAACCAGCAGTCAGACATCCCTCTCACAATCTGGTACTGCTGGCTCCCAATTGCTCGCCTGCCTGCCTGCCTGATTGCCTCTAACTGCTTCTGCCTGCCAACCTGATCACCCCCTAACCACTCCCCTGCCAGCCTGATCGACGCCTAACTGCTCCCCTGCTGGCCTGATCACCCCCAACTGCCCTCCCCTGCAGGCCTGGTCCCCCACAACTGCCCTCCCTCCCCTGCTGGCCTGATCGCCCACAACTGCCCTCCCCTGCCAGCCATCTTGTGTGAGGGTGTGACAGTCAATTTGCATATCACCTCTTTATTATAGATGATATATTTTCTTCCCTCAGCTTCTTTAAAAGACATTAAGATTGGAAAAGTTATAATTACAACAGTGTATTATTGTGTTTATTGCATTTATAGACCCGTAATAATAATGCTACAAAAAAGTGGGGCAGAATGGAGGTATATAGAAGTAAGTAACCTTTCTCTGTTTCAATGGAATTAAAGTTAGTATAAATTTAAACTAAACTTTGATATTTTAAAGTGCAAATTGTAATCCTTATGACAACCACTAAGAAAACCATTCAAAATGTAATTAAAAACTTGTTAAATAAATCAATATTTTAAAAATTGATTTCAGAGAGGAAGGGAGAGGGAGAGAGATACAAACATCAATGATGGCATGTGCCCTGACCAGGAATCTGACCATGATCTCCTGGTTCATAGATTGATGCTCAACCACTGAGCCACATGGGCCAGGAAAATAAATCAAGTTTTTACATTAGAAAATATGTACTTAATATAAAAGAAGGCAGTAAAGAAGGAGCAGCAATCAAGGCTCAACTACAAGAAGACTGTGCACCCAGCCCACACAGGGGCACACTTAGAGTGCCCAGCTCAGGTGACTGGGGAGGCTGAGCCACGGGGTCCTACAGAACACCTACTGCACAAGGTCACTCCACCAATTCCGGGAGACATAGCAGCTCTACCTGATACACAGAAACAAACACAGGGAAACAGCCAAAAGGCAGAGACAAAGAACATGTCACAAATATAAGAAATGGAAGCTACACACTAGCATCTGAAATGAAGTTTTAGAGAAAGCTATGTGAGGTGATAGGTACGTTAATTAACTTGACTGTGGAAATCATTTCACAATGTATATGTATACCAAATCATCACATTGTACACTTAAATGGATATAATTTATTTGTCAATTATACCTCAATAAAGCTGGAAAATGAAGAACCATTCCATTTACAAAACCATAAAAAAGAATAAAATACCTAGAAATAATTTTAACAAAAGAAGACTTGTACATAGGAAACTATAAAACATTATTGAAAGAAATTAAAGATCTATATAAAAGGAAGGGCACCCTATAGTCATGGATTGGAAGACTTAACATTGTCAAGATGGGAATGCCCACAATGTGATCTAGAACAAGCATGTCAAACTCAAAGGCTAACACGGGCCAAATAAACAAGGTTTAAGTTTATGTGGGCCACAAAAAACCACAAGCTTCAATTTTCATAGAAACATAGGTTTATTTAGAAAAGTGTAGTTTAAAATAGAACAGGAGCAACGATAAAATTAATGTTTTCTTACATGCCGTTATATAGGCTGGGCCACAAAAATATTCACTGTGGGCTTCATGCAGCCCGTGGGCTGCAAAAATATTCATTGTGGGCTACATGCTGCCCATGGGCAGCGAGTTTGACATGCTGGATCTAGAGAGTCAATTAAATGTCTATCGAAATCCAAGATTGCTTTTTTGCAGACAAGTTGATCCTAAAATTCATATGGAACTGGGAGGGACCTCGGATAGACAAATAGTCTTGAAAAAGAAGAACAAACTTGGGGGCTCACACATCCTGGCTTCAAAATGTATTCATTACGAAACTATAGTAATCAAAATAGTGTGGTAATGTGGTAAGGACAGACATACAGATGAATGGAATAGGTTGAAAGGGAAATTTATGACCTGTAAGTTTTTGACAAAGGTGCCAAGACAATTCAAAGAATGGTGCTGGAACAATAGGATGCCATGTAAAAGAGTTAAGTTAGACTCTCATTGTGAGAACTAACATTTACTCTAAAACTTTTATAAGGAAACATAGAAATAAATCTTTTTTCTTTTTTTTATTATTATTTTTTATTTTTATTTTTTTTATTGTTTTAAGTATTACAAATAGTAGTACATATGTCTCCTTTTTTTTTTTTCCCCATTGATCTCCCCCCGACCTCCCCTACCCCCCAGGACATGCCTTCACCTTCCCACCCTCCCCCCGCCCCAGTGTCTTATATCCATTGGTTGTGCTTATATGCATGCATACAAGTCCTTTGTAGAAATAAATCTTAATGACCTTTGGTTAAGCAATGGTTTCTTAGATTTGACCACAAAAGAAAAAACAACAAAAGAAAAAAAATAGATAAATTAGATTTTACCAAAATTAAATCCTTTGTGCTTCAAAGGACACTATCAAAAAAGTAAAAGGCAACTCACAGAATGGGTGAAAATATTTGCAGATTATATATCTAGTAAGGGTCTGATATCCAGAATATATATAAAAAACCTCTTATAAGTAAAAAAATAAAAGGACAAAGAATTCTTACTGAAAAATAGGCAAAGCATTTAAATAGACATTTCTAAAGAAGACATATGAACAAATGGTCAATAATTACATGAAAAAATAAAAATGCTCAATACCATTAGTCACCACAAAAATACATATCAAAACCATAATAAATGGATGACTATAATAAAAAGACAGACAATAGCAAGTGTTGGCAAGGATATGGAAAGTCAGAATACTCATACAATGTTGGCGGGAATGTAAAATGGTGCACCCCTTTGGAAAACAGTTTAACAAGAAGTTACATATTGAGTTACCATTTAACCCTGCAATTCCACCCCAAGGTATATATCTAAGAGAAATGAAAATATGTCCACATAACATGAATGCTCATAGCTGCATTATTCATTATAGGCACAAAGTAGAAACAACTCAAATGCCCCTCAACAGATGAATAGATAAGCACATGTAGTATATCCTTGTAATGGAATATTATTCAGCCACAAAAAGAAATGAAATAAAGATACATGTCAAAACATGAATGAATCTTAAAAAACATTTTGCTAAGCCCTAGCTGGTTTGGTTCAGTGGATAGAGAGTTGGCCTGCAGACCAAAGGGTCCTGAGTTCCATTCTGGTCAAGGGCACATACTTTGGTTGCAGGCTCCTCTCCGACCCAGGCCCTGGTCGGGGCGTGTGCAGGAGGCAACCAATCGATGTGTTTCTTTCGCATCAATGTTTTTCTCTGTCTTTCCCTCTCTCTTCCACTCTGTCTAAAAGATCAATGGAAAAATATCCTCGGGTAAGGATTAACAACAACAACAACAAACTAAAAAAACCAAAAAACCCCCAAAAACAAAAACAATAAAAAAAACATTATGCTAAGTGAACAAAGCCAGTCACAAAAGGCCATATCTTATATGATTCCATTATATGAAATGTCCAGAAGAGTACTCTATAAAGACATAAAGTTGATTAGTGATTTCTTAGGGGTATGGCTGGATTGGGGTAGGATGGAGAGTAACTTAATGTGTGTGTGTGTTTTTTTTTTTTTTGGGGGGTGATGAAAATGTTGTGAACTTAGATTGTGATGAACTTGATAATAAATATACCAAAAACCATTTGAATTGGTGAATTTTATGGGATATGAATTATATCTCAATAAAAATATTTTAAAAACTAAAAAAAAAAAATTAAAAAAATCCCTAGGACTGATGGGAGAGAGCAGTTATACTGGGGGACCTCCAGGGACTCCTTGTGACGGGCTCCACCATACTCTCTAAGCTGGAGGGTGCACCTGGAGTTGAGAGAGAAGCTTGGGTCTGCACTGGCCTTGCCCTGGAGGAAAGTCTGGGTGGTGTCTCCTCAGTGCTTCCTTACTTTGGGGTTTCCTCACAGTTAGGCCCCCACGATAGCAGAGAAGTGCTCTCAACACTGACTGGGGTGACTTGTGATCTGAGGAGCACTTTCCCCATCTTTCTTGCTTCAGTGATCACACCAGTCCTGAAAGGAATTCTCTTCATTCCACTTAACAGGGGAAACTGAGGCCTGAGAGGTGAAAAGGGTTGGCCAAGGTCAGTCAGCATGTTAGTGGAAGATTTAGCGAGTCCCAGCCAGTGTTCTTTCTACTACCAATTACTGCTTCACATCTACAAGATGTCTAGTCTGCCTTCTGCAGAGAAAGGGAGCCAGGCCACGCTCGGGTCAGCCCTTGTGGCTGGGATGAGGGCCACCACGGCCGCCGTGAGGGCAGCAGAGGGTAGGATGTGGCTGTCTTGGCCTGAGACTCAAATGGAGACACCTGGTGTCCACCTGCTCATGAGGAGGGGGCATTTCCTGCTTGGTCCAGAGACAGAGGTAAGGGCTCTGGTCTATTTAACCATCTCATCTCAGCCTTCTTAGCTTTTCCAGCAATAACAGAGTTTGAAAACTTCACTTTGCTAATCTCAGTATGATCAGAATCATTCGGGCCTCTATGGCCATGGGTAAGTTGCCGGCACATCCCTGGGCCTTCAGAGCAGACTCTCCCTTACCTGGTATGCACCGGGAAGCCTAGACGTCTCAGTCACATCACCTGGAACTCCCGTGTCCCCGCCTCTAAGACACAGCCAAGACAATGCTCATGGGTGTACGGAAATGTTTATTGACATTCCACTCTGGGTGTGCTTCTTGCACATGACCTGACCACCTACCCAGCTCTGCTGCTTGGGCTTCTGAGAATGGAGTGGGAGCACCGGGTCCGCAGAGGCTGCCTGCGTCGCGCTGTGCTCATCACCAACCCTCTCACAGGACAGGCACAGAGCCTGGCTCACCGCCCCCCCCCCACAACTTGGGCTCCTGTCTAGGCCACCTCCCCATTAGGAATTGGGCACAGTTTCCCCTACCCAAACCCACGTTCCATATTATTCACTCTCCTCTGTCTGACTCTCAAATCCTGAAGTCCCTCCTCTCGCAGTTAAAGAAACAGCTCCACTACTTCCACCATGGAGGCCTTATGGAAATGTGTTTGTCTTTTTTTCCACTTGGTTTCACACAAGAAGTGAGTTATTGCAGGAAGAGATCCACTTATTTGGGACACTTGCTGCATTGAGGCACCAAACTGATCCTAGCTCCTGGTTGGCTATTTCCATACATTTGCAAACTAACCTGTAAAGGGGTGGGGGGGAGGGGGTTGAAAAGCATATAAGAAAGAACACATTTCTCCTCTGGACTGCAGGGCACGTGGTCCCAGGCGGGCTCTGTGGAGCCCTGGCAGCTCACAGAGGAACTCAGGAGCCGTTAACTGTCTATCTGGGTTGCTCATTAATTGCGATGGTCTACGAAGAAGAGTGTGTTTGTTCTCTTTGCAACAATCCCATGGACCAAGAACACTTTTTAGAAATGAAAGCTGTATTGCAAATCCTTAACTGAGGAATATCTGATTAATGTCTTCACTCCATCTGGATTAGCTGTCGCTTCCATGGGCTACTGGCAGAGAGCTGGTCTGCCTGCTCACTTTCCTGCCACCTCCGTCCCCGCTCCCCCTTAAAACCTGTCTCTACCACCTATTCTGCTGCCAGGCGCCTCCCTGTGGCAGAGCCACTTCTCTGTGCTGTGCGTGTCTCAGGGCACAGCCTCTGGCCCTTGCGTGCAGCGGGTGCTGCCTCCTGCGGCAGCATTCACTGCTGAAGCTGTCGATGGCATCCAGGATCTTTTTGTTTACACCATCTACTTGGGGCTTGGCAAGGTTGGTGTGGTGGCGATGCAGAGAGCCCTTGGCGGTGCGCTCAGAGTAAGCACGCCCAACTGGCCGGTTCTCCCTATGGTGGGCAGCGGGGCTGTTTCCCTGAGGGGCTCTGTGATGCCTGTTGCCCAGTGCCAGCCCAGAGCAGAGAACGCAGGCCGCTGCTGGGCACTGCTCTCTGCCTCGAGGGCCTGTGGTCTGGCCTTCCCTTCCCATCCGCACAATCTCAGTTCAGGGTTGGGGTCCATGGTACCTTCAACACCTGCCTGTGGACATGGCTAAGTTGCCAGCACATCCTTGGTCTTCAGAGCTGGGAGATGAGCCCAAGGGCTTGCTGAGTGCTGGGCCCTGTGTCCGGAGCAGCAGGAAGCGGGAGTGATGTTTTTTTGGGGGGAAAGCACAAGGATTTCCTCACTCTGTGTCCAGGAGGAAGGACCTATGCCAGCATGGCTTCGTTTGCACCCCCTTAAGGCTGTTTTGGGACCTATCATGTCACTCGATGGCCCTGGGGCCCAGTGGAGGATGTCTGGTCACCCCTTGAAGAGCCGGCCTATGAAGACCAGGCTCCCTGGAGGGCCACGATGTCAGGGAGCTCCAGGCAGGGCCACCAATCCGCAGATCCCCTTGCTGAGCGTCTTCCAGGCTGGAGCCCGCAGGTCAGAAGAGGCTGTTGCCCGAGAGAGAAGACAGGAAGTGTGGAGCCGGCGGGGGAGGGATGATGGGGGTGGTGTCAGAGCTGGCTTCCTCCGGCTCCGGCTCGCTGTCCTCGCTGTCCAGGCTGTCGGCGAGGGCGGGGATGATCCTGACCACATTGTCTTCAAAGTGCACCTGCTTCTTCGTGGCCAGTGAGGCATCTGGCTCCAGAGTCAGCTCGGTGGGGGCTTCGGGGCGCTGGGGGGCGTTGGGCTTCCTGGGCCCCTTCAGGATGCACCTCATGTGGGTGAGGAGGGAGCTGGGTCCCTGCTTGAGGGCTCCGTGGAAGGTGTAGGTTTGTTCAGTGTCCCCGGAGCCAGTGGTGCTCCTGGCACTGCTGGAGGGGTCCGTGTACTGCTCCTGGGCGGCCAGCACCGCGGGCGCAGCTCTGCTCTTCTTCCGCTTGCTGAGCAGGAAGTAGGCCAGGCCAGTGAGGACGAGCATGGAGCCTGGGAGAGAGCTGGGCAGTCAGGCTGCTGGAAGTGTCCTGGAGAAAAGCCAGAGGCTGCCCAAGCCCACGGTTCCCAAAGGCCACGATGCACCTGTATGGCCACGCTCAAGCTGCTGCTCCAGCCCTCACTCCTCACTCCTCACACACCACAGCAGACCCGGGGGCAGCCTGATGCCATGCTAAGGCCCCGCCCCTGACCATGAGCTAGGGGACCCTGTGCCCGAGGCTCCCTTCCTGGTGACAGCCTCCCTGGTGCTGCCTGAACAGCCTCCATTACCACACTCAGCCTCTCCTCACTACGGCTTATTGGAGCTGGACCTGTGACCCCATCAATCGGTCTGGGGTCTATGTTGGATACCAGGCCCCACCTGCTGGGACTTCCCATCCCAGAAGCGGGAGGCCGCCTTCACTGTAGCCTCCCCAGTAAACAGAAGCAAGTGTAGACATCCTTGGGTAGGGCCAGCATAGCATCGCCCCTTCCTGGCCCCTCCCAAGGCCTCCAGGCAGAGGACCCTCTGTCCCAGGCTGGGACCTGCTGCTCTGGCTTCCCTGCTGGGACTCCTGGCCTGTGCAGAGGAAGAGGGAACCCAGTCCTGCCTCCGGGGCCAGAGCCTCCTGGGCCTCCCTTGCTTTCCTGGGGCGGGAGGCCGTGGCTTGGTCTAGCACTGCAGGGCTGTGTCCTGCTCAGTCGTCCGTCCACGGGGGCAGGGGTGGGGGGAGGGAAGGGGGTGGCCCTGGGGACTATGACAGGGACTGCAAGAAGGAAAAGAGGCTCTGCCTTCAGTCTTGTCTCCCTGAGCGGTTTGCTTTCTGGATTTTAGGTGGGTCACGAGGAGGGTGTTAGCAGAAAAGCCATAAACAGAACCCGGGAGGTGGGAACACAGAGTCCTGCCTCCGCGGTCAGGAGCCGCTGGCTCAGGGCCTGAGGAGCAGGATGTGCTGCGGTTTGTGAGGGTCTTTGGTCCTTTCCTGCTGTGCTCCCACCTCAGGCCGAGAGTGTGGTGCTGAGTCAGGACAATGGGAGATGGGATGGGTCTGGGTAGAGAAATGACCGTCACCCTCTGAAAGCTCAGTCCACACACAGGCTTCGACAGAAAGGCCACGTCCTTTGGGGTGCAGCCTCTGGACACTTACACGAAAGATGCACTTCTGGCACATGCCTGCCGCTGAATCAGCGTGGAGGGTCTCACAGGTCCTCATCCCCATGGCCTGAGCCAGAGAGGGCAGTGGGCTCAGGGCCCTGCAGCCACGTCACCACAGGCTGAGTGAGGAGGACCCAGCCCTCGTGCTCAGAGCCTCCCTGTGCGGGCTGCCTGCCTCCACTCGCCCTGGAGTCCTACCTGGGATGGTCACGTGCCAGACCAGGACGGGGTGGAGGAAGCAGGCCACGGACAGCAGCAGGTAGGCCAGGAACTTCTGAAAGCAGCCCAGCCAGCGGGCCTTCTCCCTTGCTCTGGCGGCCAGGGACCCTGGCTGACACCTGGGAGGAAGGAGTCCGGATGAGCAGGGAGCAGGCAGCAACTCATGAGGCTGTGGGAGGCTCTGCCAAGGCCATATTCTTTGCAGTCACCCTGGGTGAGAGTCCTCAGTTAGGGGTCTTGCTGTGCCCCTTGCCCCCAGAGGCCCTGCAAAGGCAGGAGAAAGGGAGCAGGAGCCTCAGGGGTCCACTGGGGGCCACAGCAAAGTGGAGCAGGCGTGCAGTGTGGGACACGGGCGGGGCGGTTGTGAGGTTCATGCCCTGCACAAGGGGTCTGGCTGCTTAGGGTCTTGCCTGGGTGTACGATGACATGGCCCAGAGGGGCTTCTTGACAGGCACTCAGAGTCTATGCCTCCCTGATTCCTTCAGGGCTGCTGCCTCCAGGTTCAAAGGAGAAAAGCACTTGCCCTTAGGCCCAGCTCCTTCGCCCTCTACACTGACTTGGAGCAGGGACCTGCACGTCTCATCCTGCCAGGCTGGCTCTGGGGAGCAGCGGGACTGGCGGATGGTGTGTTGGCCCAGACATGGCCTCTTCCACACCCACTGCCATGGCTCTTTGGTTCCCCCTGGTGGTCATTCTTTTGTGTCCATGTACTAGTTGGGGTGGAGCCATCCAGAACTGGTAAAATGTCCCTGCAAGCCTAGGGTTCCTCCCTCACCTTCCCCCAGAAGTTGCAAGGATCCCTCGGCAGTGGGAGCTACTCACTGGAAGCAGATGGCCAGCAGCTGAGCCACGAAGTAGGCCCCTTCGCACACGGCGACGGTGGCTCCTGTGAACCTGTGTGGAGACAGGTGAGGGAGGCTGGGCCTCCTCCGGCTCTCCCTTCCCCTTCCTGCAGGTCATCTTCTCTCTGCACCTTGGCCTCCTGACCAGAAGCTTCTCAACCTGATCCTGTCACCCAGCCAGCATCCCCCAGGCGGGTCTTGATGCCAGGACCTGCACGAGGTTGGGCTGTGGTGGTGGAGGGGTTGGGGCCTGGGGCCCACAGATAGGTGAGGAGGGAGCTGCAGGCCAGCAGGAGGGGCCACCCCTGTGGGGACACTGGCAGATGTTCTCCCTACTGTCACCAGGATGGACACCCACTGCCCGACTGAGAGGCTTAAATCTGGATCCATTTCCGAGCCGAGCCCTTTTCTTCTCTCCTTTTCTCATCATGCAAAAGGTCACCGGGATGGGCTGATTGTGTCCTGAAATCATCTCAGAATCTGTCCCGTTCTCTCTGGCCTCACTCGGAGAGCCTGAGTTTGGGCCTTGCCCACAGACACCTGCACCACTTTCCCCTTTTGGTCTCCCCTACTGTCTGGCCCTCATCACCTGTACCTGCTCCTCCCTCCACATGGTCACACCAGCTGACCCAAGGGCTCCTTCTGGCACCTGAATCTGATCATACTCTTCCCAGTCTAGAATTCTTTAAATCCTCCTCATGCTCCAGTTGTGGTCCAGAGACCCTCCAGTCAGAATTTCCTGGGAATATGTAAAATTGTCTATTCCTGCACCAGGCATCACAATCTTTGGGAATGGGACTAACATTTTTTATTGGAGAGTCTCACTGGCCAATAGGATTGAACTTCCTTAGCACACCTTTGAAAGCCCTTCCACATTTCTCTGACTACACGGGAAGCTGCCAGGTGCCACAGGGCCTTTGCACAGGCTAGCCCCTCTTGCAAGGAGTCCTCCTTTCTCCCCCTGTCTGTCTGGTGGCCTCTAATTCTTCCATGCAGCCCGGCCCACTCTGGGAAAGGCTTAGTGTTAAGTGTTTCATTGACTTGCATTGGAGGGAATGTATGAGTGAGAGGAGATGCTGCCTTACAAGGCAGGGAACTGGGGGTCAGGGTTTCCTTGGGGTCCTGGGCATTGCTCCTGATCAGCTGTGTAACCATAGGCAAGAGACTTGACTTCTCTGAGCCTCAGTTTTCTCAGCTGTAAACTGAGAGTAAATATTGTGCTTCAACAATAAATTGTTACAAGGACTAAATGAGTTGTTATTTGTAAAGCTCTTGGAATGTGCATGGCACGTAGTGCTCATTATATATATATGGGGTGGGCAAAAGTAGGTTTACTGTTGTGCATATGGAAAAATACAAATTAATAAATAATAATAGAAGAATAAGCTATGTTCTGCATACTCCAAACTGTAAATCTATCTTTGCCCACTCTTGTATGTATTAGTCATTATCATTGCTCTCTCTCTCTCCCTCTCTCACTGTGACCATCTAATACTTAACGTGTACTTTCTCCCAGTGTCTCCCAAATTCGTCTTCCTCAGCATTTAAGTGGCAATGCCCTTCTGTCGGCGGTGCGGCCACTGTTGTGGGTGAGAGTGGGGGTGGCAGTGAGAGGCTTCATGGGAAGGAGGAAGATGGGTGAGGAAGCAAGTAGAGTGAGGGGAAGTGGAAAGAACAAGGGACCGCCAATGTCAGGTCAGTTCCTGTCAGTGTCTGCCTTTGACCATGGCCCTGCTTGGTCTGAGGACACAGAGATGGCAGTGATTCATGGGCCAGGTGTGCGCTGCACTCTATGAATGCCCTGAGTGTGAGGGACCACAGTGGCAGGAGCTCAAGATCTGTGTGGGGGAGATGGTGTGTGTGTGGGAGAGGATGGGAAGAAGGAAGGGTGCAAAGAGGGAGGCAGGACATTTGGGTGGCCCCTGAAGAACCAGTGGGCACAAGTGCAGGAAGGATGGGCAGGGTGGGCTGGGTGCTAATCCCTCAAGGAGGAGAGCAGGGCATAGGTGGGGAACATTAACAAGTTCGCGGTGAGGAGCGGGGGACCCGAGGCTCAAAAGAACTCCTTCTAGGGTGATCACAGGGTGACCAGGTGGGCACAGAATCCCCTTAAGACAGGCAGAGCAGCCAGGAAGAGGCAGGGTTGGGCAGGCCACAGGCAGTATGAACTGGCCATGGACGGGACCTGCTAGAGGGTAGTAACGCCCAGTTCCTACCCAAAGTAATGTCTGTGGGTGAACTAGGCAGCCACAGAGAGGAGGAAGCCCAGGCCTGCTCTGGATTTCAGGGAGACTGTGCACAGTGGCTGGGACACTCAGTAAGACCCGGGGGACCTTAGGAGCAGGAGGTCACTCCCAGCCGGTGGGGGTCCGGCATGGTCAGGGGTCTCAGGGCCGGATGCCAGGAAGGATCCTGGGACTCAGGTGAAGTGGGTGGAAAGGCACCCTGGGTACCTGACAGGACGAGCAAAGGCTCAGAGGGGAGGTGGGTGAGTGTGGGGAAGAGCCGCTTGGGGGGTAAACTGAGTGACTAGAAATAAGGTGGAGGTCAGGGATGACAAAGAGAGTGGCCTGGAGGCTGTGGCAGCCATGAAAGTCACCAAAGGGAACCGTGTGTCCAGGCGGCTGACATTGTGGCAGTGTGAACATGCCCTGCGGGGTCGGAGCCTGGCTGGCAGATGGTGGATGGGTCCACCTCGCACACCGGAGAGCTTGTCTGAGGCAGGGGGGCTCCTTAAGGTGCCAACGAGGCCACGTGCTGAGTGTGGATTTGGAGGGGAGAGAGGGGGCAGAGGAGGCATCCTGCTGGGCTCCCCTTGGGAGGGGCTGTTGAGAGCTGGTGGTCAGAGCTGCAGGGGTGCCAGGTTTCCCTCATCCTCGGGGACTCACTGCACAGTGCTTTCCCCACGCCAGGGGCATTTGCAGAGACAGTGGGCAGAGAAGAAAGGACAGAGGCTGCTCAGGAGCTTGGTGATGTGGCTGAGCTGCTTACTCTCACTGAATTTCTCATCTGGAAAACCAGGACACTGGTCGCTTCTCCAGGGGTGTCTGAGTTAAAGGGCACAGTGTAAGGAAAACCTTTAACTCTTTGGCAGGAAGATGGCGCAAGTTTATAGTCCTTTGAGATTCCCCTCTCTTTAAAACAAGAGCTTGGTTAATGTTTGCTCCTTAAGAAACTCTTGAAGAGCTGAATGGGTGGATAGGTGGCCATGTGAATAGACGGATGAATGAATGTGGATGGTAGATGATGGGTGGATGAATGGATGGCTGGGTGGGTGGATGAATGAATGGGTGGGGGGTGGATGGGAGGATGATTGGTTGGTTTATGGGATGGTTTGATTACAGCCCTTTCCAAATCAGAGGATGCTCTAAGGTGCCCTCTAGCCCTTCCACCTCTGGGACAGGATGGACATAGCAGGAGAGGTCGGGCTGCTCCGCGTTAACCTGAGGAGAAAGCTGAACATGCCCAGGGAGAGCAGTGTATACTCACAGCAGGTAGAACGCCAGGCTCTTGAAGTGCCCCTGGAGGAAGGTCTCGGTGCCCACGCCGATCAACACTGAGAGGGAAGAGGAGGGGACAGTGGCCCAGGTGCTCCCACCACAGCCCTGCCCTGAGCAGGGGCCGTGGCCGGGAGCCAGCCTGTCCCTGGGACTGAGAGCCAGGGAGGCTCTTCCCATGCGGCACAGAGATGGGCGGCTGGGAAGATGGAGAGAGCAGGAGCCTCCTGACTCGTCTCGGAAACTAGGGTGGCTCCAGGCAGAACCCCAGAGGTGTTCAGTGCAGTCTCCCCAGAGCACAGACGCCACCCACCCAAGTGCCCCAGAAACAGCCACGATGCCAGGACACCTCCACTCTGCTGTCACTGTCCTGCACGTGTCCTTGCTCCAAGGGCCCTGGCCGCCCGCAGGCCCATGCCAGGGTGCTGTGTCTGGCTTCAGTGCGTGGCCGGGTGGGACCCGCCTGCTCTTGCTGTCCCATGGCCCCATTTCACTTGCTGGTTTGGCCGCTGCCTCACACTCACGGCTCTGGCCCCAGGGCCCATCAAGCCCTGACACAGATGCCGCTCAGCCCCGTCTCCCTCTTGCCCTTTCTTGGCAGTTGGTACTTGAACACTTAACCTCCCTTTCCCAGGGTGCACTTTGCCTTGGAGCCACCTTTGCAGACTCGCTGGCTCACCGTCATCTCCTCCCGGGACTCCCTGCTCTAACAGCTTCACTGCCCCAGCCACACTCTGACCCCATCCACTCGCTGATGGAAACAGGCCACAGGCGGCACGCAGATGTCCCAGGCCTGCAGGACCGCGGTGGCCCCGGGTCAGACCTCTTTCTGGGCCTAATCCATCATACTCCTTATACCTACATGTCTCTCTGGGCTCAGGTGACATACCCTGGTGTTTCCACTGTGGTTCTGCCCCCCCCCCCCCCCCCCCCCCCGCCTTTCTGAAACTCAAAGACGGCAGCTTGGGTTGTCAACATGGACTGAATGGGCTGAATGGCTCATGTCTGCTGCGCACGGGCGGGCTGCGTCCCTGGGCCTGAGGCCTCCTCTCCTCCTGGGCAGAGATGCTGTGTAAGCTTCTGCCCCTGGGTGGCCCCAGTCCTTTGTCTGGGCAGAAGGGCTGCCTCCTGAAATGCAGTGTGGAGCCCCCAGCCCTTTGTCTGGGCAGAAAGGCTGCCTCCTGAAATGCAGTGTGGAACCCCTCGTTTAGGCCGCCAGCACCTCCACCCTCACTCCTGGGGGAGGTGGAAGTGCTGCAGGGAGACAGGAGGGGGTGCCTTGACCTAGGAAGGGAGGGGAGGCACCCAGCCACCCAGGTTGTCTCCCTGATGGAGCCCTGTGCTCGAGAGCAGCAGGGACAGCGTCTCTGTCCTCTGCAGGATCAGCCCAGGTGAGGAGCTGGGGATGAGTGTCAGCACCACCTGCAGAGCACTCACTGGTTTATGCACGATCGTCACACACGTCCCAACTCCTCATAGGATACCTGTGACGCAGTGAGCTCTGCATGCCCCATTTTGCAGGGAGGAAAACGAGGCTGGTGTTGTACTCACAGGACACACACGTGCCAGAACGTGAAGGAGCAAACGTGAGGTTTCTGGCTGCAGGTGGTGAGCAGTTTCCTGGTTTCCACTGCATACCAGTGTATGTGCGTGCATACCCATGTGTTGTGTGTGTGGTATGCATATGTGTTGGAGTGTGGTATGTATAATTTATTTAATGTTCATTTACTTAATTTTCACTGTGTATCCTGCCTTGTTCTCAGCACTTAGCATTTATTAACTTATTTAATGATCACAGCGTTCCATGTGAAAGCATGCCAACCTCATTTTCCAGGAGAGGAAACTGAGGTGCAGGGAGTGTGAGCAAAACAAATAAACCAACCGACCATGGCTGCCTAGGTCAGATCCTACATTTCAGCCTCACATTTGTTAGTTGATAGCTGAGTCACTCATCTCTCTAGCCTCAGTTTCCTCATGGTCCCTCTGGAACATAATGATTATGAGGATTTAGTAGGCTAATTGATCCCAAGCACATCACAGTTGCTCAATGAAATAGTTTGTTATTTTATGGTGGGGTTTCATTCTGATCAGTCTTTGTAGATTTCCATGAGCTTGTGGCAAATGGCCAGCAGATGGCAGGAGAGGGCCTTGGGAACAGCCCGGTTCCCTACCTTGCACCATTAGGCCCCCGGAAAGCTATTTTAATACCTATTGACTGAAACAAAGGGTCAGTGGTCAAAGGGGCATTGGAGAAGCACCAGAGGCAGAACCGGTTTGCAATCTAAAAATCAAAGTGGCAACAGAAATAAGAGAGCTGGCTTAGAATCCCAGTTCTAGGTGATGTGATCTTGGTGGAGTGAGTACATAAGACCTGGGTGGAGTGGGTACACGTGTCCTTGGTGGAGTGAGTACATGAGACCTGGGTGGAGTGGGTACACGTGACCTTGGTGGAGTGGGTACATGTGACCTGGGTGGAGTGGGTACATGAGACCTTGGTGGAATGGGTATGTACTAACTATCTGCGCTGAGTTCTCTCTGAAAGGGGAGAATAAGTTACACCTCAGAGTTGTTGCTGGGCTTGAGGAAATTGACAAAGCTGAGACGCAGGGCTCTGTGTGTGGTGGGGTCAGAGGACCATGAACACGAACTCCTTCCTCCCCCTATTTGACCTAGGCAGCTTTCCCAGCTTCCATCTAGCCCATCCAGGGAGGTGGGGTCCCCACCCAGAAGCTCTGCAAGCCCAGCCCCACAAGGGTGCCCTTTGGCTGGAGGAAGGGGACAGGGTGATGGAGTGAGAAGTGTAGGTTCCAAGGCCAGGAGATCCCTAAGGGGATCCAGTGGGATTCTCCTGGGAGCCAAAGGTCCTTTGACACTGGGGCCACGGAGTCACCTGCTTTCTGCTTGATCATCCCAGTTCTGGGTTCCCGTGCTCAGAGGCAGACCATGCAAGGCCAAGACAACATGAAGTCCTTCCTGTGTCCCCTGCATCCGCCTCTACCTGTGGCCTCGACCCATGATCCTATTTTTGCCCTAGAGCTACTTGGCTGACTCCTTGGTCTCCTGGCAGCTCTTCCTAGACTGTGCTTCTAGCTCGTCTTCCGGGTTTTCCTGTTGGGGTGAGTTGGGGTGAAGCCCAGTGGTGGGCTGGAGTCAGGCATGTGCTCCTCTCCGGGGCATGCTTGGTCCAGGGGGAGACACGTGGTTTGTACAGACTGAAAAAGTACCATGACCCAGATTGTAAGAGAGGCTCACCTAAGAGCTCAGAGAGCCAGAGAAAGAAGGGCCATTCCTGAAGGTGTTGAACCAAGAAGGACTGGTAGGCAGGCAGGAGCTGGACCTGAGTAAGTGGAGGGGCAGCGCCCTGCAAGTGTAACAGCAAGTGATTTCCTCTGGAGCTGGGGCACGGGAGGGGCATGGGCAGTGCCTATGGGCTGAGGCCAGACTGTGGCTCTTTAAATAGCAGGCTCCACAGGCTGGGCAGAGGGTAGGGGCATTCGGGCACTGGGAGCAGCTGAGTGATGTGTTCACATTGGCATCTCAGAAAGCTCCCTGCCCTCAGGCAGAGGGTAGGAGGCTTTGGTGATACTGGCTAAGACTGCCTGGTGGAAGAGAGGTGGTGGCGGAGGTCCAGGACCTGTTCTGGGTGCTCCTGGCCTCCCCTCCCCAAGCACACTGCCAGCCTCCAGTTCCTTTGTGGGTCTGGCTTGGAGCAAGTTCTGGTCATGGCTCCTAACGATGTGCTTGGGTGACTCTGTTCACCTGTCTGCAGGCAGGGTACCTGGGAGAGGGGGGCAGGGGAGAAGGGCATGCCCTGCTGTTGCATGATGGCCCTTTTCTGGGTGGAGGAAGCAGCTGTGTGAGGTGGTCACAGGTGACCACAAGACATTGTGGTTAAAAGCTCTCTGGGCGTGCCAGCCCAGCTGCCCCACCGGGAGGTCCCACCACATGCTGTAGACTGAAGCAGGCCCCTGCACACATCCTGCTACTGTGTACAATATTCCTCAAGGTGGGGATTGCCAGCCGCATGTTATTATGAAAAAATCCCAACCAGCGCCCAGGAGGTGAGCACCTTGGCCCAGCATACCGGCCGTGATGAGCAGAGGGCGATGGGATTAGGACTGCCTCGCAGGGTTCTGAGGTCTCTTCACAAGCATGGGGGTGTCAAGTGAATGAGACCTAGTCACCACGGGCAGTGGGCCATTGCATCACCCCGTGCAGCTGTACATACATTTTTGCAATGTCTTCATCATAAAGAGGCAGGAACCTGCCCCTGCACTGCCTCAGAGACCAGCTGGTGCCCAAGCTGTGGGTCAGGGGTGATCACCCCCTCACCCCTACCCTGGGCATATTGCAAAGGGCCCGCAGCCTGGGCAGAGCTCTCTGCTGAATGTCACAAGTGGTCCCAGCCTGAATCTCACCACCAGGTTGTTGCCCCAGCCACCAAGGTTGCCCTGGTTGATCAAGGCCCAAGGCGAGTCCACATCCTTGCTCACAGCACATTTTCTGAGCCAGGTCCAGGTAAAGTACAGGGGTGCAAAGCAAATGCATGCCCCAGCCTGGGCAGACGGCCCCAGCCCCAGGAAACGGGGATGCCGAAGGTGGGGACAAGCCACAGCACGAGAAGCAGAAAGAAGGCAGAGGAGATAGGAAGTCCCTGTGGAGGAGACAGGCCAGGTGAGGCCAGGCTGACAGAGCAGCGCGGGTTCAGGGCTTGGATCTGTGATGCCGTGACTCTGTGCACAGGTCAGGGGCAGGGCCTGGTCTCTGGGTGCCTCTCTGTGCAGCTCCCAGGGCTGAGCAGGTTCACAGGGTGGCACTGGAGCAGACAGTGCGGCTTCCTGGGCCCACACCCTCACCCTCTTTCACCTCATCCCACCCTCTAAGGGAGGCACACTGGCTGAGAAAGCTGTGCCCCATAGTCTGGGAAAACCCCGCCATGGGCAGTCTGGGTGCAGCCAAGTGCCCTGGGACCACTGCTTCTGCGAGGACTTACTGTATTCCCTAACGCCATCTCCCCGAAGGTCTCCCAGGCCTCTCGAGGCTGGGCCAGGTACCACCTCTCAGGTCAGGGAGCCAGGCGTGATCTCCTGGGAGGACTCTCCTGCTGACCTGGCAGGAACGCATCCAGAGAGCTGGAGAGATTATTGCTGGATCTATGACAGACAGTTGCCCCCCACAAACTTAGTCTGTTCGGTGAAGAGATACCCTGACTGTAGCAATGTAAGATAGGGTGCTTCGTTACAGCAGATGTTAGATGGAAGCTGGGAACAAACTTCGCAGCTCTTCCCATTGAGAGGTATAGTGTAATCTCTCCCGCTGGGTGTGGTCTGTTTGATGGAAGGAAGGATGTATAAGTAGTTTGGGGACTTGCATGGCTAATTCTCAAAGAATTTCTTCTACTGAGACTTCCTAAAATGCTTGTTCTGGGAGAAGCTACCCACTATGTAGAAGTCTGACGCTCCTGAAGAACCCCAAGATAACCATGGAGAGAGAGAGAGAGAGAGAGAGAGAGAGAGAGAGCGAGAGACAGAGAGCGCGCCCCAACTGGCTTGAGTTGGGCAGGAGACATGGGAGTGAAGTTCTTGGACATCCAGCCCAGAAGGTCCAAGTGGAGGAGAACCGCTGACCAGAGCTCGCAGTCAGGACACGTGGCCATCCCAGCACCCACCCAGGCCCCGCATCGTGGAGAGATGCTGTCCTCGCGGTGCCCTGCCTGCGTTCTTTAGCCTTAAGCAGCTATGTTTTGAGTGGCTTTAGATGTAGCTGCAGATAACTGGAAATGCAGCTAATCCTGTCCTCTGACTACCTGGGAGGGGGGCCCGAGGTTCCCGTGCCGGCCTGAGGGCTCTGACTCTCAGCAGTGACATCCCCAGACCCATGGCCTCTGCACCTCTCACCGGGACTTCCCCCTCCAGACTCCCACATCCCACAGCATCGGTCCCCTGCCCAAATGTGTGCACAGCCTCAGGGTGCAGTCTCCCAGCAACAGGCTGGTGTCTGGCCTGCATTTGGGCTGCGGAGTCCTCTGGTGGTCTCATGCCTGAGGCTTTCCTGGAGGACCTGCGAGGGCCTGCCTTTCCACAGCAGGCCCCCCCGCAGCTCCGTTTTGCAGAGATGCTCAGTTGAAAAAGTGAGGAAAGCAAAAGTGAGATCTGTGCTACAGGGGAGTTTGTGACCTACGCCCAGTGCCCCCTGGACAGCCACCCCCTGCTGAGCGAGCTTGCTGACCTGTGCTGGGGATAAGCTCTCCTTGGGGGGGCACCACTGTTCCCCATGACACAGATATAGCACCCAAAAACTGTTCTCACTGAGGGCCTGGAGCTTCCTAAGTGCTTTGCAGGGACTAGTCTTCAAAACCAGACACTTCAGAAGCCAGAAATTGGACATCGAGTGTAGCCTTAAATTGGGGGTGAAGAGTGGAATGTGTGTGTGAGAAGATTGGCCGACCTGCCTCCCGAGTGTCGGTCTGCCCAGACTGCAGGGGGGCACCTGCTCGCTAAGAGGCCTCAGGACCCATGGGAATGAGGACAGCGCAGTCCTCGCTTTGTGGCATGGACTGAGGAACTGCCCAGTTTTCAGCTGCAGGCAGGGCTGTCTGGACAACAGGGAAGTTATCCAGTGGAGCCGGGACTAAGATGAGCTGAGCCAGGCACCTGGGCACACATTTAAATTCTAAATGGAGGGAGGCATTCACTCCCAGGCCGGCCGCCAGCCCTGGAGTCCAGCGCTGTACACGGCCCATGGCTTGTGGGCTTCTGGCTACTCATGGAGGTTGGCCTGCACCCTGTCCTGGCTGGAATGTCTGAAACTACACCCATGGGGCTCCAGTTCAGTACAAAAGGGGCAACTTTCATCAGCAACCCACCCAACCAGTGACCCTGAGGCCTTGTCCCCAAGTCAGGAGAGCTGACAGTGCGACATGCAGACAGGAGACAAGTGCCATGCTCACCCCAGAACCAGGCTTCATGTAAGAAAGATTTGCCCCCAGAACTGCCTTGATGTGGCTGCAAGGTTCTGCCTGCTGTTGGTGGGTGGGGTGTTTTTACAGAGCTGTTTAGGGCCCGTCCTTCTATCCCTCCCTGTTATCTGTCCCTCAGGATCCTGTTTATCCCTTATCCCAGTCCAACAGAGACAATTGTCACCCCTCCGACCCACTGCCCTGCACAGTCCCCAGTGAGGCCCCCTGGCGGTACCAGCTGGAACCAGCTCTTAGTTCTCAAGCCCTTGTGGACCATCCTGGCCCCCGCACCCCACTGCATCCCACCTCAGCCTCTAGTCTCTGTCCCTCCTGTCTGGGCTGGGTCCATACCCTGCACAGAGTGTTCTTCTCCCAGAGGCCAGGGTGTTCTTCTGCGCTGTCTTCCTGCGCTGCTTACACTGGCTTAGCAGTGGTCAGATTCTGGATCTTGAGGCTGCAGTGCAGCCGGGGCCCGTGGACACCTTCTGAGCACCTTGTGTACATCCTGGCGCTTGGGTCCAGAGTGTGGGAAGGTGCTGAGTTGCAGCGGACAGGAGGGAGGGCCTCAGGAAGGCAGATCCCGGCTCCTCCGAGTCATCCTCTCTCACCTGCTTCCTCTTCTGGAAAATGATGAGAATAAGGCATGCACATTGGCTGTGAGAGTTCGGCCTTAGTATGATGGATGCTCTGCAAACATAGCCGACGGCCAGAGTATTGTTAGGAGAGGCGGGTGTTCCTGTTAGTGCTCTCATGGGAGAAGAGGGCTTACTTCCACCCTTCCCTCCATCATTGCACACGCTTACTGGACTAAGAGCCCTTCTCTGTGCCCTGATGCTGCTCATTGACTTTCTGGTCTCAGCTTCCTTCTGCAGGCCCAGCTAGGATATAAGTGGTCCAAAGCCCCATCCACCACACATCTCATTTGGAACACTGTCTGTGTGGGCCAGTGTGTGTGAGGATGGGGCCTGTGTGTGGAGCTGGTTGCCCAGGGCCCAGCTCCCCGCTTTAACCTTGTGCTGCTTTTGCCTCAGGACGGACCTCGCAGCTGAAGACGGCTTGTCTGTTCTGACTCGGTTGCTGGGTTGAGTTCTGACGCCTGTCTTGCGTTTGGTGCAGTGCCCTGGTGGCAACACAGGACACTTCACAGCGGTCACTAGAGGCTACACTAACTGGACTTTTTTTGTTGTTGTTTGTTAATCCTTATCCAAGGACATTTTTTCCATTCATTTTTAGAGAGAGTGGAAGGGAGGAAGATAGACACACAGAGAGAAACAGTGATGCGAGAGAGACACACTGATTTAGTTGCCTCTCACACGTGCCCCAACCAGGGCTGGGGATTGAGCTTGCAAACCAGGCCATTGACTGGAATTGAACCCAGGACCCTTCAGTCCATGAGCCGACGCTCTAAACATTGACTTACATGGGCCAGAGCACTAACCAGCTTTTCATGCCCGGCAGTGATCTGGGCCCGGACTGCCCAGGTAGCTGCATGAGAATGTCATTGTCGCTGCCTTGTAACTCCTGCGTCTTAGTGACAATCCTCTTCCTCAGGGAGGGGCTGTCTCCTGCTGGTCTTCTGCCTGTAAGGACCCCTTAGGAGAAGATGCCCTGGGTTGATGTCGATGGCTGGAGAGGGCTTCGGTTTAGAAGAGGGCACAGCTGGTTGCAGAGGTGAAAGCTAGATCTCCACTACTGCTAAGAACGTGGGGGTATTGGAACTAGTTGCTAAGAAGCCTCTGAGACAGAAGGTAGTGGTTGCAGGCTTCTTACTCAGGAGAAGTTCTGGCAGATTCTAACACAGCAGGGACATTGACCTGGGTACGGAGAGCTGTTCAGCGGATACCTACGAGCCAGGGTTCAGAGGCACTGTGATGAAAGGCCAAGGTTTTATAGGAGAAAGTTTCCGATATTCAGTTAGAAGAGCTTTTAGAGCACAGCGTGGCACTCAGTACCCAATCACTCTCACAAGTCTAGGTAGAATTCCCCAGAGGCAAGAGTCTACTGGTTCTCTGCTGGATTCTTCAAACATGAGCCACAGACTGAAGCTGACCAGCCAAGAGGCTGATTTTGCCTGTGCAAAGCCCCTCTGCAGATTGCTGTGATGCCCCCACCTTCACCCCCTTGGCACCCACACACTGCTAAGTGACTTTGCCGTGAAGTCTGTTTCCCCGAACCTTGCATCTGGACTCAGCAACGTGGCCTGCTTTGGGCACCATACAAGAACAGGCGTGAAATGGGCTTGTAAACTTGCATGTTCTCTCCTGGCGCATGCCAGAGCCAGCCTGCTGGAGCAGCAGGGACACAGAGAGCAGAGTGGCCCATTTCATCCCAGCCACAGCCAGTCTAGACAAGTCAACAGCCCCAGCAAGGGAAGCACACCCAGTGACATTAGTAGGGCTGCCCAGCCTGCTTGCCCAGATGTGTGAATAACAAAAGCTTGTTGCTCTATCCCACTGAGGGTTTGCGGATGTTACAGAGCATTATTGTGGCAATAGATAACCGGCACATCCACTTTTAGAAACAGTTTTATTGAAGTACTAGAGGCTCGGTGCACAAAATTCATGCACTGGGGGATCGGGTGTCCCTCAGCCCAGCCTGCACCCTCTCCAATCTGGGACCCCTCGGGGGATGTCCGACTGCCAGTTTAGGCCCGATGCTTGTGGGATCAGGCCTAAACTGGCAGTTGGACATCCCTCTCACAATCTGAGACTGCTGTCTCCCAACCACTCACCTGCCTGCCTGCCTGATTGCCCCTAACTGTTTTTGCCTGCCAGCCTGATCAACCCCTAACCACTTCCCTGCCAGCCTGATCAATGCCTAACTGCTCCCCTGCAGGCCCGATTGCCCTCAACTGCCCTCCCCTGCTGGCCCGGTCACCCCCAACTGCCCTCCCCTGCTGGCCTGGTCGCCCCTAACTGCCCTCCCCTGCTGGCCATCTTGTGACCACATGGGGGCAGCCATCTTGTGCAAGGGTATGATGGTCAATTTGCATATTACCTCTTTATTATATAGGATAATTATATGTAACAATTGCACTTATTTAGAGTGTTCAGTTTGATTAGTATTGACATATGTATATACCCAGAAACCATCACTACAATCAGGATAATGAATATATCTCTCCTCATATCCTTGTAAACATACCATCCTACCCATCCATCCACCCTTGACAACCACTAATCTATGTTCTGTTATAGAGATTAGTTTTCATTTTCTAAAAATGTATTTAAATGGTACTCTTTTACATCTGTTTACTTTCATTCAGGATGATTATTGAGATTCATCCATGTTGTAGCATGTGCTTTTTCTTTAAAAAAATATTTTAATTAATTTTTAGAGAGAGTGAAAGGGAGAGGGAAAGAGTGATACAGCGATTGGTTACCTCCTGCACACCCACTACAGGGGATCAAGCCCACAACTGAGGAATGTGCCCTGACCAAAATCCAACCAGCAGCTTTTCAGTGCCTGGGATGATGCCCACCTGAGCCACACCTGCCAGGGCAGCATGCGCTCTCCTGTTGCTGAGTAGTAAGGACAGAATCCATCTGTTGCTGGGAACTTGGATTGTTTCTAGTTTTGGCTACTACAAAAAAGATGCTATGAACACTAATGTACAATATTTTCATGAACATATGCTTTCTTTTTCCTTGGGTAAGTACCTAGGAGTGGGTCATTTTTAAGAAACTGCCAAACCATTTCCAAAGTAAGTGTACCATTTTACATCTTCATCAGCAGTGTTTGAGAGTTCCACACCCTTGCTGACACTTCAGTGCGTGGCATGGTGAGTCTTTCAGCCATCCTAAAGGCAGGTAGTCGTACCTCAGTGTTGTTTTGGTGTGCATTTCCCTAGTGACTAATGATATGGAACATTTTTTCATGTGTGTTTTGCCATTGCATCTCTTTGTTAACTTGTTTTTTTCATTCTCTTAAAATTATATTTTGAAGAGTAAAGTGTTAAGTTTTGATGCTGTGCAATTTATTAATTTGTTCTATGGATTGAAATTTGGTATTGTATCTAAGAAATCTCTGCCTAACCCATTACTGAAGTTTATCCTATTTTCTAGGAATTTCATAGTTCTAGGTTTTACATTTAGGTCCATAATCTATTTTGAGTCTTCTTTTTTTTTTTGTGGTATATGGTACAAAATATAGATCAATATTTTTTATTTTTATTTTTTTATTGATGATTTTTGGAAGTTACAGTTTATTTATTTTTATAAAAACTCTGTATTCACAAGGTGCTTGGTGCTGTTCATTGATGCAATGGTCTATGTACAGTCCAAATCATTTATTTATTTTTTAAATTTCTTTATTGATTAAGGTATCACATATTTGTGCTCATCCCCCCAGATCAGTATTTTTTAAATTAATGAATATTCAATTGTTAGAGAGTTAAAAAGTTAAAAGTTATTCTTTCTACACTAAATTATCTTTGTACTTAAGTCAAAATTCTGTTGTACATAGTATATGGCTAGTTCTATTTCTGAATGCTATTGTGTTCCATTAATCAATTTGTCTTCTTTGTGTCAAAACTGCACTGTCTTGATTTCTATAGCTTTATAAGTCTTAAAATCAGGTAGTGTTAAATTTCTCATTTTGCTCTTTGTGTACAAAGTTGCTTTGGTTATATCAGGACCTTACATTTCCAGGTAAATTTTAGAAACAGCCTGTCTACTCTTAGGAAACACACACCCGCACGTGCTCACCAAGCAAACCTGCTAGGATTTTGGCTGGGATTGCAGTTAGTCTATAGAACAATTTTTGGGAGAACTGACTTCTTAATGATGCTGAGTCTTCCCACCCATGAACAAAATATATCTCTCATATACTTAGGTCTTCTTTACTATTACTCAGCAATATTTTTTAGTTTCCAATGTATAAATTTTGTCAGCCCCATCCTATAGTATTTCATAGCTTGATGCTATCATTTTTACATAATTTTATTTGATTTGTTAAAACTTGGTTAAGAATTTTTAGATCTGTGTTGATGGGGGATGTTAATCTGTAGCTTTCTTGTGATGTCTTTGTATAGTATTGGAGTAATGCTAGTTTTATAAAATGAATTGAGACGTATTCCCATCTTTTCAAATTTCTGGAAGGATTGTGTAGAATATGACTATTTCTTCCTTGAATGCGGTAGAATTCACCTGTGAAGCCACCTGGGCTGCTACACCAGTTTCTGGTGATGGCGTTATTCACATGGAGGACTCTGCAGACTTGCAGGATTCACTGATAGATACTATTAAGGATCTTGCCTCCAGCACAGAGTGGCATCTCCCTTGTAATAACCCATGGGGTAAAATTTCTTCTAGGTCTTGACTTCAGGTCAAAGCATTTGTCCTAGATACTTGATTCTTATTCTATCTTGCATTTAAAGAGAACACATCTGATCATTTTTCCAGGTGCCAGAAAACAGTGGTGATGCCTTCAGGTGTTTTCTGCCCATGCCGCACATGCCATGTTTCTTTCTCTGACCTTTACCTGGCCCATGGAAAGCTAGGAAGGCTCATGGGGAAGCCCTAAGAGAGCTCCTTTGTACCAGCATCAGCCACTTATGTATGACTACATTTCTTTCTGATAATAACCCTTATTCAAATGGTTGCATAGACTAAGGACAAGCTTAAAAGAACTGCCATCCTTGAAAATAAAACAAGTCTACCGTCTTCCTTCTGGTTGGATCACCATGAGGGGATCGAGTGTATAGTGATGGAAACTTGACTTTGGGTAGTGGGCACAAAGTGCTATATACAGGTGATGTATCATAGAATTGTACACTTGAAACCTACCCAATGTCACCCCAATAAATTTAATAATAATAAAAAATAACCAAGCTCTGGCTGGTGTGGCTTAGTTGGTTAGGCATCCTCCCGTGCACCAAGAGGTTGCTGGTTTGACTCTCAATTGGGGCACATGTCAGGTTGCAGGCTCAATCCCCAGTGTGGGGGTGGGGGGTGGGGCTTCAGGAGGCAGCTGATGGATGTTGAGATCTCACATTGATGTTTCTCTCTCCATCTTCCTCTCCCTTCCACTCTCTCTAAAAATCAATTTATATATATATATGTATATATATATATATATATACACACATATACATATATATATATATACATATATATATATATATATATATATATATATGAAATAACCAAGTTCTTGTGGGCTGATCGTAATAACCCAAGCTCAAATTGTGAAGGTAAATGTTAGTCAGTGTAAGATTTCTCACAGTCTAGCCCCTTTCTCCCTCTCCAGCTTCAAGGGTCATATGTTGCCTTGTTCTTTCCCTCTGATCTCCCGTTTCCTCCATACTGCAGGAAGAGCCCATCACTCATGCTGCACAGCCCGTGTTCTGAAAATGCCTCTAAAATTAACCAGCACTGTTAACCAGCATTGCATGAGAATCCATGTGCCAGGCATTTCCCTGGTTTGGGCATTGTTTTATTGAATGCTCACAACCCCAAAGGATAGATGCATTTGTTATCCCCATTTCATAGACGAGAAAACTGATTTTTTAAGTTGAATTTGTTGTGGTGACATTGGTTAATAAAAATTATACAGGCTTCAGGTATACAATTCTATAATACATTATCTGCATGTTGTATCATGTGTTCAAGTCTCCTTCCACCACCATTAATGTGCTGGGTAACATGCCTGAAGGCACACACCTTGTCAGTGGTAGAGAAGGACATGGTTCGCCCTCCCAAACCCTGGGCTGCAGTGCTTGGTGCCAGGACATGTGCTTTCTAGCTTGTCTTCTCCGTCACCATATGCTTTTCTAGAGGGAGGTTATGCCATTCTAATATGTGTATCTACATGGCACAAGGTGGGAGTTCTGCAAATGTTTGCTGAGTAAATGAATCTTAAGTGAAGTTCTAGATTTCTTGTTCTAAATCTAAGAAAAAGGGCACAAGTATAATGAAATAAGGAAAGAATGCTTGAGCCAAATCACATTATCTTTCAGGTGGAGCAGAGGTGGGGAAATTTCATTTACTTGTTGAAACAATCAGATTGGGGGAAAAACCAGCCAACATCAGCTTGGAGGATCTGAAAACAATGTGGTTAAAAACCCACCTGTGGATGTGTTGGGGTGCAGGAAGCTTCCTTCTGTGGCAGGAAGTGGTTGCAGGGATAACATTTCAGAAGGGTGGAAATTAGCATGGAGAGCCCGGGATGGTTGCCTCAGAAGCATTAGTTTGTTTCTGAAGGCTTTGAAAAGGGCTGAGGTCAAACTATGCATTTGCTGTGCCCTTTAAAAAATAATGAGAACATCTGGGTTTAAGTGCTTCTTTCGTCCTAGTCTACATTAATAAGTCACCATTTCAAATGGAGTGTGGCAGGAGTGCGCTGCTGAAAATCTGGCTCTGTCCTTGGTGTGGAGGAGAGGTTAATGGGTCAAACCCTAGAATAAAACAAACCCCTAAGCGATCCCAGGTTGGCTGTGATGGACACAGGCGGGGCTTCAGCAAGATGATGACTTTATAGCACTTTGTTGTCATGCAGCGCTGGGCCGTCAGTGGAAGGGCCCGCTGTGACAGTCCCCTCTGGAAAGCTGTGCAGATTTGGATGAGGTCCAGGAGCGGGTCTGAGAGTGGCCAAAGCACGTAACCGTCCAGAGAGCATGAGCGGCCGTGTCAAACATCAGTGTCTTTATGTTTCGGAAGTGTTGGTTGTTCCTGACTATACGTCACAGTAACTGTCCACACTTGCCATGACCCACCTGCCTGACAGAGCTGACTGGGGTGGGGGCGCCAGGTAGATGATGGTGGCTTTAGTCACGTCTCCTTGGTACTCTCTGTGTGTTTTGCATCCTGCATGCTGGGACACCCATGATATGGAAAGACTTAGGTGCAGGGCACGCTGACTAAGAGTGGGGCCTCGGGAGTTGATCACCGCCCATTCACATCTTGCTGCCCTGCTTTCTGGTTGTGAGGACCTGAGCAAATGGCTCTCTTGCACTAGGCCTCAGTTTCCCTCTGTACAGAATGAGAAGGAGGATGAGCATAATGGTGCTCCAAAGGGTAGTTATGAGGATAAAACGAGGCACTGCATTTAAAACATGCAGGCTCACAGCAAATACTCACATAGTAATGTCCATTGCCAGCTATGACTCCCAGAGCCGAGGCTGGAAGAGGAAAAACTGCCCTTAAGTGCTGGCAGCGAGGAGCCTCAGGCTCAAGCCCTTTGCTCTGAGGAGTGTTAGGCGGCCTCACCAAAGGGCTCAGAGACATTTTCTTGGCAGCTCCTCTTTTGGGGAGACTCATAGTTAAGGACGTGGCTGACAGAAGAGGGCTTTCCCCAGTGGTCAGGGCCTAGGGGAATTAGTCTCCCCTCTTTCCTCCACACTCCACTCAAGTCTGGGACCCTCAAGGTGCAACATCTACCCAGCACGGGGAACTCTTCCCATCCTGTTTCTGGCAGGGTTGGAGCAGGGCTCAGGAGTGGTGAGGAAATTCATGGGAAGTCACCCTAGGAGGTGGGGGAGGAGGAAGATTGCAAAGTTCACAGGGAAATCAATCTCTTCTCCCCAGAGCAGGAATGGGGCCCAGCCCACGCCCAGGCTCGGTTCTCACTTTGTGGGGGAGGAACGCCCTGGGCTGCGGTGCTCCCATCTCATTTACAACCCCTCTCCCAGGCGCCCTCCTGACGGTTGGTCTGCAGTGAGAACTCCACAAGGTAAGGCCCCCTGGAGCTCTCCTCCCAAGCACATCCAGCGGGCCAGTTCTGGGGCAGCAGGCAGATGTGGGCATCTGTGCAGGGAGTGCGAGGGCTCCCAGTCTGTGTGCAGGTCCCGTTGGGTGCTTCCCTGGGTGGCTGCTGAGGCCACATCTCCATAACAGGCACCGAGAGGTCATACATGGACACACACACACAACACACACACACCGCCTTCCCTGCCAGGAAGGTCATGCAAATGCGTGCAGCTAGCTAAGTGTGAGACTAGTGGGGAGGCATGGGTTTGTGCTGACCTGGAAACCTTATAATTGATTCAAAGGAAGGAATTTTTTAGTTTTCGAAACACGTCTGGCTGGGTGCAGTCTGCCCATGTCCTGTCTCCTCCTATTTGATGGTAGCAGGGCTGTGACTGTGCCCAGTCTGTGGTATGGGGCTGGCCATGAGGTGGGGCAGCATGGCCCAGGGACCACTGGGTGTCTAAAGAAGCTTCATCCACAGGGGCATGGGTGAAGAGGGAGGGTGAGCTCTGCCAGCCCCTGTGCAGCTGTGCAGGGCACGTGGTGGCCAAGCTGCTGGGCCGTGTCATCGGGGGAGACCCTTGGGCCCTGTGCCTTCGGAGCCTCTGACAGTCATGGGTCCTGTCTGCAGAGGGGAAGGAGGTCCAGAGGCCAGGCCAGTTGGTAGGTGCTGCCTGGTCCCTGCAGATGACTGTCTGGATGGCTTTGGATCACATGCTTTCCTCAGCTTCTGGGGAACCACACTCCTCCCCACAGTGGGGTCAGGGTCTCCTGAAGTTTCTGCAAACTGACAGCCTCTCTCTCAAGCCTTATTTCCTCTCCAGCAGCGATGTCTCTGTACACGAGGCCCGGGCTTCTCAACAGGAATTTCACCAAAAAGGAGGCCAAAGGGAATAAAGAATTTGCAAACCTGATATACTGGAAACAGGCCAGGAGTTCCCCGATAGTGCAAGGAAACTGGAGATATGCCCAAGAGACGAAGCCCTCTCTCTAGCTTCCCCATCTCCTGCACTTTAGAAAGTCCCAACAAGATGACTGAAAAGCCTGGCCAGTAAAAGGCAGTCCGTGGCCTACTTTCAGCCTGGATCCTTTCCAAAACCAAGCAGGAAGCCTGCCCTCAGCGTTAGCAGCGCCCTCTGTGCAGAGGTAAGGGATGTGGCCAAGGGGAGCAGTGGTGTAGGTGACGGCTGCAGCCCCTTCCTCTGGCTGAGGTAAATCGGATTTAAACGGTCTCTAGTTAACCCATTAAGGTAGATACAGATCAAAACAGATTCCTGACAAGAGGCAGGCCAGGCTCTGGGCAGTGTGTGGCAGGGCTGTGACATCTGTGAGCGGAAAGGGGTGTGCTTCCGCTTTGGGGAACCAGGGCTTAGAGGAGGCAGGGCGGAGTCTAGATCAACAGTTGTAGACCAGACCTTGAACCCAGACATGGAAACCTATTTAGGATTCCCTGCCCCTCCCTGGGTGGGCAGTCAATCCCAGAGTGCAGGGGACAGATGACCCTGATAGCCTCTGGAGCTGGCTCCCCACCAGCTCTCTACTTGGGTCTCAGCAGAGCAGGTCCAGACCTTCCTGGTGCCTGCGGGGTAGGCTTCCTACCCTGTAAGGCAGAGAGCTCTTTGGCAAGAGTCCTAGTCTTTTCAAAAGCCGAGGAACCAGGGCTCCAGGCCGGCTGTCCCTCTGACCTGCAATGTGACCTTGGGTAGTCACTGCCCCTGTTTGAGCTCAGATGCTCAAACAGGGGCAGTGACTATGCAACTCTATGTCAGGAGTTGTGGGATTAGGTCATCTCAAACGGCAGGTTCTGTGCTAACTCAGGGCCTCCATGCTGCAGACCCCACTGGCCAGTCTACCAGTGAGCCTGGCCCGGTGCCTGGGTGTGACATGGGTCCCCTGAGCTCGGAAGTATGTCATAGCTTCTCCCAAGAGGCTTTATCCCCAGTCCAGCTATCTGATCAGTTCATGCATTGTTGATCCTTCAAAAACCTGGCCAGCAGGGCCGGTTATCTCCATTGCACAGACCAGAAAGCTCGGTCCCAGAGGGCCCGATGGCTCTCCCAAGGTCACACTGTGGCAGGTGGGCCGAGGCTGGAAAGCAGCATTGTTTGAGTCTGAGCTGGGGGACATTTCTCATTCACTGAGATCCATGCACATGATTTGGTCCAGTGATGGAGAAGGACTCGATGAGCTGTGGGCGTCTCCTCCTTGTCCCCAGGGACAGTGAAGCCCAGTGCTCAGAGCTCAGAACACTGCTGTTCACTTCCCTGACACAGATCCTGGTCCTGTGCGGGGCCTGGGCTGGGGTAGGGTTTGCCCTAGGGAAGTGAGAAGGCAGCACTCAGAGCCGTGGTCCCACTGGTTCTGCTCCGTCTGTCTTCCCGGCAAGTCGAGCAGCCCCAGGATTAGGCAGGTGAGGGAGAGGAGCCAGCCTAGGAACCCCCCTGCCCCCCGAACCCTGCAGAGCATCAAGGAAGCCCGAGGTCTCCATGACCAGCCCTCCAGCTCAGCTGGGAATTCTCTCTCCACAACGGGGGGCTGTGGTATGAATAAAGCCACTGCTATCTCTATAGAGAGGCATCAGCCTTTACACCTTCACCTTCAGCCACCGCCCCCTCGCAGCAGCCCTGCAGGAGGTGGGGCTGACCCTCCACTCATTTCCAAGATGAGGAGGCTGAAGGCTCCCAAGGCCCTTGGTTCCCACTTCCCAGCTGACCCCACTGCACCCACTGTGCCCTGCAGAGCACTGTTTCTGGGGGTCTTGGGGAAGAAAGGGAAGGGCAGATGTGGTCAGATGCCTCTGCCCATCCTCAGCCAGCTTGCTTCCACCGTTGGGCCAGCCCATCTGCTCTGCCCAGCATGCAGAGGACTACAGCAGGGAGGTGGGGTCCTACCTGCAGCCGTGGTGATGCCCAGGAGCCGGCAGGTGTATTCCAGCCCCGTCCAGAACACCTGCAGCTTCATGGTGCTGGGGCAAGGGCAGCGGCCAGCAGGGCGGGCAGCAGAGGCTCTGGCCCGAAATGCTCTCAGACGTCCTGTGTCCAGGGAGGCTGTGGCTGCCAGCTTGGGGCCCTCGTGCCCTGGGGCCCTGCTGTCCCAAACCAGTCCCAGCCACTGCAGCCTGGTCAAGGTGTGAATAGGACTCACCTTCCTGCCGGCTGCCTGTGCCTCTGCCAGGCACTCAGCTTAATCATTACCTTAGAGAAATGTCCCCTCTGCTTTCAGCAGCTGCCATGGCCCCAGTGGCAGCCTGAGATCAGGCCGATTAGGGCTGGACTGGAGGCAGGCAGCCTGGAGCTGGCAATCAACTGCTTCTGGCTGGGAGGAGGGAGCCTGCCAAGGAGCCAGCCTGGGCTCTTTCGTCCTGGGCAGCTCAGAGACAGTCCCACCTAGACCTCATTCCACAGAGTCTGGAGAGGCGGTGTCTGGAGGTGGCAGTGTGCAGGAGTGGGAGAGAGATGTGTCTCTAAATCAACAGCAGAAACACCCTTTGAGATGAGTTCTAAATTCCCATTTTTTGGAATATAGGTGGATTAGAAAGCTTTGAGTCTGTGGCAGGTTTGGATTCTGGCCAGGAACACTAAGCTCAGACCCACGTCACATGGGACCTTCCTTTATTCCTGACACGTCTCTGGACGTGTGATGTGGGAAATCACCATGATTCTTTGGGAGGGGGGTTGCTATGACAATAATTAACTGGCGACCTTGGAGAAACACAAAAGTATTTGTGAGCCTCAGAAACTTGCAGAAAATAAGTGAGAGGGTTTGACTGGATTGGTGGTTCTTAAAGTAAGCTCTGAGGGCTGCGCCAAGAAGTCCGGCTTCTAAAAGTTGGCAATTGTGGGCTTTCACTAATTCTTAATTTACTAAATTATGTAAGAGATTGAATAATGCCAAGTGTTAGCTTTTCTCCCAGGCTTTTTCTGAAATCTTTACCCCCTTAAAAAAAGTTTGTATTGATTGTTTTAGAAAGGAAGGGAGGAGAGAGAACACACACACACACACACACACACACACACACACACACACATTGATCAGATGCCTCCCATCGAACCCCCCACCCTTTGGTACATGGGACGATGCTCCAACCAACCGGCCAGGGCTCATGTGACCTTTAAGAGCAAGTTTTAAAATGTATGATTTGACATAACTATTTATTTTTTGGGTTAGCTGAATGTCTTTAACAGCAGACTGTGTTTATCCATCCTCAACTTCCCATTTCCCACAGATCTCGGCACCTGAAGCCCCTCCCCCAAACATTGCTACCTGGGTCTCTGTGGCATGACCGGCACCTCACAGATGCAGATGGAGCTGCTGGGGTGGGGCAGCCGAGGATCTGGGGCCCGGAGGCCCGTTCTCACTGGCTGCCCGCAGCATCCCTCATGCTAGGGCACAAAGCTATTGTTCCTGACGCCTTTGGCCCTGGAGACAGGGAGCCCCTCTAGGCTTTGGGAGGTGGGTCTGGCTTCAGCCTCACATTCCCGGGTGGCTTTGGTTTAGGAATGAGACAATGGCCTACTTCTGTCAAATGGTCTGGGAGGAGCATGTGCTGCTGGCTCCTGGAAAAGTGAACCTCAGTTTTCACAAGGCCCAAAGACAGGCTTTGTCTTCCCTTTGGGTCCACCTGCGCTGGAGGGGCAGCTAGCTCCTGATGGGAGGGCGAGGGGCTGAGGCAAAGGGCCTGAGCAGTGCCTGGAGCCTGCCTGGTGAGATGGGGAGAGACACTGGCACGTGGGCTTGGAGCTGCTGGAATTCCTGTTCCGTGTTGTTCAGCGGCCTTCCTTAGGCTTCATCGCAGCTGGAAGCATCTTTCCTGACACAGGGGGTGGTGCCTGAACCGAGTTCTCTCCACAGCCGTTTCCTCGCGAAGCTCTTTCCTGCTCACCGGGCCCAGGTGGAAGACTAGAGGCTGGAGATTGGGGTGCTCTTCCATCCCTGAGGGTGCCCCTGCCTCACCAGGGCTGCCCCTAAGTGGAAGGAGGAGGAAGTGTGGGGCTGGTGGTGGAAGGAGAGGAGGGCATATTGCAAAAGCAAATGTGGTGAAATCCCAGAGAGGGCAAGTCTTGAAGAAACTGCAGACTCTAACCAAGGTCATGACCCCTCCTCCCTGTCAGCCTTCTGTGGAGCTCTGCGGGGAGAAGAGGCACCTGGCTGGGCGGAGAAATTGCCTTGACCTCTCAGAATCCCGAGGGTAGATTGCCAGGAGCCAAGGGCCAGAAGCCCTGAAATGGAGGCTGATTGAGGAGGTGGTGAAGTGCCTGGGTACCCACATCTGACTTGCAGTGGCTGCTGGGCCCGGGGAAGAAGAGAACCTCTCTAGCATTTCCTAGAGGAACCCGCGGACGCCCAGGGAGCTGGTGAGGAGCTGAGAAGGGGTAGGACAGAGGGAAGAAGAGAGAACTGAGGGTGGCTGTGTGAAACCTTCACAGAGTGGGAAACACTCCGAGTGTGCAGAGGGAGTCTGAGATTACAGCAGCATAGGAAGCTCTGCACATGGGCCATGTGGGTGCTACATGGAGCAAATGCCCTTTCAATTCCCTTTGTGTCCTAATGAGTCCAAACTTGCACTAGTGAGTAGAAGTTATGGGGGGAAACTTAGCTCTAAGCAGGGAAGGTGTCCTAACAACCACTCCCCACTGGTAGGAAGGGCTGTTGTGGGTGGTCATGACTCATGGGAGCCCTATGAACATGGAGGGTGGGGAACTGTGGACAGGGTTCAGACCTGGGTTCTGGATTCCAGGTGGCTGTGATTACTGAAAGAATCCCAGGCAAGTGCTCTGAGGAGGGCCAGGGACACCCCCTGGGAGAGGAAGGCTGGGGCTGGGGCTTCCTCCCTGGCCTGGCTCCTCTTCTGGTCCCTGCCCATGGTCCCCGAGGTGCTGGGCCAAGGCAGAGAAGCAGTGTGGGGAGATGAGGGAGGGGCAGGCTCACTTGGCAGGTAACACATGTGGCCTGAGACATTTCTTATCCTCCCTCCAACCTAGTCTCCTCTTGTAAAATGGGTCTACAGGGTGTCTTCCTGGGTCAGAAGTACTGTGTCAAAGGTGCCTGCCTAGGGCGGACGCCAGGAAATGGGAGCTGATATTACAAGTGATCAAAGAAAACTGACTTCTCTGTGGCCAACCTAGATAACTTTAGTTGCCACAAGATCCACTCACAGCCAACAGCACGCGAACTGGGGCACAGCCGGGCCCTGGCCTCATGGAGAACCAGGGCGAAGGGAATGCTGCTCTTTGGAATGACAGGGCTCACCCAGAGCTTTCTTCTCTGTATGGTTTCATTTCACAGTACACCAACCAGCGTGTCTGTGTGCTGCAGCCACAGGAAGGCAGGGCCACTCAATAAACCTACAGGAACCCAAGCCACTTGGTAATAAAATGTCCTGTTTCCAGGGCTGTGACAACTAGTGCTAGTGATGATGTCAGTGACAGTCATAATAACCAGTGTTTGCTCAACATTGACTGCATTGCAGGTGCTGTGCAGAGTGCGATATATGCCCTGTTCCTCACAGCATCCACATTTACAGAGGAGGGCGCAGAGTCTGGGCAGGTTACATGCATTCACTCAGACTCACACAAAGCAGGAATGAGGGGATCAGCAGCTTCAACCCCGCCCCTCCGCTGCGCCCTCTAGTGTTCAGGTGCGTCCATCATAAAGCTGCCCAGTGATAGGAGACCACCTTGTGGCCCTGGCGCACAGCATTGGGGATTTGGGGGGTGGAGCTTCAGGCAGGACTGGACATTGCTTTCCTCACAGCTCCGGGATCAGAGGAGGCAGTGGTGATGTGAGGAGCTCTCCCTTGTCTTCTCCGGGTGGTGGCCCATGGAATGCAGGCCTGGCCCTGCGGCCTCTCTCCCCTGGCCTTGCCTGGAGCTTCGGTGTGAAGCTGTGAATGGGTGCGTAACAGGTACTCACTGCCACAGGCCTGGCCATACCTGGTGCATCATTAGTAGTAGCACACAAATTCCAGAAGCCAGGATGGCTCTGGGAGCTTGAGAAGCCAGGGAAAGCTGAAGTGTGGGTATGTGCCAGTCTTCATCTGCTGGCCGTGTGGAAACTTGCACAAAATAGTAGGAAGCTCATGGGTGTCACTCAAAGCAAATGCTGGGCCCTGGAAACCAATCCCTGGAGCTGGTCTAAGACTTTGACCTCCTCAGATCTCCCCATCCCCTCACCCCTTGTCTCAGTATCTGCAGAATAAAATGGAGACATCAGGCCTGCACCATGCAAACCCCATATGTTCCTCTTAGCTACACTCTGCCCTTGCCTGTCCTTTCCTCCCAGCGGGGGCACAGAGGTTATCCTCACATGCGCTTTCTTGCCTGTCTCCTGGGACCTGGGATCGATGTCTTCCAACTGTCCCTTCCACCTCTCCCCTGTAGCCCAGGGCAAAGCTTTCCTGCAGGACCCTACTTTGCCTGCAAACCACACGTGGTCTCTCCTCTCTTCCCACCTTAGGCTTTTGAAAATGGTCTAGTTGTCCACTCCCTCCCATTATTTCTTTATTTTCTGTTCACTTGTCTATTTACTAACATGTGGTTTCTACCTGTACCCACATCAGGGTGATCATGCTGGCTTGGCAGCTGACCCCCAGACTTGGCAGCCTGATCTCTGTGCTCACTCAGTCATTCAGCTCCATCTCTTGGACTTGGTAGTACTTGGAACTGTTAACTGCTCTTTCCTCCTGAAACTCTCCCTGCGACATTGTCCTCTGTTGATCATCCCGCAGGCAGCAGGGCGTGCGCTCTCTCTTCTATGTGTCCTTTACCGAGTCCCCTTTCTTCGCTGTTTCCCTCGTGATGCTCTGTGGTTGGCAGCCTCCAGGTGTTCCAGTGACGCCCCTCCTGGTATGCACACACTGCACAGTGTGGTCTGTGTGGTTGCACGTAGCAGAAGTGGGAGTAGCCACCCCTAGAGTAGCCTATCAGACACTACCTTGGTCACTTTCTCTGGGGCACAGACACAGAACATGGGCCTTGCCCTCTGGGCTCAGGCTCCCTGTGTCCTCCAACACTCAGGCTGCCTGGATGGCCGAGAGGTGACCTTCATGCTTCAAGCCAGGAGAATGGCCTCAGAATAGCTGTGTTCTGGGCAATGAGAGCCCCTTTTGATGGCTGTGAGGCTCCCCCTGAAAGTCACCGTTTTCTTGGCTGGGACTCTTTCTGGCCTCCAGGCTTACCCTGCCCTGCCCCTGTCCCAGCACACCCCAGTCCCTGGCTAGGTAGGCCCTTTTCTCTTCCTCATCCCTGGTGGACCCAGGCTGTTCTGCCTCTCTAGTCCTGGGCCAGTGGAGGAAGGTCGTGCGGTCCCTCTCAGGGAGGCCGAGGCCCATGTGAGAAGGAAGTGAAAGCCGACTCCAGGGTCAGCCACAGCCTCCCTTGCAGTAGATGAGTCCACCTTTAGTTCTCCTCACCCTCCCCCCCAGAGCCCCAGGGGATCACCTGCACCCCTCACCTGTCTTCAGCAGACTCCCCTGTCAGTGTCAGGCAAATCAAGTTGCCCCTGCTGAGGGGCAAGTACTGCCCCTAATAGACCCGTCTCCACGCATTTACTAGGTATCTGGGTTGCGGGGCTGGGCCTGGGAGTGACAGGCACAGGTGTGGGGTCTGCTTGCCTCCCATAACCCCATGGCTGGGATCTGTACAATAAGGTAGAGGGGCTGGGTGTCACAAGTGCCCTCCTAGCTCTGACACTGGAGATGGTGAAACAAGGTGAAAACTTGAGCAGGGGTATGGCCTGTTAGCCAAAGGCACAAACATCTGTTCTCTAACCTCTACTGAGCCACAACACTGGATCCAGGGTCCTGGGCATCACCAGCTACTTCTGCTTCAAAACAGCTCAGAGGGACTCCTCTTTCTCACTCCTGGGCATCAGTTTAGCCTCCTTCTAACTTGGCAGGTGACACCGGATCTACCAACCACACGGGCTTAAAATCTCAGAGGCGACTTTTGCTTCTAGTTTCCTCTCAGCCCTGCCCAGGCAGCCTCAGCCCTGCCGTTTCTACCTCCCTGGCCTTGCTCTCCTCACCTGCCTCCTTCTTTCCACCCCGTGGCTGTGGCCACCCCAGGGCCTGCCTGCTTATGCTCTGACTTGTGCCATCAACTGTTAGCTGACCTCCTTGCCTTTTGCACCCCCTCTGACTATCCCAGACGCAGAGGATGTTGAGACAGAATGAACCATGGCACTGCCCACAAAAGTTAATAGGGCCTGCAGGGGCGGACGCAACCCTCACCAGGCTCCTGACAGGAGTGTGCTGGCTGGCAAGCCGTTAATCGCTGTCCAGAAGCAATGCCCTTACTTGTAGCGTTTGCCATTTTTGTGGTGTAAATTCCCCACCGCGGCTGATTTCGAGCTTCCACAACATCACTGGGGGCAGAACTTGGGAGATGCACAGGAGCACGTGACGTGGGCTTCCCTTGTGCAGACCCAGTGGGTGCTAATGACATCAAGAGCGGAGTAAGAGTATAGTGTAATAGATTAATTACAGCCTGATGAGTTTTGAAAATTACACTTTACTATATAACTTATTTACTTGGATATAATTTAATTTTTAATGATGGCTTTGTCTAACAACTGGCTCTTAAAATACCTGAAGTTTAACAATCAGCTCTTACTGGACAACATGAGTGGACCCCGCACCAAACTGCCTGTCACCCCGGTGGTCTCCGTGTTGACTGAGGTTGTGACAAAGGACCTCATCAGTGTGCACATGGCTTCTTCCTGGGTTCTGACAAGCAGGCTCTGCCTAGTAGGTCCCCTACTGTGGTTTCCTGCTGAGAACCTCGGATCTCCCCAGAGTGGTCCTGCCTTGCAGTTGCCTAGTGCCTTCCCACTCCAATGGCCCCTCCCCGTCGCGGCGTGATGGAAGCACAGCAGCCAAGGCAGCGCCTGCTGTGGGCCCTTGTGGGCACACAGTCCAGGGAGCTCTCCCTATGGGTTCGGAGTTGCCTGACTATCAGCGCCCTCTGCACCCTCTTTGCAGAGCACAAGGCAGGCACCCTGCTCTGGATCTGCGTGCTGGAGTGGCTGGGATGGCCCGTGGCCTGGGCTCTGTCTGACAGCCCTCTTGCTACACAGCGTATACATCATCTGATGTCACTTGACTGCTTCACAGGAACAAAAGAAGTCCTGAGTGCATCAGGGTGACATGCACACCAGGCTGTATGTATTTTGCGAGTGTAGGAAGTGGAAGAGGCAGGGAGGTTACCGAGCAAAAGGAGAGGGGAGAGGGAGAGGTCTGCCCCTCCTTCCACCCCTCCTCCTGCCCATCCTCTTATAAAGCAGTCTCAGGGAAGATGGCTGTGCTGCTCATAGCATCAAAATAGGCCCTAGAGACCTTCAGGCCACCTAAGGAGCTGAGTGGAGTTGATCCTAAAAATAGAAACCACTTACTTATCTCACAAGAAGGAGCGTGTGCATGTGGGAAAGCTGCTCTCTGGTTTAGATCCAGATGGAAGGAAGTGCTAGAGGCATATTCCAGAGTTTGAGAACCTGAGGGAGGGTCCACCCCAGAATCCCAGGACAAAAAAAGCTACCTATGGAAATGGAATACAAAGCAGCACACACTCAATATTCAGTCTTTAACCCACAGTGCTTTCCATTCAGGGGAAGCAAAGCACAGCTAGTTTTGGAAAGCCCCTGGGATCCAATGAAATGCCACTTAAAACCATTCTGTGGTTTTCCGTTATGAGAAGTCCAAGGGCTGGTAGGGTTTATGGCTGGCATGGTACAGATCACTGTGGAAGAATTTTTCTTTGCAATCAGTTGTCCTTTTCTCTGATATACATTTGAAATATTCGGAGTTCAAAGGGGAAAGAATTCCTGGGAGGGAGAAAACCAAATAAACAACATAGCTTTTCTTGAAGTCTGCTCACAGCAATAACACTGGTGCAAGCTCCAATGTGAACTGTCTGATCCTTGGGCCAAGATTCTGGCACTCAACCCATCCCTGCAACCCCCTAAAAGAGTCTCTGAATGCCCAGGCATCCTCAGAAGCCCTTTGCTGCCTGCCCAGACCTTTTCCTGGCCCTCTGCATCTTGTCTCTTTCTCTGCCTCCAAGCTTGAGCAATCTTCATTTTACGGGCCCTTCCCTGATCACCCAGACAAGCTTGTCACTCCTTTTCTCCCTCCCTCCCTCCCTCCCTCCCTCCCTCCCTCCCTCCCTCCCTTCCTTCCTCATGAATGGGTCTTGGATTTTGTCAAATGCTTTTTCTACACCCATTGATATGATCATGTGATTTTTTGTTTTTATGCTGTTGATGTAGTGGATTAATTGATTTTTTAAAATCCTCACTCAAGGAGTGAGGATATTTTTTCCATATATATATATATATATTTTTTTTTTTTTTCAGGGAGTTGAAGGGAGGGAGGAGATGGAGAGAAAGAGAGAGAAACATTGATGTCAGAGAGATGCATCCACTGGTTGCCTCCCTCACATGCCCCTACTGGGGATGGGATTCAAACCCGCAATCCAGGTATGTGCCCTTGAATCAAACCCATGACACAGGCCAACACTCCAAATACTGAGCCACGCTGGCCAGGGTAACCACTCATTTTCTATGCTGCCAGAAAACCTCATTTGTACCTCTAAGGTTGCCCTTACCTCTCTGCTACCATAATCATCATAGCTACTACTGTTTCTGAATACTTACAAGGGGCTAGGCATAGGGCTAAACAGTTTGAGCTATTTATGTGTCTCTGTCTTCTATCCTTGTTCTCTGAGCTTCTTGTTTAATATGCCTAGTCCCCTTGATCTAGTGGCTAACACGCTGGATTTATAGTATGTATCCTATACATATTTGTTAAAAGATATTGTAAGAATCAATTTGTAACCAGATCCTTTAAAAATCAAAGTCATTTCTACTTAATGAAATGGTTTTGTCATCTGTCTTTTGCAAGAAAGTCCTTCTCTCTTCTCAAGGTCCAAGTTCCTGTAATTAATAAATGTAATTCATTTGTAGGACACAAGTTCAGCTCAACTTCTCCTCTCTTCCCCCTGGGGCTGAGTTGGGAGGACTCCGTGGCTGGAACCAGAAGCTATTTCTTGTGCAGCGCAGTCACGTTGATCATGTTCCTGCTGTTGTGAAGCACAACCCCTCACTGGATCTCCCTCATGTGGCTGAGGGGTTAAACTTGGACAATCAGAAGACAATGTTTGTATACCATGTATGTGAATGTCACAGAGTGTCGTTAATAGGCTCAGAGTGGAGAGCTCCAACTTCAACATGAGATTTATAAGCAGTTGCTTCTGTGCATCCTCATACCCTTGGTGGATGGTATGACCTCTTGCTTCTTAACTAATATCAACCCTTGTTCACTCCTTTTAAAGCCCCAAGTAACTCTGTCTTAAAAAAAAATCTAGTTCACTCTACTAACAGTTTTCATTATTTTCTGGAGGCGGATTGGTTTCCACAGTGATGCTGGGCTGGGTGCAGGCAATTCACTCTGACCTCACTAAGGGGTGTGTCCGGGAGTCTATCTTGGATCTCAAACAGGAGTTGTGTCCCCTACCCCCTTCCGTCTCCTCCCTGTGCTTCAATGCAGAAGAAAGTTGAGAAAGGAATGGATGAGATGAAGTGATGTGAAGTGAAGGAACTCAAGTTTCTCTTCTCCCCCTTATAGATCTTTTCACAAAATACACATGTGATTATTCCCATCAACATGGAAAGAGAGAGGGAGAGAGAGAGAGAGAGATTGCCCTATTTCTCTTCTGCTCCCCTTAGAACACAGCTGCTAAGCGAGTGGTCTGCATTTGTTGTCTCTTTGGTATGTGACATGACGAGAATGCTATCCCACCCCTTCCACTGTTGGGTTGTAGAAACTCCATAATTATATGGTTAATACAGCCAATGCATTTTGATTAGCTGGACACTGTGGCATCAATGGTTGGGTTTTCTGAGTTGTCTATAGCCAACCTTGGTATTTATCAACTTAGTACACTTTAGAATTTATAGAGCACTCTGGTCTTCTCGCTCTGCTAGGCATGGAGGATCCGAGATGAATGACATATCTTGCTGTGTCTTGGGAGTTTCTGGGTTAGGACCTCAGAACTGGGGGAGGCAGGCAAAGACTGTGACTCAGGAAATTCACTTTATAGAATCCTCGGTAGGATTCAGGGAGAGCTAAGTTTAGACCTGTGTTCACATAGACATCGAAACTCTTCCTCAGCAAGTCCCCAGGAACTAATTCAATTCAGGAATTCAGGGTTGGCCTGTAGGATGAGATGGGATTTATGCTTTCAGCCCAGGAGCCCCTTTTCCTAGCCAGAGACCTCATTGCAGTTCATAGGCCCATGATCCTTCCTAAGAGGGCTTTTAAAAATTGAGGTACAACCAATATATAGTAACATGAAAGATCTGAAGCTTTCAGTTTGGAGAATTTTGATAATTATATATGCTGTGTAACCACCACTGGAAACAAAATATAGATCATTTTCAGTCTCCAAGAGTTCCTCATGCCCCTCTCCAATCATTCACCTAACAACCGAATTCTTACTTTTGTCTCTCTAGATTAGTTTAACTATTCTAGATTTAATATAAATAAAACCATAAAGTATGTACCATGTTGTGTCTAGCTTCTTAAAATTTTAAGATTTATCCATGTGGATTATTATATCAGTATGTCAACTGATGGTAATTGGTGTTAATTGGATACCCACAGGAATCCCCAATATGGTGTGTGGTGAAGAAGCAAACTTTATTCAGTGCAAACAACTCAACTGTGATACAGCATGGCTATTAGGAGGCCCTGGGGCCAGGTCCCTCTCCAGTTAGACAGTCCTGTTCTGCTCTTTGATGGTCTGGGCCTCTTTGCTCCACCCTGCACTGGTCTGCTGTGCTCTGGTCTGGCTTGCTCTGCTCCAGAGAAATAGATATCTTTAGTGTTTCAGCTCTAGCCCTCCAGCCAGGGAAATGCAGTCTGTAGTCTTCAGTGGAAAAGGAAAGTGTACTCCCTGAGTCAGAGGGGACTTATAGGCACAATTCCCACCCCTTGTCTCTGATTGGTTTATTCTCTTGTAAATGAGGATTCCAAATCCTTGCAGTTTGATTGGTCCAAAAGGTACTGTACTGATTGGTCATAATGAAGCTGCTCTGATTGGTTGGTGAAGAAGTTGAGGGAATGTAGCTGTAATAGGCAGTTAGAGAAAGAGGAGCAGAGCAAGGACGATGGGCCAGGTACAGAAGGTCACCAGGGTAGAAAGCCCAGGTACCTACCAAGGGGGAAAACTGGGAAAATAAGGGCCTTGCCCCAGGGTAATCTCTCCTCCCCTAGCATGTCACTGGTCATGTGGGTTGGACCCCATATTGATGCTCAGGCGTTTAGACCCCCTGACCTTTTCCTCCCTAAAGATAACATGGAGGCCTCAGTTGTATTTCAGCTCCAGGCCCAGAAAAGCAGCAAAACCAAACAAGTGATGCTGTGGCTGCCTCAGGACCAACTCCATTGACTAAGACCTGGTGCTGACCAATCAGTGGAGACCAAGACCCTGAAAGGACACACCTGAAAAGCTGATGAATATTCTATTGAGATCCTTCCCTGAGAGCTCCCCTAAGATTCCCAACTTGCAAGAGAGAGATAAACACCATCAAAGCAAAGGACCCAGTGAGAGCTCTCTTTCTGTGGAGCACAACCTTGCTGTTCCCTTCCCCCACAGACATGCGTCTCCTAAACTCTAAGGGACCCCAGAGACTTGCAGCCAGGGGAGCCATGGACAGCAGCACCAAGGCTCTCTTTTCTCTGACTTCCCAGTGAACCAAAGCAGCCCAGCTGAGGCTCTCCTGTTGCTGCTTCTATGCCCTTCCTTGTTTCACTGTCCTGACTGTGCATTTGTTGCGACCAATAAATTCTTGCTTTCTTTGCTGCCCTTTGTTTCTTAACTGAACTCTTTTCTTCAAGAAGACAAGAACCAAGGTCTATTCATCTCACCAGTAACATGGCTGCACAGCTCTGACTGAGTGAAGAAAAGCTCAGTCCTATTTTTGAGATAGGAGTCCAGGAACTCCCTTATAAGGGCTGGCTCAGATGGCAGGAGCAGTGCAGGCAGCTCTGTGAAGTGCAGTTTGCTTGAGAGCCCCCAGTGTAGAAATGGCTGCTAGGCTCTGCTTTTTAAAAATACTTATTTATTTAAAATCCTCACTGAGGATATGTTTATTTTATTTTACTTTTTAAATTGTTGACAGTATTACATATGTCCCCATTTGCCGCAGGAGCCCTTTCTAAGTAGGTATCTTGTTTCTCAGGGACCACAAGTAGTTCATTCCTTTTTATTACATCACAATTTCTTTACCTATTCAATTATTATTTCCAGGTCTTTTTTTTGGAGAAAAAGGAAAAGGAGAAAGCTGCCATGAACACTCAGGTACAATTCTCTTTTGTGGACGTAGGTTTTTATTTCTTGTAGTAAATACTTAGGAGTGGAATTGCTGGGTCATAGGTTAGATGAATGTTTAACTTCATAGAAACTAACAAACAATTCTTTTTAGTGTGTTTGCCAATCGACACTCCCATCAGCTGTGAGTGAGAGCTCTGGCTGGTCCTGATTTTTAGCAACACTAGTGGGTATGAAATAGAATCTAATGTGTGTGGAGAGTTTTAAACTCACACTTGTTTGCCACTTTCACACTCTTCTGGATGCACGCAGCCTACCTGCTAGGTACTTGGGGGGTGGGGGCTGGGGGTGGTCTTGGGATGTTTATGGACCAGGAACCCAATGTTCAAGGTGCATGAGTGCCTCACTCAGCCAGTCACGTGATGTATGGCGGTGCCAGCATTTCAGCCTGGCTCTGGTTGTGGTATAATAAGAAATAGATATTTGGTCTTTGTCCCTGGTTACTGGTAGAGTGGTCCTAAAACCCGTGGAATTTCCTGAGTGATGGGAGTCTCTTTTATTACTCATAAGGAGTCCCTTTACCAGGGATGGAGAATGTCCGGCCAAAGGCCTGAGAAATCATTTGGTCGGGCCCTGCCAAGGCATTAGCGGTAAGTTAATGAAATGTTTGACCAAATACAGCAGACTTAATTTTTAAGTTGATAATTTTGTATGGCCTGTGAATGATGTTATAAATATCCAAATAGCCCTTGGCAGAAAAAAGGTTCTCCACCTCTGATTTAGACCATAGCTGAGTTTATGCTAATGGGGTAGTTCTTGGTAGGCCCCTAGATAGCTTCAGGATGGAGAGCTGGTTGCTGGAGGAACCAACCACAGGATTAGAGGATTAGGACTTTCAGCCACACCCCTTGACCTCCTGGGAGGAGAGAGGGACTTAAGATTGACTTCTATCACCAATGACCATAATTTAATGTCATGTCTACCTTAAAAACAACAACAACAACAACAAAAACTTGTGTAAAAACTCAGAAACAATAAGGCGATCAGAACTTCCGGTTGGTGAACATGTCCAAGTGCGGGAAGGTGGCACCAGAAGAGGGCGTGGAAGCTCTGCACATCCTACTCTATACCTAGCCTTACGCACTTCTTCCATTTGGCTATTTATTTATAGTCTTTATACCAAAACTACACTTCTTAGTAGAGTTGCTTTCCCAAGTTCTGTGAATCTTTTTAGCAAATTATCAAACCTGAGGGGAAATTATGGGTACCCTAAATTTTTGGTCGGATGGACAGCAGTGAAGGTTGTTTGGGAGCTTTATTTGCAGCTGGTATCTGAATTGGGACAGAGCCCTCAGCCTCTCGAGTCTGCTTTAGCTCCAGGTAGTTAGGATCAGAAATGAATTGTGCTGTTGGCCCCCTAGTTGGTGTTGAAGAATTAAAAATCTTGAGATGGAACTAGGTATGTGACACCAGTAAAAATTACAGATGCTGATTCTTAGCTACCCTCTCCCACTTCCCCTCTGTTTTCTGCACATAATTCTCAGTTGTCCTTTAAATGGCAGCACCTGCAAGAGTTAGGACTGAAGAATGACAAGAGAGCCTTCCTCTGAGCCGTCGGAAATGTGCTGATGCCTGTCTTAAAATGGCAGGCTCATTTGTTTGTTTCCCTTGCCTGAGGAGACATATAAAAAATAATGTTAAAGAGTGATATTAAAGAGTTTATTCCTGTGTTTTCTCTAGTTTTATGGCATCAGGTCTTACATTTAAACCTTAGATCCATTTTGAGTTTATTTTTTGTATATGATGCAAGAAAGTGGGTCTAGTTTTGTGTTTTTTTTTCATGTATCTGTCCAATTTACCAACACCATTTGTTGAAGAAGACTGTCTTTAGCCCATTACATATCCTTGCCATCTTTGTCATAGATTAATTGAACAGATAGGCATGGGTTTAGTTATGGGCTCTCTATTACATTGATCTATGTGTCTGCATTTATGCTAGTACCATGATGTTTTGATTACTATAGCCTTGTAGTATAGTTTGATATTAGGTAATATGATGCTTCAAACTTTGTTCTTCTTAAGATTGCTGTCGCTATTTGGAGTCTTTTGTGGTTCCATATAGATTTTAGGATTATTTGTTCTATGCACTTCTTCCATTTGGCTATTTATTTATAGTCTTTATATTAAAACTATACTTCTTAGTAGAGTTGCTTTCCCGAGTTCTGTGAACCTTTTTAGCAAATTATCAAACATGAGGGGGAATTATGGGTACCCTAAATTTTTGGTCAGATGGACAGCAGTGAAGGTTGTTTGGGGGCTCTATTTGCAGCTAGTTCTGTGGAAAATTCCATTGGTATTTTAATAAGGATTACATTAAACCTGTAGATTGTTTTGGATAGTGTGGACATAGTGAAAAAGATTCAGGGAATAAGAAATACAAATTGGCAATTATAAAAATAATCATAGGGACATAAAGTACAGCATAGGGCATATAGTAATATTGCAATAACTATGTATGATGTCAGACAGGTACTAGACTTATTGGGGTGATCACTTCATAAGTTGTATAAATGTCTAATCATGATATGTTGTACATCTGAAACTAATATAATATTGTATGTCAACTGTAATTGAAAAATACATTTTAAAAACAGTAAAACCAAAGACTCCCCACCCCGGCAGTCTCATGACATGAGTGTCCATCTCCAGGGATTTGCCAGACACTATTTATCAAGCTTCTAGAGACAGACTCTTACAAAGACTGGCTTCTAGAATGTGGCACAAAGCAAGGGGGGAAGCAGACAACCTAAACTGTCCCTGTGAGCTGAGGGAGAAGACACGGAGAAGTCTTGCAAGAAGACCTCAATGGAGATGGGAATGCTACCAATGAGCAAAACTAAATGGCCCTGAAGTGATAATGTTGGAATATTTTATGAGTTTTTTTCTATTTTATGCATTTTATAGTACTAACAACAGGAAGGAGGGACATTTATACATTTCTCTTCATTATTATTTATACATAATAAAATATTCATTAATATTTTCGGAACTGATGTTTTCGCAGAGTGTGCAGGACTTCCTCTCTCGGACTGAGCCTGGAGTCTATTGCAGTTTCAACTGTGAAGCTGACTTTATTGTGAGAGCATCTGGTCAATAACCCAAATGGTTGAGGTGACCCTTCCCATGATCTACCCACAAAAGCAGCTGCATTGAGACTACACGGGTATATGAGCATCTATTGAGAACCATGAACTTCCAGTTCCATAGATTTTGCAAGAAGCTACCCTCTACCTCATCTGTTTTCACCACTTGCTGGCAGATGAGAAGTTGACCCCTGGATTGGGAAAGTGCGTGTGTAAGTCCTGCTGGTGGCTGAGAGCAGTGGGAGGAGAACTCCTTCTATTTGGGTTTTTGCTGCTTTGCGGGATGCAGGTTGTGGGGCCTTAGGGAAATAAAAGCTACAATTTATTGAGCATTTACCACATGTCAGTGCTTTCTCAATGTTTTATGTGCATCCCAGCCCTCAGGACAAAATGACACTGAGCCTGGGAAAGGCAAAGTCAATTTTCCAAAGTCCAAGGTCTCGCAAGTGGGCATTGGCCATGTGGACAGGGTGCGGACGGTACAGCAGCCCAGTGTAGGAAACACCGCCCTCTGGTTTAGGTCGTCTCACTTTCCTTGTTGTCCAGATGATGCCTTGGTTTGGGGTCTTCCCAGCCTCAGTATTCCAGAACCCATTGGCAGCTCTTAGGCTGTTCATGCTCCTAAGGCTGGTCTCTGCTCACCTAAGGACCATGTCCCCATTGTCCTTGTGGAGGATGCTCAGGCTGCGTCCTGAATTACATTCATCCATTTTCTCATGGTTTCCCTATAGTTCTGAAAATGAGACACCACAACAAAACACTACAGTTCTCGGGGTGACAACACTCAATTATGCCTTTTATTTTTATATTTTTTTACAAGTATCAAAGATATTTTTTAATGGTTGATAATTAACTGCTACAAAATATGAAACAAAATACATTTACTGGATTGTTTTTCTGAGTGCAGTGGCCCTTTGGCTCCCAAAATGAGGATTCCCCATAAATAAGTTACAAAGCAATTCATGTAGTGGTTATTTTAGGCCAATACCTTTCCCCCCCTTCTTACCCCCACCCCGTCAGTGGCACCTTATTATTAAAAACAATAGGTACCTGGGATTTGTACCCCAGATCAAGACATCATTTGGGCAATTTCAAATGATGTACAGCTCCTCATGTAAAAAAGATGTTCTGTGGTCACAATTACTTCAAAAAGTAATTATATTCAAATAACCTGGCAGATTATGTTTTAGCAATTACAGAACCATGATTCTGACACATGGCAATTTTACAAGTTAGACAAATGTGAAATTCTAAAAGATGTGAACAGCTGCTCTTCTGTTTAAGTTTAGAGTGCTGGACAATTTCGGTAATGACATAATTTTTTTCAGTTAACATAACTGGCCCACAATACAGCATATAGGTCGTAAAGTACAAATCCATGGAAGGTAATATCTTCACTAAGTTACAAAACTTTGGCAAACCAATACAGTACTCTTTCATAGAATAAAGATGCAATTATATATTACTTAAGTGATAATTTTAACTCCAAAAATGTCATTTAAGTACCAAATTAAAATACTGTGGTTTTTAATGGTGGTTTATAGCAAGCAGAGCATGTTATTTTATACAAATTTATATATTTTAAAACTATACAATTTCTCCTTTGAAAGTGAGTTCCTCTTGAAGTTTCCCACAGCAGAGCAATTGTGTCTATTTGGAGGTGGCTCTGCTTTGTCCTGGGGTTGGTCCAAAGCCAGGTAGAGTTCCAATGCATGAAAAGCTTTAAAATTCAACCTGAAGGAGACTAAGTATACTAACACCAATTTCTAAGTACCTTTCAAAAATTGTTAAATTCTCACACAACTATGGAATCTTCAAAACCAGAGTCATTTCAAACAACACTAATAATTTCAGATGTTCCCTTTTATTTAGAAACACCATACCTCCTTGTTTTGATCAAGTCACATACCCTTTCTTCGGCTTATTAAAAAAAAATTCTACCTAAAATACAGTTTTTTAAAGTATTTTTTAAATAACAATAAATATAATGCCAGTTAGTAGAGATCTGGGGGACTGAGTGTTGTATACCAACTTTCATCATTTCTCTACATATGCTGCTGCCATTGGCGTCCTTATGCTTCCTCTTGCTGAATCCGTCATTTCTTCAATCTCAGCATCTAATGATGTATTACCCATTCCATTGCTTCTTGGCCTTTTCTAGCATTTGAAGATATCGTGCTTACCATCAGCCCTTCCAGGTAACTACTGAGGCTGACTCCTTTCACAGTGATGATGGCCTCTTGAGTCAAAACAGTTCTTTCTGGGTCCTGAGGATGTGGTTTATATATAAGTCTCTCATCTATTGAAACCATATTTGTAAATGAAATATTAGTGGATTTAAGTTCCATTGTTTTCTCTACAGGATCAACTACAGAATGTTCTTGCACATATGTTTTGGTTCTTGCCGCACCAATCAGAGCTTTCACAATGGAAGGTAGTCCCCACTCTGTGCTCCACAGTCTATGGCTGTGCAATTTTCCAGAATGATCTACATGTCTGTCCAATACATCGACATCAACCACGCTTGGGTTCATAGGGTTTGGATATTTCTGCATTGTGGCTGTTGTAACAGTTTCCCATGGGTGGTCAAAGATGTGCTCCGAAGTCCAAATCTTCATGGTGCTGGTGGCCTTCGCTGTGTCCCGGCGGCACAGAGAGGCAAAGAGGCCACACAGGCCCCCGCCCTGCCCCCTCCAATTATGCCTTTTATTCACCTCGAGTGTCTGCAGCTTTACCTTGGTCTAGTCCAGTGGTCGGCAAACTCATTAGTCAACAAAGCCAAATATCAACAGTACAACGATTGAAATTTCTTTTGAGAGCCAAATTTTTTAAACTTAAACTTCTTCTAATGCCACTTCTTCAAAATAGACTCGCCCAGGCCATGGTATTTTGTGGAAGAGCCACACTCAAGGGGCCAAAGACCCACATGTGGCTCGTGAGCTGCAGTTTGCCGACCACTGGTCTAGTCCATGGTTCTGTTTCCCAGTGGCTGAAGGAAGAGGTGCCATCTGTTCTGTTGCTTGCTCTGTGACTTCCACAGAGCCTCCTTGCCATGCATGGGCCTGGGAAGTCTCTGAGTCTCAGAAGAACATCCCTGGCCCTCTATGAACCCTCTTGGCTGTCCTAAACCCTTTCTGTTCACAGTTCCATTCCAGGGACCAGCACAAACCTGCCTTTAACAGCTTGGATTTAAATCTGAAAATCTGGAGAGGAAAATATTGGACCCACAAGGGCTTGGAAGCAAGAGCAAGTACTGGGTGAGGCTTTCGAATTTGGTTAAGAGGATGAAGTATTCTCTGCTACGTGGCTCAAAGTAGGCCACACCCAATAAAATGCACCTGTGTCAGGGCCCTTGACTTCCTCCTCTTCATCTCTGCAGCCTTGATCCTGATCTAAAGTGGCCCAACCTCACCCATGGCCTGCTTTGCCTACAATATCAATCTGTATGCCCATGAGCAGTCAATAAGCCCTCTCACACTCATGATTTCCCCCGATGCAGGAATGAGGAAGCTGTTCTCTCCCCATTCTTCAGATGGGCAGACTGACACTTAGAAATAGTAAGTGGCTTGCCTTTGAGGACACAGGATGGTGGAGAGCCTGCCTGAGGCCAGGCTTTCAGACTTCCCCATGAGGGTTTCTGTCTCTGCCCCATAGTTCCCAACTGGGGACTTGCTCTCCAGAAGACCAGGCAGGAGCATCTCCTTACCGTCCTTGGGCAATAATCTGTTTTTGGGGTGATTTCCAGAAGCTGCTGCCTCCTGGATGACCTTCCCCGGATGTTCCACAGGTATATTAGTCCTTCTGTGCCCATAACCGGTCATGTCATTTCACTCTCCCACACCTGCTCCCTTGGCCAGGGCCCCATCTTCTGTCCAACACCCCACCAGAGGCCTGGTGGTGGGCTCATCTGCCACATTTGATTCTAGTGTCTTTGCTTTCTCATTAGCTCACTAATCCTCTTCTCTGCACACTCACTGCTCCTGCCTTGGCTCAGGAACTAGTCATTTCTCACCGTGACAGCTGGGATAGTCTCAGGTAGCGTTCCCTGTGGCCAGTGTCCCCTCTCTCTGTTTACTGGGTGCCTTGTCCTCTTTAGCTCATGCAGTTCTTTCTTTGGAAGCAACAGGGGTCTAATCTGGTAACTTAAACAGGAGAGGATGCATTGGAGGGATGTGAATTGGCCCATGGGATTGAAGGGAGGGCTGAAGAACAAGGATCAGAGTAGGCAGATGTCTAGGGTCTCACTAAGAGAACAAACTCGCCTCTCCTACTTTATTTTTGTAAATCAAATGCCATTACAGTTGACAGATGTGTGATAGTTGTCTAGCTGCAAGGAGCAGGGTCTGGTTGAGGACGAGACTTCCCAGGGTTCTGTGAAGAATTTGGGAGTAAGGGAATTAGGTGATGGGCAGTGTTTGGGAGTAAAATGAAATCAAAGCTTGGAAGGCCATGCAAACAGTCATCAAAGGAAGAAATAAGGCAAGGGGAGAGAGGAAGGGAGAAAGGGAGAGAAGAGGCAAAAAAGGAAGAGAGGAAAATAAATACAAAAAGAAGGAAAGAAGGAAGGAGGGAGAAAGAGGAGATTTGAGATCTGAGGTAGTGGCAGTGGCTAGAATCTAGGAAGACCAGACAGGAGTTAGCCAGAAGGTTTGGAGCAGAGGGTGGAAGGTGGCTCCTGGGGAAATTCTTGAGCTGTGCTAGTGGCCGCTGGAGCTTTGGGTGAAAGCTTTGTGGCCAGTGTGAGCAGAGAGCGATTCTCTACGAACACACCCCAGAGGTGCTCTGAGCATCGGGAGAGCAATGAGCCACAGGCCTGTCCTCAGTGTCTGTAAATGGCAGGGGCCTGAGACAGGCTAGGGAATTGGAGACAACCAGGAATAGGAGGGGATGCAAACAGCTAAGGCTAGTGGTGTCAGGCTGTTCCAGGTCCTCTGCAAGGTGGATGTCACTGTGCCCCTCACTGATTCAGACTCAGAGAGATTGAGAGGCTTTATCAATATCACAGCTAGAAAGTGACCCAGCTGGAAAGAGGCAGCACTGAGATCTGAACATAGGTCTGTCTGCTTACAAAGCACCGGTGTTTTTCCCTGTCTGGTGTGGCTCAGTTGGTTGGGCATCATCCTGTGCACTGAAAGGTTGATGTTTCAATTCCTGATCAAGGTACATGCCCAGATTGTGAGTTCAATCCCCAGTAGGGGGCGTGTAGGAGGCAGCCGATTGGTGTTCGGCTCTCACATTGATGTTTCTCTCTCTCCCTCTCTTTTCCTCTCTCTCTAATACTCAATAAAAAATTAAAAACAACAAACCAAATAAAAAGAAAGCACATGTGTTTTGTTCATACTACATATGTGGACTCTGAATATGGATCCCAGATTTAAGGCTCTGGGGGCCTGGGGAGTGGGGGGAGAGCTTGGAACTTCTTCGGTAAGGAGGTGTTTGTGGTGGGCAGAGGTGCTGCTGCCTCAAGGCAACTTTTCCACCTGGGCCAGGTGCACCCAGATCCCTCCTGGGACAACTCATCACTCAGCTGGGTGGAGAGCACAGGGCCCTTTCCCACCCCCCACACTGGCCTTTCAATGTCACCATGTGTTCCCTCCCAGGTTGCCAGCACACTCCCCACTGATTGCTCCAGGGCCTTGCGAATAGGTCCTGTGACCTGGCTGTTTTCTCAACCTGGTCACAAGGGGCTGTTTTGTTTTGTTTTCCATCACTGCGATTTACCCAAACCTTGCCACGCAGCATCGGATTTTGGCCTTCAAACACCCTTGTTTAATTTAATTTGCAGGCCTGCCTCCATTTGTCATATCTTTCAATATGCCATCTGGCAATCCTGTAACCATTCTGCAAGACAAAGCATACTATGGCTTGGAATTCTTTGCTGTCTCCTAATTAGTGGATTGAATACAAATGAGCCATTAGATCAAGTGAAAATGCCAAGTTCAGATGGGTCTGTTTTCATCGATATATTTCCTAGATCTTGGCCCAGCCCCGAGAATAAACATTTGAAAATGATGCAGCTACTTTGTTTGCTGTGGTCAGATTGAGTACCAGCCTCTCAAGAGTGACAGTTCTGCCTTCACTGTGGGTTGCTGAATGCTCTGATTTGCCTGTTGCTCTGATTAATGAGAAGATCGATAGCTTCTTCATTTTAGAAGGAGAGTGGGAACTGCTAGCTTCCCACTTGCCTTTGAATATGGAAATGACACTGGACCTGGTGGCATGGAGCATTGTCACTCCCGCTGCAGTGTAGGAACTTCCCCAGTGGTCTCTGCTTCATGCAGGAGTGCAGTAGCTCTGAGGACTAGCATGAGAGCTGTGAGCCTCCTGGTCACTCACTGGAGGAGGGGAAGGGCAGCCTGGAGCAGAGGCCTTTCTACTTGGGAGATACCTGTGAGCTGTGATGGGCAGAGTTGTGACCGAGCTTTCAGACCCTGTGCCACACTGGCAGGGTGGGGGACTTTAGAGGAGTAAAAGGACACAGCACCCTCTGCAGGTAGGGCTGTTTGCTCCACTGGCCCAAACTGTGACAGCGTCTCCACAAATGCAGGAGTTGTTGGTATTTCATGCTCTTCCACGTTTACCTGGGCCCACCAGTGTGTGGCATAAGTCCTGCCCAGTGCATTCTCGCTCTTGTTTCACAATCCCCTTACTTGAAGGGAGTAACAAGAACTGGTGATGAATACTGAGAGTTTGTCAGGCACCACCCTGACTGGGAGGATAGGCCGCCTTTCATAAAGGTGCGGTCTTAGGTTTCATTTCCAGGCCAGGGCTCTGGCCCAGCGCCCACTGATTTCATCTCCCCTCCTGGCCCCTCAGCAGGTACCTCGATGTTTGGTCCTTCACATTCTAAGGGTCCACAGACCACGGCTAGAGCTCCTGGTTTCCACCCCCTTTCACACCCCAGATCTCTCCCCTCTCACCTTCCCGCAACTGAATTACCTTTGCAAACACTGGCCTCTGGGGATGTGCTCTTGAGGCACATGGAGAAACCAAAGTGTGTTATTCTATAGCGCTGGTCCGCCCACCCCCAGCCCATTACCTCGCTGAACATGCCACTACGCAGGGGATGGCTTTGTTTGCATGCAACAGTCCAGAAGCACAGGAGAAGCCCACCATCTTCTCAGTACCATTCTCTTCATTCATCAGCATGCATGGTCACCCTGGATGCTGGAGAGCAGGGTTCATGAGACAAAGCTACTCTCCAGCAAGGCAGGGCTGGGTCTAGTTAGCTGCAATATATGGGTGTGTATACACCTGTGTGTAAGGATAACATGCACTTATGTCTGTGTGGGGACCTGTTGCCCACAAACGTGACTATGGTGCAGGCTTGGAAGTCCGTGTCATTCTCATCTCGCTTAGGCAGGTGACCCAGGGCTTTCTCATCGGTGAAACGGCTCCCAGCTCCCTGCATCTGCTCTCACTGGACACGGGATCCTTAGAGTTACTCTGCATAGGAAGGGGCCTCTCCGTCCAGTATTGAACTCTGAGAGGGCCATGGTCTCCACTGTGCTTACTGACTAGGTGACCATGTTGGAAATGATACAGTACATAGCAATGCCAAGGACGGTTTATATACCAATACTGTGCCTACATGTATGTATATAGGAGTCCTTGCTTTTACTCTAAAGCACACTGATCACCAGGCGTTGCCTGGGCTGCTTGGTTAAGGACAAGTCTCAGGGCTGTGATGAATCAATAGAATTGCAGTTCCAACTCCAGAAGCATTTCTGATTAGCACAGACTTTAGGTCTTGGCGGGCCAGCAGGTGGGGAACACAACGCACAACGGAGGCCCCACAGGACTGCTTCACTGCCGTTGGCCTCCATGGCCTTCTCCTCACCCCCTCTCACAGGCCGCAGCCATCTTCCCGCCTTTCCCCCAAAGTGCCGCCCAGGCCCCTTTCAGGACTACTCCCTGCCCCTCGGAGCTTTCCGTGGTCCCTGGCTGTACACCAGGGGTCACTCAGAAGCCTGCTTCCCCTCGCACTTCCAAGGTGAGTAGGGGCAGGTTATGAACACTGTATGCCCTATTTTTATCTTTGTGATGTACACTAGGAAACCATTCAAGTTGGACCTGAAGCTTTCTTTGGACTGCACGTCCTGTCGTATTGCACAGCGTGGGAGTTGCACCTTAATAACCACTCCAAAAGGGTCCCTGCGGGATATACAGGAACAGGGATTTCAGCCTCAGTTACAGAGGAGGAAACAAAGGTTCAGAGGGGTGATTTCACTTGCCCAATCACAGGGCCCTCAAAGGGCTTGGTCCGAAACCTATGTTTTCTGGTGTCACATGGAAGACTATGGCCACTAGCTGCCCAGAAGCAGGAACCAAGCCTCAGTGTTGACCTTTGGGTCGTGTGTGGGACAGTGGGAATCACACCTCACAGGGAATACATGGAGTTTTGTTTTGCTGCACAAGCTGGCGGTATTTCTAGCAGGAATGCTCACTAAGGGATAATGAAGGTGGGTTGAGAGTGTGGGGAGGGGGGCAGAGCTGCCTTTGGGACTTAGACTGGGTGACCCCATCTCACTTGTGCTCTCTGAGCCCACCCAAATGACACTGCTGTCCAGCCACCCAGGTAGGGCCTCACTAGGGCTTCTGGCCCCTCAGCCCCCAAAGCTGCTTTTCTTGATGGAATGCAAACCATTTCCTGCCCGGGGTCCTGCTGAGGCTTGGCAGGATTACATGTGACATTCAGTTCCAGATTAATCCACGTTTGAACAGTTCTGCTGAGGGCGCAAAGCCTTACTTACTTATTTATTTATTTTTCTGAAACCCTGGAACAGCTTTAAGGACATGGTTTTGGATTTCTGTACACAAGATACATGAGCAAGATTCATTTCATTTTTATAATGCATATCCTTAATAATTATAATAAAATGGCATCTAACATTTAAGGTTTATTTAGACTTTTAGGCTTTATCCCAGGAATCTGGGCTGAAATTTAGGGCTTCAGTGTGAGAGGGAGGACGTGACTCACCTGCTCTCCGAGTCCTCGCTACGAAATTCCCACTGAGGGTCCTCAGCTTGGACTCCCTGTTCCCAGGAGCTTCCCACCTCACAGAGAAGCCCGTTCCCTCCAACATCACAATCTGAATGTCTGTCCTGAACGGAAGCAAGACCACAAAACCTGTGAAAGAGTTACAGGTCGGGAGGGACTCGAGCCAGCTCTCTTTCTATGGATATGAAAACAGCTGCGGCTTTGGTCAGTTCTACAAACTGTGCGATCCATGACCTTGCCAAGCCCAGGCGTCCCAACTCCAAGTGCCCTCCCACTGTGCTTGAGCCCGGTCCAGGCTGATGAGTAGTGACATGCCTCTATCGCTTTGAAATGTTAATTAAATCAATTTAAATGGATTACATTATTAATTGATACATTTATTAAAGGTATGTGATTACAACTTGTTAATGTAATATTATGGGGGCCCAGGGGCTGAATGGACATTTTTCAAGGGGTTAAAAGAAAGTCTTTATTAAAAACTGAAATGTTGGAACAAATTTCAAATGATTATACAGAGAATGCAGATCAGAAATGAATTCCATGATGACTATTCATGATGCTTCAGTGTCGTCACTTAGATCCAAGGAGCCATCCCAGTAAGCATCAGGGGTTCTCCCACTGCGGTGCCTGGACCAGCGGTCAGCATCACCGGCAATTGTTCCAAAGGCAGCCCTGCTCTGGTGACTCAGCAGCTCAGGGATGGCCCCTGCAGCCTGTGCTTCTGCAAGCCCTCTGGGGTCCTCCCATCCATGCTTCAATGTGAGACTTACTGCTGTACAGAATATTGTCTTCTGGGTCCATGTGATGTGTATGGATAATTTTGTCTGTCTACCTGGCTAGCCCTGGTGCCCAGTTTATGGGTCAGTCTAGATGTTGCTGTGAAGGCAGTTTATTTTAGATGTAAATAAGTAGACTTTGGGTAAAGCATAGCCCTCATCCAATCAGCTCAAGGGCTTAAGAGAAGAGCCTGATTTCCCCTGGGGAGAAAGGAAGTCTGCCTCCAGACTGTCCTGGAAGTCAAGACCAAGACATCAGCTCCTGCTGGGAGTGCCATTCTGCCAGCCTGCCCTGCATACTTCAGACTTGCCCACTCCCACAGCTATGGGAATCAATTCTCTAATCTCTCTCTCTCTCTCTCCCTCTCCCTCTCTAGCCTACTGGCTCTGTTTCTCTGGACAACTCTAACTAATACAAACAGCATTAGAATCCTCTTTCTTTACTTTTTCTCACTTAGCCCACACTTACCCGCACAATCCTTCTTAGTGCAAGACAGCTACTGTCATCAGGCAGGAGTTAAAACAGGACTTAAAGTATTAACTAGGAGCTTAACATTTTGTAGGTTTACCTGATTTACTGCATCTATGTATAAGTTTTTTTATAGACCTGAACTTTCATTTCTCTGGAGTAAAATACCTAGAAACAGAACGGCTGGGTCATATAATAGGCAAATGTTTAACTTTTTAGGAAACTACCACAATGTTTCCAATGTGATTGCATCATTTCACATTCCCTCTGGCCTTGTAAGAGTGCCAGTGTTTCCACACCCTCTCCCACATTCAGAATGATTAGGCTTTTCTATTTCTGTGATTCAAATAGGTGCATAGTAGTGTTTCATTATGGCTTTAATTTGGATTCCCATAGTGACTAATGGTGTTGAATATGTTTTTATGTGCTTATTCATCACCTGTATACTGTATGGTGATGTGTGTTACAAATCTTTTGCCCACTTAAAAATTGGCTTGTTTGCTTTCTCATTATTAAGTTTTGAGAGTTCTTTATCGATTCTGTATACAAGCCCTTTTTAGATACATAATTTGAAAATATTTCCTCCTACTCTGAGGCTTGCCTTTTCATTCTCATTGTAGTGTTTGAAAAAGAGAAGCTTTAATTTTGACGAAGTCTAATTTATCATTTTGCTCTTTGGGTGAGTCATGTTTTTGGTATCACAGCTAAGAAATTTTTGCCTAACCCAAAGGCCACAAATGGTTTTTCCTATATTTTCTTCTAGAAATTTCTTAGTTTTACTTTGAGTTAATTTTGGCAGCTGGTGCAGAGTATGCGTTAGAATTTCTTGTTGTTCTTAAGAATACCAAATGGTTTCAGTGTCATTTGTGAATAGACTGCTTTTCTGACATTGATTTGCCATTCTTTGCACCTTTGTCAAACTCCGGTTTTTCAGTGCAGGTTTATCTTTGGATGCTTCATTCTCTTCCACTTAACTATTTTTATATTTTTGTCCAAATACTACATTATTTTGATTATTGTAGTTTTATAATAATTCTTGAAATCATACAGTGTTAATTCTTTAAATTTGTTCTTCCTTTTCAAATTTTTGTTTAGATGGATCTGAATTTTAGAAGCAGTGTCTCAGTTTTGACCAAAAAAAAAAAAAATCCTGCCTTTTGGGTTTACATTGGGATTGAGATTATACTGAATATAGAGAAGAATTTGTAGAGAACTGACATCTTAGTGGTATTACATTCTGACTCATTAATGCAACATATCTCTCTATTTTTTGAGTTCTTTTAAAACTTTTCTTAGTGATATTTTATGTTTTTTATTGTATATAGGTCTTGAACATATATTGTTAGGTTAACACCTAAGTATTTCATATTTTTGATGCTATTGTAAATGACATTGTGTTTAAATTTCTGATTGTTAATTGCTAGAATATATGAAACAATCTAATTTTATATATTGATTCTCTAGCCTGAAACTTTTCAAAACTTGCTTATTAATCCTAGCTTATTTATTTACTAGAGACCCAGTGCATGAAATTCGTGCATGGAGGGGGATTCCCTCAGCCCAGCCTGCACCCTCTCCAGTTGGGAACCCCTTGGGGGATGTCCCATTGCCAGTTTAGGCCCGATCCCTGTGGGATCAGGTCTAAATCAGCAATTGAACATCCCTCTCACAATCTGGGACTGCTGGCTCCTTACTGCTCACCTGCCTGCCTGCCTGATTGCCCCTAACTGCCTTTTCCTGCCAGCCTGATCACCCCTAACTCCCCTCCCCTGCCAGCCTGGTTGCCCCTAACTGCCTCTGCCTGCCTGCCTGATTGCCCTTAACTGCCCTCCCCTGCCGGCCTGGTTGCCCACAACTGTCCTCCCCTGCTGGCCTGATCTTATCCCCAACTGCCTTCCCCTGCAAGCCTGATCTCGCCCCCAATTGCCCTCCTCTGCTTGCCAATTTGGTTTTGATTGGTTGATTTCTATGCCAGTCAGTGTCAAAAGCTCTGCCTCCTAGGCAGCTATTGGCTCCCCACAGCACCCAGATTTGGTTCTGATTGGTTGGTTCCTATGTTAGTCAGTGTCTCTGGGCCTATCAATGGGCCTGATCAGAAAGGCGAGGCTGATCAGCAGCTCTGGTAGAAGCCTGGAGAGAAATGGAGGCACAGTTGCTGGTCAGACTGGGAGAGAAAGAGAGAGGCAAGTGCTGATCAAAAGCTGCCACAAAGGCAATGGGTCAGTCCCTGCTTCTCTCTTCAGGCCTCTCTATGGCCCTGATTCGCAGCCCCTCAGCAGTCAGTACTGGGACACCACACCTGCAGTGGAAGCAGTCAGCGCTAGGTTGCCACAGCAACCCAGTGCTGACTGCAGGACTGACTTCTGGTGGCTGGAGCCTTGGTCTTTACTGGTCGTTATGACCCAGGGGTTTTATATATTAGGATTTAGTGGAGTGCGCTGGATTAGCAGGTCATCTGTAAATAAAGAGAGCTTTACTTTTTCCTTCCAATCTCACTGTCTTTAATTTCTTTCTCTTACCTTGTTGTGTTTGCCAGAACCTCCAGCAAAATGTTGAGTAGAAGTTGTAAGAATGGACATCCTTGTTTTGATCTTGATCTTAGGGGGAAAACATTCAGTCTTTCACTATTAGTTGCAACCTTTATCAGGTTGAGAATGTTCCTTCTATTTCTAGTTTTCTGAGAGTTTTTATCTGGAATGAATGTTGGATTTTTGAAAATTTTTTTACTATTTTACTATGTCTATTGGGATGCCTATATGGTTCTTCCTTTTTAGTTTACAAATATGGCAAATCACAGTGAATGACTTTCTAATCATAAACCAATCCTGCATCCCTGGGATATACCTCATTGGCCATAATGTATTATCTTTTCATATTGTTTGATTTGATTTGCTAAAATTTTGTTCAGCTTTTGTCTGGCTTTGGTATCCAGGTAATACTGACCTCCTAAAATGGGTTGAGAAAGATTTCTTTCTCTACAATTTTCTGAAACAGTTTATGTAGAATTGGCATTCGATTTTCCTTAAATGTTAGTAATAAAGTCACCTGGATCTGGAGTTTTCTTTGGGGGAAGATTTCAAGGTAAAACTTCAATTAAAAAATAGATCCAGGCTCTAGAGTTAGATTATCTGGTTACTCTTGAGTAAGCCTCAATAATGTCTTTCAAGGAATATGCCCCGTTTGTCTAACTTGTTGAATATATTGCCCTCAAGTTGTTGTGATATACACTTATTTTATTTTTAACATTTGTAGAACCTATAATTATGTCATAACTGGTATTAGTTATCATTCCTGATATTAGTAATTTGAGTCTTTCTTTTTTTTTGGTGATCAATCTGATCAGGGGTTTATCAATTTTATTGATCTTCTTAAAATATCTTCAGCTTTAATTTTATTGATTTTTCTTTCTTGTTTTTCTGTTTTCTACTCAGACTTATGCACTGATCTTTACCATATTGTTTCTGCTTACTTTGGTTTTAACTTGTCCTTCTTTTCTTATTTAAGGTGAAGCTGAGATTATAAAGTTGAGTTTTTTCTTCCTTTCTAACCTAGTTTAGTCTATACATTTCCATTCAAGCATTGCTTCATCCACACCACACCTATTTGGATGTGTCACTATTTTGTTTTCACTACCAGCCATTCTCCCTGCCTTTGCGTGTGCGCCATTTTTATTGGATGGCATGCACTGTAACTTCTTTCTTCTTCTGTGCAGGACACTCTCGTGTTCCTGTGTATATCTTGAACTTTGTTTAGGACGCAGTTAAATTACTTAGAAACAGTTTGTCTTTCAGGTCGAGCCTTTAAACTTTCTTAGGTGGATGGAGCCGAGTTTACTCTGGAGGTACTTGTTCCTCACCCTGAAGCAAGACTGCCTAATGCCTCGTGCTTTGTGAGTGTAGGTCTTGCTGGGGGATAAGACGGTGTTAAGGCCCCGTGGAAGCCGGACGTTGTTTCTGGGCTCCGGGGTCCCCGCATGCGTGGGCTGGCCTGCTGCTGCACACGCGGTGGTTTTCTGGAGCGGCCTCTGTGCAGCTCCCTCTGCCTCCAGGTACCCTGCCGCTCCCGGTTTCCATGGCCTCTCCGCTTTGTCTCCTCCACGCGTGCATTCTGGCAGCGGTGCTAGGACCCCCTCGCTCTGCTGTGGCCTGGAGACTCCGGCAGCGACATGGGAAATTATAGGGACCGCTTGTTTCCTGACTTTCAGAGATCACTGCCTTTTGAGTCTTGAAAAACTGTTATTTCAGATATTCTGTCAGTTCCCCCCTGGTTCTTTCAGGTGGGAGGCTAACATGGTGCCTGCCACTCGATCTTGGCCATTCAAGCCTCTTAATGCTACAGGTTAGAATTATTATTTCCCCCACTTTACAAATAAGGAAACATCTGCAGGGCTATCTTCTATCTTAAATAACTTCCCAAGGTCACCCACAGGAAAGTGGCAGTGTCTGAGGGGACCCCAGCTCCAGGGTGTGCTCCCTGTTCCACGTCCTCCTGCCCCTCCCTTCTCCTTCTCTCCCTCCCCCTCCCCTCTCCCCTTTCCTCTCCTCACTCCCTACCCCTTTTCGCCCCAGCCCTGCCACAGCACAGGAGGAGGGGGGATGCTGTGTCTGCTAGAGGGCAGCAGTGGTCCAGGTCCAGTTTGTCTGGATAAACCTGGTACCCAACCCCCACCCCACTTCTTGGCTTCTTTCACTTGGTTCCTGTTCTTGGCTCCTGTCCTGCCACAGCCCTGGGGCTACTCCAAGCTTTGCTGCCCCACAGCATTGCTTCATGGATGGTGGGCTGAATAAACCCCCGAAACACTCTCCTGAGGGCAGCAAATCACAGCGACCTGGGCAAGGGGAGCTGGGGGCTGCTCTGTCAGGCCAACCACAGATGACACACCGCGTGGGAAAGCCAATTTCCCTCGCTCTCCAGTGTGACTTACTCAAAGCTGTACAGGGTTCAAAAACGTGCTTGCAGACTTTCACACACTAACGCCTGACACCTCCCCAGTCAGGCTTGGTGGTCTAGCTGCTTGCTCCCCACTCCCCACTCACAGCGATGACAAGGCGGGACAATTACTCTGCTTATTCAAAAGAAGTGTTTGCTTTCTTAGACATTGATGACAAATATAAAAACAGTTACATGCCCTAAACTCATTCCTCAAGGAGGCTGTTCAAGGAACTGTATCAATTGGTTACTCTTGAAAATTCTGGAACTAAATCAGCCATTCCCGGAACACAGAATGGTTGCACCCTCTCTGACATCTTAGCAGCGTCCCTCCTCCAGGAGCAAGTGCAGGCCTAGGGGGACAAGGGGAGCAGGAGTCACCAGCTGCAGGAGAAACTGGTCTCATACCTGTGTGTTCACATCTCCTAGGTCTGGCCTCCTGCAGGCTCACCTTGTATCCCTCAGAGCTCACTCAATTCAGAGTCAGTTCCAATGAGCATTTTCAATCAAACTTAATGAATGATAGCTGCATATATTCATGATCACAAAGGCTTTTCGACACTTTTTCATTTCTTTACTCACTCACATAAATATACTTATAGGCCATGTGCTGGCACAGTGGTGTGCTAAACGAACAATCGCTGTGTCCATGGAGCTTGACATCAACAAGGAGGGTCAACGCACGGGGTGTGGGTGTGGAGGCATGAGGCCAGAGGACCTAACTGGGTCCTGGGTCAAGGAAGTCTTCCTGAGGAATGAGCGCTAAGCCTGCAAGTGGGAGGGCAGGGCCTGCCAGGAGCAGGGAGGAGCCTAGTGAGCACAGACATCTGCGGGAGGGCTTCTGCAGGGGGGCTTCTGCAGGGGGGGCATCTGCTGGGGGACTTCTGCAGGGGGGGCATCTGTGGGGGGCATCTGCAGGGGGGCATCTGCAGGGGGTGTGTAGGATGGAGTGGGGGCAGCCTCCTGAGCTGGCGGCACCCAGGACCCTGCGAGCTGTAGCTGAGGGGCTCAGTGCAGGTTTTGTAGGGAAGAGACTGCATTCGGTATTTGGAGCAGAGAGAGATTGGATACGGGGGATGGGGGCTTTTCAACCATGTGGGAAGAGCCTGGGAGAGGGGAGTCAGGGGATTCCCTCAGGACGTCCAGCACAGAAATCAAAGGGAAGTCATCACGAGTGACCTCATGACCTAGAGAACCAAAGCAGGTGCTCTCAGGAGGACCCCTGCGGACTGGGAGGCTGCTCATCACAGATGGCACCTGCTTGCATCATTTGGAGGGTGATTCTCAGGAGAAGCCCTGGGTGGCCAGACAGTCACTGCACAGTAGGGAAGAAAAACACGCAATTTCTCTCTTCCACACTCCATCCCAGGGCCAGTGCCCACGACCTGGAGTCTAACCTGGACCCAGGTGGGACAGTGGCTCTGTGGCTCTAGGCACATTCCTGAGGACAGAGTAGAAGAACAAGGAGAAGCTGATGACAACAAATAATCCAGAAAAACCGAGTTTGGAGACGGAACTTGGTTTGCATCCTGTCTCTATTAACTGCTGGCTACATATCTATCTCCAGGCCTCAGTTTCCTCCTCTGCTTAATGTCATAAAACAGTAGATAAGGTAACAACTAAAAGTGTTAGTATGCAGGTGTCAGTGATTTGTGGTTTTATTATTATTGCTAGTGGTGTTTTTGAAATTATATTTTGGAAGTGACTAAAGGGGTTTCAAAACAGAATAGAAATATGTTCATCTTTTTAAAAAGTTGCAGTAGCTTGAAAGTGTTCAAGTGGACACATGCGCAGAGCTAACTGGCCTGTGGCCAAGACCACCAGGATGAGGCTCAGAGCACATCCTACTGGGCTGTTGAGCTCCCACATTCTTATCAAGTTACGATGCATGTGGGGTGGGGTGGGGGCACTGTTTACCCCGCTTTGACCCATTGAGAATTTGCCTTCCTCCAGGGGCCACTGTTACTGAAACCCTGTGGAGTTCAAATAGCAGAGTTTGTTTAGTCTCTGAACTGGGCCTACTTCTTTCTTTATCTGGGGGTGTTGTGGGGCCACAGGAGCCTCTGACCTGGGCCTGCACTCCTACGCTGAGGGATGGTAGCAATGAATTCTGAGAGGATCTTTCTCATGGACAGCTCATGAACAAGGGTGGGAATGAGACCGACCCCTGAGCAGGGTGTGTGTGGAGTTGGGGCTGAGACAGATATGCAGAGGTCCAAGGGCAAGGTTCACAGTCCCAACAGGAAACTTGCACTTGGAAAACTGAAAAAAAGAAATCAGCACACAGAAGTCCAACTACATGGAAACTGAAGGCCAAAAAAGTTAAAGGGTCCAGACTCAATCTGCAGTGCGGCTGCCCACGGGCTTCCCGGTCCTGGGGCTGGGCCTGCAGGAGGGAGGTCTGAGGTTGCGCCTCACTGTGTGAGCAGCTGTTCTAAAGGCTGTTGTGTTGTAACCATTTAGTCCCCACATCAGCGCTAGGAAGCAGGTGCTATTACTATTGTCTCCAGGACAAATGAGGAAACTGAGGCTCAGAGGATGTGGCACCTGCCTCAAGTCACACAGCTGGGGAGTCGGATGGCTGCGTCCTTGGCGGCCTGGCTCTGGCTGATGTGTCAGGTACCATGCTCCCCCGCAGATGCATCTGAGCACTTTCTCATCCCAGGCTTTCACGCTCATCTGGAGGGCAGCTGGGAGATGTGAGCGCTCTTCAGAGGCCCTGCTGCAGTCTCTGGGCCTTCAAACCACTCATTATCATAAAAAGATAGTCAATCTAGAGAAGGGAGTGGACGGTTCTGAAGCTGGCTAAGATCAGGGCTGGAAGTACCCTGAGTACTTACTGTGTGTGTGTGTGTGTGTGTGTGTGTGTGTGTGTGTGCACGTGCGCGCGTACGCAGGAGTTTTTATCTTGCTGGAGGGCTTCCCCATCCTGGAGGCTGAGCCTGCAGGAGGAATGTCTGGGGTTGCTGCTATGGAAAGCAGTTACCCCTGTTTCCAGGGATGGTGCAGCTAAATATGTGAACACATCGAGTACCTTCGGACAAAATGAATTCCTTCTGCTCACTCATTTGTTCTTTATTATTTTCATAGAGGCAGGGCTGCCCCTGGGCGATTAGAAATTAAGCCTCTGTGTTTTCCGACTTTACTGTTAGTAACCAGGACACTACTGTTCACATCTGCAGTCCTAGACACACACACACACACACACACACACACACACACACACACACACACTCACATGCACATACATAGACACACACGCACATACACATATGCACGCACACACTCACAGATTTCACATCACAGACTTTCTAACTTGCAAAGGATCTGCAAGAACTTTCCTCTGAAGGAGCTCAAATGTGGTTTCCTGAATTGCCCATGCATTAGGCCTGGCTCCTAGCTCCAACACTGTTTCCTTATCTGAAAAGCTCCTTATTCTCAGGGGTGTTCTGAAGGTGAAGTGAAGGAGCCAAGAGAACATTGATTAGGCTTGGCCTGTCCTTGGAAGGGCACAGGTGTCAGCTCACTTTACCCTCTTCAGGCCTCCATCCCAGTGCCCAGGGGCAGCCTAAGCAGCTGGTGAAGGGTAAATGCCCTAGCAGGCAGGGTATTGTCCTCATGGAGATGACAGACTCTGCAAGGATTTGCAAGGACTCAGTGTGACCACAGGCTGTTTCTTTTGTGTCCCTTTTCCTGGTCCGTTGGCCATCTCTGTGCGGGCTTGGCTTGCCTGCTTATCAGTGAGATGGTGGAAGCCATCAGGAGAAGACCAGCTCCCTTTCTTCTCTCCTCTCCACCCTAGACTCCAGTCCTGGTGGTAGTGTTCTGACCCTGCAGGACTCCCACAGATGGGAAGAAAGAGCAGGTTGGGCCCAGCTGTCCAATCACACAGGGGCTGCCAGGAGGTGGGCTTGCCATCCTTTTGCGCTTTCAGTGTCTCCTTCCCCAGGCTCCAAACTTCTAGCACTCCTTCTAATTTTCCTTTTCCAAGGATCATCCAGTCCAGTGCATGTACAGGCATCCTCTTTCCCATTTCGGAGTGCTTCACACCTTCTGCTATCTTTTATCAGCAGCACTTCTGTCCCAAGGAAAGACCTATTTGGCCTGAATTGATATCCTTATTCCAGAATGCTGCCAAGGGCATCTGATAAGATGAACAAAGGGATACAGGGCAGCCCGTGACCTCCTCTCCATCATAGCCACAGGGAAGAGACAGCTCAGAGAGAAGTTGCCAGTCAGTCAGACTCACTATCCCTCCTGTTGCCAGAAGTCTAGCCAATCCCCAGCACTGGGACTTGAGTTTCTAGGACATGACTGAGGCCCCTGATCCCTTCAAGGACTGTGGACAGACAATTTTCCTTGGACTGTCCATGTGGTACTGGACAACTCAAGCTGAACACGACACAGTCTGATCACTGACTTTGTCTTACAGGTGCGCACACTGGGACCTAATCTTTGCGACTTCCACTCTGCTGTGGAGCGGGTAGAATGGCATCGTGAAGGGACAGGGAGATGAAGATCATTGCTGTCCGGTCCCACCAATTTCAGGGGCTGGGGGCTTTACATTGCATCCACTGCTCCCTGGGGTCAGCCTCAGTCCCAGGGGGCTTCTGAGGGTTGGAAAAGTTTGGATGAGAATCTGTGAAGCCTCCATGGGTTGGCAGAAATCATCTGTCATGTTCTTGTGTGTGTGGCCTGCACACAGCTGCCATGGGATGGACCTTACCAACAGGAGTGGAAACAGCAATCACCTGGCCTTTCAACAAAGTGCTGGCAGGCCACTTGGAGATGACTGTTCAGCCAATGGCTGCTGGTGCTGGATGGGTTCCTTCAATGCTGACCCTTTCTCTCTCAGTGGTGTGGTCCTCAGGCCCCACGTTCCTTATTTTTCCAAGTCCAGGTCCTGATGCCTACCCATGGCCCCAGGCCAGGTCCACCTCTTTTCTCTCCAATCTGCTGCTATGGAAAGAAGTTACCCCTGTTTCCAGGGGTGGTGGTGGGGGCTTTACAGTCCAAAATTGTCTCACAACTTGGCTATTGCAAAGCAAACACTTTGGCTTTTCTCACTGTTGTCTAATATGTGAGTTTTGAGACCTAATTTGAGAGTTCAAGACAACTGAATGTTGAATATTTTATTCTTTGTGTTCCCTGCTGCCTCACTCCTGATTTTCTCCCAGTGAGACAGCCTGCAGGAAGGGTGGTGGGAAGCAAACACTCAGAAATGACATTTCTCTCTATCATCTCATAGACAGAAGGTGCCCATGTCTACTAGCTGAGTGGGTGGACACCTGTGGAAGTGGACTGCAGCCTTCCCCACAGACAGTGCCGGGAGCCAGTGCAATTGCCAAGACCCCACAGCTTATCTGACTTTCCCATTGTCTCCAGAAATATTTGTAAACCAGTTTAGACCAGGAAGAGCTTTTTTTTTCTTCTTTTTCTTTCTTTTTTTCCTCCTAGAGGCCTGGTGCACAGATTCATGCACCGGTGCAGTCCTTTGGTCTGGCCTGCACCCTCTCACAATCCGGGACCCCTTGGGGGATGTTGAACTGCCAGTTTCAGCCTGGTCCCTGCAGGCCAGGCCAAGGGACCCCACCGGTGCACGAATCTGTGCACCAGGCCTCTAGGATGCATATAAGATTTTTGGTTAATCTCTTCCCACCCTCTTCTGTCCCCCCTTCCCTCTGAGATTCATCAGTCTGTTCCATGTTTCCATGCCTATGTGTTGAGCATCTGCCCCTGGTGGTCAGTGTGCATCATAGCTACTGGTCAAAAGGTCAAATGGTCACACGCAGCCTCCTGGTGATTGCTCATTGCAGCGTGAGGGCATCATGGCGTGAGGGCATGATGACCATATAGACTTTTATTAATAGGATAGATTATTATTTTTAAAATTTTTTATTGTTTAAAGTATTACATATATCCAAGTCCAGGGATAAACTTTAAAAAAACTATCTGTAAGCTCAACTGCAGTGTTAATAATGTCCCCAGAAAGCAGTGTGGTGAAGTGGGGATTGCACTGCTGGCCCCTGGCCTGCCTCAGCTCCCCACCCCACTCTGCAGCCATGCAGATTGTCCACCCTCTTTCAGACTCATCATCTTTCTGTGCAAAGAAGTGATAGTTGCTGGGTTCACAGCACTGTTTTAATAATCCAGCCATTGTAGACAAAATCCTTTGTAAACTGAACCATGCTAGCCCATGTGCCCTTTTTACTCAAGATTTCCGCAGCTAACTCCCCTGACCACAGTGGGAGCATCCCCTGCCTAGGGGCCTTGGGTGCCCTGTGCCAGAGTCTGGCTCTGCATTGGGCTGAGCTCAGTTCAGAATGCAGCCTAATTAGCGGAGCAATTTGCAGTCCTTGGCAAAGAAACCCATGGAGGAGTCAGAGTGTGACTCATCCTCTGTTTCCTGCTAAAGGAGAATGTTTTGAGAGTCATTCTCCTGCTGTAGCCCAGAGGCACATGATCCAGACACTGGCTTCTCTTCCTTCCCCGCATTCCTCAAGACCTTTCTTCTTATCCCCTTTTGCCCCCAGAGCACCGAAGGGCCAAGTCAGAGTGAGGGATCAAGAGTTGGCCAGAATAAAGACTCTTCTGTGTCCATACAGCCCAGTGGCCAGCCAGGCTGGACCCGGGGTCTTCCTTACACACATGGAAATATCAGAATCAAAAGGCCCCAGGCAGAGCATCCAGTGTAACGGGCCCTGTTTGTAAATGGGTGAACTGTGCCCAAGGAAGGAAGGGTGGGAGGGGAATGGACATTTCTTGTTAACCTCCTGGATGCAAGGCCTGCATGAGGCTCACGTAATCTTCCAGCCATCCCAGAGAAGGGAAGCATCGTCCATTTTACAGATGAGGAAATGGATGGCAGAGAGAACAAATGGTTGCCTAAGACCACATGGTTGGCTTCAAGATGAGCCGAGATCTGCTCACTCATGGATTCATTCTTTGGGCAAATACTGAGCAACAACCAGGTAAGCAGCAGAGGTGAACACTGCTTGGCTTCAGAGACTGTCTGTCTGTCTGTCTGGACCTTCTGTCAGTGAGAAGTTGGTTCCCTCCCAGGAATACAGCCCTTACTTCCCACAAGGGAAGTGCTCAGGGAAGGTATTATTGCCTTTCTGCCTTCCTCCACTCCCCTCATGCTTGGTTCCTCTGGTTCTGACCTTGAACCCAGCTCCTCAATCCAGAGGTAGTGCTGGCGTTGCCGACATAGCCTCAGACAATTTGACAACATATTGTGCAGTTTTGGTCACAGAACTGCTGTCCCCTGGGGCCACAAAAGAACTGGCTGCCTGGTAATGCCTACAGTTGGTGCAGGCTCAGGAAGGAGGCCTTTCGCAGACCCACGCACCTACAGGTAGGAGCATCCCTGACCTCTCCAGGACATCTGTGCCACTGGCAGTCTTCTTGGTCCGAGCAACTTCCTTGCCTGTCTTTCCCAGGGGATCTGTGGCCCTTGTATCTTAGTTATCTCAGGGCAGAAAGACATGCAGGTCCAAGGTTTCTCAGGAGGCTCTTGGCCAGTGCAGTCATTACAATGACTGGAATGAGTAGGGTTTTGCTTAATTCCACACATCTGAACTGGAGCATGGACTCATCCAGGAGCTCTGCCCCAAACATAGGGAGCTTTTCATGAGTGGGTCATACATGTCTTGTAAACCTACATTGGATGTCTTGAAACAAAGACTGGAGACAGTTGGAGGGATCTGGAGAGGGATCTAATCCAGCTTCTGGCAGTACTTCAGGCATCAGACTAACGGGGCATGCTCTGGGCTGAGGCAGCTTACCTCTTTTTCTCCCAGCAACACAGTTGCTTCCTGTGATCATGTACTCATTTGGTCACTCATCTGTTCACTTACTATTACTGGTTGAGCCTGAATAAAGTTACAAGCTGGAAATAAAGAGCAAAACAAGATATGGCCCTAGCCTTGGGAACTTTATTTTCTGATGGGAGACAGACAATAGGGAAGTGAAGAAGGTAATAGAAGGCTGACATGTGTTAGACCATGCAAGGCTTTGTGGGCCATGGCACAGGGATTTGGGTCTTCAACTCAAAAGCCGTGGGACATTTGTGAAGGGACTTTAGAGGGTGAATGATACAATCAGGTTTGCATTTTTCTAAGTGAATGATTTGCAGGAGGTTGAAAAGAGAGACCTGGAGAATATTTCAGTGGTCCAGGCAGGCAGGCTGGCAGCTGGGATTAAGGTTGTGATGGAAAGAGTGGACAGATTTGAGGGATGTTTAGGTTAAAATCACAAACCTGCCCCTGCCAGAGGATCTGTTCAACCAACTGCTGATAATCAACTAAACAAAGTCAGTGCCGGTCCAGGGACCACCTATTCCAGACTCCTCAGTGCTCACCACATAGATGTGCATGTCTGAGGGTGAGGGGACTTAGGTGAAACACACAGTAAATTAGATGCAGAGTTGGGTGCAAGCTCATGGGAGCCACACTGGGCCTCACCAAACCAGCCATGGTCCAGGCACCACCTCAGGGGTCACAGGGATTGCTCCAGGGTGAGGACCCCAGTCTCCAGGACCATTGAAGACCTGGGCCTCTGTTTATGAAGGGTCTGGGGAGGTGAGAAAGAGTAGAGAAAAGGGACAGGCCATGGCTGGGGGATCTCCATTCAGGCTCTTTCCCACCGTCACTGTGCCTATAACACATGTTTTAGCCAAGCAACAGGGTGGAGAATCTGAGAACAACAGTCATTTGATGCCTCTGGGGGCAGGTCTGATAATGAGATGCAGGAATGAGCTCAGGGGGGCTGTTTTGCAGTTCATCCTGCCCCCTTTCTGGCAGGGAGAGCAGACTTAAAGGTCAGGAGGCTCTTCCCCCAGAGCTTGTCTTCACAGCTGCTCAGATGTTGGACCTTCTCATGTGAGGCTCTCCTGAAAGCCCTTCCCTCTCTGCTCTTCCTCCCTGCTTCTGCCCACTGCAGCTTCAATGCCTCCATTGTGGCAGCAGCTGCACCATGGGGGCCTGCTTCACTTTCTCCCCTCTTCCTCTCTTTCTGTGGCCCTGGGGAGAAGTGTGGCCTGTGCACAGAAAGCTGGGCTGCCTCTTCCTGTGTTCTGTGCCCCCAGATCCCGATTGCAATTTCTGGTTCTCCTTACCATTCTGGGCAGGGCCTGCCAATGGCCTGTTCCCCGTCTTGCCTTTTTTGAGAGGATTCTGTGAGTGAGACAGGAAATTATTACTTCAGCAGGTGGACACTGGGACCACCAGGATCTACCTTCTCCCCCTCTGGAGAGGCTTTTTGCCTGTGCAGATCTTGGCTTTCTTTGAAAGACCCACATTGGAAGACAAGTACCTGAAGAAGAGTGCTGTGCTTTTGATTATAGCCTTTGGGATCAAAGATAGAGATGGGGGAGGGGGATGGGGAAGGAGAAAGAGAGAGAGAATTATTTTTTAAAAAAATTCTCCAGGTGGTCTACACCAATCTTGATAAAATATAACTGTGAAGATATCTGGTTTGAATGGATAAGCCATTCACTTGGACTTAAATAAACCCTCTATTCTCTGGCCTTGATTTCCTTATCTTCTAACAGAGGCTCAGATGGCTAAGACCTCTGTGGATTGAGGATTTTAGAAGAGCTGGGAACGAGTTCCAGAATGAATGACAGGGCCCACACAGGGCATATTCAGTGGAGGCCTCTCCACCCTGCACTCCCTGCCTTTTACTATAATACCTTTAAGAATAAGCTCATGTGATAGGTGACACAGCAGGATTATAAAACTAAAAAATGACAATTTTATAAAGAACTGGGCACTTGAATTGGATGAGGGTTGCTTCAAGCGCTGGCAGCCCTATAAGCCCACCCCGCTGGCCACTGAGACAGGCTGAACCAGTGCCTGGCTCACCTTGCTGGGAAGAGGGTCTGTTCTTTGTTCCTGCTCTTAGATGCCTGGGAACTCTTTGAGGCAGTGGGCATGTAGAGGAGGGTTGGGGTCTTACCAGGGAGTCCAGAACCCCAGGCCTCAGTGTCCACCAGAACAAGGCTGTGCTCCCCCAAGCCTTCTCCCATTGGGCATGGGGATGAGTTCTTGCAGAGGCATACAGCAGGGGCTTGAGTTAGCCAAGTCCAACTCTTGTACACCTCCCACCCCCATGTGGCTGCCCCTCACCACTTGGTGACTGAGTGCTTTCCTGTGAGCAGACAGCTCCCTGGGAAGGCACCACCATGATGAAACATTAGAGATGCTAGCCCCCTGGTTCATCAGGATGACGCTCCAGCTAACTGAGCCACCTGGCCAGGGTGGTATCACCTCTCAAAGCAGATCCTATTAAAAGCCATTCCCTTCTCCTTGCTTGCTTGACTATGCTTTTTCTTTTTCTTTTTCCCCCAGACATAGGACCTCAGACTTAAATGTGCATGAGGGATGCTGGGTTCCTTCAAAGCTCAAGGACTGACTCTAGCCTAATAATAATGGTAATTCCATTTTCATGGCTCATGGTTGATTGGTTTACTAATGAGTGGGAATAAAACACTGGCCATTGGGATATGAAGAAAAGTTGACTCAGAGTACTCTCTGAAGGGTGAGAACTCCCATTTCTGCTTGTGTCTGCAGGTGATGCCCAGGACAGTGGCAGCTGTTTTGTGACCATGAGGCAACAATATTAAGGACTAAGGTTGTAGGCTGGATATAACTTGAATTGCTCATGACACCTTTGAATGAATCTTGTAGCCACTATACTTCAGACTTCTTGTTATGTAAAATAATAAGTGCTCACATTATTTAACCACTGTGGTTAGGTTTTGTGTTTTGTGCTACTGAAAACACCTACACAATCTCTTTTCAGGTGTGTACCAGATACTCTTGGTACTCAGCCTAAAGCTCCTCATATTTCTACTATTGCTTCTCTTGCACCCACCTGCACCCTCACTCTAATGTGACTGCAGCACTGAGGGCTCTTCCTTGGAGTCTCTGGGACAACTGGAGCTGTTTTCACACTAGAGAGTAGAAATATCTCTGAGATTTTGTGTTCCAGTCTTTATGGGAGGCAGCACTATTGCTATGAAATTCTACCCTGACTCCTTGGCTTCCCTGGAGCACATCCTTGGTAACTCACATGTCTGTGGCATCCTCCTCTCGGGGTCTGCTTCTGAGGAGCCCAACAAGACAAGGAGCAGCTCATCCTGGGAGAATCAGCCTCAGCAGGTCTGGCTCAGGGCCACACACACGAAGTTGTTGAGGCCCCAACTTTGGGTCTTACTTCCACATCACCCACTGGCCCTGTCTCTCCTCTCTACCTCTACAAAACTCATCCCTCTGTGAGCTCTGGCCCCATTTCCCTGCCTCTGTGAAGAGCATGAACTTAGTCATCCTCACACCGCATGTGCCTTTAACTTTCCTTTTGGGGACCTGCTGAGGTAGGACTGTATCTCCTTAAGGACAGGACCTTACCCAACCCTCTTGGTACTCTAGCGTGCCCACTGGTGTCCTGGGCTCATAGTCATTATTCAGCATATTTTTGTTGACTGATAGGCTAATGCCAGGACTGCCAGTCAACAAGAGGCTAATTAAAGAACACACATAAACAAACAAACAAACAATCAAACAAACACAAGAGCTGTCATGTCACCTGGTCTGGAGGCTTTTCGTCTGGCTCCTAGTGGTCCCACTTCTTTGCTTTGTGATGTTCCTTTGCCATTGACCTCACCCCATTTCTCAAAGCCAGTGAGTCCCATCTGTACCCACTAAGGAACACAGCACTTTTTTCTCCTGATGACAAGCTCTTTGGAAGATGGCTGTTCTTTCTTTGTGGGGAACTGGCTACTACCCTCATCCTGGGTAACCCCTGGATTTGGGCTCCAATACATAGGCCTTGCCCTCTGAATCCCCTGCCTCAGAGCAGGCCCTTGGTAGTCCAGACAGCTATTCCAGGGCTGGAGATAGTCTCCCCACCCCTCCCCTGTGTGGGGTTATCTCCCAGTGTGCAGAGACCTGGTGGAGGCACCACCATTGTCTCTCCAGTCCCTGCTGGGTGCAAACAGGGACAGTTGGCATGCAAGGAGGTGCTATTCCCAGGAGCCTTGTGGCAGAGAACCAGACCAGGCCAGGGTCTGAAGTCTGTACAAGAAGGCACAGCTTGTTCAGGTGGGGTCATTTGGTGTGACTAGACACCTCCTCTTTCCATGTTCTACTCCTCCTGGGAGAGCTCAGCCTGACAGGAAGACCCTGTGTCCTCTCTATGGGGCAGAGGACATGGCTTTAGCTGGAAAGGCTGAAAGCTAGAGCCTGAGCAGCAGCTGAATCCCATCTCGGAGCAACCTTGGCCAGCATTGCCCTGTGGCGTCCTCAGTTTCCAAATAAAAACATGAGAAAGTTGAAGAAGACACTTCCTGGTCTAATTATCTTTGGACATGTAATAAAAATCTCAAACTTTAATAGCTTAAATCAACAACCACATTTAATTTGCTCATGAATCTGAAATTTGGGTCCAACTCACTGAGTTCAGCTCATCTCTGCTCCACTTAGCACCACCTGAGGCAACTCAGCAGCCCGAGCTGGAATCGTTAGAGTTCTCACTGGCTCACACACATGTGGCTTTTCCTTGTGGCTGCCTGGCTTCCTAAGACAGTGTTGGTGCTGAATGCCAGCATCCTGATGGGGGAGAAGGAGAATGAGAGGGAGGAAGACAGAGGTGGAGACAGGTAGAGGCAGAAATAGTAAGGTGGAACCTTTTATGATCTTGCAAGTTACAATATGCTCTGGTGAATTCTATTTGTTAGAGGAACAGGTCACTAAGATGGACTCTTATTCAAGGGGAAGAACAGACTCCACTTTTGACAGGAGGAGTGTTGAAAAGTTTGGGGGGATTTGTAGACATGCTTTGTTGCCACCACATGTTCCTAGCCCCTTCCACAAAAGTTGAAGAAGACACTTTCATGTCTAATTATCTTTGGACATGTAATAAAAATCCATAATCACCGTGAGCGCCAGGCTGCACCCATAGCCCCACTCTGACAGTCCTGCTTCCTAAACTTCCCTCTCCCTCCTAACAGAATCTGCACGCTGGACTGAACAGCAAACCATAGCCATCTAGAGAAGGCAACATGGCTTAATATCTCTTTTGGTAACATGAGCATGAAACTAGTTTAGTACGTAATGATCTGGTTTGAGGGACATCTAAAAGGCCCAGTTCCAGAAATCTCCAGTTGTCAGTGCTGGCTAGCCCACTTCTTGTTTTTCTTTGAAGACTTCCCAGAATGACTGTAGCCCAAATGTAAATTACCTCCCAGTGCTCTCCCGCTCAGCCAGAAGTCGCACTTGGCTGAGGCTCTGGGGCTGGACACCTCCACATTGTTCACGTGTCTCTCTTTTTTATCAGCTTCTCCATCAAGAAGGATTTCATTGCTTTCCAATGGTCTGAGTCTCTCAAGTTCCCCCTTCTGAGAAAAGGTATTTCTAACAATGGGTTTTCAGTCAACCATTACACAGTCATGATGGATGCCATCTGGGGTGGGATCTGGTGTTCAGGGGTTGGTGGCCACCAGCCATGCCTGGAAGGGGGTCAGTTGAAAGGCCTCATTCAGCCTAAGCTGCTTCGGTGATAAGAGCCACATTTCCTGGTTTGTATTTTTCATTTGCTTTCCTGGTTCCATAGCCTCTAGATGGCAGTAGCAGAGAATGGGAGGGTGGTGGGGGGTGGGGGTGGGGTGGGGTGGGGAGAGATGAGAGTGGGATGTTGTTAGACCAAAAAGGACAACAGCAGGGTCGCCTGTGACTCCTCTTCCTGCCGAGCTCATGTCTGTTGCTGAGAAGACCTGGTTCTCTTCCCCTGACACTGGGCACTTCCATTCCCCGAGTGGGAGAGCTCTGGTGACCTGTCCAGCCATTTCGGCACATGACCCTGAACTCCCACTCTGCCATGCACGATGCCTGAAAGAAGCTGCTGTAACCCCGGGGCCAGTGTCCGCAGCCCTTTGTGAGGTGCAATGCAGCAAACATGCCACACAACGCTGAGGAGAATCTGGGGACCCTCCTGCACAGACGAAGGTGAACAAGTTGTGCAAAGGATTAGCTATTAGGGGACCTGGATTCGAATTTCAGCTCCTCCCCTATCTAGATGTGTGACAAGTCCCCATCTGCACAAGGACACTTTTGGACAAAGTTATTGCTAAGCCTACTTAAGTTTCAATGTCCTATCATCCCAGCTGTGATGAAAGATTATGAATGCTCAATTAATGGAAAAGTAAATGAGACAGACGCTCTTTTGGTTGTGGTTCTGAGGTAGTTCCTGAAGAGGAGATAGAGGGTCAGAGTGGGCCCCAAACATGTTGCAAGGTATCAAGGCTGTGAGCCTGGGTCCAGTGGCAAATCTGCAAATGCCCCTCTACTGAGCTTTTATTTCAGTCCCCACCTCCCACATGGCTCACGTTACTTGATCCCCATTATGCTTCCTTTTTACTTGCTTACTTCCTCTTTAAGACTCAGTTTACCCATCAGTCATCAGCTCTCCATGAGGATAGTATTTCACTGCATTCTAGATTAATGTCACATGCCCTTCTCTTATTTCTTTGGGACTTTGCTTATCAATGTAGAGAGTTATCCTTCAGACACACACAATGGCTATAGTGCTTTATTTGTATCAAATCAGTGAGAATCAGCTTTGCCTCACTTCTTCTAGGGCTGGCAGAAAAGTTCATCATTTCCACAACTGGGGTTTGTTCTGCTCGCTCCCAAATTATAAGACGCTTGCGGGGTCGTACTTCCACAGATACCTCGGAGGACGCCTATTCATCACCGACAGTGGCTGCCTTCGATTCATTTCTTTGTCCAAGTCTGCATGGCTCTTCCTGGCCTCCTTGTGGACAGAATACTAGGTTTCCACCCCAGGCTTGGGTGTGGGGCTCTTTGCTGAGGCTGAAAACCCTGAGGCTAGTCTCCCTGAGTCCACCACTCACACAGTCCCCTCCGAGGCTCTCTTACCTCCCTGGGGTGCTCTATGTGGGTTAGCACAGGTGCCTGCTGCTTACGTCACCCCTCCTGATGTACCCTATCTAGTTGGGGAATCTGTTTCTCCTTTTTTGCCCTTGCTGCATCCCTTCTCTTGTCTGCTCACGTTCTCTCCTCCTCCTCGGAGAGGACCCATGCAATGCTCTCAATGAGCCACAAATCCATCTTATGAAACCATTTACCATATACATTGAAGATATGTGCTTTCCTCATTAGCAACAAGATCCAGGAGGGCAGGAACTGTGTCATATTTATCTTTATAATTTCAGCAGCTGGAACAGTGCCAGACACATGTGAGAACTCGAGTCATTTTAATTGAATTAAGTTGAATTGAATATCCCAGTTGCCCAGGGTTGTCCAAGGTGAGTCTGAATAGGATTATTCTCTCTTTTGGAGGGTGGATCTGGTTACGTGAAATGCAGAAAAATCAACAAGAATTTCTATTTCATGGCATTCTGAAAAAAATGCATCATTGAGAACGGGCAAAACTCACAGTTGGGTGAGTGATAGCATCTTGAGTTGTCAGTAGCTGGAAGGTAAGGGAATCCGGTTTCAGCCTTGAAGAAAGGGAGGCCTGGACAGCCAGAACAGTTTGGGTCACAGCCAAATGGGAACTATAACACAAAATTAGATGCAGAGCAAAAACCCAGTCTTAAAGGTTGCACATATGGATCCAGTAGTGTTTAGAGCAAGGCAGTGGTGGGCGAGGTGCCCTGGCAGGGACGCGCCCTTGTGCCTGCTATGCCTCCATCTCACTGAGTCAGAACACAGTAGGCTCAGCCCGGCATACTTCTCAGGTGTGGCAATTATGGAGCTTCCTGCTCTAGGAAGGTGGTTACAGAACTTAGAAGTTCATGGAAGCAGCTGAAAAGTACTTGGTTGGGGATTGAGGCTTCCACAGAGCACAGAGGAATGGTATTGGTCTGGGGCTTCAAGCATTGCTTTCATCAGCTGGCTGGTCATCCTAGGGGTTCTGGCTTTGTGGCTGCCTGAAATTGACAGGATATATGGGGTACAAAATGTACCCCATGTATATTTGATGGAGTCCACTGATTCATTGCACAGAATGGTGCGGAATTTCTGCCAAGAGCAACAGTGACCCTTCAGCCAAGTTCACTTTTTTTTCTCTTCCTTTTAAGCAGTTAGTGCACAGGGCCAGCTGTTTCTGAAGGCGGCTCCTGGCTCACAGTAGTACATCTTGTCACTGGAGAGGGTGGTGCAGGGGCCATGTCCTGTTTGCCGTGGCATGTGGGCACTCATGCAGTTTGCTAAAACCCGAATCAAGGTAGTTAGACACAAGTAACAGCCAAAGGGCTATTACTGAGTTTAGGTTTGGAAACTGACCTGTTGAGAAACTGTTTCTTTCCCACTTTCATCTTCACAATAATACTGTGGTAGATTGAGGTTTTCAGCAAACATTTCCAAATACTCTTGTATCCAATGAAGTTTTAATGGAGTTTAATTAGATTACATTAGTGATCCATAGTGAAATGTATAGCCTCTTTGCTTCAGGCCTTTCTCTGGCATAGAGTTTTTGAGATAGCAAATAATGAAACCTTGGCAAAGGAAGAGGGGATGGATGGAATGTGCAGTTTATTGAGTTGGATGGTGATAGCTCCACCTTGATCTCATCTTGAAGATAAGTGGCCTCTTTGTCTAGAACTAGAAGTTTCTATTCGGATAGACTCTGAGGAGTTCGTGAAAGACAATTTGTAGTAGAAAGAATTAACAAAGTATTTATTTATTAATTGAATCATTTTTTAAGTTTTGTTTTGCCTCCAGGATTAAATTTATCTTTAAAAAATTAAATTTGAGATAATTATAGAATCACATGAATTTTAAGGAATAATACCCAGTGTATGCTTCATTGAGTTTTCCCCAATGGATGAAACAATTGTACACCCGTACGTGGAATGATAGTAAAATAACAAACCAGTGCATCGGCATTGATACAGTTAAGACAGAGCATTTCCATCACCACAAGGACCCCTCATGTTGCCCTTTTAGAGTCACTCATTCCCTGCCCTACTCCTCTTTAACCCAGAAAACACTATTCTGTTCTCCATGTTTATAATATTTTAATTAAACATGTCATGTAGATGGAATCATAAAGTATGTACTCTTTCAGAATTGACATTTTCCACTCAGACTAATTCACTAGAGATTAATCCGAGTTGTTGCGTGTGTCAATAGTTTATTGCCTTTCATTGCTGAGTAGTATTACATGGTATAGATAACCCCAACTTATGTAAACATTTACCTGTTAAACGATATATGGGTTGTTTCCAGTTTTTAACTGTTTATGAATAAAGCTGTTAGAAGCATTTATGAGCAAAGTTTTATGTGAATGTAAGTTCTCACTGCTTTAAGTTTCAGCCCTTAATTAACTCAGCTCCAGGTGTCATGCCAATTACTACTGGGTCATATGGTAGCTGCATGTTTAGGTTTTTTAAGAAATTGTCAAATTATTCTCAGGACTAGCTGTGCCATTTCACATTCCTACCAGCAATGTATGAGTGATCCAATTTTTATGCATTCATCTCAGTGTTTGATGTTGTCACTTTTTAAAAATTTTAGCTATTCAGATAGGTGTGTAATGATAACTCATTTCTCTAAAAGATAATTTTGAGTATCATTTCATGTGCTTATTTGCCATCTATATATCTGCTTTGTTAAAATGCCTCTGTGTCTTTTGTGCACTAATTTATTTTTACTGTTTAGGCTTCTTTATATATTCTAGATATTAGTCCTTTGTTGGATATGTGGTTTGCTAATATTCTCTCACACACTGTACTTTGTATTATTATCCTCTGAACAAAAGTTTAACATTTTGATTGATTAAATTCCTTATGCTGTACTGTACATTCCTGTGACTATTTTGTAACTATCACTTCGTACTTTTTAATCCTTTCCCCCTTTTCACCCTTCTCCCAAACCTTGCACCCTTCTGGCAACCATCAAAATGTTCTCTGTATTTACAAGTTTGTTTATATTTTGTTTGTTCATTTATTTGGTTTTATAGATTTCACATATAAGTGAAATCATATGGTATTTATCTTTCTCTATCTGACTTATTTCACTCAGCACAATATCCTCCAGGTCCATCCATGTTGTCACATATGGTAAGATTTCATTCTTTTTATGGCTGAGTAATATTTCATTGTGTATATATATATATATACATATATGTGTGTATATATATATACACACACACACACACATACGTATATATATGTATATGTACCAGTTTTTAAAAATCCATTCATCTGTTGATGAACACAGGTTGCTTCCATGTATTGGCTATTGCAAATAATGCTGCAATGAACACACAGATGCGTAGGTCTTTTTAAATTAGTGTTTTGGGTTTCTTAAGATAAATACCTAGAAGTAGAATTGTTGGATTCTTCTTGTCTCTTGCTACAGCCTCTGTTTTAAAGTCTATTTTGTCTCGTATAAGTATTGCTATCCCAACTTTGTATTTTTGTTTCCATTTGCATGAAACATATTTTTCCATCTCTTTACTTTGTGTGTTTTTCCATCTGAAGTGGGTCACTTGTAGGCAGCACATATGTGTCTTCTTATCCATTTAGCCACCCTATCTCTTTTGAATAAAGCATTTACTCCATTTACACTTAAAGTAATTATTGATAGATAAATAGTTATTTTCATTTTATTATTCATATTTTATCTTACTATTTTTATTTTATTATTTTTAAAAGTTGCATTAACATTTCTTTTTAATACTGGTTTGGTTATGATGAACTTCTTTAGCTTTTTTTTTTTTTTAATCTGGGAAGCTCTTTACCAATATGGCTTCTTCTGTATATCCTTAGGTATAAGACATCTATTCAGCTAAACTTCAGGCAGTTATCAATGATGGTTGTTGTTTTGAAATTTAGTTATCACTTTTTCTTAAAAAAATTCACTAGCTAATAAGATTTTCTAAAAAACCTACTAACAAAAAATGTCTGTGGCATATATGAATAAAAGGCAAGCACAGCATTTACCTACTTTGTCTCTTTTAAAAAGATAATGTTTTTATTGATTTTTAGAGAGAGAGGAAGGGAGAGGGATAGAGAGATAGAAACATCGGTGAGAGAGAAATATCATTGATCAGCTGCTTCCTGCACACTCCCCATGAAGCTCAAGCCCATAATCTTGGGCATGTGCCCTGAGCAGAAATCCAACTAGCGATCTCTTGGTTCATAGGTCAATGCTCAACCCCTGAGCAACACTGGCCGGGCCACTCTGCCCTCTTGACCAGAAGACCCTATTGACAGTTTTATATTCATCCCTTTATTGAAGCTAGAATTCACATTTGCATATGGAGTCAAAGAGAGTTCACTTTATTTTTTTCTTCATATTGAATTGCAAGTTGTACAGTTTGTTTATTTATCAGAATACGTTTTTTCCCAAAGTTTTCATATACTACTTTTATAATACACTGTGCATGTAATTTATTTCTAGTTTTCTTTTGCTTCATTGGCTAATTAACAATTCCTCCACCAATATTGTTTTAAAATATATTTTGGAAGCTTGAATAACAAGTCTCTCTTCATAACTGTTCTACCTCAAAATATTATTGTTTGTACTTATGCTTTTTTTCTAGAAGAACTTTAGAATCAGCTTGCCAAATTTCATAAAACAGCTTGTGAAAACCTTGATGAGTGTGTTGCATCTACTAATTGATTTGGTAGAATTGATGATTTTATACCATGAAGGGTTCTCATCCAGAAACATGTTTTGCTTTTCTTGGGCTTGTGAATTTCTTAAAAGAACTTTTCCTATAATCATTTTTAAAGATATTTATTTCTTTACTAGAGGCCCGGTGCACGAAATTCGTCCATGGAGGTGTGTCCCCTCAGCCCAGCCTGCACCCTCTCCAATCCGGGACCCCTTGGGGGATGTCTGACTGCTGGTTTAAGCCCAATCCCTCTCACAATCCTGGACCATTGGCTCCTAATTGCTCACCTGCCTGCCTGCCTGGTCACCACTAACTGCCCTCCCCACCCCCCGCTGGCCTGATTGCCCCTCACTGCCTCTGTGTGCCAGCCTGCTTGCCCTAACTGCCCCCCCTGCTGGCCTGGTCACCACTAACTGACCCCCCCTGCTTGGTTGCTTCCAATTGCCCCCCTCTGTTGGCCTGATCACCCCTCACAGCCTCCTCCCCCCACCCCTCGCTGGCCTGGTTGCCCCACGCAGCCTGGTGTTTAGTCATTTGGTTGTCCCTCACTAACCCTCCTGCCGACCTGGTTGTAGGCAGCCATCTTGTGAGTGTGTGAGGGTCAATTTGCATATTACATCTTTATTATATAGGATGGTATTATTATTACTCACCCACTTCACTGAGTTCTATTATAGTTTTAATATTTAGTTATTTTTACTGGTATTCTAGATCCATGAGCCTTTTAATCTGTAAATTAAAGTTTTCTCTCATTTTAAAAGAAATTGAAGCTTTATTTTTTTGTGACTGCTAGCATTAACTGAAACCTGTGTGCAATGCCAAGTGGTAGCAGTGGTCATAGGCTGTCTCATTCCTGATTTTGTTCTATCTTCTAACACCTAGAAAATGAACCAATATTCAAGAATCTTAATTCTATTTCCATTTTAGTTTTGTTACCTCTTGCCTCTTTTTAACCTATTTATAAAATAAGAAGCTTGAATTCATTGAGATCTTATTTCCTTCCAGTTCATATATTCTTTTAATATGAGATTTAATGGATGGGCATGAAAACAAAGATTAGCTTTTGAAAATGAAAATAAAATGAAGTCTCAATGATTTTTGATAAAATGGAGTCTAATTGATAACTACTTTTCCTAACAATATTTGAGAAGTCAAGGAAACTTTCCAATTGGTGATGCTAAATCCCAAAGAGAGGTCTTTACCCTTCTTGAAGGCTCATATGCCAGAGAAACTGAATGACTGAAACAAGAGTTTTGTTTTCTAAAATTCAGTTGCGCTAAATCAGCCAATCATGGTGAATAATTGATTGCTACAAACATCCATACCCAATCTACCTTCCTTAATTTTTTTTCCTTTGTCAAGTCTCTTATACTAATAGAGAAAGTGGGAAGAGAAACTGAAGAGAATCTGATAGTTGTGCTAACAAAACATGGGAGAGTGTGAGGTGCAGTATTGTTTAAACTTCAGTCCATGCTTCTGAAAGTCAGCCATAATTCTTCAGCCAAATTGACCAAGGCTCCTAAGGAGTGTCAGAGAAAATGGAGTAGATCAGAGAGTTATGGGGCCTCCATCCACTCAGGAGAAAGCTACGGGACTTTGTGGAAGACAGTGATGGATTCAAGCCATATGCAAAAGCATGCATCAGATACCTCAACCTCATCCCTATCTTTGGAAGATGTATGTAATTTATGGAGTGTTTAAATTAGACAAATGGTCCAATCAATTTAGAATAAGGAACAGGAAACACATTTTTAAAAATTTGCATTAAACTGAACTTAACCAGAGCAGAAATGCTTATGATTTTCTGATAGAACGTGGGTCTCCATCCAAGTGCTTTTCATTACAGGACTGCACTTTCCACAAAGCCAATTCATTATGGATCATGCTGTCTCCAAAACACCAGGAATATGCTAAGTTGCTCAAGCTAAGTGGTAATTTATATCATTGTTTATAGGAAGAAAGAGCAAGAGTGAGCGGGAGAGTGAGGGTGAGAGCAAAAAAATAAAAAAGAAACCTGAAGGAAGAGCATTTTAGTGGAGGCTATGCAAGGCCTCCACTAAAAGGGATTATAACAAACTGTGGAAAATGACATCTGGTCAGAGGAGTTGAGAGGTAGAGAGCTAAGCTCAGTTTCCTTTTAAATTTCTTACACCTGGTAATTGACCAGAGCGAATGCTCTAGAAGCCAAAGGTGTTTAGTGATTTTTCCTGGAAACCAGGTAAAGTCACTAAAAATCAATATGCCAAAGGCTAGTTCATTGGCAATAAAGTGACCAAGTTCCAAATCACAGAATGACATTTCCCCTGAAAAGCATTTATTGAGGCTTTTATTCCAAGATTTAGTTTACTGTGCATTTGCATAAACCATTGATATATGAATGGATGGGCTTTTATTTAATGCAGTTCACTGTGGTATTGTGGATCTATTTGTTCCCTGTCTCTGCTTCTGTCGTCAAAGCAGTTGCAATATCCTACCTCACCATGTTTAAAATATTCATATGATGGACATTGTGAATTGGCTTTGGCAAAATGATTTTCAATGAATTGGCCTAGAGCCCTTCTATAGGCTAATCAGAGTCCCCCTACATCAGGGCTATCAGGCTTTGCATATTCCTACATGCTATTTACCACCCACCTTAGCCTAGTGGAGAGATAGTGGGGAGGTGGCAGAACAACAACCCAAATGGCATTGGTCACCCCAATCACCCTCCAGTGGACATTGATTATTGGCTGGCTTCAGACCTGAGAAGCAGGACCACAAATATAAATGCAAATGCAAAGGCCACACATCCTATTTTCTACACAAAGTTCTCATTTCTTAGCATGCGTGTGAGGCCCTGCATAGCCTGCATCAATCCCCTTTCCTATCTGACAACTGTGGTCCTCAGACTTCATTGTTCCTGGTGCAAACCATGCCCTCTGTGTCTGAAATGCCCTCGACTTTCTTCACTGTTGCTAGGGCCTGTTTGCCTGGATATAGAGAAGTTTAAGTGCCATGTTTTCATGTTTCCTTCCCAAACACCTCCACGAAGACGTTTCCTGTTCCACTCTTGGTATTTTCATGACTCCTCAGAGACTCTTCTATTACAAGGCCGGTACTACCTTGCAGTAACCTCCCAATGGGATGTGAGGTCCAAGAAGGAAGAGGCTGGTCTGATTTTCCCTGTGTCTTTGTGGCACAGCACCGAGCCTGTGCTGAGGGACTGCTCTGTGTGGGGTGTTGGTAATTAGTGGACAGAAAGCCAAGCAGGAACGGGCCTGAGAGAACAGGAATCGAGGCCAAGGGTGGTGCCTGGGAATACTGAACTTTCATGTACTGAACAAGAAGAATGCCAGGGGAAGCTGAGGAAGAATGGGAAGGAGATGCAGGGTCTCCACGAAGCTTGAATCTTTTTCCTACCTGGTAAATCCAAAGTAGGGAATGAATTTTTGAAAGCCCAGAGTCCTTTGTTAGTACCATCCAATCCCTTATACTCCAGGACCAGCTAACAGGGTGGTAAACCTCCCAGTGAATTCCAGCAAGAATATCAAATTTATATCTAGCTGGCAGATTATTTAGTGATTGATAGCACAAGCTCTATGCCAGCACTGCTAATCAAACTTTCTGCAATGATAGAAATGCTCAATATTCAATCTTTCCAACAAGGCAACCTTTTGCCATACTGAGCTCTTTAAATTACCTAGTGCAACTGAGACATTCAATTTTTCATTAAAAAAAAAAAATGACTACTGTGTTGGGCAGTGCAGTGAAACACAAAGCATATGGACTCAAAATCATATAGCTCTGCCAAATGTACACTGGCTTTTTGCTTTTATTTCCTCATTTATTAAATAAAGATAATAGTATATTCCTTACTTTTTTGCAAAGATTAAGTCAGTTATTAATGTGTTAGTTATCTATTGCTACATAACAAATCACCCCACATTTAGTGGCTTAAAAATATAATAATTTAGAATGAAGAAGAATGGCAGAGTGAGAGATCCGCTGGGTCCTCCTCCCGCTCACCCCCCTTTGAAGTTTCAACAATATGAACAGCGATAATTCAACAACGGGTTCCCTGCTAAACATACAAATACACCTGAGAGACTCGAGCTTGGGACCACTAAGGTGAGCAAGTGGGAGTAAACTGGGGAGGCCAGAGGGAGAAACGCTAAGCCATGCCATGAATGCGGCCCCATAGCTGTGAGTACATGGCAGGGCTCAGCCTGGAGAGGGGAGGCATTAGGTTGTGGTTGGAACTCCCTTCAGCTGGGAGGAGCACAGCAGTTTTGCTGGGCATTCCTGCAGGAGTGGGTGCTACAAGCTGAGGCTGAGCCCAGTAATCTGGACGGGAACACAACACAGAAGTGTGGCCACGGTTGTCTGGCACTTGGCATTCCAACAGAGAAACAAAGCCACAAAGCCTGGCCAACCCTTAACCTGCTAGAGCTCGCCTCCCTTTGCTCTTGGTGTGCGGTTGTAGAGCACATTATCTGCAAACCGAGGAACTGGCACTACAGCATCACTTTTTCCCTGTGCAAAGGGTGGACTCTGTGACTGGTCCCAGGAAAGGGGTGTAGGGAGGACTCTGTAGAGGTCCAAAGTTGCCATTACCAGGAAGGGAAAGCAACTTAGAAAGTGGCCAGATTACCCCAGCCCACCCCACCCTCATGCATCACAGCTACACTGAAGGCAGCCTCTGGCTGTGAAGGGACAGCACTGGGATTTTACACAAGTGGACCCCCATCGCCCACTGCATTCCCCTGTGGGGTCTGTCTCCTGGGACTGGGGTGACCAGATCACAGGGGAGGTACTCACTTCCCATTTTCCAGCACCCTGTGGAAATCTGAAAAGCCAGAGGAGTGGAAGACAGCTAAAAAACTTGTGATTCAGGGCCACCTATTGGAAAACAATAGATTTCTTCATATCAAACTACTAGAGAAATGCCACTCATACATAGATGCCTAGACAGAGAAGGACTCCATCAAATACAATGAATAAGCAATGCAACAAGGCAGCTCAGAAAGAAAATGAAAACTCTTTAGAAAACAAACTTAATGACATGGACATATGTGATTCAAATGACAGAGAATTCAGATTGCAGTTTGGAAAAAACTAAATGAGATGCAAAAAAATAGAGACAGGCAATTTATTAGCTCAGAAAACAGACAAAATGAGTCCTTTACCAAGGAGATTATGTAGTTGAAGACAATAGAATAATGAGTCCTCTCTGAGCCAGAGGCCACCTAACTCATGCATCACACTGAGTGCTCTCCGGATGGAGCGCGCAGGCCTGCCTCACAGCACAGAGCTGGGTGCACCTAGTCCCAGACTCAGGCAGCACAGTGCTGGGTGCACCTAGTCCCAGACTCATGCAGCACAGTGCTGGGTGCCCCAGTCCCGGGCTCAGGCAGCACAGTGCTGGATGCACCCAGTCCCAGGCTCGGACAGCACAGAGCTGGGTGCACCCAGTCCCGGGCTCAGGCAGCACAGAGCTGGGTGCACTGAGTCCTGGGCTCGGGCAGCACATTGCTGGATGCACACAGTCCCAGCCTCGGGCAGCACAGAGCTGGGTGCACCCAGTCCCGGGCTCAGGCAGCACAGAGCTGGGTGCACTGAGTCCTGGGCTCGGGCAGCACAGTGCTGGGTGCACCCAGTCCCGGGCTCAGGCAGCACAGTGCTGGGTGCACCCAGTCCCGGGCTCAGGCAGCACAGAGCTGGATGCACCCAGTCCCAGGCTCAGGCAGCACAGCGCTGGGTGCATCCAGTCCCGGGCTCAGGCAGCACAGAGCTGGGTGCACCCAGTCCCGGGCTCAGGCAGCACAGTGCTGGATGCACCCAGTCCTGGGCTCAAGCAGCACAGAGCTGGGTACACTGAGTCCCGGGCTCGGGCAGCACAGTGCTGGATGCACACAGTCCCAGCCTCGGGCAGCACAGAGCTGGGTGCACCCAGTCCCGGGCTCGGGCAGCAAAACAGAGCTGGGTGCACCCAGTCCCGGGCTCAGGCAGCACAGAGCTGGGTGCACTGAGTCCTGGGCTCGGGCAGCACAGTGCTGGGTGCACCCAGTCCTGGGCTCAGGCAGCACAGAGCTGGGTGCACCCAGTCCCGGGCTCAGGCAGCACAGTGCTGGATGCACCCAGTCCCAGGCTCAGGCAGCACAGCGCTGGATGCACCCAGTCCTGGGCTCAAGCAGCACAGAGCTGGGTGCACTGAGTCCTGGGCTCGGGCAGCACAGTGCTGGATGCACACAGTCCTGGGCTCAAGCAGCACAGAGCTGGGTACACTGAGTCCTGGGCTCGGGCAGCACAGAGCTGGGTGCACCCAGTCCCGGGCTCGGGCAGCACAGTGCTGGATGCACCCAGTCCTGGGCTCAAGCAGCACAGAGCTGGGTACACTGAGTCCTGGGCTCGGGCAGCACAGAGCTGGGTGCACCCAGTCCCGGGCTCAGGCAGCACAGAGCTGGGTGCACTGAGTCCTGGGCTCGGGCAGCACAGTGCTGGGTGCACCCAGTCCCGGGCTCAGGCAGCACAGTGCTGGGTGCACCCAGTCCCGGGCTCAGGCAGCACAGAGCTGGGTGCACCCAGTCCCGGGCTCAGGCAGCACAGTGCTGGATGCACACAGTCCTGGGCTCAAGCAGCACAGAGCTGGGTGCACCCAGTCCCGGGCTCGGGCAGCAAAACAGAGCTGGGTGCACATAGTCCCGGGCTCAGGCAGCACAGCGCTGGGTGCATCCAGTCCTGGGCTCAGGCAGCACAGAGTTGGATGCACCCAGTCCTGGGCTCAGGCAGCACAGTGCTGGATGCACCCAGTCCCGGGCTCAAGCAGCACAGAGCTGGGTGCACTCAGTCCTGAGCTCAGGCAGTACTATGCTGGGTGCACCCAGCCCCAGGGGTGTTACACTCACTACCTGGGGAGCAGCTCCCTCATCTTTGCCTAGCTCTCACCAGTAAGTGCTCTCTCTAAATGAGCCACACTCAGACAGTTCTTGTGCTGGGACAGTGGGGAGAGCTATATGTGTGGAGGCAGAATAGGTCTCACTTTCATGAGAATGTGCTATGGGGTTTTTAGACTGTGCCCCCTGGCAGGGTGGCCAGAAAGGAGGAGGCAGGTCCTAAAACTCCTTAACTTCTGCATGCCTGACACGCCCCACCCCTGCACAGTCATTGACAGTACCTGCCAATTGAGCCACTAACACACACCTTCTGCCTGCCCCTCTGGAGGAAGTAGGTGCTGAGTTCACAGAGAACATCTGGCCTCCTTCCCTGACAGCAGAAGAGAGTAGAGAGACAGAGTGGAGCAGGACCAGGACCAGGCGTGTGCCTCCAGGAGACCAGGTCCTCGGACGAAAGGAAAAACTGGACAAATTTTGCTCATTAGGAGGGAAAAATTCTATTGAAATAATCTAAGTTTTACTTTTTATATGTATTTCTAGGGGCCCGGTGCATGAAATTTGTGCACTGGGGGGGGGGGTGTCCCTCAGCCCAGCCTGCACCCTCTCATAATTCAGGACTGCTTGCTCCCAACCACTCACCTGCCTGCCAGCCTGATTACCCCTAACCACTCCCCTGCCAGCCTGATTGACGCCTAACTGCTCCCCTGCAGGCCTGGTCGCCCCCAACTGTCCTACCCTGCTGGCCCAGTTGTCCCCAACTGCCCTCCTCTGCAGGCCTGATCCCCCAACAACTGCCCTCCCTTGCAGGCCTGGTGGCCCCCAACTGCCCTCCCCTGCTGGCCATCTTGTGGCAGCCATCTTTGACCAGATGGGTGGCCATCTTGTGCGAGGGTGTGAGGGTTAATTTTCATATTACCTCTTTATTATATAGGATTTTTTAAAAAGGGTCAAAAGACCCATCTCCCCAAAGTCAGCAAAAACATAAAGATAAATGTTGACTCTTTTAACTGCTGTGTAGAAAGTTTAAAACTATACAAATGATAGAATGTTAGATGCCAAAAAAAAAAAATAATAAAGATACAGGTGACAGACAGAGACTTGGCCCAGCTCAGATCGGGACCCACGTAACAGACAAGAGACTTGGCCGACTGCAGCTGCCCTATATCTAAATTCAGCCTAGCATCAGGAATGCTCAGGGCCCACTCAAGAATGCAAATATCCTTCCCACTAATATTTACAGGGTAAACTAAGATTGTTGGTAGAGTATTAAATTTGACAGTAAAATAGTAATCAAGTTTTCAGATTAATTTAAATAGGCTAATTGAAATAAGTGAATATTCAAGTAAATTTAATTGTACTGGACAAAAAGCTGTTCTTAAAGTTATAACTAAAATTTCTATTGGTAGTTCATCTCATGGTAAAATTCCTGAATATGCACTGAACCTAAAGCAGTCATATTTTTGGGCAAAAAAAAAAAAATTAAATTTAAAGTTATCAAGACTGCATCATAAAATCTACAAAAACCTCCATTAATAAAAAAAAAAGGGGGGGATAATAGGGTAATATCATGTAAGGAAAAATATCCTATAAGTAAAATTACATCTAGAAAACTTTTACTTTACAAAATTAATTTTCATTTGTAATGCTAACAGCAAGATGGCCATGAAAAACACACATGGTGTCTAAATAAGACAAAGGAAAATAGTTTGGGTAAAAATAAAAAGGATCCCAAATCAATTATATAGAAAAGATTCCTTTATTAACTTGTGACTGAGAATATGTTTGTATATTTTCAGAAAACAACTCCAAGACCATGTGGATTCCTGCAACAGAGAGGAATTGACAGGTGTGCTCCAACCACGAAGACAAGAGGAAAAAACAGTCCAGAGATGGAAGATGCTGACAACACCTTGCCACGCGAGCAGTCAGCAGCTGTGCACCGCTGCAGGTTGCCTAGGACCAAACCAGAGAGGGTCGGACCTGCATTGCCACCATGTGCCCACCATCCAGATATCATTGCTGACATGTACACATAAGGAACTGTTAGACATTGAAACGGGGACTCAGAACTGTTGGACATTGAAATTGGGACTCAAACATTTTTGTTTTGTTTTGTTTTGTTATTATATGTTTATTTCTAATCTGCAAAGGCAAAACTTTTTAAAGGAAAGAAATGGTGGGAAAAAGATACAGAGGCAAAGAAGCATTGAACAGACTGTCAAACTACATTGGGAAGACAGGGGAGGTTGGGCGAGGGGGGCTGTAAGAGACCAACCGAAGGACTTGTACGCATGCATATAAGCACAACCAATGGATATGAGACACTGTTGGGTGGGGGGAGGGCGGGCAGGTGAAGGCATGTACTGGGGGGTAGGGGAGGTCGGGGGAGGTCAATGGGGGGGAAAAAAGGAGACATATGTACTACTATTTGTAATACTTAAAACAATAAAAAAATAAAATAAAATAAATAATAAAGGCCGTCACATGCACCCTTTCATTTGATACCTGAAGCCTGAGTGGGAGAGAAAGCCTGACTTAGGTGATGCCACACAGGTGATTCCATGAAGGTGATGCCATGCAGGTAATTCCACTCAGGCGATGCCACTCATGTGATGCCACTCAGGTGAACCACACAGGTGATGCCACTCATGTGATGCCACTCAGGCGATGCCACTCAGTCGATGTCACTCAGGTGATGCCATACAGGTGATGCCACACAGGTGATGCCATACAGGTGATGCCACTCAGGCGATGCCACTCAGGTGACTCCACTCAGGTGAACCACACAGGTGATGCCACTCATGTGATGCCACTCAGGCGATGCCACTCATGTGATGCCACTCAGGTGAACCACACAGGTGATGCCACTCAGGTGATGCCATACAGGTGATGCCACTCATGTGATGTCACTCAGGTGATGCTTTCATTAAACTTTGTATTATTTTTATGGATTCCTTCCTCAGCTTTTTCTTCTTATTTTTTTCTTTTGCTGATATACTGAAATAAAATATTTACTTCAGTATTTTCACTATTTATTAAGGAAAATGCATTTAAGGTATTTCCTCCAGTAGCTTCTTTGGCCATATATTGAAGGTTTTGACATAATACTGCTCTCAATTACATTAATTTTTAAATAGTTTTAGTTTTATATTGGATTTCTTTCTTTTTAAAAATCCTCCTCCAAGGATATATTTTATTGATATTTAGAGAGAGGAAGGGAAAGAAAAAGAGAGGGAAACATCAATGTGAGAGAGAAACTGAGCCACCCAGCTGGGGCTTGGATTTCATTTTTAATACAACCATTATTTTGAAGTTATTTTATATTTTAAAATGTTAACTTTATTTTGTGAAGAGACATAATCTTTTTATTCATAGTATCTGGATTTATTCTTTAGATGGACTTGCTATAATTTTTACTCTTTCAAATTAACTAAGATGGATTTCCAGCAGAGCACACAGCAGATTTTTATAATATTTCCATTCATTTTTAAAAGTTATTATTTTTGATAGAAACAGAATCTCCATGTCTTCGTCTGCCTACATGTTATATGTTAGACAACCAAGATCATTAACTTTATTATCTAAACCCTTGGTCTCTTGTGTTCTTATTCTCTTCATTTTTTAAGTAAGTTTGTTAAAATTCCACTCTGTTTTTGACAGTCAGAGCGAGGCAGATACTTGCACATCTTCTTTGGGTTCCTGATCAACTGCAAATAGAGCCAATGCGTACCCCAAATAGCAAAGTCACGGCTTCGTTATGCAGGCCTAGTCTTATGCCGAAGGGGAAAGTGGAACTTTCTTTCCCTTCTCCATGAGATGGAGAAAACGTGGTTCTGTAGACTGGGATGACCAAGTTACCTAATCAGCCCAAGACCAGGGGTGAGGAACAAAAGAATGTCAGTGTGGCCTCGCCCAGGCAGAGCTGTGCAAGTTCCCCCAGTGACCGAGCACCGGCAGGCCCAGCAACCGCAGGAGAAAGGAGAACATTTAATCCTGTTTAATTTTTAATGTGTGGCACTTGCCCGTGGTCCCTGGGATCTATTAGAAGTCACCTTCTCTCATCCACTGATTGGATAATTTCCTTTTGAGGAGAGACCTGAAAGTCGGGGGTGAAGGTGGAGAGGAGAGGGGGGTGGGAAGGAAATGAGCCAGGGACTGGAGCAACTGTCTGAGTTCCCCAGATATAGGATCAAGTGGGCACACAGACTCTGCAGCCACTTGCAAAACCCTTGTCTATCTTAGTTTTAATCTTGTGTGTGTGTGTGTGTGGGGGGGGGGAGTGGGGGTGTGCCTGTGAGATTTTGTATTAAGTAAATAATATATTTGATTTGGCTCAATTTGAGAGTCTTTGTCTTTCAAAAGGGGATTTTAACCCTATAACAGACATTGTAATCAGTGACATACCTGGTCTTATTTATGCAATCTAATTTTATGACCTGTGCTTACTAGACTGTATTGAGGAAGAAGCAGTAGAGTACAGGAGTTAAGGGTTTGGGCTCCGGGTTCAAATTCCAGCTCTTAAAGCTTCAGGCAGAGCCACCCCAAGCAGTCTGCCAGTTCTTCCTGCACCTGAGGTTTCTCTTCCTCAAGAGTCATAGCTCACAGAATGCTGAAAAACTGTGAATATATATAAAATATTTCAAATAGTCCTTGGCACAAAGTCAACCCTCCAGTTATTGTTCTACTCTTTTCTCAAGTTTTGCAACATTTCTTAAATTTTGGCTTTTCCCCCCCTCAATGGTTTAATTTGAGAGTTCGACCTTTTATCAAGGCTGCCCATTTTAATGAACATATATCTGTTTTATATTAAGTGTATTGTTAATTTTCCTGTTACTTAAAGAATAATGAATCCCAAGGCACTGAGATTTATAGTTTAAAGATGCTTTGAACACTATCGAAAACAACAACAAAACCTAAAAGGGAAAGGAGAGAAAATGAGCAACTTGAGTGACACAGCAAATCGCCACTTCAACCAGACACGAGGTCAAACAGCTGCAAATACCATGCCTTTGGGCCAACAGGAAGGAGACACGGCCTGCGTATGCGGGGTCTAGCCCAAGCCCGGGCCAGGTGGTGCACAAAACCCCCCTGAGGTGGTCTTGAAAGAGCTCAGATCAGCCACAATCTGCTCCGTGGATGGTTTAACTATAGAACCACCTGGCCACAGCGGGCCGGGTGCATCTGCCCGACACTGTAATCTAGGGAATTCTACATGAGGATTCCTTTGCTGCTGATGGTTTTCCTAGTAAAATGCGAGTGCTCCACTTTATTGACTTCCCTTATGTGATGAAAGAAAATCCAACACATTGCCCTTTTTCCTGACAGGTCACTGTGGCAGAGACAGTCTCAGTTGAGATGTGTTTGTCAGGCATCGATGTACCGCTTTCTTTGCTTTTGTAGGCAGTGTTTTCCTGGTGCAGATTGCTGGGTGGAGTTTATTCCTGCCGACTGTGGCTTTCAGAGCAAAGAGATGCCATTGTCTCTCCCTGAAGTGGTTGATGCCCTGAGAGCCGGGATATGATCAAGACGAAAAAGGGCTGGCCTTTCTTTCAGGAGCAGTAAAACCACAGCCTCTGAGGGTGCACATTCCATCTCCTACTGGCCTTTCCCCTGGAGCGGCTGGGCCGCAGTGAAGCCTGTGTCTTAGCTGATGTGCGTGGAGGTGGGGAAGGCAGCCTGAGCCATCAAGGCCCCTCACCCAGCCTCACAGACCTGCTGGCCTCATTGGTCTTCCAAGTGCCCACACAGCCAGGGCTGCCCCTCCCTCCAGCATCTCTTCCATTCCCTCCCATCCTCTCTGGAGTAGGCTGGCTTCCCATCGCCGCCTCTCCACGTTCCAGTGCTTTGGAGTCCCCTCTTTTCCATTTCATGGGAACAGGCGAGGCCTTGTCTAGTGAGCTGTGCAGGCTGAGGCTGGGTGTCTTGTGTGTACCTCCCTTCCCCTGCCATCTCAGGCAGTGCGCCTGGACCCACACTTCTTTAGAAGGGCCTTCCAGTGTCCCCGAAGGCTCAGGGATTGGGATTAACTTTGTGCTACTGAAGAGACAAAGTCAAAAGTGATTAGCATAAAATATTTTCCCACAGAATTTAATTGGATTTCAGAGAGTAAATGTGTTCGAATTTGGGTGTCTTGCTCAGTGGGTGCCAACACACTCACACGTTGCTGAAAGGGCCGACTTGGCCTGCATGCTGGAGAAGTGGAGTGGGCATCAGAGAAGGCAGTGTTGCTGGCTTCTGTGCCACCTGCTTTGTCTGGAGCATCATATTTTAACTTCTGTTGCATCATAGAAAGAACCTTGAAAATGAATATTGGGCAGTGATTAACATCTTGAGGGACTGATGTGGGGAGGAGTAAAAGAACTGTCCAATCCCGGATAGCTGTCTAATTGACAAGAAGGAAGACTTGAGCGTGGGGGAGGTGGCTATCTCCAGATGTTTAAAGAACTACAATGTGGTAGAGAAAACAAACCCATTCTGTGTAGTCACCCTAGGGTAGAACTTTGATCTGTAGCTAGAAGTTGCCAGAGGTAGATTTCATTTCATTCTATTTAACAGCCAGGGAGCTGCATGGGAAAGAAGTCAGCCTGTCACCCGAGCCAAGGCTGGTTCCCTTCTCAGCAGCCTGGGTGAGACTGTCTGGGTTGCTTGCCACTGGGCATGAGTGGCTCTACCTTCATGGGAGCAGAAGCTGATGGTGTCTGTCCTGTGGCTCCCGAGGCCTGGGGAAGAGGCAGGGCTGTGTTGTGCTCTCTGAGGGGCGGCCTCAGCAGAGCCTGAAGGGATGTTTGTTTAGCTTGAAGTCTGGAGCTGATGGACCAGGCCTGGAGTGCCACCTGCAGCCCCTCCCGCACTGCTAACATCTGAGGGGAATGCTCCAGACCCAGACTCAGTCCCATCTAAGCCCTGAGGACCAGGCGAGGGTGACTCACATTGGCTGGAGGATAAAAGGCAGGGGCTGGAGCTCTCGGTTGGGGCTGAGCTGCAGACGTGCTGTGTGGGGCTTTCTCTCTGCTGGGGTTCTTCCCTGTTTGTGAAACCCATTCCCACGAATGTTTTAAGCTCCATCTTCAGAAGATTAAAAGCTTGGCTGCCTCTGTAGGAAGCAACTCCAGTGTTTATTCAGGTCCAGAGGCGTCGTTTTCCCTGCCCTTGTCAGGTGGAAGGACACTTGGACCCGTAAGTTTGAGCTGGCACTTGTCCACCTTTACTGGTGGGAAACTCAGCAATAAACTGGAGGCTAGTTGGATGGCCCTGAGCAGGCCTCTGGGGACTGACCTTCATACCATGATGTCAGAAGTACTTACAGCCTTTCTGTGTGAATGCTGGGAATGAGAATCCTGCCCCTGCCTCAACACAGGTTCTGCTGGTTACAAGAAAGAGGGAAACAGGAGAGGGAAACTGGTGTTGAATTTACTAAGAAAGTCAAGTTCCTAAGGAATCCTGCAGTTGATGCTCATTCTTTCCAGTTAATCTACACTTTATTTTACTTACATTAAAATATGTATTAATATGATTTTATACTTAAAAAGGGCACAAAAGTAGTACAAAAAATTTTTGTATACCTTTTACTCAAACTTCCCAGATGTTAGTGTAACACAAGTGCAATGATCAAAACCAGGAAATTGATGTAATGCAACCCTTGCCGCATCCATAGGCCTCATGCAGATCTCACCAATTGCCCACAAATGTCCTTCTTCTGGTCCAGGTTCCAAGCCACATTCATATGTTGAATTTTGTTGTCCTCTTCCTTAGTCTTTTTAACCTGGACTGGTCTTACCTACACCTTTGGTGAATTCAGTTCTAGAGACGGAGAGTGGATGCATTGAAGAAGCATTGAGTGTCTGTGGGCCCTGTGCCATGCCCTGCTCGGAACGAGGGAATGCCACACTGAAAGGCAGAGAGCATCGCTGCCAACTGAGGCCTCTCGGTCTGGCGTTGAACACAGACAAGAAAAGTAGCCGTTCCCATGCAGGATGGCAATTCCTGGTCAGAGGAGATGAAGGGCGGAAAGATGCCTGCACTCAGCTGGGAAGAGGAGGCAAGGCTTCCTGAAAGAAAGTATTGGAGGTGAGGCCCTGCAATGAGCAGGAAGTATGAAGGTTGGGAGGAGGACATTGCTGGTATGAGACCGCACCGCCAGAGGCAATGGCATTGGTGAAAGCCCTGTGGCACAGGAGGCTTTCCCCTGTTCTGATCATGGAATTACAATGCCTTTCAGGGTCCGGACAGAGATGTGAAGTGGGAGAGTGTGCGTGGTGCTGCAGAGGGTGGCAGCGGTCAGATTGTGCAAAGCCTTGGAAGTCGTCTTAAGGGCTCATTGTTGACCTTAGAGCGATGGAGAACCATGGAAAGATTTTTTTTGAGCAGGAGTGTGACGATCAGATTTGTGTTTTAAAAAGGTGACGAGAGATGATGTTGATCTGAACCAAGGTGACTAGTGGACGTGGAGAGTCAGGAAGAAACCCGAGATCTGGGGAAGCAGGACTGGCAGCCTGTGGAGACTGCCTGGGTGCAGAGGCTGAGGGGGAGGCAGTGGTGAAAGATGAAGCCAGGCTTCTGGCCTTGGCATTGAGTGGAAGCTGGACCATTTCCTGAGGTCAACGAAACAATGGCAGGAGCAGTTTGGAGGATGTTTTCATGCTGAAGTGTTTGGGTAACTTGTGTCAAGGTGGAGTGTGAAGTTGAGGTTCTCTTGACTCCCAGGCTAGGGCTGTTGGCTTCATGGCATGCCTCTTAACTCTTTTCAGTCCAGCAAGCCGCTGGTTGTGGACACGCAGGCAGGCACTCCTGAAGCAGGCTGCGTGGCCTGGTCCCTCTGGCTGGGAGCCCATAGCCAAAGCTCCCCCGCCCAGTGTTGGGCAGACACAGTAGTAAAGGTGGTACAAGGAGGCTGGACTGATGGGATCCCATGCAGCTGGGGGCAGACTGGCACCTCAGATGTGGGGTGCTGTCCCAACACTGCAGGTGGTTTGCTGAGAGCAGATGGAGCAGGAGGCCAGGCCAGAACAGGGTGCAGGAAAATGCCAGGGACTGGAGTTGGGGCACCTTGTCCTTCAACTTGTCAAAGAAGGTCTGGGAGGGACAAGGGAATGGCCAGCAGGGAGCTCCTTCTCCAGGGAAGCCACCAGGAGTTTCCACTCTGCCATTTACTGCTGAGCAAGACGGAGATCTGAGAGAGAATGTGACCTGCCTGAGGTCACTTAGAGAGTATGTGTAGAGCCAGGACTTGACAAAAAGCTGACTCTAAAGCTCTATCCCATGTGCTATGCCTTCTTATATCAAGTGGACACTCAGGTCCATTTTGAGAAACTGTCAAAACGGTCCAGGTGTGGGCAGGCGGGGGATGCCTGGATGCAAGGAACAAAGAGAAAGTTCACAGCTGCCATGCGAAGTAGTCATTGGCGCCATGTAAAGCCCAGGCCGTCCTCAGCAAAGACCTTCCCTAAGAGGGGAAAGAGCTGGACAAGGCCTAATCCTGGGAATTTGGCTGAGGGTGTCACAGGGAGAGAGGCCACATGGCGCAGGACTGGGAAAGGCTGGCCCAGCAAGCAGATGCCAGCCGGGCAGTCATGAGTCAGGCCGGCCGATCTGGTGTGAGGTTCAGCCCCGATGCCCCTTCCTCATCCCTGATTTAGGGTCTTGTTCTTGCTCTCCTTGCTGCAAGGCTAGTCTTGGGCAAAAGCTGGTCTAGGAGTGGCGAGGCTCCAGCTCAGCCCCAGCTCCTGGGAGTTTTGTTGATGTTTATGGAGGCCGTCTCTTCCCTTCTGACCCGTCATCACCCCAGTTTGCAGATCTGCTCTTCTGACTGGCTGAGCTGGAAGCACTTAAGAGGAATAGGTCTCAGCTGGACTCTTCCTTTCCTTCCAGCGCCGGAAAGACAGAAGCCCGCTCCCACCCAACAACCATAACCCGCTCAGCAGCTGGAGGGGGAAGTCCAGGCAGCTTGGAGCAATTTGGCTCAACTGAACCCTGCAGGGTGGGGCACTAAGAAGAGGGCAAAGGGAAGAGAAGTGGGATTTGAGGACTGAGATGCTCCAGTTTCTCACCTGCCAGGACTGTGACTGGTGAGTGGGCTGCTGTCAGGCAGCATTAATTGACATCCAAGCTCATGTCTTCTCATCATGGTACCCCCGTCCACTGCCTACAGGTTGCACCCAGTCAGCACTCACAGGCTGGCTGTAGACCTGAGAGGCAGGAATGATGGCGAGCCTAGGAAGGGGCCATATTCCGGGCTGGTGCAGGGTTTCTCCTGCTGTCAGGGTATCTGAGGGATCCAGCTCCCAGGAGCTTTGGGGAGATGTAGAAAGAGCAGAGACAAGCAAAAGCAATGCCAAAGTGCTTATGGACCCACTCAGACCACCACAGAAGCTGGGCAGTGCCTCTGAGAAATGAGACAGGGGCTCCACTGTGCAAGTGGAGGGAGGAAGTAAGGCATCTGAAGATTTTTGTGTGTGTGTGCTAAAATTTGCTTTATATCTTGGGAAAGCAACCTCGAGCTTCCTCGATACCTTCTATCATGTATCCTTGGCAGCTCTGGGAAATACTTTCCCTATTAAGCAAACCAACAGCTGCTGATTTTGGCTAGTTTGCATGATTCAGTTCTTGGGAGGAAAGAAGATGCTCAGTTGTCCTCAAAAGCTACCAGTGGAAGTCAAAATAAAAACACAGAACCGATGGGCATGGAGGACAGAAACCCTGAGGGTGCCATGCATTCCCATCCTTAGCAGAAAGCTACGAACATTTTACTGTGGACAAGCTCTCATTCTGCCCTGGCCTGGCTTTCGGAGCTCACCTCCACCCTGCGAGGCTGCGTGACGCCCCCAGGGCTCCTCTGACCTGACTTTTCAGGACAGGAAACATGCACAGAGTGGCAGCTTTCTGAGGGGACAGCGAGCAAGGCACTGGGTAACTTCCTCAATCAAAATACTTCACCCAGCATCACATTACCGATTTTATCACAAATGACTCATTCCTAAAGGTATTGATTCTCAACTACATGTTCTGTCCTGAACCAACTAAAAATAGCAGTTAATATTTACATTATTGTGTTCTGTGTGTCTAGTACTCATGTATAGATTTGCAAGTCACATTAAATCCTCATCTTATTCTTGTGCTGCACCTATTTTACCAATGAGAAAGTTGAGGCTCAGATAAGACAAATAATACACACAAAGTCAGAGAGTTAGTAATCGGTATTGCTGGTTAGTTCACCACCCCAAAATATTTAAATACAGTACCAGGATAGACTGCCACCCTGGGAAGGCTGATGCCATTCATTCAATACATATAAATAGAAGTAGAAGTGTAACTATGTATAGCAAACCTAACCTAGCAGGGATATATGTGCATCTACTCTGCAGTCAGGACAAAAATGCAAAAATGGCCACATACCCAGAATCTCCAAACATTGGACTGAAATGATAAGTTACATGAAGAAGATACTGCCTCAGGAAATGAAGTTCAGAGTGCCAGGATATTCTGTAGAATAAGTATAATTGATGCTAATATGTGATACAGAAATGGATGAGGGAATTTTATCTATAAATGAAAACAATACCTTAAACATGACGATAAAATAAGATCAACAAAATAGAAGAGAGACTTAAAGAGCAGAATTAAAACAGCTGAAAATTGAACTTGTAACCTGGAAGTTGGCAACAAAGAATTCTTTCAAAATCAAGGCCTCAGAGACAAAGAAATAGAAAGTATTAAAGGAGCACCATGGACAGAGTGGGGTTTTTAAAGAGTTCTAAAATTTGCCTAATTTAACTTTCAAAAGAAAACAAACAAAAGAGAATTGAAGGGAGGAAATAAATAGCAGAAGATAACATTTCCATAAAAGAGGACATGGACCTTCGGATTGAGGCAGCCGCTGGTGCTAGGTGAGACCCAGAGAAGCCATGTATGCACACCGTGGTGACATTTCAGGACACTGGTGATGCAGAGAATGTCCTAGAGGCCAACAAAGAAAAACAAACGAGAATATAGCTTCTCTATAAAGAAATGAGCTTCATTTTGAAATCATATTTCTCAAAAGCAAGAGAGGATTTCTGAAAGCAATACAGCAATATCCTCAAAATTGTTGGAATGTGATTTTGAACTAAAATCTATTCTAAAAAAATAAACTTTTGTTCACTTTGCTTTTTAAAAAAAACATATTTTTACTGATTTCAGAGAGAAGGGAAGAGGGAGAGAGAGACAGAAACATCAGTGATGAGAAAGAATCATTGATCGGCTGCCTCCTGTACACCCCCCACCACCACCCCCCCAATAGGGACCAAGCCTGCAATCCCGGGCATGTGCCCTGGCCAGGAATTGATCTGTGACCTCAAGGTTGATGCTTAGTCACTTAGCCACATTGCCAGGCTCACTTTGCTTATTTTATACTGACTTCTTTAAACCAATATAATGGATTATATTTATTTGTTTTAATTTAAAATGCCTTTATTCATTTATATGGACTGTAATACTGAAGAAGAAGAACATTTTATTTTCAATCTGTTGAGCTTAGCTATCAATTTCACATCTTTTTTCCATACCATGCATTGAAAGGCAGGAAAAGCCAATTTAAGGACATTAGTATCTAATTTCACACATTTGCTGAAGCTTGGATAACGGTGGTTTATAGATGAGAAGTAAGTGTGGGTGGTAGGGAGGTGACATTCGGGGTCTCCAGAACAGGATTGGACATGGAGAGTATGTTTTCTCTGATTTAAACTAACAACTTGCTCTCTGTAGTCTTTAGAAGAGCTGATCCCAAATCCCCCACCTGGAAAAGGGTGGCATCTTTAGCAATTTCTTCACTACATTGCTTTTGGAGCTCTCTCAGCTGCTGCTTGGTTTTTCAAGGTTCAGTTGCTTTCAGGTCTTCTTTGGTTCTTGACTTTTTCATGTCTTGGGGTCTCCAGATATTACCTGAGACTCAGTACTTCGTGGTGTGCTCTGTGAGGCAGGGTAGGTGCCAAGTCTTGGTTCTTGTCACTGCTTGCTTTCTGCTCTGCAGCTTTCTTAGCCTCATATTTTCTTTGAACTTTAAGGGTTGCTTTTGAGAATGGCCTATTGTGATTTTTGATTCTGGCCTGGGTTCTTCTCAGACAGCTTGATATTGGTGACTGGGTTATTTCTCACAACCAAGAGTCTGTGAACCATTGTGAATGTAGGCTCCTCCTTGGGTACTTCACTTGTAACTGCTTGGTAAGTCATAGTTTTTGCTGGAAATAGTCCATCCAAAAATGGTTGCTGAGGTAGGGCTGGCATAATGCCGAAATTGTATTGATTATTAATATGCAACCTGGAAGCATGCGTGGTAGTTAAAATGTGCTCCCCATCTGGGCACCAAGCAAAGTATATAGGATCGGGGCCCCTGGTTTAGAAATAAGTTTGTGTTTTTTAACAGCCCATGATTGTACTTGTATATCAGAGTTCTAAATCCAGCTAGCATGAATGTGTAGCATTAAATCCAGCTAGCATGAATGTGTAGCATTAAAGCCCTCTAGCATGAATGTGAGAACTAAATAAACTGTGTTTAGAGCACTAGATCCAAAGTCAAACACAGGATCGCATTTCAAGCTGAAATTGTTGCATTGGCAGGCAGAAAATTATAAATAGCATGAAACTCAGGAGGATAAGAATTCTGAACTACATCATGAATAGGGCTATGTTTTGGTAATTGAATGGATTACAACACTTTCTCCATTTGTTGCAAGCTAATGCCTCATTTATTCCCTTTAAAAGGAAGTCACTGTCTTGTTGTGCCTCTTTCAGCTATTACCACGTAGCAGCAGCTTTTCATTCCATAGCAGCACACCCTTACCAACCTCAGAGGAATGTTGTTGCCCACAGCTGCACCAGGACCCTGAAGTTGGGGTGCAGATAACACTGAGCAAATGAAGGTACACCCTTACTGCCCAGTGCAAAGAGAGGTCATATTTTTCCCAAGTGAAAACACAACATAATTCATTTTTTTGGAAAAGCGAAGTACTTGCAATTTTATTAAAAATGGTTTTTAAAGAAGTGACCTTTATAAGTAATATTTCAAGCAAAAAAAGTTTCATTACCTGACCAGGAGGGATACCAATTTTGTACTTTTTCTGGAGGAAAGTCTTACACACATCCTAGAGTTCACATCACAGAGCTGCAGGTTGTGGCTCCCTGAGTGCATGCCTGGGAAACACAGAATATGTGTTTTTGTTTTTTATTTTTTGTGATAAGTCAAGTCAACCTGCCTTAGAAGGTCAATTGAGAGTAGTAATTCTATATTAGTGACATTGGGAATGTTTATTGCTTTTTCCCTTGCCTCAGCAAACCAGGTTCCACCCTTACTAAAAATAGGGATTCGGCAATTTCCTCTAGATTCCCTTGGAAATATGGTGCTTTGTGTAAAATATGATGGTTCATTCACCATAGACGGTCCGTCGGATCCTCAGATGGGTTCCTACACTGACTGTAGGATCTTGGAAACACCACCAGCTCTGAATCATCTCCTGGAAAACAGTTACTTCCGGCGCCCCCTCCCCCCTCCAGAAAAAGCCCCTTCATGCTATAAATCACTCTACTGCTGCCAGGCCTCTTATCTAACTCAGAGGAGACAGTGTGGGGGTCCCTTTCTCACTGCTGAAAACTCAGGGAAAATACATCATCTGTCAAGGAGCACAGACTTTGCGCCTCCAATTTCTCTTTGGCCATCCTTCTAAGCCCAGGATGAATATCTGAGCAGCAGGCCTAGGCGCCCATCTGCTGTCCTGTCACTGCTCTGATGACAGATGGCTGGGGAGTAGGAGGGAGGAAGTACACTGTGTGGATAGTGAGCAGCTCCCACTCTGTGTAGAGCTCACTTCACTTTCCCATTCAACCCAGGAGGACGCCTGTCACCGTGACATACATTTCAGGTCCTTCAGGGCAGGGACCCATATCCCTCCTTCCCAACCTTCCACCCTGAGTCCTCCCCTAGCATTCTCATCTCAGGAACAGCCACTACCATCCATTATTTGTTCAATGCAAAGACCTGAGAAATTAACTCAATTCTTTTCTTTCACTCACTTTCCACAAATAATCCAAAGAAGATCCAAATAAACCTCATACTCCTCCACTTGTCTACACTTTAACTGCCACCCTCTGCATAAAAGCACTGCCTTCCCTCCACTTCTCCACAATAGCCTCCAAGTTGCTCTACCTGTCTTCTTCTTCTTCTTCTTCTTCTTCTTCTTCTTCTTCTTCTTCTTCTTCTTCTTCTTCTCCTCCTCCTCCTCTTCCTCCTCCTCCTTCTTCTCCTCCTCCTTCTCCTCCTGCTTCTCCTCCTCCTCCTTCTTGTTTTTATTGATTTCAGAAAGAGGAAGGAAAAGGAAGAGAGAGAGAGAAAGAGAGACATCAATGATAAGAGAGAATCATTATCTCACCTGCCTCCTGCACACCACCTACTGATGATGGAGCCCACAACCTGGGCATGTGCCCTGACTGGGAATTGAACCTGTGACCTCCTGGTTCATGGGTTGATGTTTACCCATTAAGTTACACCAGCTGGGCCCTGCTCCCCTCTTTCAATCATTTGTGCACGACAGCAGAACGACCTTGCAAAAATGAATCTAGAGGGTACCCAGGAGAGAAAAAAAATGGTGGCGGAATAGACAGACATGTCCCAATCCTTGTCCTGGAGCAGATAGAAAGAACAGCTGAGGGTCGCACAGGGAGTGTCCGTTGGTGAGTTAAGGGACAGCTATACTCCAGAAGAAGGTGGGGGACTGCTAGATGGGGCTCCCCTGACCAGGCAGCCCCCACTGCTGCTGGGTTTCCTCCCAGAGCCACTGGCTCAGACATGGACACCATGCCATCTTGAAGGGGAAAGTGGATGTTATTGGAAGCCTGAAAATCTACAACTGCAGCACCCACCGAACAGCTGCGAACCCCAGAGCACCGGTTCCCAATTGGCACAAACACGAGGATTCAGAGGAGCTCTATACGCCACCATGGAAAGGAGAGAGAGAACTACATAACCAGACACCCGGAGAAGAGAGACCATGGGGAGACAAAGAAAGAGCCCACATATAAAAGAAAAGCAGGCATCACCAGAAAACGAAGTAAACAAAATGGAGGCAAGCAACCTGTCAGAGAAAGAATTCAGAGAAATGGTCATAAGGTGGCTGAAAAGAATGGAAGACAAATTCGACAATATGTGTAAGAACCAAGAGGAAATGAAGAAGAACCAAGAAGAAATGAAAAATGACATCGCTGCTGTAAAGAACTCAATAGAAAGCATCAAGAGTAGACTAGAAGAAGCAGAGGACCACACCAGTGAGCTAGAAGACAAGGTAGGAAAAAATACCCAAGTAGAGCAGCTTCTAGAAAAAAAAAAATTAAAAAGCAGGAGGCGAGCCTAAGGGAACTTTGGGACAACATGGAACAAAACAACATCTGCATAATAAGGGTTCCAAAAGGAGAGGAAACTGAGCAAGGAACAGAAAACCTGTTTGAAGAAATAATGACAGAAAACTTCCCTGATATAGGGAAGAAAAAACCCACACAAATTCAAGAAGCTCACAGAGTCCCAAGCAAAATGAACCCCAACCGATGCCAAGGCACATTATAATTAAATTGGCAAAAACCAACGACAAAATAAGAATCTTAAAAGCAGCCAGAGAGAGACAGAAAGTTACCTACAAAGGAGCCCCCATCAGACTGGCTACTGATTTCTCAACAGAAGCTCATCAGGCCAGAAAGGAATGGAATGAAATATACAAAGTCATGCAAAGGAAGGGTCTGAATCCAAGAATACTATACCCAGCAAGGCTATCAATCAAAATTGAAGGTGAAATCAGGAGCTTCACAGACAAAGAAGGACTAAGGGAATTTATTACCACCAAACCAGCAATGCAAGAAATGCTAAAGGGTCTGCTGTAAAAAAAAAGAAATAGGAAGTGAAGAAGAAACACAGGGGTAAAGAATAAAAATGGTGACAAATAAGTATCTATCAATAATAACTTTAAATGTAAATAGATTAAATGCCCCAATCAAAAGACGTAGGGTAACGGATTGGATAAGAAAACATGACCCATATATCTGCTGTCTACAAGAAACCCACCTCAGAAAAAAAGACACACACAGACTGAGGTTGAAGGGATGGAAAAAGTTTTTTTCAGGGGAATAAAAATGAAAAAAAAAAAGCTGGGGTAGCAATACTTATATCTGACAAATTAGATCTCAACGTGAAGGACATAACAAGAGATAAATAAGGCCACTTCATAATACTAAAGGGAGCAATCCATCAAGAAGAAATAACTCTGGTAAACATATACGCACCCAATACAGGACACCCAAATACATAAAAAAACTCCTGGAGGCTATCAAGGGAGAGATTAACAGCAATACAATCATAGTAGGAGACTTTAATACCCCATTATAACCATTGGACAAATCCTCTAAACAAAAAATCAGCAAAGAAACATCAATCCTAAATGACTCACTAGGCCAGATGGAATTAATTGACATCTTCAGAACATTTCACCCCAAAGCCACAGAATATACATTCTTCTCAAGTGCTCAAAGAGAGACCATACATTGGGTCATAGGCAAAGTCTCTTCAAATTCAAGAAGATAGAAATCATATCAAGCATCTTCTCAGATCACAGTGGCATAAAACTGGAAATCAACTACAATAAAAACAATCCAAAAAAATCAAACACATGGAGACTAAACAGCATGCTATTAAACAATGACTGGGTTACCAGAGAGATCAACGAAGAAATAAAAAACATCATGACAACAAACGACAATGAAAACACAACAATCCAAAATCTATGGGACACAGCAAAAGCAGTCTTGAGAGGGAAGTTCATAGCTCTACAAGCCTACTGCAAAAAACAAGAAACAATGGTAATAAATTACCTAACCCTACCACTCAAAGAGTTAGAGAGCAACAAGAAAAGCCCAGTGTAAGCACAAGGAAGGAAATAATAAAGATCAGAGTGGAGATAAACGACCTTGAGAAAAAAAAATACAAAAGATCAACAAAACCAAGAGCTTGTTCTTTGAAAGGATAGATAAGATTGATGAACCTCTAGCCAGACTCACCAAGAAGCAAAGAGAGAGGACCCAAATAAACAAAATCAGAAATGAAAGGGGTGAAATAACAACAGACCCCACTGAAATACAAAGGATTGTTAAAAAATACTATGAACAACTCTATTCCAACAAACTGGACAACCTGGAGGAAATGGACATAGTCCTAGAAAAATAAAACCTTCCAAAACTCAATCAGGAAGAATCTAAACATCTCAATAGGCCAGTAACTATGGAAGAAATTGAAGCAGTCATCAAAAAGCTTCCAGCAAACAAAAGCCCGGGGCCAGACGGCTTCACAGGGGAGTTTTACCAAACATTCAAGGAAGAACTAAAACCTATCCTCCTCAGACTATTCCAAAAAATTTAAGAGGAAGGAACACTTCCAAGCTCATTCTATGAAGCCTGCATCACCCTAATACCAAAACCAGATAAAGACAACACAATGAAAGAGAATTACAAGCCAATATCCCTCATGAACATAGATGCAAAAATCCTCAACAAAATTCTAGGAAATCGGATCCAGCACTACATCAGAAAGATCATACACCATGACCAAGTAAGATTTATCCCAGGGATGCAAGGATGGTACAATATCTGCAAATCAATAAATGTGATACATCACATAAACAAATTGAGAGATAAAAATCACATAGTCATATCAATTGATGCAGAAAAAGCATTTGACAAAATCCAACACCCTTTCTTGATAAAAACTCTCAACAAGGTGGAAATAGAAAGATCATACCTCAACATACTAAAAAGCTATATATGATAAACCCACAGCTAACATCATACTCAGTGGGCAAAAACTAAAACCATTTCCCCTAAGAACAGAAACAAGACAGGGATGCCCACTCTCACCACTCCTCTTCAACATAGTACTGGAAGTATTAGCCATTGCAATTAGACAAGAAGAAGAAATAAAGGCATCCAAATTGGAAAAGAAGAAGTAAAGCTATTCTTATTTGCAGATGACATGATATTGTACATAAAAACCCCAAAAGATTCACTTATTAGACTTAATAAATGATTTCAGCAATGTAGCAGGATACAAAATCAATGCCAAGAAATCTACGGCATTTTTATACACCAATAGTGAACTTATAGAAAGAGAGACTAAAAAGCAATCCCATTTACCATCGCACCAAAAAAAATTAAGATACCTAGGAATAAACTTAACTAAGAAGGTAAAAGACGTATACGTGGAAAACTATAGGACACTGAAAAAAGAGAGAGAGGAAGATGTAAACAGATGGAAGAACATACCATGTTCATGGATTGGGAGAATCAACATCATTAAAATGCCCATACTACCCAAAGCAATCTATAGATTCAATGCACTCTCCATTAAAATATCAATGGCATATTTCACAGACCTAGAAAGAACTCTCCAAAAATTCATCTGGAATAAAAAAAGACCCGAATAGCCACAGCAATCCTGAGAAAGAAGAACAAAGTAGGTGGGATCTCAATACCAGATTTCAAGCTGTATTACAAAGCCACTGTTCTCAAAACTGCCTGGTACTGGGACAAGAACAGACATATGGATCAATGAAATAGAATAGAGAACCCAGAAATCGACCCAAACCACTATGCTCAATTAATATTTCACAAAGGAGGTATGAACATACAAAGGAGTCAAGACAGTCTCTTCAATAAATGGTGTTGGGAAAACTGGACAGACACATGCAAAAAAATGAAACTAGACCACCAACTTACACCATACACAAAAATAAACTCAAAATGGATCAAGGACTTAAACATACGATGAGAAAACATAAAAATACTAGAGGAATCCACAGGCAGAAAAATCTCTGACATATGCTGTGAAGCAATTTCTTCACTGATACCGCTCCTAGGGCAATGGAAACTAAAGAGAAAATAAACAAATAGGACTACATCAAAATAAAAAGCTTTTGCACAGCAAAGGAGACCATCAATAAAAGAAGAAGAAAGCCCACTGCATAGGAGAACATATTTGCCAATGATATCAATGATAAGGGTTTAATCTCCAACATTTACAGGGAACTCATGAAGCTTAACAAAAAGAAGATAAACAATGCAATAAAAAAATGGGCAACTGATCTAAATAGACACTTTTCAAAAGAAGACAGAAGGAAGGCCAAGAGACATATGAAAACCTGCTCAAAGTCACTAATCATCAGAGAGATGCAAATCAAAACAACAATGCGGTACCATCTCACATCTGTCAGAATGGCTATTATCAACAAATGACAAGTGCTGGTGAGGATGTGGAGAAAAAGGAACCCTCGTGCACTGCTGGTGGGAATGCAGACTGGTGCAGCCACTGTGGAGAACAGTATGGAGTTTCCTCAAAAAACTAAAAATGGAACTCCCATTTGACCCAGTGATCCCACTTCTAGGAATATATCCCAAGAAACTAGAAACACGAATCAGAAAGGATATATACACCCCTATGTTCATAGCAGCACAATTCACCATAGCTAAGATATGGAAACAGCCTAAGTGCACATCAGCAGATGAGTGTATTAAAAAACTGTGGTACATTTACATAATGGAATACTACACTGCAGTAAAAAAGGAGTTCTTGGCATCTGCAACAACATGGATGGAACTGGAGAGCATTATGCTAAGTG